>CM035428.1:136019176-136359176 GCA_020310875.1 Ceratopteris richardii | reverse complement strand
TGGTGATGAATTATTAGTGAATTATGGATGGCGTAGACCTCCAAGAGCAACTTTTGGAGAGCAATAGATACCAAGTTCTCTAGATCCACAACCACATTCATTAGATGTAAAATGTAAATGTAAATCCATACCTAGAGCTCTCAGTTTCTAATGCTTGTTTCCATTTTAAGTGAAGAAATTGTAAGTAGGTGTCTCTTAAAACTCTCATTTTATTTTAAACTCCTAAAAATATTCACAAATTAAAATAAATAAAGATATTTATGTCAAAATATTATTAAAGATGGTAAATTGAAGAAGCTCCACATGCATGGACTAATGAGTCTTCTTCAAAATTGACAAATGAGGTATTATTAGGTAAGAGAGTTCCATTTCAATTTACATTGTGAGAAAAAGTGATATTTCTACTTTTATTGCATATAATAATGTAGCATTTTTTTCTTGGAGTTAGATGTCTGTGGAAGCATGCAAATAGCACAAGGAAGAAGAAGAAGCTTGGAGCACAACACACAATATTGAATGTATTACCACTAGAATGTACAAAGATAAGTGGCCTATTAGGGCTATAAACGTATATACAAGCCGGGGGACAAAAACCTCCTAAGGAGGGAAAAAAGTGTCCCAGTGATCCTAGAGTGTTCACACACATCACTACCTAAAAATATATCAACAAATCCCCCCTGGGAGTGATGCGGTGAACGAGGAGGTCGCACTCATGTATAAGGAAGTGCCAAGCTATGTGGAATCAATCCACAAAAGAAAGTAAGCCCAAAGCTTTGCGGAAAGCTTCAAACTTCTCCCTAGGCAGAGCCTTCATAAAAAGGTCTGCAATGTTCTCCTGCATGGTCACATATACCAAGCTGATCTCACCAGTAGAGAACCTCTCCCTGACATAATGATAGTGCACCTCAATGTGCTTAGTGCGAGCATGGAACACAGGGTTCCTCGCAACTGCCATTGTGCTCTGACTATTAGTGAAGATGGTGGTGGCAAAAGACTGACCAACACCCAAATCAGCCATAAGGCATCTGAGCCACACACACTCAACAATTGCTATGAACACTACCCTATACTCAACCTCACAATTGGAAGTGGACATAGTAGGTTGCTTCTTGCTCAACCAAGATATACATGAGCTACCATGCATGAAGCAAAAGCCACTAGTGGACACACAAGTGTCATAGCAACCAACCCAATCATTGTAAAAAAAAGCATGCAAATCTGGCGGTAGTGATCCCCCCTTGGGATAAAACAATCCAAGTAGTCGGGTACCACTCAAGTAGAAAAAAATGCGCTTAACTGCCTGCCAATGCTTGACACTTGGGCAATGCATAAACCTGCTCATCTGTGAGACAACAAATTGAATATCTGGCCGAGTAATGCATAAATAAATCAAGCATCCAACAACTTGCTGATAGAGAACAACATCAAATGCATCTCTAACATCATGAAGACTCAATTGTAAACCTATCTCCATAGGAGTGGCAATAAGCTTACAGTCTTCAAGGCCAAAACATTGCAATAATGTGTCAATATATTTTGTTTGACACAAAGCCATTCCACCATCAACTTGCATAAATTGAATTCCCAAATAGCGATGCAAATGCCCCAAATCAGACATCTCAAATGAGACATGCAAAGCAGCCTTAAAATCAGCAATATGTGTGTCATGAGGACCAGTTAGCAACATGTCATCAGCATACACTGGAATGATCAGAAGCACATCATTAGCATGCTTAACATATAAGGTGCTTTCAATTGGACTGTTCTCATAACCATGTGCAATGAGATAGGCATGTATCTTTTCATACCAAGCAGGTGGTGCTTGCTTTAAACCGTATAATGCCTTGTTTAACTTGCACACCTGGTTTTCATGCCCTTTCTGCACAAAGCTAGGGGCTGAAAAACATACACTTCTTCATGCAAGTCACCATTCAGAAATGCTGTTTTAATGTCCAACTGATGTACATTCCAACCATGATGAGGTGCAAGTGCACAGATGCTATGAACAGTGGTCATTCGGCAAGGAGATGCAAAGGTTTCATCAAAATCAATACCACTTTCTTGCACATAACCCTTTGCAACAAGCCTAGCCTTATACTTGTCAACTATTCCATCAGGTTTACGCTTCAGCTTGTACACCCACTGAGTGAATATGGCCTTCTTGCCAAGAGGCAAGTCACATAAAGACCAGGTACCATTTTTCATGATAGCATCATATTCAGATTGCATTGCAGCCATCCAATGTTGAGAATTTTGTGCTTCATCAAACGAAACAGGCTCAATCTCATCACAGAGACTAGATGCAGCCATAACATAGCAATCTGATGCAAAAGAAGCACTATGAGAGCCTGACCAAGTATGATATGATAGAGGTGCATCTAATTTGCTATCACGCAAAGTCTACACCAACCATTTTGGCATAGTTTTTGCTTGCTCAATATCAGCTCTCTCGTCAACAAGTGCATTATATAAATTTGCATCAGAAATGGAATGATCTGCATCATCACATGAAACCTACAAAGGTTGAGAAGTTTCCTCTTTAGGACTAGCACTTGATTGTCCACCTGTAAAAAGAGGCAGCAAAGTATCATACATGTCTTTGGAGCTAACATATGTCTCCTTAGTACATGAAAGCAATGGATGAATAACATCTTCCACAAAAACAACATCACGGCTAACTAGAATGCATTTAGTCTGTGGATGATACAGACGATAGCCTTTACTTTCAGAACTGTACCCAACAAAAATACATTTTACTGCTTTATCATCCAATTTTTTGCGATGTTGTTCAGACACTCATATGCTAGACAACCAAAAACACACAGATGAGCAACAGATGGCTTGCGACCATGCCAAGCCTCATATGGAGTGATAGACTGTAGCGCTTTAGTGGGACACCTGTTAAGTACATATGCTGAACACATAACAACCTCAACCCAGAAACTATGTGGTAAAGCCTGACTCTTGACCATATACCTCGCCATCTCCATGAGTGACTTGTTCTTTCCTTCAGCAACTCCATTCTGTTGAGGTGTATACGACAATGTACACGGGTGTCTTATCCCATGTTCAGCTAGAAATGCATTAAAGTCAGAAGACATATATTCCCCCCCTCGATCAGAATGGAGGATGCCCGTTCTACATGCTGAGAGATTTTTAGCCAAAAGCAGAAACTATTTGAAGCACATAAACACTTCACACTTTTCTTTCAATGGATATAACCATGCTTGCCTAGAAAAATCATCAATGAAAGTCACAAAGTAAAGATAATTTCCAAAAGAGGGAGTCTGCATAGGACCACAAACATCACTATGAACAAGCTGCAATTTTTGCATAGCTTGAACCGAACCATCTTTAGGAAATGAGGAATGCTGCACTTTGCCCAAAATAAAGCCTTCACATACATGTTTACCGGGTGCCTCAAGTTTGGGCAAAGAGGACACCATTTCAGATTTCTACAGGCGTAGCAAACTAGTAAAATTCAGATGACCAAAGCGTGCATGCCAAAGCTTTGCATCTAACATAGCCTGAGAATCATGTAGTGCACATGCTAAATCATTCACAATTTTTTCATAATCTATGAGCTTATACAACCCATGAGATAAAATGCTAGAAGCAATAATCATGACGCCATTTGATAGATCATGAACTATACATCTATCATCAACAATTTTCACAACCAAGCCAATCTTGGCTAAAGACAAAACTGATAACAGATTCTTCTTGATCCCTGGCACAAATAAAGCATATGACAAAGTGAAAGAACTACCATCAGCAGTAGTCAAAATGATCTTACCAACTCCCATGACAGGATAAGAGGAGTTGTTGGCGCATGTAATAGTATTCCCTGTAGGGGCAGGCTCTAGTGAAGAGAAGAAACCATGTTGTGAGGTAATATGTTTGGTCGCCCCACTATCAAAGTACCAAACATCTAAGTCTACTACAGACATGCACTGCTCATGAGAAGATGGGTCAAAATTGCAAATAGTAGTAAACACCCATTCTTCATCTTGCACAAGATTAGCAGACTCTCTTTTCAATGTAGAGGCCTCTGCAACAACCATTTTGACCTCTTTCTTCTTTGCCTCTTTAGCAACCAGTTTTGGACAATTCTTAATGACATGATCATTTGCTTTATAGTATTTGCAAAACAATTTTTGCTTTCCTGATTTCTTCTCATCTTTGTCTTCCTTCTTCAATTGTGCAGAATTAGCAAATTTTTGCTTATTGGTTGAAGAGCTCCATTTTCCTTTGCCCTTCTGACTAGCCAAGAAAGCTTGATCTGCAACATGCATAATAGACCTATTTTGCCTAGATTGATCTTCTTGCAATAGAACATAATTTAACTCTTCAAATGTTAAGGCATTTGGATTGCCTTTCATCATCAACCAAAGAGTAGAAGCAGAACTCTGATATGAGTTAGGAAGACCATTCAGAGCAGTTTGTACAAGTGAACTATTAGGAAGGACTTCATTAGTAGAAATCAATTGTTCCTTCAAATCCTTGATCTTTGTCAAAAAACTGTCCATAGAATCACCTTCATTCATGTGCTCACCCTCCAATTGTTTTTGGAGGTAAGCAAGACGAGCCTCATTCCTAGCCTCGTACAATGTGGTAGGTGTATCCCAAGCATCCTTAGCTGTTTTGCAAGAGAAAATGTGAGGAATAATGGCATGCTTGATAGACAAAGCTATCAATGCATGTGCCTGGGCATCTCTGCCATCCCAATGAATTTGCTCTACAGTCGGTGCAACAGAAACCATAGCACGAACAGGAATTTGCAGAATATCACCATCTTTGATACCTTCTGCATAAGCTTCAGTACCTGTAGTTGTAATAGTTGCAGGTATGATAGGATGTTTTTCAACACCCTGCAAAATGTTCCACAGTCCTTTTGCAACCAATACATGTCACATCATATAAGCCCATAATGGGTAGTTGGTACCATCCAACTTATCCTCAACAACCAACATACGGAATACATCACTGCTTTCAACCATGGCTTCTGACTAAAATATCTTGATGCAAAAAATTGACTATACCTCAAAAAGTTGAACAGAACTACCTAGACAAATTTTGCTAAACCTGTAGAAGTCCTTGAGATGATTATACTAGCGAACCAAAACTGGTATATACCTTTGGCACAAAAAGACAAAATAACCTACAGAAGCGCTGCAATAGTGCGTTCGGAGGTCGAAACGAGTTCAGATCACAATTTTGACACCACAAAGCGAAGCAATTTTGATATGTGAAATAGCCTGAGTATGCTCACCAAAATTCATGCGATTCTGAGACTGCAACCGGAGAGGTGTCGATGACACCCTAGATGAAGCAACCTCCTAAAGAGGGAAAAAAGTGCCCCGGTGGTCTTAGAGTGTTCACACACATCACTCCCTAAAAATATATCAACATTTTTTAATCACAAGGCATCCTCAATCACAAGCTTCTGATTACTCAAGAATAGCAGAAGAGAGAAAAAATGCAAAACTTGCACAAGATACAAGAAAATATGACGCAGAAGAGTACACAAGATATGACTTAGAGAAAGAGAAGTTATGGTATTATAGATTTGAATCAATTGATAGAATAGCTTTGGAAAATGGCTTCTTGAAGAAGCCTTGACCTCCCGACCACCCTCGAGCTATCACAATCTCATTCACACTCACACTCTCAATCACACTCTCACTCTCACTCTCTCTCAATCGCAAGGTAATTCTTTGATTTTTGACCTCTTCTTACTTAATACTACAAATATCCTTCAAAACAAAGTTTATCATTCCCCAAGGAAGTGCATGATCCACCAAATATAGAAAAAGTTGGCTCTCCCCGTGTTGCATGAAAAACTTTTGCAAAAGCATGTGTTTCTAGTAGTCAAGCGCTTTCTTTAGCGGTACCTAACCAAAAATAGAAGAAAAAAACCAAAAAGACATATCCAAAGACATCAGTGAGTGTGCATGACAACACATGTGTTTCAAAATCACGGATTCGAACAAAAATAGAGAAGCCCATTTTTTTTAAAAGTGTTGAGAAAAAACACTTCTCGAAACCTTGTAACTAAAAAATAGTGAGGAATTAGCTTAAGCTCGCATTCAATTTTCAACCAGAAAACATGATGTAGATAAGAATTATAGAGAATATAAAAACTACCATCTCTAAGTTTTTCCTACATGCATAAGATGACCTAATTATTCATTCTAAAAAGTATCCCTATAATGTAATTTGGAAATTTCAAAATGAATTATTTCACTATCTAAAGGCCTATTACATATTGCAAATGCATGCAAACATTCATTAATGAGTATGAATAGGAACTTCAAAATCTCCGAAGTAAAAGATGGAGAAACAAAAGATATCGACATAATCTAGATAGTAATGAGAATAAAGATATATCTTCTTTCACGAATTGGCTATATACTTGTATGCAATGAGTTAATGCAAATAATGAATGAATCTCATATGTGCAAAAGAAGTTAATGATAGGTTGTGAAAGAAAGGTAATTTTATTCTACTAATATTCTATTTTTGCATATACATGTATATTAGTTCCTCTTCTAATAATTCATTTATTATTGTAGGGCCAAATGTTGATTAATATGTGGGCATCTGGACAACATATCAAAATCAAAGTTACCGATTCTTGGCATAAAAAAGAGGATTTTAGCATTGTTGCTTCTTTCAAGCAATTATCATGTTGTTGCAAAGGTGCACGGTCGGGCGGATCAACTCCAACTGTCGATTCCTATTGACGGTGCATGTGGGGTGCTTCAACGCAAGTCAAGAGAGTTGCATTTTTGCTTGGCGGTCAAAACTCTAACACTTGGAAGCGAATCTTTAACAATAAAATCTTTAATCACATCGATTGCGCTTGGACATAAGATGGCTAGACTTGGTTTCTCTTGCGAGAAAGGTATGAGTTTAGGCCAATCATTTCAATGCTTTAATGAATTCTAATTGTTATTTCCAAGAAAAGAAGAACTCAATATTTTAAGCTCAAACGTTTTCCTATAATTGCACGTAAAGTCAACCTTTTAGTAGTTCTTTTTATTGCAACACCTTTTGACTGGACTAAATTTTTCAAGAAACAGCGCTCAATCTTCTAGAATAAGTCAAGATAATTGATTGGTCTTCAACAGATCGGTATGCACAAGATGATATATAAAGAAATATGAGCACATGTATAACTCCTCCGAATGGGCCAAGAAATATATGTTTTTTGTTTCAAAGATAAAATCATCTTGCATGTGAGTGACCATATTCAAAAACATATTTTACATGCATGGGATAGTAAGAAAAGTGCCTATGTAAGGCTATGAAATGGAGCCCTATCATATGCATACTCTTCATGCATTGGAAAACGTAATGGTGCATAGACAAGGTAATAGGCATCTGATGATGAGGTTTCTTCTTCCAAACTCAAACTCAGCTTGAAAAGTTCATCATGCTATTACAATTCAAATTTGTGCAATTGGATGTGCACCTATGGGATTGGAACATAACATGTGCATACATTCAATCATGCATATTTTAGATGTAAGAGTTAATGGAAAACATGGTGCAAAATTTAGAAAATTGGGCTTGGATTCCTAATAAAACTTGTTGAAATATCTCTTTCCATTCACCTTAACATGCACATCACATCCAACTTTAAATACAAAAATCATGACCTCAATTCTTTTCCATCCTTCAGAAACGTGTCTCAATCACCAAAAATATGGTTAGTCAAATAATCAAAGCAAACAAATTTTACATTCATTTCAAAAATTAATTTACTTATCTTCCCTTGCTTGTTGTACTTTTGTAGTCGTCTTCTTCATCTTCATTCTTGTCATGAGCCGGTGGTTCCATCAATGTTTCTACAATTTCATAAACTTCTTCATCTCGCCTTTTAAAGAGTTTCACTCATTTCCCTGTAAAAGGTACTTTGAACACAATATTATTTAGTTCCTTCAAAACATAAGTGTTATTTTTATTCACTTTAAATACAACATAAGGACCAAACTAGCATTTCATTAATTTCTTTCTTGCTTTAGATTGTGTGTCAAATGAACTATTGTAAACCAGAACCCAATCGCCATCTTCAATATGCTTGGGCCGTTGTCAATGTCGTTTATCGAAGTAGATCTTGTTCCTTATTCTTGATGCCTTTAGCTTCTCTTTCAATTCCTCCAATTGCTCTTGTCCCTTCTCTAGCTATTGCAATATCAAACATAACAATTCCCCTCTCGGCGTGTTAGTAGTCCAAGGTAAAGAAAAACAACATAAACACATTTGTTTCAATTGGAATTATTGGTTTTTGTGAATACATCAATTCCACATGCATATATCCAGTCATGCAATCAGCCTACAAAGCAAACAACAAATATTTTGGCCATTGCTTAGTTTTCCCTTCACAAGCTTTTGCTAAAAGGTTTCACTATTGTTGAATGAACTCTCTTTATTTTCCCATTTGCTTTGAGATTATATGCTCTGGTCAATGCTAATCAGATTCTACGCTTTTGGAAAAAACCTCTAGCTTCTTGTGCATCGAAATCTCCATGATCAACTACAACTTTCTCCACATAACCAAATATAAAAAATACATGCTCTAGCAAAAAAATGCATACATTTCCCATAGATTTGGTACATAAAGCTCTACCTTCAACATGATTAGTGAGATCCTCCCTAGCAAGTACAATACAATGCATGTTGTTAACTCCTAATGGCACATTCACTAAATCAACAACCCGTTTATAATGTATGCTAGGTGGATAGGTAGGTTGTAATCTGTCATAGTGCCTCACAGATGAGTACAGTTGACATTGTTTACATGATAAAACATAAGTAAAATTATTTACATATATTCCTAACCACCAATATCTTTCCTTTATTTTCTCATATGTACCCACAAAACCCCTATCGCCTGCCCACAAAGAGTAATGTAGTTCTTTCATTACACTTCTTTCTAACTCCTTTGTTTTGGCTCCATGTTGTTGAAACTTTATTTTCCCCCGAGCATGTCTCCGTATCATCCATGTCATAAGAAAAAATTAAATGCATGCTTCCATATATTTCTAAAATATCTAAACTTCCAAGAACTTTGTGTAGCCAATTTACTTAGATAATATCCAATATCAAGCCAATTTTCATCATAACTAGCTTCATTAAATACTTCATGTACAAAGGACTTGAAGTAAGATTTTTAATTTCACCAATTTTTTCCAATTCAACTTCATTGTATCGTGCTCTTGATAGTATATCCGCAACAACGTTTGTTTTACTTGCAATATGAACAAATTCTAGATTTATAAATTTAATATATGCAATCCATTGTAGCATAGCTATATCTGGAATATAACAATTCGCAATCATACAAAGCAAAGGTAAAAAACCGGTTTCCACAATCATAGTAGCACCAATAAAATAGTTTTGGTCATTCTTAAGTGTAGAAACAACTCCCCAAAGTTCTCTTTTGATTTGAGGATAATTTTGTTGCCGCTCTTGCAATAGTTTTGTTCCAAATATTATGAAACATCTCTTATTATCTTCATCTTCTTGACCAATTACCTATCCAATAGCAATTGGACTAGTATCTATAGTAAAAAAGATTACTTTTCCATTTGAATAATCAACCTTCTTTAGAATTGGAGCCTACAACAAAAGAGACTTTAATTTCTTCATGGTTAAAGTATGCTTGTCAAGACAAACAATTTTCTTATGTTTTCATAACAAGGCATATAAGTCGTCTGCCACATGGGCGAAGTGAGGAATCCAAATGGCATAAAATACACATGCTCCAAAAATCTTCTCACTTCTCTCATGGATTTGTAGGTATTTTGCATTTTATTGATTGCATCTACCTTTGAAGGAAATGGTTTTCCGGCCATAAAAGCCACATAAATGTCCAATGATAAGCACCTCATTGACTCCAAAAGTGGATTTCTCAATTGATAAAGTTAAGAACAATTCAACAAATTGCTGATAAATCTTTTCACAGTCAAGAATGTGAGCTTTAAAAAACTAAGTTTGACATCCATCATCATCCAAAGTAAGGTCTTTATTTAATCCTAGACCACCCTTAATAGGAATATCATCTATAAAGAGCATAAAAATGTGCAAAATAAAATTATGCAAAACCAAATTCATTGCGTTCATCATATGAGCAACCAAATTGGTCACACCTTGAGGCAACGTACACATTCTAACCAAACGAAGAGGTGTTTTCATAGTGGTTACATCTCTACTTTCTACTGCTAATTTGAATTGTTCATAGATAGAATAGAGATCTCCCATCAAGTAAATAGCATGTCCTACAAATGCTTCAGCAAATTCATCAACAATTGGTCCAATATAAACATTTCTAATGGTTACTTTGTTAACCGGTTCAAGATCTTGGATAAACCAAAGTTTTCCATTCTTCTTTACATGATGAAGCAACAGTTTGAATAAGGATCAGATGAAAACTCAAGAATATGCATCCTTATCTTTTCTTTCAGCAACCTCATCAATTCAGGAAGATGAGCTCTAGGCACAAGAATAGGTGTGAATTCCAAGGGATGTGAGGAATTGTAAAGATGATAATTGGAATGATAATCCTAGGATCTGCACAATCGATTTTGTGAGGCTCTAAAGTGAAAGCTTTCCCATGTTTTTATATGATCTTCTAAAAATATTCTTTCTCTACAAGGAGAAGAAAGACACTAGCATCTATCTTGACTAGCTTTAGTGTTTCCTCAATAAATTCATGCGCAATTCTTGATTGATCATGAAGAATTGGATCATGAATTACTTTTATAATGATCTCATCATTAAATTTGGGAAGTGGTTAAGCTATTGGCTTCACATTCTTATCTATAGTTTTGTATTTTGTCTGTATGTTTTGGCTCAAATTCATCAAAGTAATGATGCTCATAAATCCAATCATGTAAAATTGCATACATTTCTAAGGATGCCAATGGCACAAGTTTTGCTATGGCTTCTTTTTCCCTTCTAAGTTTTTGGTTTATCTTTCTTTGTAAGAATTGACTATGTTGAAAAGAAATTTGACCAAAAGAAGAAAGAAAGAGAAATTTTCAGGAAAAAAAGAGTCAACATTCTGGAAATCAAGGACATAGGTACCACTATTACCCCACGTAACATTGGCACTTACTCGAAACCTTGTTCAAAGTGCATGAGAGGATACTTCCTCAAAATATGATAATTTTGAAGATTATTAACACACATAGTCATGAACTGAACAAAGTTCAACCCATCACGTGAACGAATTTGTGCAAAATCATCAAAGACTTTAGTTTCCATGCATTGTTCACAAATGAAAGGTTGTTCTAGA
This sequence comes from Ceratopteris richardii, assembly GCA_020310875.1. Taxonomy (NCBI): domain Eukaryota; kingdom Viridiplantae; phylum Streptophyta; class Polypodiopsida; order Polypodiales; family Pteridaceae; genus Ceratopteris; species Ceratopteris richardii. The sequence goes on along the minus strand of CM035428.1, from coordinate 136,347,871 downwards.
ATAATTGGATAAGAACAATCTTCATGCAACAAAGAAATGATGTTCTTTCACATCACCAGTACAAAGGGGTACATTAGCACGTGCCTAGAAGATGATTCAGAGCATTATTAGCAACTTTCATTTGCCATGCATGGTCTCTATCTATAGGCCACCTACCTCCTTCATGAAGTTCTCTCGATACTACATTGATTTCTGAGCCAGAATCTATCAAAGCAAGATATGGTTTAAGATTGTTTTTGATTTTGACCATAGTCTTTGTGGTTCTCCTTGATCAATGTTTATGTGTATAATGGCTTTTAGGGTTATCATTAGACTTGTCTACATCCCCAACCATAGTTCCTAAGTAGTTTATATGCGCAACCTTATCATCCATTTCATGTTCATTTTATTTTACAGTGGTTACTTTTGGCTCATCTGATTTAGGGTCTTCCATAGCCTAAAATCAGATTAGGGTTCGCTGATTATCAGTTTCCAACTGATCCGTCCTCTTTCTATCACTTATATTCACTCTTCTACAACCTATCAAGTCATACATCTCATACATATTCAGATTTCTGTCCTTACATTTGAATATTCTTGTAATTCTGTAGATACCCTCATCCATCTATTTCTGTTCACATAGAGTGGTTGAGAGTTTTGCCCCCGCATTGTAATTTGAACATTTATATATATGATAGTGTGAGTAAGCAGTGGCTTACGTAACACTTTACATATGTTGTCTAATATTTCTCTATCTTTGTCTCATCATTTGTATGATTAAGTGTGGGATGTTCATGTTTTGGCAATATTGGAAGATTGCTAGATTCTATGTTGTAGATCCTGGAAACCTATGGAACTATGGACCTGTGCTATTAGTTATGGGCCTACTAAATTTCCAACATTTGGTATCAGAGCATTCAGGCTCTCAGACTCTCAGGTTCCCAGACTTCCACGTTTACAACATATGATTTAAGAGCATCTTCTAACATTTGAAATTTGACATATACACTTAATCTAGATGAGTAAAGATTTGAGAATTAGACAATTTAGTCACATGTTTATTTATCAGTGCGGAGTATGAAGTTGATGATCTGTTAGCAACTAAATACTTTTGGAAGATTAAAGATACTTTGCAGGAGTATTACTTGAAGACCAAGACTTGATGAAGAGAAGGCTACTTCAAATTCAAGGAAAAACAATGGTTTGGAGAAGTTGAAGGAACCAGATCAACATCAAATCATAGGTATTAGTTTCTACTATCAGACTATCATTTGTAGGTCTTCTAAATATAAAGCATACATCCCTGAATGATTTGGTATCAGAATTGCATACATCCAAGTCCTTTTTTATGAGCTTCGAGACCTCTGCACCTTCTTCTTCAGGTCCTAACATAAAATTTGAAGTGTTCGAAAAGATCGGATCACTTCCCAAAACATAAAGCATGGTCAAATGATTACCAAAATAAAGCAAATTTACCCAAAAAATGCATTTGTAATCTCTCTTTAGACCTGCAAAAACTTTTTTAGGACCTGCAATTAATCATAAAATGGAATATATATAATATTCAAGTGGCTCAAAGTGGAATTACTTCAATCACCTTCCCGGTTTGTAAAATATGGCTCCCGGAAGGTAGTTGCCGAAAACTATTCAGACTTTGCAGACCTGCAAAAATAACTTTTTCCAAAATTTCTTTTTACAAACTAGACCTTGTGCTTTTGAAACGATCCATAACACATCCAATTTGGAGTTTTCTAGCCCAACATATCACCTTTTCAAGTGGGACATGCCAAACTAGTGGACTATTGGAGGGGCTGGAACAAGTGTGAAAATGTGATTTTTGGAGTGCCCAAAAGCATTCTTCTATCAAGCAAATCCTAGAATTCTTTCCATAACCTAAGAGAGTAGTATATGAAGATGCTTGGAACTATTTTCACATTTCCAAATCCTCCCTTTGCGCATGCTAATTTGCTCCACAAAAGAGGCTTAAATCAAGATTTTTACTTTCTTGGTGCTGAAATTTCAGGTGCTGAAATTTCTTCTCAAATAGTGATGGAAGGGGGTTTTGTGGAGCTCCAAAATCCCATCATACTGAGCCAATCTTTAAATTTGTTGATTATGTATGGAATTTCATATATTATACTATATGTCTGCATGATGTTTTCCATAAATCCATGAAAAATCCCACTTCATTTCCCTTTCCCAAAATGGCTACTTATAAAAAAATAGCCCCTGAAATTTATGTGATGATCATGAAAGATGGCTATTTTGGAGATACCCTAAGCTTGTGATTTCTTATATTTTGAGGGAATTCTTGATTTTAGATGAGAGGATATATCTCATTCTCTCCATACACATAATTTCCCTCCAAGATCTTGGCCCCCTAGCACTTCATTATCATTCTCAAACATGAAGATTCTTACAGAAATTCAAAAACAATCAAACCTAAAATCAGTTATGGTGCCACAAGGGTCTTTATATTCCACTAAGATCATCTTCATCTATTGTTACTTGTTGCTTTGACGATCATCCTTGTCAAGAGATCCTCTCAATCATTGCACATCATCTCTTTTCTTCTTCACCCCTTCAAGTAAATGGAATTAGATTGTTGCTAGCATCTGTTTTTATGTTTTTGTAGGTTATGGAGTCCATGTATTAGTTTATGGCGTGCATGTCATGGGCTTGCCAAGCCCTATGTTGTTGGATGGCCTGAGTGCCATTGAGTTTCTGGTTACATTTTTTTAGGATTCCATTTCCTTGGGGAAATGTTGTCGAAATTTTTCCCATCGCATGGCATTATATACGCACTTACCTTTAGGTAAGAATGTTATGGCATGGTAACTTGCCTTTCTGCAAACATCCGTAAGGTGTTAGCATGCTTGTAGGCATGTATTTGATGGACTTAGGACCATCATAGAAGTTTAGATAAGGCAACATCAGTAGTAATAGGATCCCTACACATAATCCTATGGATTTTAGACCATAGGATCCCTACACATAATCCTTATGATAATCTCCAAAGTAGTGAAGATTTATTTATCTTCACAAGAGTCTCACGAGAGAAGAGGTGTTTAGAAAACATCTCTTAGCCTATATTTCAGAAGGAATTCATTTACTCTACTTTTCAATGTAATTTTCCTTCATATGGGAGTTTGATTCTCCATTATTTTGGAAGGAAAAAAATATGGAGAACTTATGTGCATGTTCTCAATTATGGATGAGTAGAGAAATTAGAGTCAATAGAATCTCTTGCAAAGGGAAAGGGAAAGTGGAATAGATTCCACTACTAGAGTTCTTTTCCTTAGATAAGATTAGAGAGATAGAAAGAGTTTTACTTTCTCACTTTTAGATTGTCGATATAGAGGTGGCACTCTTCTATCAAAGACAAGAGGAAGTTCAGTTAATCATAATGGTTAGATTGAGTCTCACATGGAGACTCTAAAGAGTATGTATGTTTATTTCTAGTGATGGTCCTTGACTAGATGAGATGATCTAGTTATTGTCATTAGTGAGGCTGGGAGTGTTGGAGTTAGACGTCTGCGGAAGCACGCGAACAACACCAGGAAGAAGAAGAAGCTTGGAGCCCAAACACACAATATTGAATGTATTACTAGAGAATGTACAAAGATAAGTAGCCCATTAGGGCAATAGGCGTATATACAAGCCGGGGGAAAAAAACCTTCTAAAGAGGGAAAAAAGTGCCTCGACGGTCCTAGTGTGTTCACACACATCACTACCTAAATATATCAACAAATCCCCCCTGGGAGTAATGCGGTGAACAAGGAGCTGGCACTCATGTATAAGGAAGTGCCAAGCTATGTGGAAATCACTCCACAGAAGGAAGTAAGCCCAAAGCTTTGCGAAAAGCTTCAAACTTCTCTCTAGGCAGAGCCTTCGTGAAAAGTTCTACAATGTTCTCCTGCATGGGCACATATGCCAAGCTGATCTCCCTAGCAGAGAACCTCTCCCTGACATAGTGATAATGCACCTCAATGTGCTTAGTGCGAGCATGGAACACATGGTTCCTCGCAACTGCCAATGCACTCTGACTGTCAGTGAAGATGGTGGTGGCAGAAGACTGGCCAACACCCAAATCAGCCATAAGGCGTCTGAGCCACACACACTCAACAGTCGCTGTGAAAGCTGCCCTATACTCAGCCTCACAACTAGAAGTGGCCACAGTGGGCTGCTTCTTGCTCAACCAAGATATACATGAGCTACCAAGCATGAAGCAAAAACCACTAGTGGACACACGAGTGTCATAGAAACCAGCCCAATCTCAGTAAAAAAAAGCATGCAAATCTAGCGGTAGTGATCCCCCTTGGGATAAAACAACCCAACTAGCCGAGTACCACTCAAGTAGAGAAAGATGCGCTTAACCGCCTTCCAATGCGTGACTCCTGGGCAATGCATAAACCTGCTCATCTGTGAGATAGCAAACTGAATATCTGGCCGAGTAATGCATAAGTAAATCAAGCATCCAACAGCTTGCTGATAGAGAACATCATCAAATGCATCTCCAGCATCATGAAGACTCAATCGTAAACCTGTCTCCATAGGAGTGGCAATAGGCTTACAGTCTTCAAGGCGAAAACGCTGCAATAATGTGTCAATATATTTTGTTTGACACAAAGCCATTCCACCATCAACTTGCATAAATTGAATGCCCAAATAGTGATGCAAATGCCCCAAATCAGACATCTCAAATGAGGCATGCAAATCAGCCTTGAAATCAGCAATATGCTTCTCAATAGGACCAGTGAGCAGTATGTCATCAACATAGACAACACTGATCAGAAGCACATCATTAGCATGCTTAACATATAAGGTGCTTTCAGTTGGACTGTTCTCAAAACCATGTGCAACCAGATAGGCATGTATCTTCTCATACCAAGCACATGGTGCTTGCTTTAAACCATATAATGCCTTCTTTAACCTGCACACCTGATTTTCATGCCCTTTTTGCACAAAGCCACGGGGCTGAAAAACATACACTTCTTCATGCAAGTCACCATTCAAAAATGCTGTTTTAATGTCCAACTGATGTACATTCCAACCATGATGGGCTGTAAGTGCACAAATGCTCCGAATAGTAGTCATATGGCATGTAGGTGCGAAGGCCTCATCAAAATCAATGCCTCTTTCCTGTGCATAACCCTTTGCAACAAGCCTAGCCTTATACCTGTCAATTGTACCATCAGGTTTACAGTTCAACTTGTATACCCACTTAGTGCCAATGGCCTTCTTGCCAGGAGGCAAGTCACATAAAGACCATGTACCATTCTTCATTATAGCATCATATTCAGATTGCATAGCAGCCATCCAATTTTCTGAATTCTGTGCTTCATCAAAAGAAACAGGCTCATTCTCATCACAGAGACTAGACACAGCCATAGCATAGCAATCTGATGCAAAGGAGGCACTATGAGAGCCTGAACGAGTATGATATGACAAAGGTGCATCTAATTTGCTGTCACGCAAAGTCTACACCAGCCATTTTGGCATACTTTTTGCCTGCTCAATATCAACTCTCTCATCAACAAGTGCATCATGTAAATGTGCATAAGAAATGGAATGATCTGCATCATCATGTGAAACCTGCAAAGGCTGAGAAGTTGCCTCATTAGGACCAGCACTAGACTGTCCACCTGTAAAAAGAGGCATCAAAGTATCATACATGTCTTTAGAGCTAACAAATGTCTCCTTAGTACATGAAAGCAATGGCTGAATAACATCTTCCACAAAGACAACATCACGGCTAACCAGAATGCGTTTAGTCTGTGGATGATACAGACGATAGCCTTTACTTTCAAAACTGTACCCAACAAAAATACATTTTACTGCCTGATCATCCAATTTTTTGCGATGTTGTTCAGGCACTAGTGCATATGCCAAACAACCAAAAACACACAGATGAGCAACAGATGGCTTGCGGTCATGCCAAGCCTCATAAGGCATGATAGACTACAGTGCTTTAGTGGGACACCTGTTCAGTACATATGCTGCACACATGACAGCCTCAAGCCAGAAACTATGAGGTAAAGCCTGACTCTTGACCATACACCTCGCCATCTCCATGAGAGACGTGTTCTTTCGTTCAGCAACTCCATTCTGTTGAGGTGTATACGGCACTGTACACTGGTGTTTTATCCCACGTTCAACCAGAAATGCATTAAAATTAGAAGACATATATTCCCCCCTGTCGATCAGAACGGAGGGTGCCCATTTTACATGCTGACAAATTTTTTAGCCAAAACCAAAAACTGTTTAAAGCACATGAACACTTCGGACTTTGCTTTGAGTGGATATACCCATGCATGCCTGGAAAAATCATCAATGAAAGTCACGAAGTAAAGGTAATTTCCAAAAGAGGATGTCTGCATAGGACCACATACATCACTATGTACAGGCTGCAATTTCTGTGTAGCCAGAACTGAACCATCTTTTGGAAAGGAGGAACGCTGCATTTTGCCCAAATACAGCCTTCACAAACATGTTTTCCAGTTCCCTCAAGTTTGGGCAAAGAGGACACCATTTCAGATTTCTGTAGGCATATCAAACTAGCAAAATTCAGATGACCAAAGCGTGCATGCCAAAGCTTTGCATCTGACATAGCCTGAGAATCATTTACTGCAAATGCCAAATCATTTTCAGATCTTTCATAGTCTATGAGCTTATACAGCCCACAACATAAAATGCCAGAAGCAATAATCACATTGCCATTTGACAGATCATGAACTGTACACCTATCATCAACACATTTCACAACCAAGCCAATCTTGGCTAATGCAAAAACTGATAACATGTTCTTTTTGATCCCTGGCACAAATAAAGCATCTGACAAAGTGAAAGAACTACCATCAGCAGTAGTCAAAATGATCTTACCAACTCCCATAACAGGATAAGAGGAGTTGTTGGCGCATGTAACAGTATTCCCTGTAGGGGCAGGCTCGGGTGAAGAGAAGAAACTGTGCTGTGAGGTAATATGTTTGGTCGCCCCACTGTCAAAAGACCAAACATCTGAGTCTATTGCAAACATGCACTGCTCATGAGAAGATGGGTCAAAACTGCAGACAGTAGTAAACGCCCATTCTTCTTCCTGCACAAGATTTGCAGACTCTGTTTTTGGTGTAGAGGCCTTTGCAACAACCATTCCAGCCTCTTTCTTCATTGCCTCTTTAGCAGCCAGTTTTGGACAGTTCTTTATGATATGATCATTCCCTTTACATTACTTACAAAACAGTTTCTGCTTTTCTGATTTCTTCTCATCTTCATCTTCCTTCTTCGAATATGCAAAATTAGCAGATTTCTGCTTACTAGTTGAAGAGCTCCATTTTCCTTTGCCCTTCTGACTAGCCAGGAAAGCTTGATCTGCAACTCGCATAATGGACCTTTTTTGCCTGGACTGATCTTCTTGCAACAGAACAGAGACTAACTCCTCAAATGATAAGGCATTCGGATTGCCTTTCATCATCAACCGAAGAGTAAAAGCAAAACTCTGATATGAGTCAGGAAGACCATTCAGAACTGTCTGCACAAGTGCGCTATCTGGTATAACTTCATCAGCAGAAATCAACTGTTCCTTCAAGTCTTTGATCTTTGTTAGGAAACTGTCCATAGAATCACCTTCATTCATGTGCTCACTCTCCAACTATTTTCGAAGGTAAGCAATACGAGCCTCATTCCTAGCTTGGTACAATGTGGTAAGTGTATCCCAAGCATCCTTAGCTATTCTACAAGAGGGAATGTGAGGAATAATGGCATGTTTGATAGACAAAGCTATCAATGCATGTGCCTAGGCATCTCTGCCATCCCAGCAAATCTGCTCTGCAGTAGGTGCAGCAAAAATAGCAGCACGGACAGGAATCTGCGGAATATCATCTTCGACACCATCTTCATCAGCTCCAACACCTATATTTGTAGTACCTGTCGTTACAGGTGTAACAGGACGTCTTTCAGCACCCTGCACAATGTTCCACAATCCTTTTGTAACCAATACATGTCGCATCATATAAGCCCATAATGGGTAGTTGGTACCATCCAACTTATCCTCACAGCCAACATACGGAATACATCACTGCTTTTAGCCATGACCGGTGACTAAAATACCTTGATGCAGAAAATTGACTGTATCTCAAAAAGTTGAACGGAACTGCCGAGACAAATTCTGCTAGACCTGTAGCAGACTTCGAGACGCTTAACCTGGTGAACAAAAACTGGTATATACCTTTGGCACAAAAAGACGAAATAGCTTGCACAAGCACTGTGATAGTGCGTTCGGAGGCCGAAACGAGCTCATATCGTGATTTTAGCACCACACAGTGAAGCTGTTTTGATCTTGGAAACACGTTGAGTATGCTCATCGAAATTCGTGCGATTCTGAGACTGCAAACGGAGGAGTGTCGATGACACCCTAGATGAAGCGACGACCTGCTCTGATACCAATTGTTGGAGTTAGACGTCTGCGGAAGCACGCGAACAACACCAGGAAGAAGAAGAAGCTTGGACCCCAAACACACAATACTGAATATATTGCTAGAGAATGTACAAAGATAAGTAGCCCATTAGGGCAATAGGCATATATACAAACCGGGGGAAAAAAACCTCCTAAAGAGGGAAAAAAGTGCCCCGGCGGTCCTAGTGTGTTCACACACATCACTACCTAATATATCAACAGGGAGTTGAGTATGACTCTTCTCTTTAGGGTTTCTAGGAGATAGGGATATATCTAACCTATTGGGGTACCAAACTCTTAGTTGGTGTTACATCATGAGTATGATGTGTAAACATCAATTAAGAGGATGGGTACTTAGGGATTATCTCAATCTCAAAGGGAATGCTTTTTGTATTCATATGGCAAACTATAGTGAAGAGAATATTATAGAATTTGACTAGTGCCAATAGATGCTCTTCCAATAGAACTAAGTCCAAAGGAAATGGATGACAAACCAAAAATTTCTTGGTGCATGGAATGTAGAGATTGCATTTTACTACCAAGAAATTCTTATATATGAGCTAAATGATGGATTTGCATGGTCACAAGGTAGTTTAGAGTAAACTATTACTTGTGAGCACACTCAAGGTTAGGAAGACCTAGAGTGATATGAGGGCGAATCTATCATTTAGTTTTAGATGGGTTTGGAGTCACTTTAAATGGGACTTTGTTCTATATTTTACATGATTTTATGGTCTAGTATCTCCATTATGGTATGGTCAAGCCTATAATCTTGGCACTTTACACTTGTTTTTTATACTATTACTGCATCGAGGATACATCTTATGGACTTAGGTCACTTTGATGATTCTATATATCATGGGGAGTGATATTTTAGAAATTTGAGTGTATAAAGGAGATAGTAGGCATTACTTAGACGGTTTCCCACCTTTGAGATGATCTCATATGAGACTTCTTAAGGGGAAGGATATGGGGAAGCATTACATAGAGATGACCATGTACATAGAGTACATGGGGTTCAGGGGTGTTTGAGCATTTTCTTCTACCACTATGGACAAAAATGCTTTCAAGGGGAAGGAAAATATCATATTATGGATGCACACCCTCTTGGGTGAGGTGACATAGGTGCCACATGGCATCACAAGGGGCATTATGCCCATTTGGTAGAAGGGGAGAATGAAGATTTTAGTGAGTAGTGATTATGAACATGCATTGAGCTCGGTGGTTGGGAGGTACGAAGAACTATGTTCTTTGTGTGTGAGGTAGACACTCGAGAAATGATCTAATGGCATAGAGCAAAAGATCTGCTCACATAATACTCGTATGCCCATTGTGATGCCATGTGGCACCTGTGTCACCTCACCCAAGAGATTGTGCATCCATAATATGACAATAGATATTTGCTTGCTCTAGTGCCGACTGCCCTTGCCCTTCATAATAGGTTGACATAAGAAGAAGTAGAGTTTAAATTCTCTATGACAATGTGCTAGTTCAAAAGATACAAACCTTATAGATAGCGAACTTGGCTTTGTCGGAACCGTTGTTGGTATCTAAAAAATATCTTTGTGTATCTTCAAAGGAGAAATTCCTATGTGTTGTAAAGTTACCTAAACTTTATGTTTCCTTTAATCTCCATGATCACTCTCTAAGATCATGCTTGTGCACTCGATATTCATGATCTATAAGTTTATTTTATATTTGAAACTTTTCATTTGCACTTCTAAAAGTAAACACCATGGTCGCCCATATTGATTTATCTTTTCCTTGAATAATTTGGACTAAATACCTATGAGCACTATGATATCAAGAAAGCTTTGGCTTCATGAAAAGGCATATCTGATAGAATTATGTATAACAAGACATAAATCATGAATTGTAATTTTATTTTATGTACAAATCCATGAAAATAGACTAGCTTAGGAGGTCTAAATCTAAGTTAGCACATTGATGACATCAAAACTCATACATACAAACTATCCTCATACACTACTTCCACTATTTATTGTTGGAAATGAGGTAGGCCCATAACAAATCTCACAGGTCCTATAAGTATCCAGGATCTTTAACATAAATTACATAGGTCCAAGATTCCATTGGTTCAGGATCTACAACACATATTCTAGCAATCTTCCAATATTGACAAAACATGAACATACCACATTTAATCATACAAATGATGAGACGAAGATAGAGAAAGAATAGACAACATGTGTAAAGTGTTATGTAAGCCAAGGCTTACTCACACTATCATATATACCAATGTTCAATGTACAATGTGGGAGCAAAACTCTCAACCACTCTATGTGATCACATAGATGGATGAGCGAATGTACAAATGTAACAAACATATTCAGATGTATGAACAGAAATCTGAATATACATGAGACGTGTGACCTAATAGGTTGTAGGAGAGTGAATATGAGTGACAAAAAGAGGAAGGATCAATCTAAAATTGGTAATCAACAAACCCTCATCTAACCTTAGGCTATGGAAGCCCCTAAGTTAGACATGTGTGTGAAAAGATCACATACTTACAAAAGTAGCAAAGAATGCTAACAAGTTTGCTGCCAGAAATCCTCAAACTCATATGAACATATCTTCTCAAACACCTCATCCAAATATGCATAAAGCATATACATACTGATTCTCTTGTACCTATGCCGAATAGGACTCCTCCTGATATGGATGTTATTGCCTCCATAAACTTCAAGTAGTACCTGTGTGCATAAAGAGAACATGTACCTAAATTCTTATCATAAGATGTAAATCTTATGTTAACCACCATCCAATGTCTTTGAAGTAAGCCAAAATCTTCATATAGAAGAAAATCTTCAAATACATCATGTGAATGGCCGATCCACACCATCAAGCTACTGCGGGGTAAATCCTCTCCATAAGCAAGAGTGTGAGTACACTCTTCTTCTCCAAGAAGAACTCCATAGCCGCTCCTCAACATGCTCCAAGATAGCACCATGGCTACCCCATGTGCTAGAAGCACCACCTCTAATCTGGGACCAAGCTCCAAAGCTTGTGTTGCAAAAGTTGTAGGATATCTTGTGACAAAAGATTGTTCTTATATAGCATAGCTTCCATGAAATAAAGCACTCCAAAATCACTTCTCATAAAACTCTACGATCTATGATCTAAAAAGCACTCACGAAACAAAAAATCCATCGTCCTTGGTGCGTGGACTGTCCGTTCGCTAAAAGCATGATAAAAAAAAACTCATCTCAAAAAATTTGCGTGCTGCCTCTCAACGGATTTGGACTCAGGTGGGCAGGATGAAAGCGATCTCCTTTATCCAAGGCACCCACGCCTTTTTGTTGTAGGGAGTACCATAGGAGTTGCTACACATTCTCTAAGCTTTGAGTAAAATGGACCGATGGACATTGTTTCCAACAATCCCCCCTGCAATGTCATATTGGTACAAATTGGACTGGATCTGCAAACTTCATAAGCTTCAAACTAGTACTCCCGAATTGTCCTTCAAATCTTTTCTTCAAAAGTATTCTTCATAACTGAATTTGACTTTCCTTCAAACTTCAAACACTTGAACCTTCTGAATATGAACCATAATACTTGAGAAAATATGCAAACTAGATATCCAATAGTGTACACATCAAGCAATCATTTGCTTGACAACAAATGTAGCAAGTACTCATTCTGAACCTGCTATCTCTTGTCTTCTCAAACATGAAAACATACACTAGGATCCACATATTTGCATTTACATTGCAAAAGTTTTCTCAACGTACTTCTACTGTGTCGAGTAAATACACTAAACAAAATCAAGAACTGAATCCTGGAACCTGTGATTGACAACTCACAACTTAGTGTATTATGAACACTACTGGTTCATCTCTGACTTTACTTCAAGTCATGTCAACTCAGCTCAACTGAAATCAACTGAAATCAACTCATGAGTCTAAAAAAAAATCTATAATGTCATCATGTCTTCATCTTTCTTCAATCTGTAAATCCTTCATATCTGTTTCCTTCAGAATCTGGTATAAACATATATGTGCGCACCTCTAAAACATACCTCTCTGAAATAAATATCAAGCTTCTCTTCAATAGAACTCTAGAACCTTCTCCTGAACACAAACACGCTAATATGAACTTTCTCTAAACATTCTCCTTCTTCCTTCTTCTTTCAAAGCTGGAACATAAAGAGAACCTGACAAAGGAAATATAGGAATACTTGAAATAGGAATAGCTATAGATATGACTTTGCATTCTTTCACATATGGTTGAAAATAAGTCTTCATGTTTCATCACTCCCTGGATGACTTAACACTAGTATCCAGAATTCTTCAAACATATCAGACTTTATGAAATCTGGAATGTCTTCCTTCTTTCAATAAATGTGATCTTCAGTGATCAATACCTGTATTTGAAACAAAATCTCTGAACCCTTTTTATTAGCATTGCAGTTGCCAATAGCTTTCACTGTAACTCTTTAGCTTTCCATATTGTAGAATAAGGTTAGCTGATCCTAAAATAACAAAACCTTGCTGAAAGCATTTTAGGACTCATAACCTTCTGCAACATGACAAGTATCTTTTTCTATTCCTCTGCAACACTAATATGATAGAATCTGAATTTTTGGCTTACTTCTTCCAATGTTAAGAATCTTCACAAACAAAGGATAGACAACTGACTCATAAATACTCAAGATCTTCAAGATCATCCAAGATCATATAAGATCATACAAGATCATCCAAGATCTTAGAAGATCATATGAGATCATCCAAGATCAATGATCTCTCCAACAAAATACCTGTGTAGAATCTGCCCTCATCAAACCTTCATGATGGAATGTTTAATTTGCTACCTGAATGTCTCCAAGTGTCCATGCTTCTCACATAAAGTCGTAAAAATTTTCTTTAACCAAATCCTTCTCAAGAAACTACAACAACTACTTGAAACATAAGTGGACAAACTTCTCACCTTGAGAATCTCCAAAAGTTGCACGTTGATACTTCATCTTTTCATATTCTACCCGGTGAAATGTGATAGTACCTGCTTGACTTTCTTTTGGCTAACTCCACTTCTCAATCAAGTGATAGGATCTAATGGAACACCTTTTTGAATACAAGCATGTATCCAAAAATCAAGACAATCATGGAAAGTAGATTCTTCAACTGAATGGTATATCAAAAAATCTGAATTTTCTAAAGTTTCTTGAAAATATTGAATATGAGGTAACCTTTCCAAACATAAAACCTCAACCCAAGTCTTCAACATCTACTACAAATAATCTTTTACTTTAAGAGTTAGATAAAGAAGAAATATACTTCTCTACAACTTGTCATATACCAAGTAGCTCTGAATTGACACTCCAAGAATTCTTTGAGGGAACATATAAGCTGCTCGCTAAAAAGCTTCAACTTATACATAACTCATACACATATGAGTCAAAAACATATATTTGCTGCTTTTCTTTCTCTCAATGCAATTCTATCATGACCAAGTATCATGCAAAACAAGAAATTGCTTCTTCTTTAAACTATCTTCACACAAGATGTTCTCGTAGACTTGTCCTTGGATGTAGAGGATAAAATAGGAAAAGTATATGGAAAATATATGAGAAAAGGAAGTCTTACTTTTCTTTTGGAAATATTGGACTTTCTTCTTCTGCATCTTTCTTCCACTTGATGATGTCAACATCTTCAAACTTCTCTTCCATACCTTTTGTTCTCTTCATCTTGAAGTAGCAAGCACTCTTAACTTCTTCAAATGAACTCTTTCTCTTCCTCTAGTGCAAACATGGTATACAATGGAAGTGAGCATAGAATCATGTTTTATCATCTCCTCATATCCTTGAATCGAAATTCTGCTTCAAATGACTGATATAACTGAATTCACCAACATTTTGTTTGAATGATGAATTACCTTTCTAGAGTTACCTCTCTAGATACCTAGATCACATTTTGTACAAGATTGGCTGAAAAAAAAATGATGCTCTCCACATTTGTCTTCGTAGATGAACTTTCTTGCCATGAAAGAGATCTCTCAAAACTCTCTAGAAAACCTCTAGATACCTGTTTTGATGTAGCCTTTAACTTTCAAATAATGAAAGTGTATAAGAGCATGACCTGCAAATGATAATATGATAGTAGAAACTGATACCTGTGATTTGATGTTGATCTGATTCCTTCATCTTCTCCAAACCATTGTTCTTCCTTGAATTTGAAGTAGCCTTCTCTTCCTCAAGTCTTGGTTTTCAAATACTACTTCTGTAAAATATTTGCATACTCTTCCAAAAATATTCGATTGCTAACAGATCATCAACTTCATACTCCACACTGATGAATAAACATGTGACCGAATTGTCTAATTCTCAAATCTCTACTCATCTAGATTAAGTGTGTATGCCAAATGTCAAATGTTAGAAGATGCTCTTAAATCATATGTTGTAAACCTCGAAGTCTGGGAACCTGGGAATCTGAGAGCCTGAATGTTTTGATGCCAAAGTCCTAAAGCTATGATACCAAATGTTGGAAATGAGGTAGGCCCATAAAAAATATCACAGGTCTTATAAGTATCCAAGATCTTCAACATAAATTCCATAGGTCCAAGATTCCATTGGTTCAGGATCTACAACACATATTCTAGACTTCTTCCAATATTGACAAAACATGAACATACCACAGTGAATCATACAAATGATGAGACAAAGATAGAGAAAGAATAGAAAACATGTGTAAAGTGTTACGTAAGCCAAGGCTTACTCACACTATCATATATACCAATGTTCACTGTACAATGTGGAAGCAAAACTCTCAACTACTCTATGTGATTAGATAGATGGATGAGTGAATGTACAAATGTAACAAACATATTCAGATGTATGAACAAAAATTTGAATATACATGAGATGTGTGACCTGATAGGTTGTAGGAGAGTGAATATGAGTGACAGAAAGAGGAAGGATCAGTCTAAAACTGATAATCAACAAACCTCATCTAACCTTAGGCTATGGAAGACCCTAAGTTAGACATGTGTGTGAAAAGATCACATACTTACAAAAGTAGCAAAGAATGCTAACAAGTTTGCTGCCAGAAATCCTCAAACTCATATGAACACATCTTCTCAAACACCTCATCCAAATATGCATAAAGCATATACATACTGATTCTCTTGTACCTATGCCGAATAGGAATCCTCCTGATATGGATGTTACTGCCTCCATAAACTTCAAGTAGTACCTGTGTGCATAAAGAGAACATGTACCTAAATTCTTAACATAAGATGTAAATCTTATGTTAACCACCATCCAATGTCTTTGAAGTAAACCGAAATCTTCATGTAGAAGACAATCTTCAAATACATCATGTGAATGGCCGATCCACACCATCAAGTTGCTGCGGGGTAAATCCTCTCCATAAGCAAGAGTGTGAGTACTCTTCTTCTCCAAGAAGAACTCCATAGCTGCTCCTCAACATGCTCCAAGTTAGCACCATGGTTGCCCCATGTGCTAGAAGCACCACCTCTAATGAGAGACCAAGCTGCAAAGCTTGTGTTGCAAAAGGTGTAGGATATCTTGAAGTGACCCAAGATTGTTCTTATATAGCTGAGCTTCCATGAAATAAAGCACTCCAAAAGCACTTCTCATAAAACTCTATGATCTACGATCTGAAAAGCACTCACGAAACAAAAAATCCATCGTTGTTGGTGCGTGCGCTGTCTGTTCGCTAAAAGCATGATAAAAAAAACTTATCTCAAAAACTTTGTGCACTGCCTCTCAAAGGATTCGAACTCAGGTGGGCAAGATGAAATCGATCTCCTTTATCCAAGGTGCCCATGCCTTTTTGTTATAGAGAGTATGATAGCAGTTGCTACACATCCTATAAGCTCTGAGTAAAATGGACCAATGGACATTGTTTCCAACATTTTTCAATCATTATTTATGTACAGTGGGAGTGTCTGCACACGGTTGAAACTTTTCTTCCCTTTGTACATCAAAGTATTTGGCATTTGTTAGTATATTTTGGTAGTGATATGTCTGAAAACACTTGAGAATATAGGATCACTTTTTCCCCTCTTTGGGATTTTTTGCCCCCAAATTTTAAATATTCTCATAACATAATGAGATACTTATTTTTTTACTTTCTAGTTCATTGTCTGATGTGTTCCCAAGTTTTTTCTTTTTCCTCATGTTGTTTGTGTCCACTCTTGAAGAAATAGTGCTCTATCAGAAAATTCATTTAACATCCATTTGCATTATCATAACTTTGCATAAATATATTTTTTCCCTTTACCAATACTTTTAAGGATTCCAATACTTTTGAGGTTTCTTCTTGTAGTATAAGCATCCCAAAGTGTACTAAAAATGTAGAAAAGATCCATAGGATAATGCTTTTCAAGAAACAATCAACTTCGTTCATTAGGCTATGTTCGTAAGCCATGGTGGTTGAGAACAATAATGTATTTTTAACATTGTTTGTTATGGATACGTTGTCTAGTTCCAACAAGCCATTTTGGGCATATATGATGTGCAAAAAATTATCCAATGCTACTAAGCATGTCTTGTAGTAGCTTCAAATATTCTAAATTTATCTTATATAGATAGTGTTGGATGTTACACGTGTTAGTTTTGGTAGTGTTCAAATATTCCATATCCCCTTAAAATTATGTATTTTGCACACCCATCCATTAAAAATGAAATCTAATGGGATGGTGGAGATGCATTGGCGCATGCAATGAATTTTTTTTTAATCAAGCATGCATTATCCTTGATATTTGTCCATGCAAATAACCAAGGATGATTGGGATACTCTTGTAATATTATACCAGGAAAGAAATGAGGATTTTGTTGCTTAGCTAAAATTAAAAAAATAGAGATTTATCACATGAATGAAGGTGATGCTATGGATAATGCTCTTAAAAAGATGAAATATTTGAAAAAGCAATTGATTTTTGCATATGATTTTTTCATATAATTCACTTTTGTATATTATTCTTAATGGTCTCCCTAATCCTTATTAGAGTTTTTCTTCTATCCTTATATTTATGATAACTAGAGACCCAAACTCTTGTCCATTCAAATATTTATTTTTTTCCTATAGGATCATAAATCTAAGTAGAACATGTCTAATATGGATGTTGTAGTTCAAGATTCTATTGCTATAAGAAGAGCAATGGTGAAGTCCGTACTTTCCTCTGTTGGAGTTTGAGGTCTGTGCAAGCACACAGACAACATAAGGAAGACAAAGAAGTTTGGAGCACAAAACACAATACTGAATGTATTACCATTTGAATGTACAAAGATAAGTAACCCATTAGGGCAATAGGCATATATACAAGATGGGGGGAGGAAAACTCCTAAAGAGGGAAAAAAGTGCCCTGGCAGTCCTAGTGTGTTCACACACATCATTACCTAAATATATCAACAAATACCCCTAGCAGTGATGTGGTGAACAAGGAGAATTTCCTACACAAGCACTATGATAGTGCGTTTAGAGGCCGAAACGAGCTTAGATTGTGATTTTGGCACCCTGAGTATGCAAACCAAATTTCATGCATCTTTGAGACTGTGACCAAAGAGGTGTCGATGATGCCCTAGATGAAGCGGCGACCTACTTTGATATCAGTTGTTGGAGTTTGAGGTCTACAAAAGCACGCAAACAACACAAGGAAGAAGAAGAATCTTGGAGCACAACACACAATACTAACGGGTTACTTATCTTTGTACATTATTGTGGTAATACATTCAATATTGTGTGTTGTGCTCCAAGCTTCTTCTTCTTCCTTATGCTGTTTGCATGCTCCCGCAGATGTCTAACTCCAACAATTGGTATCAGAGCAGGTCGCCGCTTCATCTAGGGCATCGTTGACACTCCTCCAGTCATAGTCTCAAAATCACAAGAAATTTGGTATGCATACTCAGGGTCAACTTCGGTATGTGGTGCTGAAATCTCGATCTGAGCTCGTTTTGACCTTTGAATGCACTATCGTCGTGCTTGTGTAGACTATTTTGTCTTTTTGTGCCAAAGATATATACAAGTTTCAGTTCGTGAGTATAAGCATCTCAAAGTCTGCTACAGGTCTAGTAGAACTTGTTTGGGTAGTTTTGTTCAACTTTTTTAGATATAATCATTTTTTCGCATCAAGGTATTTTAGTCAGTGGCCATGGCTGAAAGCAGTGATGTATTCCATATGTTGGATATTGAGGATAAGTTGAATGGTACCAATTATCCATTGAGGGCTTATATAATACCTCATGTATTGGTTGCAAAAGGATTGTGGAATATTGTGCAAGGTGTTGAAAAACATCCTATTACATCAGTGAACACAGGTACTGCAAATATAGGTACTAAACCTAATGCAGATGGTGTCGAAGATGGTGATATTATGCAGATTCCTATTTGTGCTACTGTTTCTATTGCACCTACTGCAGGGCAAATTCTTTGGGATGGCAAAGATGCTCAGGCACATGCATTGAGAGCTTTGTCTATTAAACGTGCCATTATTCCTCACATTTGCTCTTGTAGAATAGCTAAGGATGCTTGGGATACACTTACCACATTGTACCTTGCTAGGAATGAGGCTTGTGTTGCTTACCTCCGAAAACAGTTGGAGAGTGAGAACATGAATGAAGGTGATTCTATGGATAGTTTTTTGATAAAGATCAAGGATTTGAAGGAAAAATTGATTTCTGTTGATGAAGTCCTTCCTAACAATTCACTTGTGCAGTTTTGAATGGTCTTCTTGACTCATATCAGAGTTTTGCTTCTACTCTTCGTTTGATGATGAAAGCGAATCCAAATGCCGTGACATTCGAAGAGTTAGTTTTTTCTTTGTTGCAGGAAGATCAGTCTAGGCAGAACAAGTCTATTATGCATCTTGTAGATCAAGATTTCCTGGCTAGTCAGAAGGGCAAAGGAAAATGAAGATCTTCTACTAGTAAGAAAAAATCTACTGATTCTGCACAATCGAAGAAGGAAGACAAAGATGAGAAGAAATCAGAAAAGCAGCTTTTTTTTTGCAAATACTATAAAGCAAATGATCATGTCATTAAGAGCTATCCAAAATTGGCTACTAAAGAGGCAAAGAAGAAAGAGGCGAGAATGGTTGTTGCAGAGGCCTCTACACTGAAAACAAAGTATGCTAATCTTGTTGCAGGATGAAGAATGTGCATTTACTACTGTTTGCAGTTTTGACCCATCTTCTTATGAGCAGTGCATGTCTGCAGTAGACTCAGATCTTTCGTAATTTGATAGTAGGGCGACCAAACATATTACCTCACAGCACAATTTCTTCTCTTCACTCGAGCCTACCCCTATAGGAAATACTGTTACATGCACCAACAACTCCTCTTATCCTGTTATGGGAGTTGGTAAGATCATTTTGACCACTACTGATGGTAGTTCTTTTACATTGTTAGATGCTTCATTTGTGCCAGGGATCAAGAAGAATTTGTTATTAGTTTTGGCTTTAGCCAAGATTGGCTTGGTTGTGAAATTTGTTGATGAGAGATGTACAGTTCATGATATGTCGAATGGCGATGTGATTATTGCTTCTGACATTTTATCTCGTGGGCTATATAAGCTCATAGATTATGAAAAATCTGTGAATGACTCGGCATGTGCAGTACATGATTCTCATGCTATGTCAAATGCAAAGCTTTGGCATGCACGCTTTGGTCATCTGAATTTTGATAGTTTGCTACACTTGCAAAAATCTGAAATGATGTCCTCTTTGCCAAAACTTGAGGCACCTGGTAAACATGTATGTGAACGCTGTATTTTGGGCAAAATGCAGCGTTCCTCATTCCCAAAAGATGGTTCTGTTCGAGCTACATAGAAATTGTAGCTTGTTCATAGTGATGTCTGTGGTCCTATGCAGACACCCTCTTTTGGAAACTATCTTTACTTTGTGACTTTCATTGATGACGATTCCAAGCATGCATGGGTATATCCATTGAAAGCAAAGTCCAACGTGTTCATGTGCTTCAAACAATTTTTGGTTTTGGGTGAAAATTTGTTAGCATGTAAAATGGGGACCCTCCGTTCTTATCTGGGGGGGGGGGATATATGTCTTCTGACTTTAATGCATTTCTAGATGAATGTGGGATAAAATATCAGTGTACAATGTCGTATACACTTCAACAGAATGGAGTTGCTGAACGAAAAAACAGGTCACTCATGGAGATGGCGAGGTGTATGGTCAAGAGTCAGGCTGTACCACATAGTTTCTAGCTTGAGGCTGTTATGTGTGCAACAGATGTACATAACATGTGTCTCATTAAAGCATTGCATTCTATCACCCCATATGAGGCTTGGCATGGTCGCAATCCATCTGTTTCTCATCTACATGTTTTTGGTTGTCTGGCAAAGGGTATCGTCTATATCATCCACATACTAAATGCATTTTGGTTAGCCATGATGTTGTTTTTGTGGAAGATGCTATTCAACCCTTAGTTTCATGTACGAAGGAGACATCCGTTAGCTCTAAAGACATGTATGATACTTTGCTGCCTCTTTTTACAAGTGGATAGTCTAATGCTGGTCTTAATGAGGCAACTTCTCAACCTTTGCAGGTTTCATGTGATGATGTAGATCATTCCATTTCTGATGCAGATTTACATGATGCACATGTTGATGAGAGAGCTGATATTGAGCAAGCAAAAACTATGCCAAAATGGTTGGTGTAGACTTTGCGTGATAGCAAATTAGATGCACCTCTATCATATCGTACTCCTTCAGGGTCTCATAAAGCCTCTTTTGCATGAGATTGCTATGCTATGGCTGCATCTAGTCTCTGCGATGAGAATGAGCCTGTTTCGTTTGATGAGCACAAAAATTAGAAAATTGGATGGCTGCTATGCAATCTGAAGATGATGTTATAATGAAGAATGGTACCTAGTCTTTATGTGAATTGCCTCTTGGAAAGAAGGCCATTGGCACTAAGTGGGTATACAAGCTGAAGCATAAGCATGATGGAACAATTGACATGTATAAGGTTAGGCTTGTTGCAAAGGGTTATGCGCAGGAAAGATGCATTGATTTTGATGAGACCTTTGCACCTACATGCTGAATGACTACTGTTCATAGCATCTCTACACTTGCAGCTCATCATGGTTGGAATGTACATCAGTTGGATATTAAAATAGCATTTCTGAATGGTGACTTGCATGAAGAATTGTATGTTTTTCAGCCCCGTGGCTTTGTGCAGAAAGGGCATGAAAATCAGGTGTGTAGGTTAAAGAAGGCATTATATGGTTTAAAGCATGCTAATGATGTGCTTTTGATCATTCTTGTGTATGTCGATGATTACTCACTAGTCATGACAAGCATATTGCTGATTTTAATGCTGATCAGCATGCCTCATTTGAGATGTCTGATTCCGGGCATTTACATGATTATTTGGGCATTAAGTTTATGCAAGTTGATGGTGGAATGGTTTTGTGTCAAATGAAATATATTGACATATTATAGCAGCATTTTGGCCTTGAAGACTATAATCCTATTGCCACTGATGGAGAGTGTTAATCTCCAAGAGAACAAGCTATCCTTGATGTTAGAGCACCTCTATAGCAAGAACAACTCAAAACCTCAACTAATTTGGAAGACCAATGCCAAATCATCAAGATTTTATCTAACTGTGAAGAAAGTCATTTACATAGAAAAGTTTGCTGCGCTTAACTAATTCATTGGCTGACCAAATGTGTAAAGTTTGTAATGAAACTTTGTATAGGGTGTCATCTAAAGGCTGTGCACCTTCTTCAAGCTAAAAATTCTTAAAAGCTTTAGTAAATCTTGAGATTTACTCCAAACAATTCACCTATGTCTAAAATTGTACTTCTCTATAGTTGACTTTGACATCTGCAACTTCTAATGCATAGTTCTCTTAATCTAGAACCCATCTATTGAAATGCTTTTAGCCATAGGTAGATTAGCTTCCAACTTAAAGAATGAGTGCTTGGTTGCTCAAAACTTTACACTGTGGAAGGAGAACTGACCAAAACATTATCATCAAATTTGCACCTGTTGCAATCTTCTATTCTTCACATTTACACATGTAAATGTTCCTACTCTCAATTCTCTCAGCCTCATCAAAATTAGGATCTAAAAATTTGTACAGAGGTAATTCAACTATAGACTTAGACTTGTACAAAAACATTTCACAAAAGAGAAAACACAGAAGGATCACTAAGCAAAATATCGGGCACAACTTTTCTTCTCTTCAAGAAAACATTACATCTGTTTGATGAGAGATATTCTCTTCACTTCTAAAGTGTCTAATGACTCTTACAACTTATCATTCATCATCTCTCATACATGCCTCGACCTTTTACTTGTATATATAGGCATATACGTCCTAAATCTTAACCATAACAAAGGTATAAGTGAGTTAATTAGAAGTCTAGTGTACATGTATATACAAGACTTCATTATCTGATCATGCACTAACTTCAAGCTTCATATATTGGTCTTTGCTTCATCCTTTGACTTCAAAACTTTGTCTAAAACATCAATTGATGGTTTTCATGCACCAATAGCTCCCTGTCAATCATCAATTAAGGTTTTCTCCATCTTCTTTATACCTGCCATGTGTTTGAATCTTTGTAGCTTTGGTCCAACCAAGCTTTTGGTTAACATGTCTGAAATCTGATCTTCTGTTGAAGTATGTATGAATTCAATCTCCTTATCAATCACCTTCTGTCTCAAGAAGTGATATTGAATCTCAATGTGTTTAGTCCTGGCATGAAAAACAGGGTTAGTAGCTAGATATAATGAACTCATATTATCTCCATGAATTGTGGGAGTACTCTGAATGATATCAAAACACTTCATGAGAGTCTTCAACCATATGACCTCCTTTGCAGCGTCAACCATTCCTTTATACTCTACTTCTGTAGATGACAAAGCAACTCTGTTTTGCTTCTTAGAACACCAAGAGATTAGCTTATCTCCCACATAACATAGATACCCATAGGTTGATCTCCTATCATCAAGATTACCTGCCCAATCTATATCACTATATATCTTGATGTTTGTATCTGATGTGAAACCATAATGCAAACCTTACCTGAGTGTACCCTTAATGGATCTTAGCACCCTTTGTCATGTAACCCAATGTTCTCTCCTAGGACAATGCATGATTTTAGACAACACTCCAACTGCATATGACAAACCAGGCCTAGTTAATGTAGCATAGATTAAACTACCAACCAGACTTTGATATAGCTTCATGTCCTTGAATTCTTCTCCTCCATATCTGCTCAATTTGTGATTCACCTCCATTGGAGTAGGTGCTACCCTGCAATCTTCCATTTTAAACTTGATTAGCAAGTTCTTCAAATACCTTCCTTGAGTCACATATACTCCATGTTGAGTATATGAGACCTCCATGCCCAAGAAATATGACAAATCTCCCAAGTCACTAATCTTGAACACTTTCTCCATTTGCTTCTTGAGACTTTGTATGCCCTTCTCATCTGTACCTGTAAGAATTATGTCATCAACATATATGCACATGTAAATGAACCCATCATCACTTACTTTAACAAGCAAGCTACTATTTGCTTTAGACACTTGGAAACCAAGTTCTTTCAAGAAATTCACAAGTCTATAATTCCATGCCCTTGGGGCCTGCTTCAAACCATACAAAGCTCTCTTGAGCTTACATACATACTCTGGATACCATTTATCTTTGAACCCTTCTAGTTGCTCCATAAAAACATCATCTGAAACGTAACCATTTAGAAAAGCATTCTTCATATCTAATTGACATATCTTCCAACCTTTACATGGAGCAATAGCTATGAGAGTCCTTATAGTTGTCATTTTTGCCACAGGACTATAAGTCTCATCATAATCTATACCATATGTCTGAGCATGCCCTTTCACAACAAGTCTAGCTTTATATCTAGACACACTTCCATCTGCATACCTCATTGTCTTGTAGACCCGTTTGCATCCAATTTTCTTCTGACTATTTGGTTTGGAAACCAAATCCCATGTTTCATTATCCATTAAAGCATTGTACTCTTCTTGCATAGATTTCTCCCAACGTTCCTTACCTTTTGCCTCCATATGTAGAAGGATATTCCTCTACTTTCACCATATAAGCATAATCTTTAGTGGTCAAAAATGAAGTATCATAGCTATACCTTGTAGATTGCCATTTTTGCCTTGATGACCTTCTGGGTTCTCCACTTCTTGAAGTTTTTGGTTCATCACATTCTGGATCAAATCTTGGCACTTCTTCAACTTGTGCTTCATTATTCTTTTCTTCAATATTTAGGATTTTGCTTTACCTTGATTCAAAACTTCTTCATCACGTGCATGAATATTAACTGTACCTGCATACCAAGTACCTTGCTCATCAAACGTAACACCATTTGACACAAGGAATTGCTTTGTGGATGGACTCCACAACCTGTATCCCATTTGCTTATCATCATAACCAATGAACACATATTTTTTAGCCTTTGGTTCCAACTTATGTCTTAATTGAGAAGGAAAATAAGCATAGGCTAAGCAAACAAATAGTTTGCAATGATCTAAGGTAGGTCTCTTACCCCACCAAGCTTCATATGGTGTCATACCTTGCAAAGCTTTACATAGTAACCTATTAACCAAGTATGTGGCTGTATTTACAGCCTCAACCCACATATAATTGGGGCAATTCTTTTCTTTCATCGTTGACCTTGCAAACTCAACAAGAGTTCTATTTCTCCTTTTTGCTACAGCATTTTGTTGAGGAGAATACCTGCAACTAAATTCTCTTTTTATACCCGCATTCCACAAGTAATCACTGAATTCATTAGATAAATACTCTCCCCCTCCATTTGACCTTAGTCTCTTCAACTTTTGCCCTGTGATTCTCTCTACATACACATGATGATGTTTAAATGTATTGAATACCTCTGATTTATCTTTGATCACATATATGGTGATCTACCTAGTAGCATCATCAACATAATGTTGGAGATAGACATCTATGGAAGCACGCGAACAACACAAGGGGGCACGCGATCAAAACTGTACCCAACAAAAATGCATTTTACTGCTTTATCATCCAATTTTCTGCGGTGTTTTTGAGGCAGTTATGCATATGCCAAACAACCAAAAACATGTAGATGAGCAACAGATGGCTTGCAATCATGCCAAGCCTCATATGGAGTGATAGACTACACTGCTTTAGTGGGACACCTGTTAAGTACATATGCTGCACATATGATAGCCACAAGCCAAAAACTATGTGGTAAAGCCTGACTCTTGACCATACACCTCGCCATCTCCATGAGTGACCTATTCTTTCGTTCTGCAACTCCATTCTATTGAGATGTATATGGCACTATACATTAGCATTTTATCCCATGTTCAGCTAGAAATGCATTAAAATCAGAAGACATATATTCCCCCCCTCGATCTGAATGGAGGGTGCCCATTTTACATGCTAATAGATTTTCAGCCAAAACCAAAAACTATTTGAAGCACATGAACACTTCGGACTTTGATTTCAATGGATATACCCATGCATGACCGGAAAAATCATCAATGAAAGTCACGAAGTAAAGATAATTTCCAAAAGTAGGTGTCTGCATAGGACCACATGCATCACTATGTACAAGCTGCAATTTCTAAGTAGCCCAAGCTGAACCATCCTTTGGAAATGAGGAATGCTGCATTTTGCCCAAAATACAGCCTTCACAGACATGGTTTCTAGGTGCCTCAAGTTTGGGCAAAGAGGACACCATTTCAGATTTCTACAGGTGTAGCAAACTAGCAAAATTCAGATGACCAAAGCGTGCATGCCAAAGCTTTGCATCTGACATAGCCTGAGAATCATGTAATGCACATGCCGAATCATTTAGAGATCTTTCATAGTCTATGAGCTTATACATGCCATTGACATAAAATGCCAGAAGCAATAATCACATCGCCATTTGACAGATCATGAAGTGTATACCTGTCATCAACAAATTTCACAACCAAGCCAATCTTGGCTAATGCAGAAACTGATAACATGTTCTTCTTGATCCCTGGCACAAATAAAGCATCTGACAAAGTGAAAGAACTACCATCACTAGTAGTCAAAATGATCTTACCAACTCCCATAATAGGATAAGAGGAGTTGTTGGCGCAGGTAATAGTATTCCCTGTAGGGGCAGGCTCGAGTGAAGAGAAGAAACTACGGTGCAAGGTAATATGTTTGGTCGCCCCACTGTCAAAATACCAAACATCTGAGTCTACTGCAGGCATGCACTGCTCATGAGAAGATGGGTCAAAATTGCAGACAGTAGTAAACACCCATTCTTCTTCCTGCACAAGATTAGCAGACTCTGTTTTTGGTGTAGAGGCCTCTGCAACAACCATTCTAGCCTCTTTCTTCTTTGAATGTTTAGCAGCCACTTTTGGACAGTTCTTTATGATATGATCATTCCCTTTACAGTACTTGCAAACCAATTTCTGCTTTTGTGATTTCTTCTCATCTTTATCTTCCTTCTTCGAATGTGCAGCATTTGCAGATTTCTGCTTACTAGCTGAAGAGCTGCATTTTCCTTTGCCCTTCTGACTAGCCAGGAAAGCTTGATATGCAACACGCATAATGGACCTGTTCTGCTTGGACAAATCTTCCTGCAATAGAACAGAGACTAACTCCTCAAATGACAAAGCATTTAGATTGCCTTTCATCATTAACCGAAGAGTAGAAGCAAAACTTTGATATGAATCAGGAAGACCATTCAGAACAGTCTGCACAAGTGAGCTATCTGGTATAACCTCATCAGCAGAAATCAACTGTTCCTTCAAGTCTTTGATCTTTGTTAGAAAAGTGTCCATAGAATCACCTTCATTCATGTGCTCACTCTCCAACTGTTTTTGGAGGTAAGCAAACATAAGCCTCATTACTAGGTTGGTACAATGTGGTAAGTGTATCCAAAGCATCCTTAGATGTTCTACAAGAGCGAATGTGAGGAAGAATGGCACGTTTCACAGACAAAGCTATCAATGCATATGCCTAGGCATCTCTACCATCCCAACAAATTCTCTCTACAGTAGGTGCAGTAGAAACCAGAACATGAACACGAATATGCTAAATATCATCATCTTCGACACCTTCTGCTTCAACTTCTGTACTTGCAGTTCTAACAGTTGCAGGTGTGATAGGACGTTTTTCAACACCCTGCACAATGTTCCACAGTCCTTTTGCAACCAATACATGTCGCATCATATAATCCCATACGGGTAGTTGGTCTGTTGGAACATCAAGCTTACACTATGCTTGAGGTGGATTTGATCTACATCAAAGGCTATCGCGTCGAAAGAATATCCGTTGGAGAGTTCTTTTTCTTATGTTCATTTATTGTATTTTTTTGAGAGATTTTTTTATGATTCATTTACCGTTGTAAAAGCCTTGAGCTTTACACATGTAAAGGTATAAATATAGAGCCCAAATCCCACTAATTTGTGGTGGTTGAAGTTGCATTCAATCAAGCAATCAATCACCTAAAAGTAGATCAAACTATAACTTCACTTTTCCTAGATTGTAGGAAAGTGAATTGATTCCCTCTAACAACCATTCCCACCTTCATTTGAATTCAAGATCAAATTGTAGAAGTTGTGGAACACTCCTAGATTCTATATAAAGGCTTGAAATCACTTGTACATTACATGGAAGCAATATACATACACTTGTGACCATCATTGTCTTGCTCCTTCAATTCTCCGCATCATCTTCTTCGCCAACAGTAATCTTGCAGAGGCTTCTGCTCTCTCTCCACAACTTCAAATTGAGTGCAAGATGGCTCATTGGAAAGGTATAAGTGTCTAGTTCATGCTTATAAAGTCTCAAAGCATTTAGTTCAGCATATTGGGAGAAATCTGAGTTTTTTTGTCTCGGGGTCAATCTCTATGTATTCCTGAAAAATAGGAAGTACCACCGGTGAATGTCACATTCACTCCTATAGCATATTTTGCTTATTCCTTATACTTTTGTGCATTATATACACTCAACCCTATGTGTATCACTCCCATAAAAGTATTGTTTCTAATTGTAATCACGCTGGTCGCTATGGGCATTTGAAGTTCATTGTCTCTTCCATAGATAGTAAGTTTTTTGAGCTAATCGACCCGCGACCTATGTGTTTTGTATCGACTCATTCTCCTTGATGCTCCAAAGTACATAGTATGTTTCTTTGCACTTATCTCATTCTTATAAGGTCTATTTGAGTCTCCATAAGCTCAAGGGCTCGTCTTGTGCCGGTTGGCTTGATCAAACTTCGTCGCTTTGAAACACACTTTTCTACCTTCTACAAGCTTCTCCAAGTTCTTTCAGTGGTATCAGAGCTAGATCAAGATGGGTGATGGCTTTCCCTCAATGATAGAGAAGCTTGATCGACACAACTACGCAGCTTGGCAAATCAGAATGGAGGCCTATTTGCAAGGTAGAAATCTTTATGGAATTGTAGCAGGTGATGAAGCTATGCCTATTCCAAGATCCATAGGAGGACCTACACAAGAGCAGACAGATAAGCTCACACTTTGGTGTGCAAGGGATGCTCAAGCAAGGTTGTACATACTAAACTCTATCTTTGACTTTCTATTACCACATATTAGAGGATGCAAGACATCTCAAGAGACTTGGGATGCCCTCAAGACTTTCTTTTCTGCTAGTACCAAAGCAAGAAAGAATCATCTTTGGAACGAGTTCAACCAAATGAAGAAGACACCTAAAAAAACCATCACAGAGTTTGTTACCAAGGTCAAGGAGGTTGCAGATCAGTTAGCATCCATTGGAGAACTGATTGAAGAAGAGGTCATCATGAGGCAAATTCTCAATGGCATTCTATGTACCTAAGTACCAACCTAGGGGCTTGTGGAGAAAGAGACTATACCTCAATCCCCCTCAAGTGCATATAGTGGGGATTCACGCTTTATTTATCAATCCGAGGAGTATCAAAACCTAGCTGAGTGTATGAAGACATGCATTCAAATGATGATCAATGAAAATGAGCTTTCCAAAGAGTGCAAACAAGTCCAAGCCTATTCCAAACAAGTGTCAAGAATCTGTAGAGATGCCACGATACTTGGAGAAGCAGCCAACAGTAAATTGAGCTTTTCTCTCAGCTATGAACTCCCTTGAACATTCAATTTCTTTGCTACTAAATCGGCTATTTCCTCTACATTGTTCTTAGAGTTTGACGTGCTACTGGCAGAATCTTCACTTTTCATGCTACCTTGAGGTATTTTCAAATCTTCTCCTAGATTGTCCTCTAGGTCAATACATTCTTGCAAAGTTTGAACTCTTTTCACATATACCAGAGATCTTAATGATCCATTCACTAACCCTTCCAAAAACAATGACACCATTTTGTTTTGAGTGGGTCTCTCTTCCACTGGGCATCTATCCACATACTGCTTAAATCTTCTTACTGCCAATCTCACTGATTCCGTAGGAGCTTGCTTAAAACTATGGATCAATGAGGAAGAGTTGTTTTTAATCCCAAATTTGGTGAATTCTTCAATTAATTCTTGATAGACTTGTTCCATGTTTTGAAAATTATTAGGGTCTAATGGCTGGAACCAAGCTAAAGCTGTGTCTATCAAAGTTAGACCGAAGTATTCATATTGGATCAAGAAATCTTCCACTTCTTCGGCTTTGATTACTTGCTTGAATTCAGCTATATGATTGTAAGGTTTGCTAGATCCATCATAGTGGTTTCTCATGCATTTGGCCACTTGAATAGGTCTTAATCTTCTTCCTGTTTCAGGTGGTCTAGGCATCACAGGGAAAACTGGTCTTCCTATCGGTATACCTGGTCCTCTTACTACAGGTGGTCTATCTGGGACAGGGATTCTATTCCTTGGCTCAACAGGTGGCTGAGGCCGATAGTTAGGATTATTGGCTGGCACAGTAAACTACACATGGGATCTGAACAGAATATGCATTTGTTGTGTTTGTCCAGAATGCTGATATGAGTTATCTTGAAAAGTTCCTTGGGGGTTTTGTGAAGTAGTGGCTTGATCCCTAGGGGGAAGCACTGGAATGTTCTGATATTTTAGCCCAGCCCTTTCTAACTCCGTTAGAGGCCAGTACCTCCTTTGGTTTTTATCCAAATATGTGATAATGGTGGGGAGTTCAAGATCTTGTAACTCATAGATAGTAATTGGGTTAGTGGCCACTTCCCATAATGAAGAGTGGGCTTTGAGGAGATGTTCCATCCTATTGATCAGATAGACATCCATTAGGGAATCATCTTGGGGAACTAGGTCTCCTCTCCAAACCCTAACAACTGTGGATCTCCCTCTAGGGGTGGTCACCTGCTCTTCAGGTCCCTCTTCATTAAGGTTATGAGCATTACCTTCTTTCCCTTGTTCGTTGATGCCTTCAGGGTGTTCCGTAACAACATACTGAATATCTCTTTTGTCCATATAGAACCCTCCTGCATATTTAACTGCTGGCCTTGGTACTATGTAAGCATCTGTAGCTTTCTTTAATCTGGCCACTGATCGGTTTAGACCATCTAGGTAGATAGGTATCCCATGTTGGTTGGTGTTCACATACTCTAACGATGTCCGATATTCACCCTCAATAATTGACATCATGCCAATTATTGGTACAGAACTCTGCATATCCTTTGAAGCCATGGGAATTTCTTCTTCAGACTCACTCGAGGTTCTAGAGTAATGTGAACGACTACTTGTTCGGATACACTTCCTACTGACGAGATTACACTTCTTCGGCTCCCTAAGGTTCTTCCGGATCTTAAGTTCATTCAATTGACGAATTCTAGTCTAACTTAATCAACCTCCAGCTCCTAACGTTCTTTACTGAGGGTCTAAATTCTAAGGAATATTTGGTTGAATTAAGACTGACCATGAAGTCACAAGACATGATACTTAAACCCAACAAAAATCACGATACTCGATATTTGACACGCTGGGCCTTACCACGATACTCGATATTTGAGCAAGATCACGATACATGATACTTAAGGAACACGATACATGATACCTTAGCCACACGATACACGATATTCGACCAACTAGATAGATCATGATACTTTACTTTAGGAACACGATACACGATACGTGCCCCATATCGTGAGCCAATCACGATACTCGATACTCGATACTCGATAGTCCACAAAGAGAATCTCCTCGATAGTTGATACTAGATGGATATTGTTTTTTGTGTCCCATGATACTCGATACTTCACATGTATCGCGAGAAAATTCCAATGATACTCGATATCCACCAAGTATCGCGAAAAGCTGCCTCCACGATACACGATATGCCACAGGTATCGCGATCGGAATTTCACGATATACGATACACGATAGGTATTGCTATCAGATTTTCACCATACACGATACACGATATCTGACTTCTATTGTGAGTATTTTTCAACGATACTCGATATGTGACCAAAGCAAGTATCGCGATATTCGACCACAGGAGTTCACAATATCCAGGTATCGTGATATCTCAACTGCGAGAGAACACGATACTTGGCACTTTTTCAATTTTTAGCTAGTGTTTTTGGATTTTAAGTGCATGCAAATGTTCCTAGAGTGCATCTACCCTCCCCCCTTAGTCTGTATCACAAAAACAAACTTTCTCTACCCCGGGATGATCCTCACGATACTCGCCATGCTTGATTTAATTGGCAATGATGAGTGAAAGATTAAGGTGCTCACCTTGGAAACTATCCTCCAGCTCTTCAATCACTCCTATTCGCCCTGCGTGACTCAATAACCCTGATCTCAGGTCGCGATATCCGACTGCTAGCTCTCACGATACTTGCTTTGAAAACAAGTGACTTGAAAAAGACAGTTTTTTTGGCTTTTATACTTTTGAAAGTTCTTCCTAACTAAAAACACTAACAAGAACAAAGGTTGAAAGCTACTCTAACTTCCTAACCTACTTGCCTACTTCCTCCTTCCTATTCCACTCACTCCACTCACTTCCCTAGACTATCAGCTCACTACACACACACTCCAATAGTGAGAAGTAGTAAGTGCGGATGAGTGTGACTTACCAAAGAAGAGAAATTCACAACTCCTCTACTCTTTTCAATGCTATGAGCTACTTACCATCACACGAATGCCTCGGTTTGATTCGACTTCCCCGGCAATGGCACCAAAAACATGTGTACCTAAGTACCAACCTAGGGACTTGTGGAGAAAGAGACTATACCTCAATCCCCCTCAAGTGCATATAGTGGGGATTCACGCTTTATTTATCAATCCGAGGAGCATCAAAACCTAGCCGAGTGTATGAAGACATGCATTCAAATGATGATCAATGCAAATGAGCTTTCCAAAGAGTGCAAACAAGTCCAAGCCTATTCCAAACAAGTATCAAGAATTTGTAGAGATGCCACGATACTTGGAGCAGCAGCCAACAGTAAATTGAGTTTTTCTCTTAGCTCCGAACTTCGAATATAGCGAGTAGCAGGCTCGTTTCGAAGCTCTCGAGAACACGCATCCAATGGTGGTCTTTTCACTCAATTCTGACACTCCTACTTCAAGTTATGAGCAAAATACTGAGTCATGGGAATGACCTTCCTACACTTCAGCACTTCCTACACTTCACACACACCCTAACAACATCAAAAAAACACTTTAATGGATATACAACACCTCCAAACACTCTTTCCAAGCAACACACATGCACACAAGCTCACAAAGAAGATGATACAGAGAGGAGAAGACACAAATTCAAAATTCTGTGCTCTTGATTTTCACAATGGCAAAAAACTCTTTTCAAAGAGTCACAAATTGAGTTATATACATGTGCCCTAAAAATGGTCCTTTCACACAAGAGACCGGCACTTTAATCACTAAAAGGTTAATTTCCTACTAATTTACATGGGTAAGCTACTAATTTCCACGGGTATGCATCTAGAGGACTCCTCTAGTGCATTTACAACGGAAAATATGTTACAAAATGGTTATGATACAAAAATAGAGTGTCCAAATCAGAAAAATTTTGGGGCCCTTCTTTTTCTCTACCTTGTGCTCTTCGTAGCTCTGCAACACATTCAAAGTGATAAACAATGGCAAGCCTTCATGACGGCTTATGATCTCATCATGGATGTGCAAACTCCAAACTTCAACATCTTTCTTGGACAACTCTTCAATCAAGAAGCCAACAATAGCATAAAGGAAGGTAACCCTTATCATGGTAATTCAAGTAGTGCTCTATATGCAGATAAGAAGGATAAGAAGCAGAAAGGCAAGAAGGAGGAAGATGAAGAAGAGACTTCCCAAGCCAACTTCACAAGTGGAATGGGAAGAAGAAAGGACCAAAGCAAGACAAATCCAAAGGTCAGAATGTTCAACCTTGTGCCATATGCGATAAGACCAACCACACCACTCAGAATTGTTGGTTCAATGGGAAGACCCAGAAAGGAAGTGGAAGAGGTGGATATGGCAGTAATAGAGGCAGAGGTGGACACAACTTCAACAATAACAATAGAAGCTATAATAGAAGGGACTACAACAATTATTCAGAAGATCAACCACATGAAGACTCATTGCTTCTTATGAATCTAAGCCACAAAGAAGGTAAAGAAGATGATCATTTGTTCTACATAGATTCAGGATGTTCGAATCATGTTGCAGGCAACATTGCTCTTCTATCTGATTTGGAAACTCCAAAGCATAGACATGAAGTGCAAACAGGGGATGACACAAAACACAATGTGGAGAAGATTGGTAATGCCAAAGCTTCCAATGGTAGGTTAAACATTCTAAGTAAGGTTCTCTATGTACCCACTATCACTAAAAACCTAATAAGTATAGGCCAAATAGTTGAAAAAGGCTTGCAAGTTAGGTTCACCCAACATGGAGCTTTTGTAGAAGATCCATGTCAAGGCTTCAATAAGATAGCCCGAGGTGAGAGGCATGGTAGGCTCTTTACTTTTGAAGTAGGAGAAACCAGGAACATAGCTCTATTCAACTTTAAGTCTCAAACACTAAGTGAGCTTGAAGTGTGGCATAAGAGATTTGCTCATGTGAATGAAAGAACCTTGAAGGATATATGCAGGGATCAAAGTGTTCTAGGACTGCCGAACATATCAAAGCAACACATGATCAACATGTGTGATGCATGTCAGATTGGGAAGGCACAAAGACAACCATTCAACCACAAAGGCTACATCCACGACAACTTATTGGACTTAGTACATACAGATGTATGGGGACCAAGTCAAGAACCTTCATTGGCAGGATCAAGGTATTATGTCTCATTTATTGACGACCATAGTAGATGGACTGTTCTATACTTTATCAAGAGTAAGAATGAAGTGTTTGATTGCTTCAAGAAGTATCTTGCACATGTGGAGAATCATACAGGTAGATCACTAAAGAAGCTCAAATCTGATGGAGGGGGAGAATACTTCTCCAAAGAGTTTGATGAGTTCTTGCAGGAAAAAGGTATCAAAAGGGAAGTGACTACTAGGTACTCTCCTCAACTAAATGGAATTGCAGAGAGGAGAAACAAGACATTGGTTGGATCAGCCCGAACAATGCTTGAAGAGAAGAAGTTGCCACATTATCTATGGGCATAAGCTATTTCAACTGCTATGTACCTTGTCAATAGACTACCATCCAAAGCACTTCAAGGTATGACTTCTTATGAAGCATGGCATGGAAGAAAACCTAGTCTTGGACATTGCAAGGTTTTTGGTTGTTTAGCTTATGTTCATGTACCATCACAAATAAGAGGTAAGGTAGATGAAAGGGCAACAAAGGTAGTGTTTATTGGATATGATTCAACTCAGATGGGTTACACGTTCTTCAATCCTTCAACCAAGCAATTCACTACAAGTAGAGATGTTGTGTTTGAAGAACACAGGTCTTCGTATGATGAAGACAAACAAAAGGTAACACTACCATATGATCTTGATTCTAACTCTCATCAATTAGGAAGCAAGCATGATACACAGGTCCAGGATCCAAGAAGTGATACAGACGATGACCAAGATGAAAGAGAAATGGATTACAAGCTATGGAAGTCAAGAGGCAAAGCAAAGATGCAAGAGATTGGAGGATGCTCCAAACAAGCACCTAGAAGATCAGCAAGAGAGAAGAAACAA
Organism: Ceratopteris richardii; assembly: GCA_020310875.1. Classification (NCBI taxonomy): domain Eukaryota; kingdom Viridiplantae; phylum Streptophyta; class Polypodiopsida; order Polypodiales; family Pteridaceae; genus Ceratopteris; species Ceratopteris richardii. Next base: position 136,312,379 of record CM035428.1, on the reverse strand, counting down.
CCAGAAAGGTATGGATATGATTCCACATTTGTTACGAAGCATTCAATATACTTGGCAAAAGACTCTATTTCAGAGGAACCCTCAACCTATGAAGAGGCAAATGGAAACCCTAATGCATTGAAGGAAATGGACACTTGGGATTTGGTTTCAATGTCGTAGAATCAAAAGGTAATTGGTTGCAGACGGGTATATAAAGTTAAAAGAAACTCAGATGGATCAGTTTGCAGGTACAAGGCAAGATTAGTTGCCAACGGATGCTCACAAATTCATGGTATAGACTATGAGGAAACATTCTCACCAGTTGCAAAGATGACTACAATCAGGACATTGATAAGTGTAGTTGCTGCAAGGAATTGGAGACTCCTCCAATTCGATTTTAAAAATGCATTCTTAAATGGTTGGATAAGTGAAGAGGTATACATGTCACAACCACCAGGTTTTGAAAACCCTAATCATCCATCTTATGTTTGCAGACTTAAGAAAGCATTGTATGGATTTAAACAAGCTCCTAGAGCTTGGAATTACAGGTTGGTTACATATCTTCAAGATCAAGGGTTCAAAGCTAGCATCTCAGATCCTTCTCTATTCATCAAAAGGTATCACAATGAGGTTATCTATCTATGTGTATATGTAGATGATATTATTAAGATAGGTGATGATCTAAATGGCATTCAAAGGATCAAGAGACACATGCAAGAGGAGTTCAAAATCAGTGACCTAGGTGAGCTCACATATTTCCTAGGTATGCAGGTGATATACACAGATGAAGGAATGTATTTTATTCAAAGAAGATACATTCAGGATCTTGTTCTCAAGTTCAAAATGGAGAACACTAAACCTGCAGGTACACCTTTGGAGATGAATCATAAACTTAGTGTTTATGAAGGTGAGAAAATTGAAGACATTAAAGAGTATCAAAGCTTGGTAGGTAGCTTGATATATGCTACTCATACAAGGGTAGACATCTCATATAGTGTGGGAGTGCTTAGCCAGTTCATGCACTCACCGAGAAGACCATACATGGATGTAGCTAAGAGAGTACTTAAGTACCTCAAAGGTACAATCAACGAAGGTATATTCTATCCTTACTCTTCAAATTTGGATATCAAAATCTACTCAGATGCAGATTGGGTGGGAGCTAGGGATGATAGAAAAAGTACATCTGGTTAGTTAGCATTTGCAGGTTCGAAGCTAGTGTCATGGAGTTCCAAGAAGCAACCAACAATTGCTTTATCCTGAACAGAAGCAGAGTACAGAGGCTTGACCATAGCAACTCAAGAGGCAATATGGTTAAAAGCATTGTATACAGATTTGGGACTTGTGAGTTCCAAACCTCACATATTTGGAGATAATGTAAGTTCCATGCATCTAGCGGCAAATCCTATTTTCCATGCGAGAACCAAGCACATAGAAGTCCATTACGACTTCATCAGGGAGAAGCTCATGGAAAAGGAGATTGACATTTCTTTTGTTCCAACTGAAAAGCAAGTAGCAGATATGATGACGAAGGCACTTGATGGAATAAAGCTTTGTAGATTCAAAGCTATGGCATGTATTCAACCTATCAGAGAATGAATACTAAAGCATACTTTAGTTTGAGGGGGAGCTGTTGGAACATCAAGCTTACACTATGCTTGAGGTGGATTTGATCTACATCAAAGGCTATTGCGTCGAAAGAATATCCGTTGGAGATTTCTTTTTCTTATGCTCATTTATTGTATTTTTTTTGAGAGATTTTTTGATGGTTCATTTACCGTTGTAAAAGCCTTGAACTTTACACATGTAAAGGTAGAAATATAGAGCCCAAATCCCACGAATTTTTGGTGGTTGAAGTTGCATTCAATCAAGCAATCAATCACCTAAAAGTAGATCAAATTAGATCTTCACTTTTCCTAGATTGTAGGAAAGTGAATTGATTCCCTCCAACAACCATTCCCACCTTCATTTGAATTCAAAATCCACTTGTAGAAGTTGTGGAACACTCCTAGAGTCTATATAAAGACTTGAAATCACTTTTACATTACATGGAAGCAATATACATACACTTGTGACCATCATTGTCTTGCTCCTTCAATTCTCTGCATCATCTTCTTCGTCAACAGTAATCTTGCAGAGGCTGCTGCTCTCTCTCCAGAGCTCCAAATTGAGTGCAACATGGCTCATTGGAAAGTATAAGTACCTAGTTTATGCCTATAAATTTTCAAAGCATTTGGTTTAGCAGATTGGCAAAAATCTGAGTTTTTATGTCTCGGGATCAATCTCTACGTATTCTTGAAAAATAGGAAGTACCACTGGTGAATGTCGCATTCATTCCTATAGCATATTTTTCTTATTCCTTATACTTTTGTGCATTATATACACTCAACCCTATGTGTATCACTCCCATAAAAGGATTTTTTCTAATTGTAATCACGCTGGTAGCTATGGGCATTTGAAGCTCATTGTCCCTTCCATAGATAGTAAGTTTTTTGAGCTAGTCGACCCGCGAACCTATCTGTTTTGTATCGACTCATTCTCCTTGATGCTCCAAAGTATGTAGTGTGTTTCTTTGCACTTATCACATGCTTATAAGTTCTATTTGAGTCTTCATAAGCTCAAGGGCTGGTCTTGTGCCTGTTGTCTTGACCAAACTTCGTCGCTTCGAAATGCATTTTTCTACCTTCTACAAGCTTCTCCAAGTTCTTTCAGTTGGTACCATCCAACTTATCCTCAACAACAAACATACGGAATACATCACTGCTTTCAGCCATGGCTGGTGACTAAAATACCTTGATGCAAAAAATTGATTGTATCTGAAAGAGTTGAACAGAACTGCCTAGACGAATTCTGCTAGACCTATGGCAGACTTCGAGACGCTTATACTAGCAAACAGAAACTGGTATATACCTTTGGCACAAAAAGATGAAATAGCCTGCACAAGCGCTTTGATAGTGCATTTGGAAGCCGAAACGAGCTCAGATCACGATTTTGGCACCACAGAGCAAAGATGTTTTGATCTCGAAAACACGGTGAGTATGCTCACCAAAATTCGTGCGATTCTGAGACTGCAACCGGAGGAGTGTCGATGGCGCCCTAGATGAAGCGATGACCTACTTTGATACCAATTGTTGGAGATAAACATCTATGGAAGCACACGAACAACACAAGGAAGGAGAAGAAGCTTGGAGCACAACACACAATACTGAATGTATTACTAGAGAATGTACAAAGATAAGTAGCCCATTAGGGAAATAGGCATATATACAAGCCGAGGGGAAAAAACCTCCTAAAGATGGAAAAAAGTGCCCCAGCAGTCCTAGTGTGTTCACACACATCACTATCTAAATATATCAACACATAAATCACATCAATTTGCCCTACACTTATCAGATTCTTTGGAATTGTAGGAACATACAAAACCTTACTCAGAAGAGTGCTCCCATCCTTAGCCTTCATTGATCCAATTGACTTCACATTATTCTTTGTATTATCAACTGTACATGATTACTTACTTTATTCTCCAAATCATTCATCAAAGCAATGTTGCCACTCAGGTGATTGCTACACCCTGAGTCAATGTAGAAGACTCTTTGATCTTCACTTTGTCTCACAAGTTGCATTCATAATTAAGGTTGAATCCTCCTTCTGATCTGAAGCATAAGTATAGTAGGTATTGTTGTAGGATTGACTTTGAAAACCTCTACCTTCATTTCTTCCAAAGTAACCTCTACTACCTCTACCTCTGATGTTACCTCTCTGATTTCTATTACATCTTTCTCTTGAATTAAAATTCTGATTATATCCTCCACCATTCTGATTATTATGCCAACATTCATGAGCTAAATGATTTTTCTTACCACAAATCCAGAAAGCTTTGAATCCATCTTTATTGCGTCTGCCTCTATCTCTTCCTTTGCCATCACCTCTTCCTCTTAGGAAGTAAGCTTGGCTAGTTGTACCTTCTTCTTCATTCAATTGTTGCTTGCCTTTGTTAAACTTCTTCTTGTCCTTTGAATACATTGCTTGACTTGTAGTCTTATCAACATCACCTTTGACATCCTGCTCAAAGGTTAGCATATGTCCTAGCAATTGATTCAAATCAGAAGTAAAATGATAGTGATAATTCAATAGATAAAATGAATGGCTTCCATTTCTCATCTCCTCTAAAACCTGTGAGGATTTTCCTTACCAATTTGTCTTCTTCAATATCTTCATCAAGTGCTCCTAATGCATCTGCAATGTCCTTCATCCTTGTTACATAATCAAAAATGGATTGAGAAGCCTTCTTCTTGAATGTGGTAAACTCTGCCCATAAAGATGCCTTCCTTGACTTTGTAGTGTTTTGGAAATGCTCTTCCAAAGCATTCCATATATCACTTTCACTTTCAAGTCCTCTAATATGATGTAGCAAGTAGTCATTGAATCCCATGTAGATAATGCTCCTTGCTTGAGCATCCTTCTTCATCCATGTCTTCAAATCTGAGAGCTCATGTCTAGTTGGAACACTAGGATCTCTGAATTCTAGTTTTTCTTCTTCATCTGTGATATAACCTATCAGGACTTTGCTCATGAGATGAGCTTCCATCCTCATTGCCGAAGATAGATAGTTTTCTCTATCCAATTTCTCTATCTGAAGAGAATCTCCCATCCTTTCTTCACCTCTGTATTAAATTCTTCAAGCTTTGTGAATAATAGATGTACCTCTCCTTCTTACAACTTATCATTCATCATCTCTCATACATGCCCTAACTTTTTAATTGTATATATAGGCATATGTGTCCTAACTCTTAACCATAACAAAGGTATAAGTGAGTTAATTACAAGTCTAGTGTACATGTACATACAAGACTTCATTCTGTGATCATGCATTAACTTCAAGCTCCATATATTGGTCTTTGCTTCATCCTTTGACTTCAAACCGTTGTCTAAAACATCAAATGATGGTTGTCATGCACCAACAACCATTGCTATGAAGACAGGTTTACAATTCAGTCTTCATGATGTTGTTCTCTATCTACAGGCTATTGGACGCTTGATTTACTTATGCATTACTCGGCCAAATATTCAATTTTCTATCTCACAGATAAGCAGGTTTATGCATTGCCTAGGTTTCAAGCATTGGCAGGTGGTTAAGCACATATTTCGCTACTTGAGTGAAATCCGGCTACTTGGATTGTTTTATCCCAAGGAGGGATCACTACTGCCAAATTTGCATGCTTTTTTTGACAGTGATTGGGCTGGTTACTATGATACTCATGTGTCCACTAGTGGATTTTGCTTCATGCTTGCTAGCTCATGTATATCTTGGTTGAGCAAGAAGCAGCCTACTCTGGCCACTTCCAATTGTGAGATTGAGTATAGGGTAGCTTTCATAGCGACCGTTGAGTGTGTATGGCTCAGACGCCTTATGGCTGATTTGGGTGTTGGTCAGTCTTCTGCCACCACCATCTTCACTGATAGTGAGAGGGCATTGGCAGTTGTGAGGTGCATTATCATTATGTTAGGGAGAGGTTATCTGCTAGAGAGATCAGCTTGGCATATGTGCCCATGTAGGAGAACATTGTAGACCTTTTCACAAAGGCTCTGTCTAGGGAGAATTTTGAAGCTTTCCGCAAAGCTTTGGGCTTACTTCATTTTTTGCGGAGTGATTTTCACATAGCTTGGAACTTCCTTATACATGAGTGCTAGCTCCTTGTTCACTGCATCACTTTGAGGGGTGATTTGTTGATATATTTAGGTAGTGATGTGTGTGAACACACTAGGACTACCAGTGCATTTTTTTCCCTCTTTAGGAGGTTTTTTCCCCGGCTTGTATATACGCCTATTGCCCTAATGGGTTACTTATCTTTGTACATTCTAGTGGTAATACATTTTCTGCCTTGGTTTACACCTTAGTTGTAAGCCTTGGGTGGGGGAGGGGATGGGTTGTCAATTCACTTGCACAAAAGCAACAAAGCTTTTGCCTCTGAACGCTCTAATATCATTGCAGTATTGAGATGGAAATGCACCACGATGGACTCTCCTTCTCAAGAGCTCCATGATGATCTACTACAAGCTTTGGATGTTGCACACAGTATTCTGCACAAGGCCTATAGAATATGTAGAAAACACACAACATGCAAGGGAGCACAAACATATATTACTTAGGTGTTACAAATGCAGTCAAACTTATAGTCTATGGTTGGCCAAGCCACTATATGTTTTATTAAAGAACATAAAAAGTGTGTGATGGCCATTTGGCCTTTCACATGATACTAATAGGTAACATACTCATCATAGTTAAACGATTAGAGGGACCTTATGAGAACTCTAGATGGTGACTAGGCAAGGATTGTAAATAGGCTAGGAGTTGAGTCCTAGGTGTTCATTCTCTACTTCTCACATTAGTGTTAAGCTTGAGAAATGATAGGCAAGAGATGGTTGAACGACACCCTAAGAGGGAGGATTAGGAAGTAATCCTCAACCATGGCTTTTGGGGCAAGTGGTTAGTCAAACATACTCCTAGTTGGTGGTCATGAGTGCAATACCTGAGCTTGGTAGTAGGTTGTGATGTATTTAACTCCTCTATTTGTAGGTGTAATAGGATGTTTTTCAACAGCCTGCACAATATTCCACATTCCTTTTGTGACCAATACATGATGCATCATATAAGCCCATAATGGATAATTGATATCATTCAACTTATCCTCAACAACCAACCTACAGAATACATCACTACTTTCAGCCATGACCACTAGCTAAGATACCCTGATGTAGAAAATGGAATGTGTAGCTCAAGCGTAAGCACCACCTCCTTTACTTGTCAATCTGTGGAGACATGAGGACTGGTATGAAGACCATGAGCGAGTGAAGGCACAAGTGCATGAGTGAAAGCACACAAGCATGCACACACATACACACACACATGCACACGGTAAGAGCAAAGAGAGGAACAATGGAAAGCTTCTATTACCAAGAACTCTCTTACAAAGGCTCTATTCTCTAACAAGACAACTCTCTAACAAGCCAAACTAAAAAATGAGCTCTCTAGCTCATTTTATAGTTTTTCGAGTAGTTTTGTGTCTGACCTAGTTAAAAATTAGGTTCCAGGGCTTATTTGAAGGCTCAAACAGAGTCTAAAAATTATGAAAATTGGTAGGTAGCTACTTCTAATACTCCTAAAGCTTGAGGACTCCTAAGCTTGAACAAAATGGAGTTGAAAAAAGTAGAAATGATATTTACAATGGTTTCAAGTGATGAAAATCACTTTTTTATAGGGATTCCTTCTGAAAATTTTTCATGTACCTCTTGGAGCTCCATACTTGCTCCTTCTTCTTGTGTGTCCACTTCTTTGACATGTTTGGCATGAGGTTCCTGACCTTGAGTGCTAACACTCCCCCCTCTTGAGTCTGTCGTCCCTGGTAGACCCTCGTTGTAGTGGTTGTTCCATGTAGCACTTTGAGAGGTAGTGTCCATCTTGTATGAGCAAGAGTGATCTATCGTCCAAACGTAGAAGGGTCAGCTGTCCGGTTCTTCATTTGTCACTACGAGCCTTTGCAAGTTGTAGTCCCTTTGGGTATGTACTTTGTCCTTGGATTCTTGCATGAAGATATATTTGTGAGCTTTCAAAAGTCGCTAGGTGCTCGAAAGAGGTTGTCCATGGTGATTTGGAGCAGCTATCAGTGGTGGATTGCTTCGGTGCTATTTTTTCTATAGCCTTAATGTCCTTTAGATTTTTCAAAGATGATAGTCATAGTAGTCATGCCAAGTACTCGTAACCCATAATGAGTGATGGGTTAGTGTGTCAATGCATGGGTTGAAGGAAGTATGTGCCTTGTGCATGGCCCTGTAATGTGGCCCTATGCATGCATACTCGAAAAATGCATTAGAAGAATGGTGCAAAAAGTGGAGGTCTTGAGCTAAGTGCTCAAGGGTATGCTGACAAAGAGGTTTCCTAATCTATCATTGTTATAATGTTGGCCAAGTAGGAGATTCTTACCATGGTGAATGGTCAGTTGAGGCGGATCTCTTTGTGTTGTACACCCTTCATTGTGATGGACCATTGGCTGGTCTATCGGTGTCGATGAATGCCCTTGTTGATGGTCCGCATATGAGATTCTTCGAGCACCTTGTCCTGTCCCCTCTCTTCAACACAACATTTGCCAAATACTAAGAATTGAATTTCTTTATATTCCTTGAAAAATAGCATTGGGTAACTACACCAAGCTTAGTTTCACATATTCTCTGTAGCTCACCATAAATAGGAGTCTTCTCACCCAGTGTACATACATGTAGTTAAGCATCACTCAAGTTGCGGACCTTCAAGCTCTTCCCTCCTACCATGGTAAGGGGGAACAATAGTTGTGGATGCCATGTTCATGCCAAGTTTTGTACATCTACCATGTAAGGCAGCAATAATATCATTTGCTAGCCGAGACATACTTCTATCCAAACTGATAAATGCCCAGTCATCAATGATTCCACCTTCAACTAAGCATGAGTCATTCATGTTCCATGAGTCAAACCTGGGAACAAGCTCTCGCTCTCTCTCTCTCTCTCTTTTTTTTTTTTTTTTTAAGGAACAATGGCACAACACAAGAAGAAAGAGGTTAGAAATAGAAAAAATAGTTGACATATGTCAATGTGCTCTTCTGCCTAGGACTCTCAAATGTGTCTATGCACGGTCGTGTAATGTGGCCCTATATTAATGCATACTTTGGAAATGCATGACCGGAATGGTGCAAAAGACAAGGTTATGCCAAAGGCACATGGTTGTCACACATCAAGGCTTCTGATGTTACTTGGGGATGTTGATGCAAGCTATACTTAGAGGTGTCCATGGGACCTTGATATGACAACTGATCATTCCTCCTTATAGGGATCCATTTGAGAACCATGTTCGACTGCGTAGAGATCACCTTGGGTTTCTTCATCTTCAAATGGGTTTTTAAATGTTGTATCCCATGTGGTTGGTTCTTTCGTTTTGTGGGGGACTACTAGTGTTTTTGGCTTTCATACCCATACCATTGTTGCTGGTCTTCTAACTCTTGTTGAAGAGGTGAGTTGATCTGCTTTCGGTCTTGGTGGTTGGTTCCTACCCTTGCCTCGTCTTGGCTTCTTTGTTGAGACTTTTCTCATGTGGGAGAGCATAACTTGTTGTGTATGTAAGAGCTTCTTGGGTACCCATATTTATAATTGTCCTTGTTGAGCTACAACTAATTTCTTAGGCACCCAAACTTGTCGGAGACCTTGTGGTTGAGCTTTTCCTGGCTTCTTCAATCATCTTCAAGCGTGATTGGCTTGCGTGGATGGGAATTGTGGGGACAAGGCCAGTGGTTGGACGAAAGGATTGTATTGTGATGGTCTATCCTTGACTCGGAGATGGTGTTTGGGGACATTCACGAATGAAATGGTTGCCCTGGCATCTAAAACATGGTCGTTTAGGGGCTTGTGGTCTCCTTTGTCTCACTTGAGGCCTAGGGTTAGGATTTGTATACATGACATTGGAGTATTCAGGCTCCCAATTTTGTTCCATAGGTTGTGCCTCGTACTGATAAGGATAAGTCTCATTATGCTCAGGTGACTCTGTGTAATAAGCTTGTGGGCTATCTTCATAGGAGTAGTCAGAACTCTGGGCATGTGGGTCATTTTTTGAGACTAAGGGGGTCATTGGCACCAATGCTCTATTAGGGTTCTCCTCTGCCATTGCATACTTAACTAGAATCACATTGACAAGAGTCAACGGTTGGTTTCCTAGGACCGCTTGTGGCCTATATGGTGCTTGATACTGCGGTTGTGGCCTATAATATGGCTGTTGGTATTGGTTCTGATACCTACCCTGTAGGTAAGCTTGTTGATAAGTCTGTTTGATAGCGTGACTATTGTAGGGACACTCTTGAGCCGTGTTGTTTGTGTACCTTCTCTCAATAGTGCAATATAGAGCATTAGGGTTTCCTTGGGGTTGATTCATCATCGGGCATACGTTAGTCATGTGTTCTCCTCCACAGTTGTAACATCATTTCAATGAGGTGACCCTTGGTGTTTGTCTATTTTGAACTCCTTGCTTCTTGGCAACGTGCTCAGCTATTTCATGTGGAGGTCTTGGAGGTATGAATAGTAGTATTGTTAGAATCCTTATAGAATTTAGACAGTCCTAACTCATCACCCAAGTTGTCTTCTATGTCTATGCACATGCGGACACACTCTTCTAGGATCTAGGCTCTTTCAAGTACACACATGATCTCAACTTTGTGCTTAGTAAGCCATCTAAAAACAAAGCCACTTGTTTGGCTGGTGTGGGTAACTTTTGAACATGGCATCTATCCAAGTACTGTATGAATCGTCTTCCTACAAGTCCCACTATTTCTTGAGGTGTCTGCTTGAGGCTGTGGATCAAGAATAATGTGTTAAGCCTGATGCCACTCTTGGAAAATTCTACGATGAATTCTTCTATCAGTTGACCTATCTCTCGATAGTTGTGACTATTTAGAGGTTGAAACCAAGCTAAGGCAGTATACCTTTAAGCGTTAAACCAAATGCCTTGAACTGGGTGAACAAATCCTCAACTTGTTCAGCTCTTAACACTTGTTTGAACTCGGCCACATGATCATAAGGATCTCCTAACCCGTCAAAGTAGTTCTTCATTGCCTTAACCACTTGAGAGGGTCTAAGGGTTCTTGGATGCTCTCGAGGTCTAGGAAATGGAAAATCATGTTCATCTCTTTGATGCCTATGTGCTCTATGTCTCTTTGTTTCAGGTCTTTCATTTCCAAATCCGGATCGGTCTCTACCCATAGTTTTTGCAAAGCTTACTTCAGGTCTCTCTCTGGTTCGCTCTCGCTGGGATGCATGAGCCTGGGACGATCTTGCTCCTTGGAGGCCATGGGAAACACTAGATCTTGGTGGAGCAAAAATCAATTCACTCTTCCAAGTGCATGCATGCCTATCATGTTTTGTTACCAAGAACATTATTCTCGAGGTGTTATCCAAATAGACAAATTTCCCTAGTGTCTTTGGATCCTTGAACTCGTAGATGGTGACTATGCTCAATTTGCTAGGTTGATCTGGCTTGAATCTCCAAAAGGCTTACTCCATTTCTCTATTTGAGAATAGTTCTATGCTTTTGTTGTCTTGGGGAACCCACTCTGGTGTGATCACTTTGATCAAGATAGATTTGCCTCGAGGAGTCTTGGGTTCTCGTCCTAGGTCTCCCTACTCTAGGTCTCCTATCTCATTCTCAGGATGACATTTCCAAACTCATCTGTCCTGTCGGGTTATTTGGTGACCACATACATGGTTCCTTCCTTATCAATGTATGAATTGTCCTCGAATTTGACCACTGGGTGTTCAAGTTCGAAGGGTTGATAAGGATTTTTGAGTTGGACAACTGATCGTCTCAGGCCATCCTCATAGATGCAAGCACCTAATTGGTTAGTCTTGATATATTCCAATTGTGTCTTATAGGGACCTTTTGGTGTTTGTAAATAGGCAGTACCTGAGGTACGTGTGGGTCTTTCCATGCTAAAAGTCATTTATGAATCACTTGTGTCTGAACTTAGCATGTAAGGATAACCACTTAGTTGTTGTCCCCAAGATCTAGTTGTATGATTGACACTAGCCTCAGAAGATCTAATGCTTTGTCTATCCTTGCCTAGGTGTCTACAAGATCTCACGTGCATAAGCTTTGCCTTCTGGTCCCAAAATTACCCTTTGTATTGCTCAAAATCTTTTGGAGCCCTCTTGGTTTCTTAGTCCCACATGAGGGTCAACTTCAAATTAGCCTCTCTTAAAATGAATGCATTAGTGGGATTCGAAACAAGCTTTCCAATGAGCTATAGAGCTTAAAAATGGACTTTTGATGAATAAGTTATGTCAAATCAGGCTTCTGGGGGTCAAAACAAGGAAATAGGAAGTTATGAGAAAATCACGATTTTGATTGAAAATCGGAATCCTGAGACAACTTGCAAATCACAATTTTCACTGAAAATTGCGATCCTGAGCAATCCCCAAAAAACGTGATTTTGATTGAAAATCGTGAAAAATGCGATTTTAATGAAAATCGTGAAAAACACGATTTTGATTGAAAATCATGAAAAACACGATTTTGATTGAAAATCATTAAAGACGCGATTTTGATTGAGAATCGTGTTTTTGAGACACCCTCAAAATCACGATTTTGAGAATGACCTCAAAATCATCTTTTTCTTGAGAATCGTGTTTTGTAAAAATCGCGATTTTGAGAATGACCTGAAAATCACGATTTTGATTGAAAATCGTGCTTTTTCAAAATGGTGTTTTCTCAAAATCATGTTTTTACCTGAAAATCACGATTTTGATTGAAAATCACGATTTTGATTGAAAATCGTGTTTTTCTCAAAATCATGTTTTTGACCTGAAAATAGTGATTTTGAGCAGAATGTGAGAATCGCAATTTTGAGAATGACCTCAAAATCGTGTTCTTTCCAGAAAGCTTTTAGGCAGGAAATAGAAAATTGTGATTTTCAAAAAATTTGAATTTTTCCCAGAATCGCAATTTTATGAGATTTTTGGCGGGAACTTCAAATTTTAGCGCCAAGGCCTCGCCTCGAGCATAGGGTCATGGAAATCACAGAAACTTGCACACACAAGCACCTTGCCTCTCCCTCTCTCCTTCTTGCATACCCATGAATGAAAAATGAGGTGAAAACATGGAATATATTGTGAAAAACAAAAAAATTCTATGAAGATGAAGATGGACATGGTGATGCCGATGAAGATGGAGAAGAAAAATCAGAAAAATAACAGAAAATGACTAGTTTTTACCTTCCAACATTGCAAATCTACGATCTTACCATCGCAATGCTCGTCCTCGAAGCTCTCGCCCCGGCAATGGCACCAAAATTTGGTGTAGCTCAAGCGTAAGCACCACCTCCTTTACTTGTCAATTTGCGAAGATGTGAGTACTGGTATGAAGTCCATGAGAGAGTGAAGGCACAGGTGCGTGAGTGAATGCACACAAGCATGCACACACATACACACACATACACACACACACGCACATGGTTAGAGCAAAGAGAGGAACAATGGAAAGCTTCTATTGTCAAGACTCTCTTACAAAAGCTCTATTCTCTAACAAATCAACTCTCTAACAAGCTAAACTCAAAAATGAGCTTTCTAGCTCTTTTTATAGTTTTTTGAGTAGTTTTGGCCCTACCCAGACCTAGTGACCATCCTAGTTAAAAATTAGTTTCCAGGGCTTATTTGAGGGCTCAAACAGAGTCTAAAAATTATGAAAATTGGTAAGTAGCTACTTCTAATAATCTTCAAGATCGAGGAATCCTCGACTTGAACAAAATGGAGCTGGAAAAAGGATAAATGATATTTACAATGTTTTTGAGTGATGAAAATCACTATTTCTATAGGGATTCCTTTTGAAAATTTGATATTTACTTCTTGGAGCTCCCTACTTGCTCCTTCTTCTTGTGTGTCCACTTCTTTGACATGTTCTAGCGCCAAGTTCCTGACCTTGAGTGCTAACAGACTGTATCTCAAAAAGTTGAACAAAACTACCTTATCGAGTTCTACCAAACCTGTAGCAAACTTCAAAATGCTTATATTGGCGAACCGAAACATGTATATATCTTTGGCACAAAAGGAAGAAATAGCCTATAAAAGCGCTATGATAGTGCATTCAGAGGCTAAAATGAGCTCTGATTGTGATTTTGGCACGACACAATAAAGCTGTTTTGATCTCCTAATTATCTTGAGTATGCTCACCAAATCTCGTGTGATTATGAGACTGTGACTAGAGGAGTGTCGACGATGCCCTAGATGAAGCAACAACGTGCTCTGATATCAATTGTTGGAGTTTGAGGTCTGTGGAAGCATGCGAACAACACAAGGAAGAAGAAGAAGCTTGGAGTACAACACATAATTCTAAATGTATTACCACTAGAATGTACAAAGATAAGTAACCCATTAGGGCAATAGACGTATATACAAGCCGGGGAAAAAAACCTCGTGAAGAGGGAAAAAAGTGCCCGAGTGGTCCTAGTGTGTTCATACACATCACTACCTAAATATATCATCAATCAGTTTGGCATACATACCCACATAGGAGAACATTGCAAACCTTTTCACAAAAGCTCTGCCTTAGGAGAAGTTTGAAGCTTTCCGCAAAGCTTTGGGCTTACTTCCTTTTTTGGATTGATCTCTTTCCACATAGCTTGGCACTTCCTTATACATGAGTGCTAGCTCCTTGTTCACTGCATCACTCCCAAGGGGGATTTGTTTATATATTTCAGTAGTGATGTGCGTGAACACACTAGGACCAATGGGGCACTTCTTTCCCTCTTTAGGCATTTGTATTTCCTTCGGCTTGTACATATGCCTATAACCCTAATGGGACACTTATCTTTTATGCATTCACTACGTAATATATTCAATATTGTGTTTTGTGCTCGAAGCCTCTTCTTCCTCCTTGTGTTGTTCATGTGTTTCTCTAAGTGCCGCATGATTTGTATCTCACAAGGATTGGAATGTACATTAATGTCATATTAAAACTACATTTTTGAATGGTTACTTACATGAAGACTCATGTGTTTTTTGCCTCATGGTTTTGTTTATAAAGGGTGAGAAAATCAAATATGATGCTAAAGATGGAATTGTAGGATTAGTCTATTCAATCCCATTGGAAGGATGTATTTTATTTGTTATGGTCTCTTTTTTATACCTTTAACTACATACAAATCTATCATCAAAATTTTAAGGTTTCTTCAATTTCAAATTTAAAATTCTAGTATCCAACTTTTGCAAAAACAAACCAATTATGACATCTTCTTCTAATAAGATTAAATACTATGTTTTTGAATATGTAACATGTTTTTCTAGAATCCTCTTTGTTCATACATGTTCGAAGTTGGTCTCTAGTAGCCGTGGTCCATAATCCAATGTTCGATGGTTGCACTGAGCACAGAGAGATCTAATTCCAATTTTGCATGAGTAAATAAAAGTTAACATAGCTTCTACATCAATGTGCTTCCATTTTAAGTTTTCAGAATATATTCTTGAGCTCCTTACCATTCAATCCTCTTCAACATTTTCAATAACTTAGCTTTCTAATTCATTAAATGATAGAAAATCTTATCTTTTCAATCTTCTTTCTTCACTTTCCTTTTAATTCCCCTCAGATATCTCTGTAATAATGCACATTCAATAGTACCAGTGGTTATGGTGAATGAACATATATCCCTCTAATCAAGGATCCATAACCCTTTCACATATTATTGTATTTACGTTTTGATATGGCCTTTTATTCTTGATGGTTGAATTACATGCCTAATTAAGTTGTGTGTGAAGACCTTTGTTGTTAACTCTTTGTTGCCACCATTTGATTGTACATTGATTTCAATCACTCTTTTGCCATGCACATTTTTTTGTTTTACATATCTAGATTGTTTGTATTATGTTGTAGTCTTATATTACCGACATTATCATTCTTTTTTGTTATTTTTATTTGCTATCCTTAAATGTGTGACAAAGAATTCTTTTTATACCATCTTTTGTTATGGTTTTTTCACATCATTTTATTTCCTCACTATTTGTAATGCCTTTGATCACCATTCCTTATTATTGGCTAATTTTCACACAGAGTTTCCAACAAATTTTGATGTATAATTCTCCATTCCATGATCTTGATATGCTCTTTATTATTTGTACTACTATTAACCTTGATAAAGTGTAACTTTTATGAAACTTTTTTTGCATGTAGTGAGTGCTAATTATATTCCTGTTTCTCAAAATAAGGATCAGAAACAACAATGATATTATATGGAATGCTTGGGGATATATAGGAGCCAATGAAGAAAACGACCTAAAGAGGAAACAAATTTTGGGAATTTAATCATGTTCACATATATCACTATCATAATGTACTAAAATTATCCCTGAGAGCTATGTGGTGAACTAGATTATAGTCATACATAAGGAATTTCCTAGTGTGTGAATAGTGTTACACTTATGTTCCCTTCAAGTAGCTTTGATTTTTTGCACATACACGGGCACTTTTTACTCTAGTGCTATCTGGAGATTCTTTCTGCGTGTAACCACATATACATGATATACTCATATGTGGTGGTACTTTATACTTAAGGATCCACTTATAGATCTCTCTTCATTCATTCTCATAATACTGATCGTCTATTGATTGAGGGATATTTCAACCATCTCATGTCTCTGTGCTTTGATCTCTTTCTTTGCTCTTGTGCGTACTTCTATTCATGCTTCCTCACTCACTCATACATGCAACAATGCTATCAGAGCAAGTTCAACTCCTTCTCAACCTGTTGTTCTTTACATCATCATAGTGTGCACTTTTAATAGTGAAATGGTTCTCAAGGATAGAAGTATGGAGCTCAACACTCAAAGATCATTTCTACTAGGCATGCTAGGGTTTTACTCCTTTCCAAAGCCATTTTTGTAGTAAAAATTTCCATCAAAGTTATAGTTTGTGAGCAACATTTCAACTCTTCCTCTTCCACTTCTTGCTTCTTGATGGTGATATGCAAAAGAAGAAGAGATGAAAGTATTGCTGAAAGGTTAGACATACCCTTGATGAATGTAGAAAGCTTGCCAAGCTTAATGAAAAGAAAAAAGAATCTGACATGTTTATTGTTGAGAATACATCTAATGCAAAGAATGATGAAGCTAATGTTGCGCAAGATGTTTGGGCATATGTTGTTACATTTCATTATGATTCATCATCACATTCTACATGTATGATTGTGAATGAGGCTCATTTAGATTGGTTTTTCGATAGTGGTGCTTCAAATAATATCCCTTAATGCAAAAGATTTTTTGCATCTTTGAAAGATGAGACCAAGGGAGGACATTTTGTATGCAAACAATGCTTCTTATCCTATTATTAAAGTTGGAGAAATTTAACTTATGGTTTCAAATGGAGCTATTTTTACTCTCAAGAAAGCATTGTATGTACCTGATATCAAGAAAAAATTGATTTTGGTTCCTATTATTGCTAGTGCAGGAGTTCATGTACACTTTGTTGATAACAATTGTATGGTTCATGATTTCAGCAATGGTGACATTATTGTGATTTCAGGAACAATGTGAAATGGATTTTATCACTTTGATACATATAAGAGAGTTGCCTCAAATGCCCTTCCTACATATACTTCTTCTATGGCTGAAATGGAGTTATAACATGCTCATTTTGGTCATTTGAACTTTAGTAATTTGCTTTACTTGTAAAGGAAGGATATGTTTATTGGTTTTCCAAAACTTGATTGCACTGAAAAATATGCATGCGAAGGTTGTATACTTGGAAAAATACATCGTGCTCCTTTTCCCAAAGATGGTGCTACACATGTTACACAAAAATTGCAACTTTTTCATAGTGATGTATGTGGTACAATCAAAACCCTTACAAAAAAAGTGAGCCTTGCATGGGTCTTGTAAGGATCCATAACTTTTAGGGATTAAAATGCTTAATCTAATGGTTTTACAAATGCATATGAAATCATCATGGTATTGTGGAATAAAATAATATTAAAAAAAAAACGAATCTCTTGTCTTGAGTGTGAGTATTTTTTAACTTTGGATTGTACAAATAAGTTCTTTTCTTTAAATCTCATATGAGAATTGAGAGAGAAGGCATGAGAATTCGTGGGAGTGGGGAAAAGAGTGTGCACATTCTTCGCAAAAAATTGAGCCATTAGATCATTAAAGATCCAATAGATAGCCGTTTGGGGTGATTGATATGTGTAGTCATTTTTGAGCCATTAGATTGAATGTACTATCCGATAGATACCTTTTAAAGGCATACTTCAAATCTCACCATTTGATTTGGTAGTTCATCCAATAGTTCATGATAAAAGATGCATTCCTCAAGATTGGTTTATCTTCAACCATTTGATCTCAAGAAAATCCAAGGGTTCAAGTCAAATATACCTTGAATTTTCTCATATAACCTTGGCCTTTAGATCATTGAGTAGTCAAATTAGGGCTATTATTGAAGTTGGAGCCTCTCAAAAACGACTCTCTAAAGAAACCCATGAATTCTAAATGGTTTTTGGATGTTGAAGCACACAAACACAAGGGAAGCTTCCTACCCTATGTGATTAAGAGACTAGATTGTGGCCAGAACCCACTTCTCATTGGTCCATCCCTAATCACTCTTTAACATAAAAGACCCATGCAAGGTTCATCCCCCCCCCCCCATTTCTCCATCTTTTGGTAGGCATGTATAGATTTTTACCTTCATTGATGATGTAATATGCCATTCTTGCATCATATGAAAGCAAAGAATGAGATATTCTCTTGCTTTAAGGTATTTTTAGCTATGGCTGAAAATTTTGATGGAAACAAGCTTTTTACTCTTTGCATGGATCATGGTGATGAATACATGCCACATGAATTTAATGTTTTTCTTTGTGAAAGAGTCATTGTGCACCAATGTGTAGTGCCATATACACCTCAACGAAATGGTTTTATGAAGCGCAAGAATAGAACACTTCTTGAAATGACACGATATATGGTTAAAGGAAAGCATCTTTTAGATATGTTGTGGGTGGAAGCGGTCATGTGCACAAACTATCTATTGAATCATTGTCCTACAAAGACATTGAGATCCATTATACCTTATGAGGCTTGGAATGGGTAGAAGCTAATGATTATTCATATGCACATATTTGGTTGTTTGTCATATGCTCTTGTTCCATCACAAAAACATCACAATCTTGATGGCAAGGAAAAGAAATATATTTTTTGGATATAGTAGTGAGAGTAAAGGATATCTCTTATAAACCTTAGAAAAAATTACTGTAAGTCAAGATGTGGCATTTGCTGAAAATTTAGCTTATCTTTTACTTGAGTGTACATTTCAGCCAAACAATCAGCTCACAAGTTGTGTTTGATATGTGTCAAAGTGGTCCGCTTGACTATGGCCATGTACACCATCCAAATGAGGTTCAAAGAGCTGAAAATTTTCAAACATACATGGATGAAAATTCCAAAAATTTGTAGAAAAAACGGCTCAAAAATCCAAGATGATTGAAAATGTCAAATAAAAATGGCTAAAACTTTGAAAAATTTGTATCCACACATAACTGAAATTCAGATGATATTCAACCCACTTCTCATGTAAATTTTTATGATGTATTACATGAGGAATACTTGTCTATCAAGGATGCACAATCTATGACAAAATGTCTGCAAAAGACATTGCAAGATAGCAAGTTGAGTGATCCTTTATTGGTAGAACAAGATCAAGCTCTCAACATGCACCAACTGACTTTGTGGATGTATCTCTTAGTGCAATTGCATGTCCTGACGATCCACTCGATTTGGAATATGCATGTGATGATTCAAAATGAATGAGAGAAATGCAATTAAAATTGATTATATTCACAAAAAATGTACTTGGGAGTTATGTGAATTGCCAAAAGGTAAGAATGCCATTTGTACTAGGTGGGTTACACGATTAAAAGAAAGTTAAATGGTAGTACTGATCACTACAAAGCCAAATTAGTTGCTAAAGGTTATGCACAAAAGTATGGCTTTTATTATGAGGAGACTTTTGCACCTACTTTGCACATTACTACCATTTATTCTATGATTGTATTGGCTACCCATCATGGTTGGAAAGTGCATCAATTGGAGATAAAAATAGCTTTTCTTGAATCGCTATTTGCAAGAAGATGTCTATGTGAAGCAACCTTTTAGATTTTCCATCAAAGGTCAATAGCATATGGTTTGCTGCTCGCCTAAGGCTTTTTATAGAATTAAGCAAGCTCCACATGCATGGCATGAAAAGATACATCAACATTTGATTGCTCTTGGTTTTACATGTACTCCAATTGAAAGCATATGGGGCTGATCTTATAGTGCTTGTTCATTATATTGATGACATTCTCTTAAGTGGGTCATGTAATGATAAAATTGGCATGTTTATGGCTGATTTGCAACATAATTTTATGTAGTATATGACTTGTTCTTTTGGAGTATTATATTGGCATCAATTTTGTAGCTGTTTGTTTCATGACAATAGAAAGCACATTTAGGTTCATTATCATTTTCCAAAAATCACCTTCATTTTGGAGATATTGATTTGGTATATGAAAATGTCACAAGCATATTCACCAAAGCTCGACCACAACAAATGTTGGGAGCTTTTCACAAAGCGTTAGGCTTATTTCCTTATAGGGGCTAATATGTCACTCTCTGTATGTGTTCACATCATTCACTCTAGGGGGGTTTGTTACACTTATGTGTGCCTTTAGTAGCTCTCATGTGAATTGTTTCTCTACACATGGGAACTTTTAACTCTAGTGAGATGTTTTTTCCCCATGTGACCACATATACATTAAATATTCATATGTGGTGGTACTATGTACTTAGGGATCTACTTATCGCTCTGACTTCATTCATTCTCATACTACAAATCATCTATCAACAAAGAGCTCTTCCAACCATCGTGTGTCTCTATCCTTCAATCTCCTTCTTTGTTCTTGTGTGTACTTCTATTCGTGCTTCCTCACTCACTCATACATCCAACATAGAGATCCATCCACAAAAGGTATTAAGTTGAAATATCTAGAAAAACTTAAAAAATATCAACATCGTAGAGCCCTTTTAAAAAGTTATACAGTATTTGCTATGTAGGAACATAATACAAGTTGATATCTCTTACAAAGAATCTCTCCTTGACAAGACTAAAGTGCATCTCAATCTAATTTTATGTGATTGGAATGCTTATTCCTTAACAACATAAATATGATGTGATTATTATTGAAGATGGCGAATGTAACGTATTCTGAAGTAACCAAATCATGCATAAAGTTTATATGTCCACAAACTCAAATACAATTGCAAATGCTACCTACACTCATCGAAGACACTACAAGTGGTCATAACATATAATATATTTCTCAACCAAGACATTCGTGAGCTTCCAACTATGAAGAAAGCTACTTTTCAATACATTTATAATAGAAACCAAATAAATTTAGATTGAAAAAGCATATAAAATCTATTAGCATGGGGCTCTCATTGGAATAAAATGATCCAATCCATTGAGTACCATTTAAATTTAAAAATAAATGCTCAAGTAATTATCAATGCTTAATAGTTCGGCTATGCATAAATCTACCCAGATGAAAAAATTGATCTCAAACCATGTAATGCATACATAAATTCAATATCTCACTTCTTGAAGATAAAGTTGCACATCAAATTCTTCTCTTCAATCATGGATGCTCATAATAAACATGTATCCTCAATGTTTGTATTGGATTTTCAGTCTTGAAAGTAGAAACATTAAAATAAGGTGTCAACTAACTCTGCTTCATGAAAATAGCTCCTTATCAAAACACATTAACTAAATGCCCAAATTGACCATCTCAAAAGAGACATATAAATAAACTTGAAAGTAAAAAATGTGTCTCATTTGAAGTAGCACTTAATCAACATAGACTAGAATGTTCAAGAATACATCATTTACACCTTTCACTCAGAATATGCTTCTACCCTAGAATGTATTTTTAATTCTCCACATGTTATCTTCTTTCCTTTTGTATGTTAAAACCGATAATGATGCAAAATATTGAATCTAGAATTTCAAAGTAAGAATGCAAATAATCTTTTAACTTGATTGTATGTCTTATGAGGATCAATGAGCGTCATTTCATGAACAAAAGAAAATATAATGTTCATGATGGAGTGAGGACAAGATCCAAATTTTATGTGGAAGAAGACTATAAGAGGTATTGGCTCACCATAGAAGGAATCATAGAGGGTTATCCATAGAAATAAAAAATCCAAATTGATATATAATTTTTTTCTTTCGCCATAAAATATCTTACACCAGATTTATCATGCAAGAAATCTAGATTCACTCTTCAAAGTTGTGGGTTTTTGAATCATAAATGGATGAATGTTTCAAGATTTGGTGCTTTGGGATTCTGGAACCTTCAACCATAAACAAGCATGAAACTAAAGAGTCTCCCTCATGGATTGCGATTCTTCAACAAGCTTTGTGATGAATTAGGGAATTCAAACCTTAAGCGTATCATTTTTTGGAGCTTGTGAGTTTTTTACTTTTCAAATTAAAAAAAAAATGGAAGGACATGGTTTGATCATATATCATTTTGACTAAAGTTCCATTTTTTGGTGATACTATCAGATGTGAACTTTCCCAACCCAATATAAGATTCCACAGTTGTTTAAAATTCAGTTTTTAGTTATAATAAGCCTAAAATAAGGTTTTCTTGTCAAGGTCATGCTTGTAGATCACTTCTTTTGGACATGGGAAGTCGTGTGAACTTCTTAACCATAAAACATGTTTAGAAGAGACTTATATAGGAGCATTGTGAAATCCATTTTAGTGAAAATTACACTTTTCTTTTGGATATACCGTTATAGGTAGAATTTTTGCATGCTTCAAGGTATAATCCCTTTGTCCTTAAGAAATTTTGTGATTTCATGAATTATGAAATCACCATTCACATCAAGTTGACCATTTTCTTGGTTTCACTTTTTGAAGAAAGAAACCCATTCAAGAGATTTAAATTATGTAGAATAAAAGAAAATTGAATAAGAAAAAACAACCATAGGAAGGATTGGGCATAGTGCATCTTACCCAAATTTTGTGGAAACCAGGCTTGCCCACATTTTTTTGGACACCAGATTCACACCAATTTTGTGGACACTAGACCTACCCAAATTTTGTGGACACCAGACTTGCACAACTCTTGTGGACACCAAACTCACCCAATTTTCTAGGCATTAACCCCCAAGGGCAAAAAGGAGGTCTCGATTCTTACAAAGCACATGGCGGGCATATTGTGATAGGGTGCCTTAGTGACAAGCAAAACAAATCACTGCCATTCAAATCAGGCCACTACTACATGAAAAAATTTGGTATCTGGCATCTAGAAAATGTAGTTGCCCAGAATGCCTTAACACCTTCATTACTCGTGTAACAAATCCCTCTTGTAATATCTTACCCTTTGCCTTAAAAAATGGAGTGCTTGGAGGAAGAATCCCATACATATCATGAGAGACATAGGAAGGCACATAGAGAGATAGACACACCCTATGCCCAGATAGAGGTTGACAAGCTTGGAGACTTCTAATAGAGCTAGCTATCTTAGGAGAGAGTTATCTCTCACCCTTTCCTTGTAGCCAAGAAGTCTCTGCTAGTTGGTGATATCCATAGGGTACCTTGGAGCATAAGAGTAGAGTGTGCAACTCTTCTATAATAGGATTTTGTGTGATAAATTTTTCCAAATGTCTCGTTTGAGTTGTAATTTTCAATTGTAAAGTGGAACTTGATTATATTTCATACTCTAGGAGTGGTGCAGTTGCATTCCCTGCACCCACATACAATTTCACCATCTACAGGTGAAATTTTAGCACACGGTGTGATAGGGATTCTATAGATCACTTACAATGGTAGCCACTTTGGGAGATCACTTAATCTTTTAGCTACTTTGGGCGAACGAGTAGCTTGGGCACCTTGAATAATAGTTGGGATGCCTTCCACTTTCCAAAGTTGGGCATCTGATTTTTTTTGGGTGATTAGGCTATATTCAAGCATTAGGCAACACAACATCTAGGGTAACCCAAAAGATGGGCATGTTTGAGTAACTTTTTGCCTTATTATTTGAATTAATATCAGATTCTCCTCATCCCATGGCATTGCCAATGAAGACCTTGAATAGCACATGTACATGTTTCTCTCAACATGCAAGAGTCAGTGCTTACAACAAAGACAAGACATGTTCCTCTCTCTATTTCCATCCACACTAGAAGGTTTAGCAGACAAGTGGTTTAGCCAGTACACTCACGATCACTTTCAGATATGGGAGACATTAAAATCCAAATTCATGGAGACATTCAAACCAAGTAAAACAACAAAAAGGACATTGGATGAGTCAAAAATTTAATATAACATGCAAGAGAATCCTTTTTGGAATTGATGACGAGGGAGATATCACTGATGGCAAGACTACCAAATGCACTAGGTGATTTCATGATTAAAAAGTGGGTGGAAAGACCTCTCAACACAACCACCTAACAAAAAATAAGAGAGCTCTTATGCCTAGATGCTACCTTAAGAGAATTTGAAGTAGTTTCCATGAGCATTGAAGTGGAAAGAGTTCATTTTGGAACTCAACAATGTAAGAGTTCTTCCTCAAATGAGGATGTTGTATCAGCACTCTGAAAAGAGTTGGAAGCTCTAAAACTTAAGAAGAACTAGGGAGAAGACAAGAGCACCTCAAATGGCCTCACACAAATACGTCAAGAACTGGAAGAGCTGTAAAATATAATACAAGGACAACCAACAACTGATCAATGGGTAAATGCAACTCAAACCTCTCTATTAGGGCAACCACCCACAAGGGCACCCCCTATTCCTACCTTCTATACCAACCAAGGACAATAGAGACAAGGAGGAGGGCCACATCAAAACTATCCTACTAGGCCCATAATATGCTTCCATTGCAAGGAATACAACCATTTCTAGAATAAGTGTTCATTACCAAAGGATGCCTCACCATATGAAAATTTTCTTGATACCAAGGATCATTATACTAAGGACTATCCAATGTTAATCCCATCAACAAGCACCCAAGGGAACTTTTGTCCCTTGCATATGATCAAGCTAACCATGAGAGAAAACAATATGAAATCCCCAATTGTCAAAGTGGTCCAACTTGAGGAACTTTGGGAGTACTGACATGTTCACGAAAGCAAAAGAAAGCAATGAAGGACACGATGAAGGAGACATCAATTTCAATCAGTACAAGGAAAAGGGGAAAATATAATAACATAACAGGAAGGAAGGTGAAGTTATAGAGAGGAAAAAAACTCAACAAAGGAAGGGAGAAAGTATCAAGGGATAAAATCAGAGAAAAGGGGGAACATGATAGCTTTCTAGAGCACGCCATTGACAAGGCATATGCACTGTCTAAGGAGGACTTTTGACAATTCCATAATGGATCTATCTCCCAAACCAACTGATAGGGTCATCTCACTACAATCCAAGTTTTGTAAAACACTTACCAACAAGTATCTCTCTACAACATATTGGCCATGAGACTTGGTTTTTGAGGAGAGGTGGTTGCTACTATCAATAATATAGGCCCCAATGCCACATTAAGTGTCAATGCCTCCACTTAAAACTTGGAATTAACTCATATGGCACCTTTGATAGATTACAAGAGCCCATGGCTAATTAAAAGTTAAGGGAATCCAATTGGCAAGAGTAGTCGTAGATGTGGGATTTGGTGTTAACCTCATGCCAAAATATACAATGACTTTGCTAAACCCGAGACAACTAAACCTGCTAATTTTATAGTTTTCCAAACAAATCAAAGCAGGTAGGTCTGATCAACATAGTGTTAAGAGTGGAGGTCACAATACAAAGATTAAACTTTGTACTAGATTTCATGATTATCAACCTACCAAAAGTAAAGTGTGGATTCCTTCTCCTTATAGAAAGATCATGGCTACATCACAATCAAACAATACATGATTGGGGTCGTGACACTCTATGGGTGGTAGGGACGAACAAAGCCATGATGCAACTTTAATTGGAAGGAGGAATTCATAAAGCATTGGGAACCTCCTATGTTGTTCTCCACCCAGAACAACTTGGCTCAGAGGAGATGGATACACGAAATCCTACCCCAACCCAATATAGTAATAGAGGCAACTGTAGAGAAGCTGAAAGGCTAGATCAAAGAATTGAAGGAAGAACTAAAAGCCATGAAAGCACAAATTGAAGAACTTAGATAGAAAACAACACACTCCAAAGACAAAGAGATGCTTATGAGTCAAAATTTGATTTATTTCAGTCCTTGATATCAAGAGATCTAGAAGAGGAAGAGCAAGTATATCACTTGCCAAGAAAAAAGAAAGCAAAAAAATAAACAATTAGAGATATTTTTGAGATATTTCATCTTGCAAAATGTTTTGGATTCATTTCTACATAGTCTCTTAGAAGATATATATATTTCATTTCACAAATGACATTGTATATATTCAAATAATATTTGAAATGAATTGCTCTTGTTTATGGGTATCTTTTCTTAAATGCACACTTCTGTCTGACAGAGAGAGATAGAGACACAATAGTGGCGAGCAACCTATAGACTAGAAAAAAAAAATATATAAGGAAAAAACCACCATTCAAAGGATTGGGCATAGTTCATCTCAGCCAGCTCTCATGGACACTAGACTTGCCCAACTTTTTTTGACACCAGACTTGCCCAATATTTGTGGAAACTAGACTTGCCTAACTTTTGTGGACACCAAAATCGTTCACCTTTTGTGGACACCAACACTCATCCATTTTTTTTTGTGTCGATCCCCAAGGGCAACAAGACAGTCCATGTTCTAACAAGCCATGCAATGGACAAATTATGACAAGGTTTCTTAGTGAAAGATGAAGCAAATCACTGCTCAAATCGAGCCACTACTATGTGAAAAATTTTGGCATGTGGCATCTAGCAAATGTAACTACCCAAAATGCCTTAACACCTTCATTACTCTTGTAATAGACCCATCTTGTAATATCTTACCCTTGCCTATAAAAGGGGAGTTCTTGGAGGGAGAATCCCACAAATACCAAGAGAGACATAGGAAGGGACATAGAGATAGGCACCTTATGCCTAGATAGAGGTTGAGAAGCTTGGAGACTTCTAGAAGAGTCGGATATCTTAGGAGAGAATTATCTCCTACTCTTGCCCTATAGCCAATAAGTCCCTCCTAGTTAGTGCTAACCAAAGGGTACCTTAAAGTATAAGGAAGACTAGAGTGTGTAACTATTCTGTAATAGGATTGACTGTGCTAATTATTTCCAAATGTCTCCCTTGAGTTGTAACTTTCAATTGTGAAGTGGAACTTGATTGAATTTCATACTCAAGGGGTAGTGCAATTGCATTCCCTGCACCCACATACAAATTCACCATCTATGAAGTAACAAACTCATGATTAAGAAAAAAGACTAGAAAATAATATGATAAGACATAAAATTGAAAAAGAAATAAAATAAATCATTGAATAAAATTTTCTACATGTGATTGCAAAGGTACATGTGGAAAGTGCATGTTGATGTTTCTCTAGGAACATTTTTTCCATGGCTTTTACCTTGCACATATGTGGCACACATTTCCCATTGATGTAATGTTTCAAAAGGCTACTTCC
This sequence comes from Ceratopteris richardii, assembly GCA_020310875.1. Taxonomy (NCBI): domain Eukaryota; kingdom Viridiplantae; phylum Streptophyta; class Polypodiopsida; order Polypodiales; family Pteridaceae; genus Ceratopteris; species Ceratopteris richardii. Next base: position 136,285,217 of record CM035428.1, on the reverse strand, counting down.
CAAAGCCAATAATACTTTGGGTTGTTGGCCCAATCTTGGAGTTTTGATATTACTTTTTGAATCTCTAAGACCAATTTGTGATTGTTCTTGCTACAATAATTGTGAAACAACAAAGACTTTTGAGGGATGAGGAATTGCTAATAAAGTTATATTATAGGACTTTTCATACTAAAATCTTTATGCATAGTATGAATTTTGAGAGCTTCTTTGACATGTAAAATAGATAAAGTATAGTTAGAAATTAAGCTTCTTTGCATTGAAGGTCCATACCCCAAATTCACATCCTTGCCACAACAATCTCATGCTTAAATGGGAGTTTTGAGAAAAATTGAGTAATCAAGTCATCAATGGAGTGTGGCTCTCTACATGAGAAGCTTTCTATAAAGAATCTTCAAATTGGAAAATCATGATTTGCATAGAAACCATGCATTTCATGATAAGTACACATATTCCAAATCATAGAGCGATGAGGGTGAGATGCTTCAAAGAGGCTAAATATTCTGTCATGCTTCATAATAACTTCTCCCATGGATGGTGTGACCTTAATCTACTCGTCAAAAGCAAAGAAAGGACAAGGTAGTACTTGGTTTAGGACCCTTTTGCCTTTGTCATTCCATGTGATCCACGCTTTAATAAAGGTATTGCAATCCAACTCATGAACCAATAATCAATAATTTAAAGAGAAGATTGACATAAATTTAGGCTTTCTTCACATCCTTGGATAATGCATAGTTCATGCCATTAAGATGCTTGTCCTTAATGAGCATCATGTACCTGAAAGAAGGGATAAAGGTAACACAAAAAATGAAAAAAAGAAGTCTTAATTGTTGACTATCAATGTAACATGGTTTTGCAGTTGAATGTGTCACGAAAGTTGATAATGTTTGACAAAACTATCGAGCTGTAAAGAAAAAGCAAGACTGGAAGGTGAAAAAAAGGGTAGCAAAGCAAGCTGCTTGAAGTTCACCCTTCCAGACCTTGAAGTTCTCAAGTAGAAAAGTTAATTCAAGGTTGCAGTAAGGGCCAAAAAAAAAAGGGTTGCTATGATGATACCTTGGCATGGAACTTTGGTATCATGAACTAGTAATTTGAACCATGTTGGCGAGCTCATGTGTGAAAAGAAGAAAAAGGCGCAAAAGCAAGTACACTGCACATATGTCACAGATAGGAAGAACATTAGCCACAAGAAGCAAGATACAAGATGAAGCACAAACACAAACAATGAAGACCAAGATAGAGAAAGAGCCCACACAACGCAAGCACACAATGAAACATAAACGGGAAGTTGTTCACAATTGTACTAGAAACGATGCAGATATGTAAATCTGTAAGTATACATGAATGATAACAATCAATGTGCAGTTAACCACTGGCAACAACGACACAAAGGCATGTTCGACGACCACCATTTGATGAAAGGTCACAGGTATGCTGTGGGAAAGATATGCATCATAAGTACATGTAGAGCTAAATGTACAGAGATATACAAGGGAGAATATGAGAAAGATGATAAGAGGGAGTGATAAACTCCAGAGCTTGCATGATACAACTGATAAAAAAAAACATTGTTGAAAATGAGGATGTGATCTATGATACATTTCTGCTTTCCTGTTTGCACCATAATTGAATACATCCGTATATGGGTTCATGCCACTACTAATTATAAGATAGACACTTGCAATGGTATCATTGCTGGTAGTAAGAAACACAAATTGTAGTGATAGTCGTCGTAATAGCAATATTGATTATAGTCGAAGCAGTAGTATGTACTGATAGTGATAATTATTAAGGAATATCAATATTGTTATTATCAAACTTTATTTAAGACCAGGAAACTTGTTCGCTTAAGATTGTAATCCTTCATTATACAGCTGTTTGTGCAGTATGAGAGAATAACTCATCAGGGTATTGATGTGCAGCTAAATTCAAAAAATAACTTGCATCTTTTCATGCTCTAAAATATCATCTTTTCATTTTGAGGATATCATACAAAGTTTATAAGGTTTATCTGCCTTCTGTGTAGCCATCATATTGGATTGGAGGACTGCAACTTCATCACGGATACGGTACTGAATGGAGTCGTTCCAAGTAGATAAGAACAAGATGGGACATCTATCCTGGATTCAATCAAATGGGTTATACATCCAAATGAGTCAAATTCACTGAATACTTCTATCTTCCGCTTTTGTCTGTGTCAAAGCTCATATGCATGATACTTTTCCTGATATTCATTGTTTCCCTCCTTTCCAATCCATATATGGCCCACATAGTTTTCACACTATTGCCATTTTTTTCATTGCAAACAAATGTGCAAGCTTTGAGCAATATTAAAGACAGATGAATCCTTACCAGTTAATGGTCACAGTGCTCGTTCATTTGGAAATACTGTTAGGATAGTAGCTGAATGTGCTACTTTGATGATATATGATGATGAAAGTGATACGAGTGCAGGAACAAGAGCATGTAGAAAGGATGTCGAGCATAAACATCAGACCAGAGTTGAGGATAACTGAACTGAACCTCTGATCACAAATCACAGGCTTTTCCATCAGATAACTTGCTTTCCAGACTAAGAAGATTCTATTAGACTTGATGAACTTGGCTGCAAAGTTTTTATCTGGGGCTGAAGCCAACATTCTCTATCAATTCTTTAAATGAATGGTTAGCAAAAAGGTATCTCCTCATGGTCCTAGGATCACATGGCATATACAAGTTCTGTTTCTGAATGCCAAGTGTGAACTAAAAAATGTACTAAGTTTCTAAAAAACATAAGCTTTTGCAGAATATCACATCTCTAAAGGGCTTTTCTTCTGCATTCTCTATAAGCTTGCTTCTTTTCTTTAATTAAATTTAATTAAATATAATTTCTCTAATTCAGGATATACAAATATGACAAGAATAATTAAAAACAAGAGATTTTCTAGGTGCCATGCAATATTCAGACAGATAAACACAGTGCAAGAAACAATGAAACGATAAAGAACAATAGAAAACACCAATAGACAGATTGATGACGTTTGAGAAGATTTAATAACAAACCAGAGGCTGCTGATTTTTGCAGACAGCCAGTGGTAAGTACATTATGCAACATCTGCCACAGATAGTTTTCCCAATGCTACCTGCATAGGTGATCTCATGACGCTGAGATTTTTACTCTCTTGATTCTGAGTTTCAGTCATCCCTGCCACAAAGAAGTAGGAAGCATTTGCCATGTCCCTCATATGTTGAAGAGGCTCTAATGTTTGAACCACATCACTCATCATAGGTCTGGTTTTCGGAGTATGGCTCAGGCAATGAAATGCTATACTGGCAGCCTTCTGAGCTCCTTTCACTGAATACATTCCTTCTAACCGGGGATCAATGATCTGTAACAACCTTCTCTGGTCGCGAAGATATGGACGAGCCCACTCCACAAGATTATGCTCTCCATTTGGTCTTGTCTTATCCATTGACTTTCGACCTGTCAACAGTTCTAAGAGAACCACTCCAAAGCTGTAAACATCACTTCTCCACGTTAAATGGCCTGTTCATTCAAAAACCACTGTCTCTTTCTTAGCTTCCGAGTACACTTAATGCAGGATTCTTGTTTGGTGCACTATCAATTGAGCTTACCAGTCATAACATACTCTGGTGCGGCGTAGCCATATGTTCCCATGACACGGGTTGAAACATGAGTTTGATCCCCCTCTGGACCATCCTTTGCCAGTCCAAAATCAGATAGCTTTGCATTGTAATCCTGACGTGATACGCAGCTTCAAAATGAGAAATTTTAATAGATAAGAGGTAAATAGTCCAGCTCTTTAAAAGATGACTCCTACACCACCTAAAATCTACAAGATAATGCGGAAAAATCTCAACTTCACCTACAAAAGAATATAAGTAGTGTATTCAATGGTAATCATTCACAAGATTTTATTTACATAATCACCTCCAGGTATGATAGTTATAAATATTTAACATCCCAAATTATGTCACTAGTGCCGAGCTGGAAATGTTGAATATAAATACACCAACACACATACATGTGTAAATATAAAGGACTAGTTACCGAGTCTAAAAGGATGTTAGATGTCTTGAAATCTCGATAGATTACTGATTTTTCTGCTCCATGGAGGAAGGCCAGACCTTTTGCAGCACCTAGTGCAATCTTCATTCGCATAGCCCAGGACAAAGGCGGTTTTGATTCTGAATAATCAGGTTAGCCTAATGAGATTATATAACATTAAGCTAATAGACTAAGTATAATGCAGGACCAAAACGCAAAGTAATCAGTGCTCACTCCGGAATAGATGATTCTCTAGACTACCACGTGCCATGAACTCATATACTAAAAGCCGATCCTCATTCTCACATGAATAACCTATTAATTTGACTAAGTTTGGATGACGCAGCTGGCCCAAATAGTTGACTTCTGTCTGCAAACAGACATAAAAGTTGACTGTATGAAATAGTGGAGTGCAAGGAAAAAATATATATATTATTTGTCATCAAATAAGGATGTACCAGCCATTCTCTGTGACCTTGTGAACCCTCTTGGTTGAGCACTTTCACAGCAACTGTAATTGATGATGCACTCTTTAAACCTGAGGATCCGATTTCGTCAATCCATCCTTTGTAAACAGTGCCAAATCCACCCTCGCCCAAAGTACTATCAGGCCGAAAATTCCTGGTTGCAGCTTTCAGCTCACTGTATGTAAAAGCTCTTAATTTAAGCTTTTTTTGCAAAAAATCTTCAATTTTTGGTGTTGATGGAGTACTATTCTCATTCCCTTCAGAGGACATGTGCTGGACTGATGGGCTTCTCATATGTACATTATGCTGTGATGACCTCACCGCTGTTTAAAAGTCAGAACAATATTTTTGTTGAAAGCTAAGACAGTAGATCAAGGAAACAAAGGCACATATACGAAAACTTCAAATCATGCGTGGCATGAGAATCATTGCTATCATACAGATGTAGGATCATTACATAAACAAGGAAGAATCCCATAATAGCCCAAAGTTTTCTACAACCTTAGAGAATCCTAACAAACAGAGCGGATGATGGAATGAATCGGGTCCCCTCATAAGATCATTTATCCTCTTCTCAACCGGTAACAAAAAATTTCCATGCCCTACTGGTAGCTTTAGAAGATATAACAGCATAATTCCCTTGGAAAGTGTCCTTTCTTATTGTTCCCTAAAACCGTTCAGTTCCTCTACTAAGCACCCCTATGACAGTAATCTTCATGTGGGTTCAATCTATAAACCCCTTTTCAGAAGCTCATGAAAACATATGCTACATCGGCAATGTAGCAATGGCAATACCCTTCATCTACTGCTTCAATGCCAATCCTAATCAACAAACTCAAAGATCACATCAACATGGAGAGACAACCTACATCTAGACATGTGATGCTCTCAGAGATGCCAATCAAGGATAACTGCAACTCCATAAGATTTTATAGAACTTTATCTACAAATCTCGCTAATACTCAGGCAATATTTGCATACAAATTGGACACCAACTACCTAAAACACAAAATTAAGGACTGTGTATTCAAGTTATGAGCATTATTCATTACAATCCATCAACTAGCTTAGCACACTCAAATGGTGGGTCAGATAAAAGAAACCATAGAGATAATACACAAGTTACCCAACACCTGGACCTCAATTACCTAAACACAAAATTAAGGACAGTGTCTTCAACTTATGAGCATTATTCATTACAATCCATCAACTAACTTAGCACACTCAATTTGTGGGTCAAATAAAAGCAACCATAGAGATAATACACAAGTTATCCAAGTGTGTATACCTGGCTTTGTTCCCTTGCATGCATCGACAACTGTTTCCTCCTTGCAGGAATTAGAGCAAAAATAGATCAGTGAGCAAGAGTGTAACTTCTCATCCCCCATACTCTGACATCGAAATAAAGACTTTCGGAATCAAAGTCCGGTGTATTATAGATAGCATTCACCTTCAGCTACGCCAGATATTGTTCTCGTGGAAGCACGTGTTAAAGGTGCTACCTCCCTTTTCAGTTCCCATGACCAGGCCCATTTACATTCCTTTCTGCTTTGCATGGAGTGATATAATGAATTCAAAGGCCGTCTGTTGGTTGCTTCGTGGATAAACGGATATCCAATGTGCAAGGTAACATCTATCCGCAAAGCGGAATGCATATGGCGCTTATTCAGTGGGATTACCTTTTGATTTACACCTGCACTTCAAAGCTTGTACTTATTTCCGATTTATTCCTGTAATTCGTCTGTCACTTAAAAGTATATCCACAAAGCACCTTCGTCTTGCACCATCTCCTATGCTGCCTTTCTAATCCTGTTCGATTACCTGCAGTCGAGCTTTCCTATTTGCCAGTTTCCCTCTTCACAGGCTCTCTTTACTAGAGCTCAAAATCAAAGAATGAAAGCCTTCAAATTCAGCAGCACAAGCAACAGCGAACTACCCTTGTAAGAGTATAAGAATGGTTGGAACATGGGAGGTTTGGCGGGGCGGAATATGTCAGTTTATGGAGTGGGGATGATAGCAGGATTACTTAGATGTTCATGGAGAAAGGGCAGAAGTAGTTCACAAACATCGCTGCCGCTATTCAACTATGGACTGATCTCTGCGCATGTCGCCGGTTTCACGATAATGGTACTACTACTGAGTATGCTACTGAAGGTCCGCAGATATGAGTCCCGAATCTATGAAAAGAGAGTCTCTCCCTCTCAAAGACAGGTAAGCCGTCAAGAATAGGAAGGTCCGCGGCCCGCCTGTTTGGCTTGACAGCGCGTTCGGACAACAAAATGCACCGACACACACTCACTCTCTCATCTTTCTCACTCTTTTTGACTCTCTATATTCGCACACACACGAGTCATTCCATCGTCTCTTTTGAGGGTCATGCCTCGCTGTAGCATCGTAATCATAATAAAATATTCAGTCAGTCTTCACAATTCGTGCTGGGTGTTTGTGTGAGTAGAACCCTGTTCAGTAACATGCTCATCATCATCATTGCACAAGCTTCTTAATTTATTCATCGTGTTGTGTGAGTAGAACCCCCTTCACTAACACGCTCATCATCAGAACCACAAAAAAGCTTCTTAATGTGCAGAAAAGCTTCCAATCTGGATAAACCCATTTCTTTAATATGCTAACCATAACTAGAACAGTTACTACATCTCGCACATGTATAATACTCTGATTGTAACTACAAAATTTACTGAACATTTCACATTCCAAAGCTTCTTAGCTTCTTATTCTTTACACAAAACTGTCTTTCTTTGAACAACATGAACAATTCATAGCAAAAACAGGTTTTATGCAAGAGTTACATGGACAATTCTCAAGCTCCAGAGGGATATCTCATCTCATGGGTGGGGAATCCATTTCAAATTCAAGCATCTTTTGACAGAAAAATTTCAAAGTGTCTAAGCAATTGTTTGCTTTTGTCCATGTGTAGAATTCTTCATCTTATGGCAAAATTATCCATGTTCCTATTTATCCATAACTTCCATAGCCCTTGTCGTCTGAAGACATTCAAAGCATGCCAAGCATCTAAGGGTGTCATCCACAATGAATCGGACTATCATGATATCTCAAAGAGATTTCCATATCTCTATGCTCTTTAGACAATTGAAAAAGGCATGACTCAATTCTTCTCTAGCCCTTGTGCATTTTGAGCACCAGATAATACAAAAGCCTAATTTGTTCACCCTTTCATTGGCCCAAATTCCCCATATAAATGATGAGCCACACTAACACCTATTTTCTTATTCTCAATCATCAAGCTCCATGAGCTATGGAAATTGATCTTCTATGAGACAAAGCTTCAGCTACAGTGCCATCCCATATTTACCATATTAAATAAACTAATATTTCATTCTTTTTCCAAGTCAACACTCTATAGAAGGAGCATTATCAAGTAGGACCAATGTTTTCCCATGTTCAAACTATCTTGCCATCACTTGACCACCAATTTATCTACCATTCTAATTATGCTCACCCCATTCAAATTTAGAATGGCATAATGTTTCTCATTTGGCCTAAAGAATCTAACCTCTATCAAAGCCACCACTCCAAATAAAGTTCATCTATCAAAATTTTAGTATTTTCTCTAATGGGACCCAAATTTGTGCTTATAGCCATGCTCTTTTCCAAAAGATTTGGACATCCCTCCATATTATTGGTTTGCCCTCGTTTTATACATGGTTGACTCTTCTTTGTATTTTAACATCACATGGAACATTAAAATAAAGTTTTTTATTTTTTTTGGACCTTTTCCCCCTCACAAAAAGGCGTTACTGAATGTCCTTCATGAGACTTCATCATGTGATTGTTGGAAACATTATGCATGCTTTGGTTTTTTTCTTTTTTTGATTTCAAACCATGAAAGGTGAAAGCACAAGTCTGAGTTTGAGTATACCTAAGAGTTCTTTTCCTTTTTTGTAAGTATAGCTCTTGATTGGTCAAGCTTGCAAATATAGTGCCATGCAATCCCCTAAGTTTGAACTTGAGCTTACAAGGATCCAAACAGAGTATCTATGGGGTCCCCTTATCTTGTAAAGGAGGAGAAACAACCTCATCTAGTCAGCCACATTCCATGGTACCCATGAAGACAACATCTCAGAAATACTATCTTAGAAAGAGAGGACAATGTCCTTAAAAGGGTCGTTCTTCTCTCCCCTAAGCACACAAATGAGGGCCCTATCCATTTTGGGTATCTTTTTCCTTGCAATCCCCATCAGTCCTCACAAAATCCAATTTCGATGTATGAAAAGCCTTAGTGTGGATTGGTTAAAAAATAGAAATATTTTCAATTAAGCAAGAAAAAAAGTTAAAGGGGGAGGGAAAAAGGCATGTAAGTTATAGTGGCAAAAGGTAGTTGTTGCACGTGAGGGGGTAGGGGGAAGAAAGGCCATGGAGACCTTTTGAGAAAGGACTAAAGGTTGGAGGGTCTCCCCATGTGCCTTTGTACATCCTAAGAAGAGACTCTTCATCTTGCCTAGATGTGCGAAGCTAAACTACCTATTTAAACATCAAGAAATCTTGCCTCCTTGGGCTCCATAAGATGTCCTATGAAAACTTTTCCTCATTGATTTACAAAAAAGGGGGCAAGAGGTGATACTTCTCCAACCATTAACGACAACAATAAATCCTTGTTGACTGTGGAGAGAAGGTGGTGTACATAATGGATTTGAGTACAATCCGGCATCATACTTTGTCTCCATGCATCTGCATGTGATATACAGAAAATCATAAATAATATTCTATACTTAATTCTTCTTTTTTATTGGTCTAGCAATAGAGTAATTGAAAAGTCTCCTTTATAGGGTTTGTAATCTAGGCAAAGCCTAGGAATTAACAAGTCTACTTGGTACTCTATCATTTTCTGGACAGTTTAGAACTGTTATTCTATATCATGTGTGTGTTTCTTGTCTGAAATGATACTCATTTTTACCAACACAAATTGTGCTTCCAATGAAAAAGATATTTTGAGTCACCACATAAAGCAAGGTACACCATCTTTGATGGTCAACATAAGACCTGGTTTCTTGATAAAAACTAAAGGCTATATCCATTTTTCTCATTATATTATGGTAGCAGTTTGTTGCAAGGTTGTTCTCACAAAGCACATGCATAGATGCTGAATAGGAGTACCTTAAGTAGACAACACAAGAAATGTTAAATAAGTAATAAAAAATTAATAAATTTTAAATTAAAATAGGAAATTGGTCTATTTCTTTTGCAAAACTCATGATAAAAGATGGTTCATTTGTTAGGACAACATGCATGTATCTATATTTGTAAAAATAATCATAAAATTGTGACTACTTAAACCTTTTGAGTATAAGGGTGTTTCTGCAAAAATTACAAAATACCTATAAAAACCTGAATAGTTGAATGACTATGAAATTTAGACATTTTCATGATCATTGACTTGCTAGTCAAAACAATATTCACATTATATTCCACTATCTAGCAAGCATAATACGATCAGTGCCACATGCTTACACATGCAAAAAGACACTATTATGTGGTAAGTACAATGAATAAAATCCAATAATTTTAATTATTTCATGAATGATAATATGTCCTCTAATTGAAAAACAATTATCATATATTGAAAATAAGAATCAGATTGGATGATCAATCACATTGTGTGATAAGTAAAATGCATGCATGTAATTAAAAAATTGGATCTTGTAACAAATAATTTAATGTGTTTGTGTTTGATATGCACCAATCAAGCAATCATAATGTGGTGTAAGTGGTGTTTTTTTGTATCCTTTGAGCTTCTTCCACATAGCATGAAAAAGTATCTTGGATATTGAAAACATTTTTGTGTTGTAGTTGCATCACAATCCAAGATTTTCTTAGGTGCTAAAAATAACGGTATCTTCTTCAAGCTGTAATGGTGTTTTTTCAATAGTAAGAGTCATGAGATGAGTTCCTTTGAATGTGTTAAAAAAAAATTATATGATCTTGGTTATGTACAATGCAATTTGAAGTTGTTTAGCATTTTCATTAATTTTTTTGCATGATTCTGAATGGGCCATAATATCATGTATTCTATTTGCCACATAAAAGTGACTTGTTACATGTGTAAACATGTGAGATTGGCTGCATCATGCTCACTAGATTGAGGAATGTAATGTAATAATTCTAATAAATCCATAGATGAAAATGCCATGCATAGAGAGCATAGGTTTATCATGGTACCCTTTTTTCATCCTTGTAAAGTCTAGAATTTGTATGCTTAAAATCCTTCTTAATCATACTTTATTGTAAATCCTCACTTTGTGAACTCCAATAATCTATAAAGAAATAGGCCACTAGAACCTCTACTCGTTCTCTCGAAATCTTATAATTGTGGTGAATACTATTAGATTCACATATATCTTTAGAAACATTGAATATCTTGATATTATTGTAATTTTTAATTGTGCACATTTATGTTGATATATTTCAGTAGTGATGTGTGTGAAGAAACTTTTTCTCTCTTTAAGAGGTTTTTTTCCCAGGCTTGTATATATGCCTATAACCCTAACAGGCCACCTATCTTTGTACATTCTCTTGGTAATACATTGAGTATTGTGTGTTGTGCTCCAAGCTTCTTCTTGTTCCTTGTGCTCTTTGCATGCTTCTATCGACCTCAAACTCCAACAATTGGTATCAGAGCAGGTCGCCACTTCATCTAGGGCATTGTTGACACCCCTTTGATCACAGTCTTAAAATCACACAAAAATTGGTGAGCATAATTAGAGTGATTAGAAGCTCAAAATAACTTCACTCTATCATGTCCAAATTGCGATTTGAGCTCGTTTCAACCTTCGAATGCACTATCATAGTGTCTATGTAGGCAATTTCTTATTTTTATGCCAAAGATATATACTATTACACGTATGTGTTCATCGAGTAGCTTTGATGTGAACCTTTTCCCTATACATGGGCACTTTTTACTCTAGTGCTAGCTAGACCACATACATGATTCACTCATATGTGGTGGTACTTTGTACTTAGGGATATTATTCAGCTCTTACTACAGTTCAGTTCATCATCAATAGAGAGAGCTATTTCAACCATCGTCTTCTTTGTGTGCCTTGCTACGTTTGTGCTGCTTGTGTGTGCTTCTCGTGTGTCTCTCGCACTTCTACACACACCCAACAGTGGTATCATAGCAGGTTCAACTCCTTCTCAAGTTTCGGGTTTTCGTGTCACGACGCGTTGTCGAAGAAGGAAGCAGGTGATGGGAAGAGCTGGTGCAGGGTTGGATTAGGCCTCTGATGTGCGCCATTCCCACATCTGACGAGCGGCATCTGCGTGTTGGGTACCTCGCGCTCTCTCTCTGGTGTGGCGATCCTCGTAAGGCCCCTACCCTCTCGGAAGAGACGAGCGAACGTGCATACGCGTCAAACCGTAGGCGTCCAGAGTGAGAAAATCCAAGTACAGTGCTGATACACGGAAGTCATTGGATCGATGTGCACACAAAGCTCAATGATACACTACAAATATGGCTGAAGTCGTCCAATAAAATCTGAATGATACAATGATGCCCACTACAATGCGGGTCGATGATATAGAAATCTGCTACAGTGCGAAACAAGTGAATACAAATATATGCCGCTGCTACAGTGCGGATCGGCCAAATATAAGGTAGGCCTTCTGCTACAGTGCGAGAAGTCGCCCTCAAGTCTCGACAGTCTTCAAAACTTTTCTTTTCTTTGGTCTTTTCTTTTCTTTAAGTATCCTCAACAATAGCTTCTCTTCTCTTTACTTAAAAAGTCCACATAAACCTAGAGAGTAGATGCACCAAGAAGATCCACGAGGTTCTCTTTACTTCAGTCTTCAATCACTTTCTTCACTTCATATAAGCACTGAAATCATCAACCAGCCCAACCTGGAAAGAAGTTCCGCAAGGACGAGACCTTATTTCGGGTCTTCAAACACTTTCTTCACTTCATATAATCTCTGAAATCATCAACCTGGAAAGATGATCCATAGAAATGTCCATGGTGTGGGGTATTTTGTACTTCGAGTGTTCAGTAACTTTTCTATTCACTTCATATAATCTCTGAAATCATCAACCTGGAAAAGAGTTCCACACAAGAGATCCACGAGGAGTATAATTCTTCACTTTGCTCTTCAAATCTTCAACTTCAGTTCATATAATATCTCTAAAATCATCAACGGTAATCTGGTAGGAAGATCCATAAGCAAGACCCACGGGGGGTGTCAGTCATCAATTAAAAATATATCATAAGTCCTCTCTTTTAAAACAATGTCCCTCTCTCTCTTGTTTCCCATAACAACCCTAAAACATCCCTCTCTAAATCACCATATTCAAGACATATGTTATGAACAAGTAACTTAAAATGCATGAACAACAAATGTAAAAAACAAGGAGAGATAAAGAACATACCTGGTAGGAAGATCCATAAGCAAGACCCACGAGGAGGAACAAATGAGGCTAGGGCACCTATTTATAGGCCTCTCCTTACCTAGGACTTCTCTAGAATTTTCTAACCTCCTTATCTAACTTTCTATTTCTAGAAACATCTTGCATGATCATTTTCTATTTTGGGAAAATCACACCTCTTAATTCTATTTTTGATTTTTCTCCTTTTTATTTTTCTAGACCAAAGTTCTGGTTTCACACTGTATATTCACAATTTAATTATTTTTAAGGGTTTGACCTAGGATAAACACCAATTCCAAGGATCTAAGCTAGGGTTTTTGGTCGGGCAAATTAGGATTTTAATCACAATTAACTCAAGCACGTCAATTCAAGGGTCTATTTACAATTACAAGCAAAAATCATAGGGTTTTCTAAGGGTTCAGGCTCGGTTTTCATGGGGAAAGTCATGTTTTGAGTCAGTTTCAAGGGTCAAACCTAAGGGTTTATGGATTCAAAAGTTAGCTATTTACACATGCAGCTCTAACGTACATGTTTAATATGGTTTTGCATCTCACAATTAGTAAAACCCACCAAAATATGTATAACTTTTACCACTTTCTCAGTGAAAACACCACACAAAACTCATAAAGTCAATGAACTTTGAAAAAAAATCATGTACACTTCCCTCAAGGATTTCATTCCAATAGCGCGCGCACTTTTAACAGTGCAAATCAACTTCAGAGCATAGAATTGGGAATTTCAGCAGCCAAGAAACATTTCCATCAGGTGTGTTGGGGTTTTACCCCCATTTCAAAGCCATTCGTGTAGTCATATTCGCCATCAGAGTGATGGTTTGTGAACTGAAATTTCAGCATTCAGTTCAGCTTTCGTTCAAGTGAAGATTTTGTCACATTCTTGTTGTTTTGTGAAATGGCGGGCAGAAATGACTTGTTTGGCATGCTTCAAGCTGAAGATAAGCTTGATGAGACTAACTATCCGATGTGTTCTTACATGGTGAAGCATGTTCTTGTTGCTAAACAACTTTGGAACATAGTGGTAGATGTAGATCGAAGACCCGCAGGTGCTTCTAATTCACAATCTACTGTCACAGATGGAGCTTCTTCTTCGATTACAGTGGTTTCTCCTTCTCCACCTACACGGGAGCAGCTTAGATGGGATGGAAAAGATGCTCAAGCTCATGCTTTGATTGCACTTTCTGTGAAGCGTCATATAGTTCCACACATTTGGTCATGTTCTACATCACGATAGGCATGGGACACTCTTGCTTTTTTGCATGCCATGCGTAATGAAGCACGTGTTGCATACTTGAGGAAGCAACTTGAGGATGTATGTATGGCTGAAAATGAGTCGGTAGATGTGTACGTGACACGCATCAAGGACTTGAAAGAGCAATTGGCAAACATAGATGAGATCATTTCGGATGAATCACTCATTTCTACATTGTTGAAAGGATTACCAGAATCTTTTCAAAGCTTTGCTACTACACTCCATTTGGTTGCAAAAGGAAATCCTAATATGTATGCATTTGATGAGGTTGTGTCTCTTCTTTTGCAAGAAGAGCAATCTAGAGTGAATAGGAGTGGTTTGATTGAGGGAACAGAAGCACTTGCTATCTCACAAAAGGTGAAAAGCAAGTATGGTTCAGCTTTGGGTTCATCAAAACCAAAGCCTCAATCTTCTTCTTCCAATCATTCCTCTAATGATGGAGATTTGCAAAAGAAGAAGAGATGCAAATATTGTCGAAAGGCTGGTCATACTATTGATGAATGTAGAAAGCTTGCTAAACGCAATGAAAAGAAGAAGGAATCCGGCATGTCTATTGCTGAAAATTTCGCAAATGTAAATAATGATGAAGCTAACATGGCTCAAGATTTTTGGGCATGTGTTGTTACATGTCATTATGATGCTTTTGTTTATTCTAAATGTATGGTTGTGAGTGAGGCTGATTCGGATTGGTTCTTTGATAGTGGTGCTTCAAAGCACATAACATCATGCAAAAGATGTTTTGCCTCTTTGAAAGATGCACCTAAAGGAGGACATGTGGTGTGTGCAAACAATGCCTCTTATCCTATCATTGGAGTAGGAGAAATTGAGCTTACGGCTGCAAATGGAGGTGTGATTCTCTTGAAAAGTGCATTGTATGTGCCCGATATCAAGAAGAACTTAATTTTAGTTCCGTTCATTGCCAAAGCTAGACTTCATGTACACTATGTTGATGATAAGTGTATGGTTCATGATTTCAGCAATGGCGATGTTATCGCGATGTTCGATACATTATGTAATGGTTTGTATTGCATGGATACATACAAGAGGGCTGCCTGGAATGCCTTGGTTGCTCATACTTCTTCCATGGCTGAAATGGAGCTTTGGCATGCTCGTTTTGGTCACTTAAACTTCAATAGTTTGCTTTACTTGCAAAAGAAGGACATAGTTATTGGTTTGCCTACACTTGAGTTCATTGAAAATCATGCCTGTGAAGGTTGCATTCTTGGAAAAATGCATCGTGCTTCTTTTCCAAAAGATGTTCATACACACACTACAAGAAAATTGCAGCTTGTTCATAGTGATGTATGTGGTCCCGTCAAGGCTCCATCTTTTGGGAAGCATGTATATTTTGTTACCTTCATTGATGATGCTACTCGCCATACATGGGTGTATCGTATGAAAGCAAAGAATGAGGTATTTTCTTGCTTCAAAGCATTTTTAGCTATGGCTGAAAATTTTTCTTCACAAAAGCTTTTGACTCTATGCACGAATCGTGGTGGTGAATACATGTCACATGAGTTTAATGCTTTTCTTCGTGAAAGAGGTATTTCACACCAATGTACGATGCCATGTACACCTCAGCAAAATGGTGTTGCCGAGCGTAAAAATAGAACACTTCTTGAAATGGTACAATGTATGGTTAAAGGAAAGCATCTTCCTGATAAATTTTGGATGGAAGCGTTCATGTGTGCAAACTATGTGTTGAATCGATGCCCTACAAAAGCATTGAGAGTCATCACTCCTTATTAGGCTTGGAATGGTCATAAGCCTATGGTTAGTCATATGCGTGTGTTTGGTTATTCAACATATGCTCTTGTGCCATCACAACAACATCACAAACTTGATGACAAGGCAAAGAAATGTATATTTGTTGGTTATAGTGCTGAAAGTAAGGGATATCATTTGTACCATCCATTGACAAACACAATTATTGTGAGTCGAGATGTGGTATTTGCTGAAAATTCAGTTTTCCCTCTACTTGAATGCAAAAAAACAGCCAATAGTTACCTCAGAAGATGTGTTCGATACACTAATGCCTTTGTTCCAAAATGGTGCGCTTGACTATGGCCATGTAGATCAGCCAACTTAGGCTCAAAGGGCAGAAAAATTCCATCAAAATAGTGTTGAAAATGCAGAGAATTTCCAACCAAACATGGCTGAAATTTTTCAGCCAAAAATTGTCAAAACTGTTGGAAATTTCCAGCCACATATGGCTGAACATTTGCGTCAAAATATGGCTGAAATTGAGCATGAAATTCAGCCCACGCATGATGTACATATTGAAGATGTTTTACATAATGAACGCATGTTTATCAACAGTGCACAAACTATGCCAAAGTGGCTGAAACAAACTTTGGAGGACAGAACATTGAGTGCACCTTTACTTAGTAGAACAAGATCAAGCTCTCACCATGCAACAAGTAATTTTATGGATTATTCTTTTATTGCTACAACATGTAATGAAGAGCCACTTTCTTTTGAAGATGCATGTGACGATCCACAATGGATGAGTGCTATGCAATCAGAAATGGATTCCATACATAGGAATGGTACTTGGGAGTTATGTGAATTGCCAAAAGGAAATAATGCCATTGGTACAAAGTGGGTTTATAAGATTAAGAGAAAATATGGTGGTAGCATTGATCGCTACAAAGCTAGATTGGTTGCCAAAGGATATGCGCAACAATATGGCATTGACTATGAGGAAACTTTTGCACCTACTTCATGCATGACTACCATTCGTACCGTGGTTGCATTGGCTGCCCATCGAGGTTGGAAAGTGCATCAGTTGGACATAAAAACAGCCTTCTTGAATGGTGATTTGCAAGAAGAGGTCTATGTGAAGCAACCTCCTAGATTTACTACGAAAGGGAAAGAGCATATGGTTTGTCGCTTGCATAAAGCCTTGTATGGTCTCAAGCAAGCTCCACGTGCATGGTATGACAAAATCCATAAGCCCTTGATTGCTCTTGGCTTCATATGTAGTCCGATTGAAAGCACACTCTATGTACACAAAAATGGAGCTGATCTTATAGTGCTTGTTCTTTATGTTGATGACATACTCTTGACTAGGTCATGTGATGCAAAACTTGACATTCTTATGGTTGATTTGCAGCATACTTTTGATGTCACTTATCTTGTTCTTTTGAGCTACTATCTTGGCATCCAGTTTGTATCCGTTGAGGGGGGACTTGTTATGCATCAAGCAAAGTATGTTGAAAAACTACTTCAGCGTTTTGACTTTGAGAATTGCAAGCTAGTTTCCACACCAGTTGAGACAGGATTCAGGTTCTCAGTTGAGGATTGTGTATGTTTGTAGTAGACTCAGATGTTTGGTACTTTGATATTGGGGCAACCAAACATATTACTCTTATGCAAAGGCCTGTGATTTGCTAGTTTTTGCTGCCATTAGTGATACTAGGTGTGCATAAAAACATATAAGAGAAAACTAACATAAAAAGAAATTACACTTTTGTAGTCATGGACTCTTATCAACTCATAGGGAAGACACACACATGGTTGAACATAAGGTAGACACCGTAGAAACCATGAACACTAGAATATCCCACTTAGAGAGTATGCTTCAAGATACCTTGGATCATGTTCATAGATGTAAGAAAGATGAAGTGATGCTTGAGAGTGAGATTCCAGGGATGGACTTGGAAGCTCTAGTTGAACGTCAAACTCCAAATGCCTCTGGTGAAGGCAGATAGAAGCTTAATGACCTTAAGTAGCCATGACATCATCACTCCACTAGTGCACATATTGGTGAGGATGTTGATCAGTGGCTCAACAAGTGGGAGCAGTGCTTTCGCTTATGCCATATTGTGGAAGATAGATGTTGCAGAGTAAAGAAGCACAAAAGAGGAGCCCCAAAAATTTTCAAATTAATGGCATGCTTTTTCTTATTCAAATTCCTGAGAAATCCCTTGAAGCTATGTAAATGCACTAGAGGAGTCCTCTAGATGCATAAGCCCCAATCATTGTAACATAACTCTTGTAAAATATTAGGAAATTAGAGTAAGTCAATAAAAGTGCCGGTCTCTTGTGTGAAAGGACCATTTTTTAGAGAGTTGGTGAATTGGAGAGGTAGATGAGACTAGTCACATGCATTGTGGCTTAAATACTTCACTTACCATCATGTGTGTACATGCCTTCATACACTTGGTATGTCTAATTCCATGGATTGATAATTAAATGTGTATTAATCCACCACTATATGCACATGTGGGGTTTGTGATGCTAATAGCTATGGAGTGAATGAATCGTACTTGTAGAGGTGAATTCAATCAATGGCAAGTCATTAAGTATTTTAGCACTTGTTACTTCACACTTTAGGAGTGTGTGTAATGAGTTTTTAGGTTTAGGGTTAGGAATGAGGAAGTGAGGAAAGAGTTATATCTAGGGAAGAGAGAGAGGTGAGGAGAGGAGAGTAGGACACCCTAAGCAAATCCAAAAAAATTCTAGTTTAGTTCAGTTCAGACACTTGGCTAACCAAGGCCTTAAATGTGAAGAGATGGATAGGTATGTGCTTGAAGATGAAGAGGTGTTGCAAAATCTTTGATCTACACCAGCCAAATGAACTCCAGGAGTATATGGTGGGCCCTTTTAGCTTGCCAATGGATGTATTAGACACCCTATGTACCTTGGAAGATCACTCTCAAAAATATAGATCAAAACAGATAAGTTGGAGTTAGCTCAGAATTGAAAACTTGCTATTCTTGGTTCATACATCTGTCCAGTGTTTTACATAAATCTCTGAGCACAGCAGCAATTAACTTAATTCCTCTTGGAGACGTCTAGGTAGCGTGGATTGGATCTACATCAAAGGCTATTGCATTGAAAGAATATCCGTTGGAGAGTTCTTTTTCTTATGCTCACTTATTGTATTTTTTTAAAGGATTTTTCATGGCTCTTTTACCATTGTAAAAGCTTTGAGCTTTACACATGGAAAAGTAGAAAGATAGAGCCCAAATCCCACAAATTTGTGGTGGTTGAGTTGCATTCAATCAAGCAATCAATCATCGAAAAGTAGATCAAACTAGATCTTCACTTTTCCTAGATTGTATGAAAGTGAATTGATTCTCTCCAACAACCATTCCCACCTTCATTTGAATTCAAATTCCACTTGTAGAAGTTGTGGAGCACTTCTAGAGTCTATATAAAGACTTGAAATCACTTGTACAATATATGGAATCAATATACATACACTTGTGACCATCATTGTCTTTCTCCTTCAATTTTCTGCATCATCTTCTTCGCCAACAGTAATCTTGCAGAGGTTGCTCTTCTCTCTCCAGAGCTCCAAATTGAGTGAAAGATGGCTCCCTAATAAAGTATTACTGTCTAGTTTATGCTTATAAATTTTTGTAACATTTGGTTTAGTAGATTT
Source organism: Ceratopteris richardii (assembly GCA_020310875.1). Taxonomy (NCBI): domain Eukaryota; kingdom Viridiplantae; phylum Streptophyta; class Polypodiopsida; order Polypodiales; family Pteridaceae; genus Ceratopteris; species Ceratopteris richardii. The sequence goes on along the minus strand of CM035428.1, from coordinate 136,265,655 downwards.
GGAGAAATTATAGTTTTTTTGTCTCGAGGTCAATCTCTATGTATTCCTGAAAAATAGGAAGTACCACTGGTGAATGTCTGATTCATTCCTATTGCATATTTTGCTTATTCCATATACTTTTGTTCTTTCTATACACTCAATCTTATGTGTATCACTCCCATAAAAGTATTTTTTCTAATTATAATCACGTTGGTGGCTATGGGCATTTGAAGTTCATTGTCTCTTCCATAGATAGTAAGTTTTTTGAGCTAGTCGATGCGCGAACCTATCTGTTTTGTATCAACTCTTTCTCCTTGATGCTCCAAAGTACATAGTGCATTTCTTTGCACTTATCACATGCCTATAAGGTCTATTTGAGTCTCCATAAGCTCAAGGACTGGTCTTGTGCCGGTTGGCTAGACCAAACTTCATCGCTTCGAAACACAATTTTCTACCTCCTACAAGTTTCTCCAAGTTCTTTTAGTGGTATAAGAGCTAGATCAAGATGGGTGACGGCTTTCCCTCAATGATTGAGAAGCTTGATCGACACAACTATGCGGCTTGGCAAATCAGAATGGAGGCCTATTTGCAAGGTAGAAATCTTTATGGAGTTGTAGCAAGTGATGAAGTTATGCCTATTCCAAGATCCAAAGGAGGACCTACACAAGAAGAGACAGATAAAATGACACTTTGGTGTGCAAGGAATGCTCAAGAAAGGTCCTACATACTAAAATCTATCTCTGACTTTCTATTACCACATATTAGAGGATGCAAGACATCTCAAGAGACTTGGGATGCCCTCGACACTTTCTTTTCTGCTAGTACGAAAGCAAGAAAGAATCATCTTTGGAACGAGTTCAACCAAATGAAGAAGACACCTAAACAAACCATCATAGAGTTTTTTACCAAGGTCAAGGAGGTTGCGGATCAGTTAGCATCCATTGGAGAGCTGATTGAAGAAGAGGTCACCATGCGGCATTCAAAGTGATAAGCAATGACAATCTTTCACTACGGCTTATGATCTCATCATGGATGTGCAAACTCCAGACTTCAACATCTTTCTTGGACAACTCGTCAATCAAGAAGCCAACAATAGCATAAAGGAAGGTAACTCCTATCATGGTAATTCAACAAGTGCTCTGTATGCAACTAAGAAGGATAAGAAGCAGAAAGGCAAGAAGAAGGAAGAAGATGAAGACGAGACTTCCCAAGCCAACTTCGCAAGCAAAAGCAAGTGGAAAGGTAAGAAGAAAGGACCAAAGCAAGACAAAGCCAAAGGTCAGAATGTTCAACCTTGTGCCATTTGTGATAAGACCAACCACACCACTCAAAATCTTTGGTTCAATCGGAAGACCTAGAAAGGAAGTGGAAGAGTTGGATATGGCAGCAATAGAGGTAGAGTGGGACACAACTTGAACAATAAAAATAGAGGCTATAATAGAAGGGACTACAACAATTATTCAGAAGATCAACCACATGAAGACTCATTGCTTCTCATGAATCTAAGCCACAAAGAAGGTAAAGAAGATGATCATTTGTTCTACATAGATTCAGGATGTTCGAACCATGTTGCAGGCAACATTGCTCTTCTATCTGATTTGGAAATTCCAAAGCATAGAGATGAAGTGCAAACAGGGAATGACACAAAGCACAATGTGGAGAAGATTGGTAATGTCAAAGCTTCCAATGGCAGGACAAACATTCTGAGTAAGGTTCTCTATGTACCCACTATCACTAAGAACCTAATAAGTATAGGCCAAATAGTTGATAAAGGCTTGCAAGTTAGGTTCACCTAACATGGAGCTTTTGTGGAAGATCCATGTCAAGGCTTCAGACCCTAAGTGAGCTTGAAGTGTCTCATAAGAGACTTGCTCATGTGAATGAAAGAACCTTGAAGGATATATGCAGGGATCAAAGTGTTCTAGGAGTGCCGAACATATCAAAGCAACACATGATCAACATGTTTGATGCATGTTAGATTGGGAAGGCACAAAGACAACCATTCAACCGCAAAGGCTACATCCACAACAACTTATTGGACTTAGTACATACAGATGTATGGGGACCAAGTCAAGAACCTTCATTGGCAGGATCAATGTATTATGTCTCATTTATTGCCGACCATAGTAGATGGAAGGCTCTATACTTTATCAAGAGTAAGAATGAAGTGTTTGATTGTTTCAAAAAGTATCTTGCACATGTGGAGAATCATATAGGTAGATCACTCAAGAAGCTCAGATCTGATGGAGGGGGAGACTTCTCAAAAGAGTTTGATGCCATCTTGCAAGATAAAGGCATCAAAAGGGAAGTGACTACTTGGTACTCTCCTCAACTAAATGGAATCACTGAGAGGAGAAACAAGACATTGGTTGGATCAGCACGAACAATGCTTGAAGAGAAGAAGTTGCCACATTATCTATGGGTAGAAGCTATTTCAACTCTTGTGTACCTTGTCAATAGGCTACCATCCAAATCACTTCAAGGTATGACTCCTTATGAAGCATGGCATGGAAGAAAACCTAGTCTTGGATATTGCAAGGTTTTTGGTTGTTTAGCTTATGTTCATGTACCATCACAAATAAGAGGTAACCTAGATGAAAAGGCAACAAAAGCAGTGTTTATTGGATATGATTCAACTCAGATGGGTTATAGGTTCTATAATCCTTCAACCAAGCAATTCAGTACAAGTAGGGATGTGTTTGAAGAACATAGGTCTTGGTATGATGAAGACAAACAAAAGGTAACTCTACCATATGATCTTGATTCTGATTCTCATCAATTACGAAGCAAGAATGATGCACAAGTCCAGGATCCAAGAAGTAATACAGACGATGACCAAGATGAAAGAGAACAATATTACAAGCTATGGAAGTCAAGAGGCGAAGCAAAGATGCAAGAGGTTGGAGAATGCTCCAAACAAGCACCTAGAAGATCAGCAAGAGAGAAGAAACAACTAGAAAGGTATGGATAGGATTCCACATTTGTGACAAAGCATTCAATCTACTTGGAAAAAGACTCTATTTCAGAGGAACCCTCAACCTATGAAGAGGCAAAGGGAAACCCTAATTGCGAAAAGTCCATGAAAGAAGAAATGGATGCATTGAAGGAGATGGACACTTGGGATTTGGTTCCAATGTCACAGAATCAAAAGGTAATTGGTTGCAGATGGGTGTATAAAGTTAAAAGAAATTTGAATGGATCAGTTTGCAGGTACAAAGCAAGATTAGTTGCCAAAGGATGCTCTCAGACTCATGGTATAGACTATGAGGAAACATTCTCACCAGTTGCAAAGATGACTACAATCAGGACATTGATAAGTGTAGCTACTGCAAGGAATTGGGGCCTCCTCCAACTTGATGTGAAAAATGCATTCTTAAATGGTTGGATAAGTGAAGAGGTATACATATCACAACCACCATGATTTGAAAACCCTAATCATCCATCTTATGTTTGCAGACTTAAGAAAGCATTGTATGGATTGAAACAAGCTCGTAGAGCTTGGAATTATAGGTTGGTTACATACCTTCAAGATGAAGGGTTCAAACCAAGCAACTTAGATCCTTCTCTATTCATCAAAAGGGATCACGATGAGGTTACCTATCTATGTGTATATGTAGATGATATTATTGTGACACGTGATGATCTAAATGTCATTCAAAGGATCAAGAGACACATGCAAGAGGAGTTCAAAATCAGTGACCTAGGTGAGCTCACATATTTCCTAGGTATGCAAGTGATATTAACAGATGAAGGAATGTATTTGACTCAAAGAAGATACACTCAGGATCTACTTCTCAAGTTCAAAATGGAGAACACTAAATTTACAGGTACACCTTTGGAGATGAATCATAAACTTAGTGTTTATGAAGCTGAGAAAATTGAAGACATTAAAGAGTATCAAAGCTTGGTAGGTAGCTTGATATATGCTGCTCATACAAGGGTAGACATCTCATATAGTGTCAGAGTGCTTAGTCAATTCATGCACTCATCGAGAAGACCACACATGGATGCAGCTAAGAGAGTACTTAAGTATCTCAAAGGTACGAACAACAAAGGTATATTCTATCCTTACTCTTCACAATTGGATATCAAAATCTATTCAGATGCAGATTGGGTAGGAGCTAAGGATGACAAAAGAAGTACGTCTGGTTACTTAGCATTTGCAGGTTCAAAGCTAGTGTCATGGAGTTCAAAGAAGCAACCTACAGTTGCTTTATCCTCGACTGAAGCATAGTATAGAGGTTTGACCATAGCAACTCAAGAGGCAATATGGTTAAAGGCATTGTATACATATTTGGGACTTGTAAGGTTCCAAACCTCACATATTTGGAGATAATGTAAGTTCCATGCATCTAGCAGCAAATCCTATTTTTCATGCAAGGACAAAGCACATAGAAGTCCATTACCACTTCATCAGGGAGAAGCTCATGGCAAAGGAGATTGACATTTCTTTTGTTCCTACTAAAAAGAAAATAACAGATATGATGAAGAAGGCACTTGATGGAATAAAGCTTTGTAGATTCAAAGCTATGGCAGGTATTCAACCTATCAAAGAATGAAGACTCAAGCATACTTTAGCTTGAGGGGGAGCTGTTGGAACATCAAGCTTACACTATGCTTGAGGTGGATTTGATCTACATCAAAGGCTATCACATCGAAAGAATATCCGTTGGAGAGTTCTTTTTCTTATGCTCACTTATTGTATTTTCTAAAAGGATTTTTCATGGATCTTTTACCATTGTAAAAGATTTGATCTTTACACATGTAAAAGTATAAAGATAGAGCCCAAATCCACAATTTTGTGGTGGTTGAGTTGCATTCAATCAAGCAATCAATCACCTAAAAGTAGATCAAACTAGATCTTCACTTTTGCTAGATTGTATGAAAGTGAATTGATTCCCTCGAACAACCATTCCGACCTTCATTTGAATTCAAATTCCACATGTAGAAGTCATGGAGCATTTCTAGAGTCTATATAAAGACTTGAAATCACTTGTACAATACATGGAAGCAATATACATACACTTGTGACCATCATTGTCTTGCTCCTTCAATTTTTTGCATCATCTTCTTTGCGAACAGTAATCTTGTAGAGGTTGCTTCTTTCTCTCCAGGGCTCCAAATTGAGTGCAAAATGGAGCCTTGGAAAGATATTAGTGTTTTATGGCTATAAAGTCCCATAACATTTAGTTCAGTATATTGGGAGAAATCTTATTTTTTTCTGTCTTGGGGTCAATCTCTACGTATTCCTGAAAAATAGGAAGCACCACTGGTGAATATCTGATTCATTCCTATAGCATATTTTTCTTATTCCTTATACTTTTGTGCTTTCTATACACTCAAACCTATGTGTATCACTCCCATAAAAGGATTTTTTCTAATTGTAATCATGCAGGTGGCTATGGGCATTTGAAATTCATTCTCTTCCATTGATAGTAAGTTTTCTGAGCTAATCGACGCGCCAACCTATCTGTTTTGTATCGTCTCTTTCTCCTTCATGCTCCAAAGTACATAGTGCATTTCGTTGCACTTATCGCATGCCTATAAGGTCTATTTGAGTCTCCATAAGCTCAAGGGTTAGTCTTGTGCCAGTTGACTAGACCAAACTTCATCGCTTCGAAACACACTTTTCTACCTCCTACAAGCTTCTCCAAGTTCTTTCAGGCATAGCCACCAAAGAGATTTGGGAAAAATGGGGAAAACTAGCCCTACGACCAACACGCATGAAGCTTCAACTAGCAGACGGTGTTGGGATGAAATACCGCAGGGAGTGTGCATTGTTTTTTTTTCAAAGTTCATTATTTTCTGAGTTTTGTGTGATGGTTTGGCTAAAGAGGGGTATATTTTATGCATAATTTGGCAGAATTGATTGATTGTGTGATGTGGAAACATGTTTGAGATGTACGTTAGACCCGTGTATATAAACAACTGACATTAGACGCATGAAAACTTAGGTTTGATCCTTGATACTGACTGAAAATGTGGGTTTACCCCATGAAAAATGAACTCGAACCCTTGGAGTTTAGGTCCGAACTGTAAATAAACCATTAAATTGATGAGCTTGAGTTAACTGTGATCAAAACGCTAATTTTCCCGATCAAAAACCCTAGGTTGGACCCTTGGAAATGGCGGTTTTTATAGGTCAAACCCTAAAAACCAATTGAATTGTAAATATCTAGTGTGAAACCAAAACCATAGTCTAGGGAAAAATTAAAAAGTCTACCAAAAATAGAAAGTTCATTGAGGAGGTTAGAACGTTCTAGAAGGAAGTCCTAGGGAGGGACCTATAAATAAGTCCAAACTCATTTGTTTCTTCCCCATCCTGTGGATTGCCTTTGTGGATCGTCTCCTCTAGGTATGCTTCATGACTTTACTTGTTCATTCATGTTCTTTCGCATACATTACGGTATTGCATTTAGGGAGAGAGGATTAAGAGAGAATGTAAATGACCACCATAGCCAAGCAAGCTCATCTCAGGAATTTTGTGGGTTTTATGATATGATAAAAACAGAGAGGCAAAGATTTTGTATGCTTGTTTATCTCTATGTACTACTTTTGTAATGATGTTCAATTAAAGTACTTCAAAGCTTATGGTAGAATTTGTACAGAGGGCGGTGATATGTCATGCTCTCCATTAGCGCTCTCTGCAGAGAAAGGAACCACCGAGAGAGATAATCAGAGATTGAGAGATCTCTGGCACCGCTTGTACACGGAAGAGGAGAGAGATATACGCGCAGGTGATTTTGAGAGAGGAGCCGACGGCAAATTGTCAAAGTGGGGGCTGTAGTGCCGTGAGTAGAGAGATCTTGTCGGCCTTCTGAGCTGTAGAACCTCCAGGAGAATCTCAAGGCAACAGATGCGTAGACATGTGCGTGCGCCAATTTGCTGATGAGAGAGAGCGGTCGATCTTCTGTTGTATCGCCACGAGAGAGACTTGTTGCATGTAGATGGCAGAGAGAATGTAGATTGATTGGCTCGTTGACATCGGCAGAAATGTACGACCGTGTGTAGTGATTCAGGATAGGAAGGAAGAAGGGTGTCCGCCTGTTGCGAGCTGCGTAGACAGAGAGATTTGTTGGGAGGTCCGTCGCTATCTGAAGAGAGAGAGAAAGAGAAAGAGTCACCTGGCAGCTTACACGTGGACAGAATAAAGGATAGCAAATAGATATGATCAAATGAGGCAGTGAGTGATGGCGGCGTTGTGGAGAGAGAGAGAGATGAGGCATTCAAGTCCTAGAACCTCATGGCTACTGTCGCACGATGATGATCGTGTGGAGGCTGAGAGAGAGATAAGCGATGTGGAGTGGAGAAGAATACGCAGAGAGATATTAGAGAGAGAGAGAGATTCTCTAGGATGCACGGAATCACGCAGAGAGAGAATGAGGGAGAGACGGTCCTAAAGGTGGCAGAATACCGACCTACAGAGGGAGAGAGAGGATTCAAAAGCCAACTTCAAGGATTGATATGCGCTCCATAAATTCTTTCGATAGTATTGGTGTTACGAGAGGATTTGACGATGGTTGTTGATTTTATAAGCACTAATTTTATTAACTTTCTTCCTTCCATTGAAAACCACACACGAAAAGTATTGAAATCCATACAGAAAAAGAACTGAACTTAAGGGCGCATTACGAAAGTGGAGATGATGCAGACATATATATTCATCTATTGTTCTTTGTGCACAAGCTAAAGTTGACGTTTCAGAGTATTTTGGAAAATAAGAACGCTACCAATTTTAGGCAATTTAACATCTATGGATAGCTATGAAGATAAGAACAATGATGTAGAGTGCATACTTTATGGATACGTTCAAGCAAAATATCATGGGTCTAGCATTATCATTTATATTTGTATATCGTCTTTATCATACTAATGAGTTTTTATGAAAACCATAGCTCTAATCAGGGAATACCGGGATGTATCTGCAGGGACCTACAAGGACCTCAAGGGAGTAGACCCATCCATTTGTTCACATAGAATCCCAATGAGACCTAATGCAAAACCGTCGAAGCAATGCCCTTACGCATATAATGATGTCTATTCGGCAAAAAATAAGGAGGAGATAGACAAACTCGTAGCAACCGGATTCATTTATGAGATAGAGCACAGAGAATGGGTGTCACCATTGTGGTAGTACCAAAGAAGAATGGAAAACTAAGTGTGTATTAACCTAAAGAAAGTAAATGCAGCCACTATCCATGATAGCTACCCATTACCGATCACTGACGATCTCTTGCTAAGAGTTGCAAACAAGGAAGTGTATAGCTTCCTAGATGGATTCTCGGGGTATAACCAAGTAGCTATCACTACTGAGGATCAACACAAGACAACTTTCACAACTCAATGGGGATTTTATGCTTTTAGAGTGATGCCATTCGGGATCACCAATGCCCTCATTACCTTCCAATGGTTTATGTGTCATGTGTTTAAGGAATTCCTAAGGAAGAGTATGGAAGTCTATGTAGATGGTTTATGCACCTATTCAGGCCAGAGAAGTGAACCCGTTCCAGAATTACAAATGATATTTGAGAAATGTCAGCAATATCGAGTGTGCCTGAATCTGGAAAAATGCATCTTTATGGTGAGACAAGGAAAGATCCTAGGACACATCTTACCTAAGAACGGAATTTCCACAGACGAGGATAAGATTAAGATAATCCTAGAGCTACCTAGACCAAAAAATGCAAAGGAAGTACAAGCCTCTATGGGTCATTGTGGATATTATCATAGATTTATCCACATATATGCCATAATCGCTAAGCCACTATATGGATTATTAACTCAATTCACTTGGACGAATGAGTGCAAAAAAGCATTTAATGAATTGAAACAACGATTAAGTACAACACCCATATTGAGTATACCCAATTGGAATAAACCTTTCCATATCCATGTAGATGCATCTAATTATGCAATAGGATGCATTCTAGCTCAACCAGCAGATGAAGGAAAATTAGACCACTCTATCACATATGGGAGTAGGCAGCTCAACCAAGCAGAAAGGAATTACACCACCACGGAATGAGAAGGTTTAGGAATGGTGTACGGAGTCAAGAAATTTAGACACTACCTCCTAGCTAACAAATTCAAGTTCTTTATCGACCATCAGGCCTTATTGTACCTAGTCAATAAGCCCTATAATATGGGAAGGCTAGAGAGATGGTTTCTATTGTTGATGGAGTTTGATTTTGAAGTAGTGGTAAAAAAAATGAAATACTCACGTGAGAGCTGATCATCTGTCTAGGTTAACACATGGAGAACCACCCAATGGAGTGGCAGATGACCTACCAAGTATCTATTTATTCAACCTACAAGTATGTCCGAAGTGGGCAGAAAAGTTGATTCTGATACTCACAACTGGACCACAACATAGAATCAACAAAGATGATAGAAAAGGATTTCTACAATCACGTAATTTGCACATTGTGATAGGAAGTGTGTACTATAAAGAACCAAACGACGTATTGTTGAGATGTGTAGAAGAGGCTAAACAAAAGAACCTAATTGAGCAAGCCCATGTGAATCGGTGGAAAAGTCATAAGGGAGCCAATGGAAAACTAAGGGAATTAAAAAGATTGGGAGTGTACTCGATAGATATGCCAAAAGATGTACATGAATACATTGACAGTTGCCAATAATGCCAAGAAAATACTCCAAAGGACCATACATCACTACACTTCTCTACAATAGCACCAGACTTGTGTAGGGCATTGGTTAAGTTCTTGAAGACACATGATTATGAGAAAGGAGCAAGTCTAGCAAGAAAGCAATCCCTGGAAGAAATGAGCAAGGACTATACTATAATGGGAAGGCAATTATTCAAAAGAGGAAAGGACAATCAGCTACGGCTATGCATCCACAGGAGAATACTTACCTATATTAGAGATGGCACATGCAGGTGTCGCGAGAGGACATTTTTTGGCCGAAAGAACTGTAAAAATGATTCTCTTTGCAGGCTTGTGGTGGCCAACTCTACATATGGATGCAAACACTTATGTACGAAGTTGTGAGGTGTGCCAAAGAACTAAGTATCCTATTAGGATAGATGAAATGCCTATAAGACCCATGATTTGTGCGAGAACATTTTCAAAATGGGGCATTGATTTCATCGGACCTATTAATCCTCCAGCCAAAGGATCACATACGGATTATATAATAGTGGCAACGGACTATCTAACAAAATGGGTAGAAGCAAAAGCAACAAGAAAGAATGATGCACAAACTACAACGAAGTTTCTATTTGAGAACATCTTTACTCACTTTGGATTACCAATAGAGATAGTGAGCGATAGGGGAATGTACTTCATCAACAAAGTAATAGAATCTTTGATGAACGAATTCCTAGTAATTCATAAAAAATCAGCCCCCTATCACCCTCAAGCGAATGGTCAGGCAGAGAGTTCCAATAAAGTGTTATTCACTGTGTTGACAAAGATAGTCAACAACCGGAGGTTAGATTGGGACAAACAATTACATCATGCAATTTGGGCCTTTAGAGTGGCTTACAAGACAGCCATTGGAACTACTCCTTTTAATTTAGTATACGGACAGAATGCGATCTTGCCAATTGATTTTTTTGTACCTACTCTATGTATAGCACAATAGTATGAGTGGATGGGCCATGAACTATCCAAGAAATTAGACCAAATTGAGAAACTACATGAAACAAGACTACAAGTAGTTATGGGAATTTATGCTGCTAAACGGAGGTAGAAAGCATATTATGATACACACATCAAAGAAAAAGGCTTAAAGGAAGGAGATTTGGTCATAGTATATACATTGAAGCAACATGCCAAGAAACTGCAGCAACACGAATACATACTATTATTGATTAATAGAATCTCAACAAGTGGAGAAATAAATATAGCCACGTTGGATGGAGATGAACTTCCCAACTACATAAGCGGATGTAGAGTGAAATGATATACGGAACCGTTAACAGATCTAATGTTAGCATGACTCGTAGGAGTGCAGAATCAAAAGATGGAAGAAGAAAGGATTAGAGAAGAAGCATACCAGAATGCTTCAGAGCATATCAAGAGACGAAAAGAGTGGATACGGCAAAGAGATGAACGATATCTACAGGGAGAGGAACCTATACCCATGGCCAACTACCAAGTCAATAATATGAGTAATACAACCTATAGCATCTCTCAACCACACTTAAACCTAGGAATCAGAAACACGGAGTATGAACTAGTAGATGGTGTGATTGATTCAGGAGTGGCTCTAAGTTATATATGAGTGTCATCAACCACTTATCTGCAAACTACTATAAGTCCCACTAAGGCATGTATGATACGATTTGGAGGAAAAGTTATAGAATGTGTCGGAGAAGCCCTATTGTCACTTCACTTAGGCAATTCCACCATGGATCAAAAAGTTTTGATATGCAACGATGAAGACCTTATCAAAAATCTGATCTTAGGACAAGACTGGATTATTGAGAATGAAGTGAGCATACATCTTGCACAAGGATACATATTAGCCAAAATAGGGCATAAGGAAGTCTTCAGTTTCTTGGAAGAAAGATCATCAGAAATCCATAAGATCATCAAACGTAAGGAAGAGGACTTAAAGGAGCAAAAGGAAGATGAATCCATAAAGAGTATATCCAAAGAATGCCTTAACCTAGAATTGCCTGAATATAAGGATGTGGTGCTTGATTTTGTGACCACCTCGCCCTTGAGAAATGAGACTAAGAGAGATCGTGAGGACATTATTTCTCAACCTATCCACCCTACAAGAGGAAAACCTACATGGATGTCGACGGTCCAAACATTACATCCAGACAATACTTGTTTACAATGGGTACATAAAGATTGAATGACTCAACAAGTCAACACCATGCAGAGGCAGATCAGCCATCCAGTAGAAACACGAAGAAGAACCATGATTCTCAATCGCAATCTGATAAACCAAGACTTCTTCGTGTATGGCTCTCAAAGTCATTACTAGAAGCCCAAAAATTACACCAACGAACATGGATCCCCAAAAAAGTCCGGCAAATTGCAAATCAAGAAATAGGAAAGCTCAATGAGATATCATACCTACGGAATGAAGCAAAGCAGCCTACAAAGACTTACCAAGGATACAAAAGGACCATGACATATAAAACTCATACCACAAGTAGAAAAGAGCAAAGGACCATAGAACGAGGAGCTCGATGGAAGCAAATACCACAAGCACAAACTACCAAATGGATATGGAGACCTAAAAAGCTACAAGGAGCTAAAGAACAGAGTCAACAAGATTCTACTCTCAGTCATGAAGGATTAATTGCATCCAGAGTATGCATGATAGGGCCACATTATAAGGCCATGCATTCGGCACATCGGCTCTTCAACAAAAGTAGTGGTGCACATTTCCACAATTGGAATAGAACTTAGCTTCTACTCTGATAGGAATGGCCATACATTGTAAATAAATAAATGCTTCGGCTAGCATTAATATCTTGTTTTCTTTTAGGATTAAGAATTAAGAAAAGTATGGTAAGAGACATTACTCACTTATGTAAAGGGGAACGGAGTGACAAGAATAAACGACATGTCATTGAACCACACCTAAACACATGAATTGATTTCCTCCAGAAATTGATTCTTTCCTGTATTACAAGTGCAGATGGCTTTTGAAGATTTCGAGGCAACCATTCAAGAGGAAGTACTCAAATTCCCACTGCAAAGTGTAACCAGAGCTAAGGGCCATTGGTTCAGAGAAGACCAACCAGCATGAGAGCATCTATTCTTGGTGAACATTAAACTCATGGACATAGATCATCAGTTCCCTATGATGTCCCAATAGTGTAAAGTCTTACATGAACTTCCATCAACTGTGGATGTATTGACAAAGGCAGGAATCCGAAAGTACTTCGAGCTACCCATTTATAAGTTGGACTTCCGACGATGTACTCAGGTTACGAACACTCTTCAATCGGCTCTACATAATCCTTTAGTTCCAAAAGCAAAAGTTCTCGATGTGGACGGAGAATGGGTGATCATTGAGCTCACTCACAAATTGATTAAAGAAGCATTTGTATGGGAGAAAGATGGGAACACTGACCTAAAAGACGAAAGCCATGGAACAAAGACCCGCACATTCATGGACATGATACACAAACACTGGATGCTCAAATAGCAAAGTATGAAGATCAGCTAAAACAAGAGCAAAAGCTAAAAGAAGAATGGGAGAAGAAGTATATGTATGACACCAATGAGCTCAAGAAAAGGTGGAAGACTGCAGAAGCACAAATTATTGCACAATGTAATGGAGATGCAGATCAAGTCACCGCCATAGGAGAAGAACTATTGAAGAACAAGGAAGCACTAACAAAAGCAACTAGTGAAATCAAGGAAAAGGATGAAATCATTGAAAATTTAAAGTCAGATAGCACAACAGGCTCAAATGGGGACACAAATAGTTCCAAGCTCCCAATCAGCTACTGTGGAGACTGAGGTACATCCTCTTTCTCCCCGCATGCATCATTCACCTATAAGGGAGGAAGTAGAGCCGAGCACTGACAGACATAAACGGGCTGTTGCACAACTAAGTCATCATGAGAGGGGACTATTGGTGTCCCAGCTTATAGAGTAGTTTGAAGATCAGGTAGTCAAGGTAATGAAAGAGGAAAAGATTGAAAGTAAAAATTTTGAAAAAATTATGAAGCCATTCAATGTACCCTAAAATTATTAAAAGATAAAATTAGACATTATATCAATAAAACTAGAAACAAGGAACCTGATCGTGATCTGCAATTTAACATGAAAACATTTTCTTATACTCAAGAAGAATTTGACAAAGCCAATTTGGTGTGAAGAAGGAAGTTCTTGGAAAAGAATCTGACATTACGGGTGCATTGGGAGTTAGCACCATATGTGCTATAGATAAATCCATCTTTTTGCCGAGTACCAAAGAGACGAACCTGGATGCAATTTTGGGAAGCACAGTGCCAGGGTACAATAAATAATCAGTGGCTAAACTATCCATTACTACCAAGCCCGCCACATAATTACTTATTGACTAAAGAATATATGGTACGAACAATAGAATTTTGGTTATCAACATATGCGACAGTACCGGACTTATCCATCAAGATGACAAAAAATATATTAAGCATGCTCGTTACAATTTTGAAGGTATTCAAACACACACAATATACATTTTTGAACTTCATCGACATCAATCACGGAGCAGATGCACTCATTTTTGACTTATCTACGACACCCAGTAGACTTACAATTTTGGCTATATATTCTAGATTAATGTTCCTCCCGAGTCCATACATGCAGACATTTGAGGAAGCATTCTTTACATGATTTTTTGAAATAGATTCGGAAATTTTTGTCAAAATGACTTCAAACTTAAATGCAAGACTGGTGGCCTACGAGCTAAGCTTCTTTGCAAACCATAGGCAGGCACTAGATGTTGGAGTGAAGCCAACACAATGGAAGGAGCTCAAGATATGTGAACCAATTTGCGAAATCGCAGAGAGAAAAAAGTCATACAAACATACTCACATTGTCGGGAAGGAGGCAAGGAGGGAAGAGCGGTGCAGGGTTGGATCAAGCCCCGATGTGGGTCATTCTCCTTGTTCAGCGAGCGGCATCTGTGCGCTAGGCACCTCGCCCTTGGTATGGCGACTTGTATCGCACGTCGTAGGCCCACGCCTCAAAAGAGAAAGCAAAGGCGAAAGCTCGCACTGTCAGAGAGATTCTCTCTCCCTTCCTTGATAAGAAACGAAGAAAAAAAAAATTCTATTTCAATATGGTTATATCAAAACTCTGAAAAGTATGTTTCATATGATCTTCTGATTTGACTAGACCTCTCTCTTTTAGTATTTAGAAGCTGAAGAAATTATGGATGTGCATTGAGCAAAAACCACTAATTGACATTTGGGTTTTTTCTCCTATCATTTAATGTCCATTTGCAATTTGTTTTGCACCCTTCATGGTAATGGTTATGAAAACAAAAATGTTTCGCAGAATATGTGCATATATCTATGTGTATATAAGTAAGTATTCATATGAGTATGTATGTGTGGTATAATCATAAATACCATTTAGGGCAAGCCCTAAGTTTGAGCATAACTCTATATATGAGATAATCTAAGAAACCCTAAATGAGAGTATACGTGAGTGAGTATGTGGATGAATATTGCCATAGATATACAAACTTTATCAAAATATGCATTCAATCTTATGTGCTTATGAATATGTATACATGTATGGGGATGAATATGCATGCCCATCTGTATGCATATGCATTGAAGTGAATGAGTAGGTAAAAACCTATCTGTATTAGACGTGTGGGCATGGACAATGTATTCAAGCTAGGGACATGAGGATAAGTATAAACAGGTTGAATATTTATATTGTGCATCTACGTAAGCATTTGAGTTAATAAGATTGAATAATTTAAAACCAAAAATTACTAAAATACAAAATATGTGGATAAATATTATACAACATTCAAATTAGACTATAAAAATTAAATGAGTTATTTAAAGAAAAATTTAAATCATAATTATATTCTAAGTAAGTTTAATCATAATACTCTAAGTCATAAATGTATTAATACACATATAATCTTTTGTGTGTTTAACTACTTACCTACTTATCCATCTATTAGTATGCTTTAAGATTAGTAATGTGGAGTCTATCACTTTGCTGAGAGTTTATGTTAGAAAAGATCATCTGTGAAAGGAGGAACGAGAGATTCTTTGGTGTTGGAGTCAACAGAGATACTTGTGAAGGATGATGACTCTGAATGATGATACCAAGAATGATATGTTTTGTCATTATCTTTTGTTGCTCAATCTTGAGCTCTTTCGATGACATGAAAATTCGACACTCTAAGTCGATCTGAGAGACGCAAAATTCTGCCGAAGTTCTGATGCTGAGGAAATCAAAATGCGCTGCTCATTCTGTTCATGTGACAAAATCATCTTCTATGAAGCTGATGGATTCTACGCGAGCAATGACTCTTGAGATAAGCATGAATTTTTTGATTTTGCTTTCAAATTGTTTTATATAGTTCATCGTTATCTTGCTTTCCCTGGCAACACTAATGCCTGGCGTTTAATTGCAAAACTTTTTCACATATAAATTGACTTTGTATACAGGTTTTTGAGTCTTGATTCTGTTTTGATTTATCTTGTGAACGAGAACAAATTCAGTTTTCATAAAGGGAAATTCCAAAGCAAAAAATTTATGAAGTTGTTTTCTTTTTTTTTTTTTTGGGTTTTCCAATAAAGATTTTAATGTTCTTTTGAGCAAGTAGAGAGTATTGGTTCGGATCGGAAAAACTTTCATGTCTAAGACAGAAAAAAGCTGATCGACATCAATTTATCAAGTATAAATGCTGAGTTACATTCGCTTTGAGATTGACTTCATGATTGAAACAGATGAGCATATGTGCAACTGGAAGCAAAGGATGTTACGTCAATCGGCTGATTTCCTTGCCATGCATTGATCTGTTAGAGAGCTCTTCAGACTTTGAAGGAAACATCTATTTCTGCATTGTTTTGCACTTGCCCAAAGGTTGTGTATATGATAATCACTCAACAAAACGTAACAATATATGTTAGAGATTCATTGCATGGACGATAGAGTATTTGATTTTTATAATGGCATCTTTATCATAAGGAAAGAGGCGCAATAAAATCCTTCATAATTTATACGACGAGCAAGTTCTATCTATTAAGTTCATGCTTGTAAGTGATACCCACTCCAATAATTTATGTGCGAGCTTATTCATGTTGAATGCAATAATGTGATACTATACTATGAACTACAGTAACTCACCTTCAACATTTAGGAGAAAGGAATTGATCACGATATGTAGAGGATTGCAAATAAACAATGTATTGAAAAAGTGATTAGGATTTAAAAATCTCGAACAAATTATGAAGCCATTCAATGTACCCTACAATTATTAAAAGATAAAACTAGACATTATATCAAGAAAACTACAAACAAGGAACCTGATCGTGATCTGCAATTCAACATGAAAACATTTTCTTATACTCAAGAAGAATTTGACAAAGCCAATTTGGTGTGAAGAAGGAAGTTCTTGGAAAAGAATCTGACATTACGGGTGCACTGGGAGTTAGCACCATATGTGCTACAGATAAATCCATCTTTTTGCCTAGTACCAAGGAGACAAACCTAGATGCAATTTTGGGAAGCACAGTGCCAGGGTACAATAAATAATCAGTGGCTAAACTATCCATTACTACCAAGCCCGCCAGATAATTACTCATTGACTAAAGAATATATGGTACGAACAATAGAATTTTGGTTATCAAGATATGCGACAGTACCGGACTTATCCATCAAGATGACAAACAAAATATTAAGCATGCTCCTTACAATTTTGAAGGTATTCAAACACGCACAATATACATTTTTGAACTTCATCGACATCAACCACGGAGCAGATGCACTCATTTTTGACTTACATAAACACCCAGTAGACTTACAATTTTGGCTACATATTCTAGATTAATGTTCCTCCCGAGTCCATACATGTAGACATTTGAGGAAGCGTTCTTTACATGATTTTTTGAAATAGATTCGGAATTTTTTATCAAAATGACTTCAAACTTAAATGCAAGACTGGTGGCCTACGAGCTAAGCTTCTTTGCAAACCATAGGTAGGCACCAGATGTTGGAGTGAAGCTAGCACAATGGAAGGAGCTCATGATATGTGAAGCCAATTTGCGAAATCGCAGAGAGCAAAAAGTCATACAAACATACTCACGTTGTCGGGAAGGAGGCAAGGAGGGAAGAGCGGTGCGGGGTTGGATCAAGCCCCGATGTGGGTCATTCTCCTTGTTCAGCGAGCGGCATCTGTGCACTAGGCACCTCGCCCTTGGTATGGCGACTCGTATCGCACGTCATAGGCCCAGGCCTCGAAAGAGAAAGCGAAGGCGAAAGCTCGCACTGTCAGAGAGATTCTCTCTCCCTTCCTTGATAAGAAACGAAGAAAAAGAAATTCTATTTCAATATGGTTATATCAAAACTCTGAAAAGTATGTTTCATGTGATCTTCTGATTTGACTAGACCTCTCTCTTTTAGTATTTAGAAGCTGAAGAAATTAGGGATGTGCATTGAGCAAAAACCACTAATTGACATTTGGGTTTTTTCTCCTATCATTTAATATCCATTTGCAATTTGTTTTGCACCCTTCATGGTAATGGTTATGAAAACAAAAATGTTACGCAGAATATGTGCATATATCTGTGTGTATATAAGTAAGTATTTATATGAGTATGTATGTGTGGTATAATCATAAATACCATTTAGGGCAAGCCCTAAGTTTGAGCATAAATCTATATATGAGATAATCTAAAAATTTACCCTAAATGAGAGTATACGTGAGTGAGTATGTGGATGAATATTGCCATAGATATACAAACTTTATCTGCATTATCACAGATAATGTATCAAATGAGCTTTAAAGTTCTAGAAAGCTCATTGCTTCAAAAAATAAAGGGAGTATAGCTAGAAGAACCATATTTATTATAGATAATTAGAGCCATTAGTGATGACTCCATCATAGGAGATGAGGCAATTCTATCTGCTTCTTCCTCTAGTAAAGCAAATAAGTCAAGTCCGTATTCCAACTTCTCAATGGAGAATGGAATAGTTAAATGCAAAGAAAAGGTTTGCATACTAGATTCTCGGGATTTGAGAAGAAAATTCATGCATACTAACCATGATGTTCCTTGTGCAAGGCACACTAACATTGACAAAAACATTCAGCTAGTTAGAAGAATATTTTGGTGGCCTAGATTAGCCAGATATGTCCACACATATGTTCAACAATGCTTCATGTTTTAGGTCAACAAGGTAGAAAGGGCCCATAGAGAAGGTCTTTTATATTCGTTACAGATTCGTGAGCACAACTAGGATAGTTTATCCATGGACTTCATTGTAGGGTTACTATAGACCGAAAGGAAATGGGATGCTATCCTAGTAGTGCTAGATAGATTGAGCAAAATGACTCACTTTGCAATTCATCAAGCAAATTTGGAAAATAGCTAAAGCCAGAATGCAACAGGTACCTGATAGGCAAAAGAAGATATGATGCAAGAGGATATAAAGGATGGGAGGTGAGTTGCATAAACAACATTCAAATATTCAAACTTAGAGCCTTTTCTCGGAGAGATATTAGAAATCAATTCCTACAAGTCCAACTGAGAGCACCTTATATGTTAAGTGTGGAATCGATGCACTTTTTTTCATTGTTCTATATGTTGATGATATGTTGTTCACTCATCCTAATAAGAAGCATACTGTTGAATTTAAGGCTGATTTTCATGCCTCTTTTGAGATGTCGAATTTGGGGCATTTGCATCATTATTTGACATTAATTCTTTATGTAAAATGATGGTGAAAATAGGTTGTGTAAAAGAAATCATGTTGACACATTATTGTAATGTTTTGACCTATTTTCACTCCCATGGAAAGTTTTACAGTTGAGTCTTCATGATGCTAGAGATGAATTTGATGTTGTTCTCCATCAACAAGTTGTTGGATGCTTGATTTTCTCATGCATAACTTGGTCTGATATTTAATTTGTTGTTTCTCAGACGAGAGGGTTTTATGCATTTCCCATGTGTGAAGCATTGGCAAGCGGTTAATCACATCTTTTGCTACTTGAGTGGTACCTGGCTACTTCGATTGTTTTATCCCAAGGGGATCATCATCACCATATTTACATACTTTTCCTCACTCAAACTGGGCTGGTTGCTCTAACACTCGTGTGTCCACCAGTGGTTTTTTCTCTATGCTTGGTAGTGCATGCATATCTTAGTTGGGCAAGAAGCAGCCTTCTTTGGCCATTTCTAGTTGTGAGGCTGACTATAGGGTAGCTTTTGCAAAGACTGTTGAGTGTGTGTGGCTCATATGCCTTTTGGCTGATTTGGGTGTTGATCAGTGCTTTGCAACCATCATCTTTACCAACATTCAAAGCACATATGCAATTGCAAGAAACCCTATGTTCCATGCTCATAAAAAGCACATTGAGATGCACTATCATTATGTCAGGGAGATTAATTTGGCTTATGTGCTCACACAAGATAATGTTGCAAACCTTTTCACAAAGGCTTTGCCTGGGGAGAAGTTTGAAGCTTTTTGTAAAGCTTTAGGCTCCTATAAAGAACGCTATCACATGCACAAACACTTGATATGTGTTCTAAAAAGATTATCCTTATTTTCGTTAATGGAAATACCTTCATGTTATGATATGTTTCATATGTGCTAGGGATGAAAATGAAATTTTTATCAGTATCAACATTAAACAAGATTGATGGTGTATAGCTCATGATTTGTTTGATGGTGAATATTTATTTTTTTCTACATTTAATTCCATGTGTAAAAGGCTAAATATTATGAAAAAATATGAATGATCTAATGTTTATAATCAAAGGTTTGTATGTAAATTTAAATGCAAAATTTTATTCGCAACATTTTGGCTATCTAAATTTTGTCATTGTTACATCTACAAAAATTGTGCCCTCTAAGAATGTTTGTGAGAGTCTTATTTTGAGTAAAAATATAATGTGCTCTTACTTCCCCAAAGATGGGATGGCAATCAATTATCATACATAACATCTTTTTCCCAATTATCCATCATTTGGATATTACGTATGTTCTATGCCTTTTATAAATGAACGTTCTACTACTGTATGGGTGTATAAAACAAAATAAAAATCCAAAACGGTTTTTTTAATTAAAAACATCCCTCCTTATGGCTTAAAACTTTTGAGCATGTAAAAAGGGCACCTTCCATGTGGATCAATGTACGTGTCTTGGAGATACTACTTTTATTGATAAGAAACCTTGGGCTTCTCAGCCAATGCCAAGTCTTCTTGACCTCCTCTAGGTAGAGAAATTAAAGGAACAACTGAGAGTACAATGAGAAGAGTGCAAACCAACGATGGGTGATATTAAACCAAACTCTGATCAAGGAACCTACTAGACTTGAGTGATGGTGTCATGGAGACCCTACTATCAATACCTGATGAGTAAATGCTAAAATTTGTAGTCTCTTGCAGTGATGGCCAACTCAAGGCATCATACTTATGGAATGCAATTTAAGAAATTTTGTGGAAAACCCAAAGATGTTCTAAACACTCATGTTCTATTTTTTGATACTCAAGATGCTTTATTGGAAGGTAATTAAGATGATGATAGGAAGTGTAAGGTTTTCCATGCTACACTCGTGTTCTTCAAGTAGATTTGATGTGAATTTTATCCTTGTATATCGAAACATTTTACTCTAGAGCTAGCTAGAGGGTTTTCCTCATGTAACCACATGTACATGCTATAATCATATGTGGTGGTACATTGTACTTAGGGATTCACTTGTATCTCTCACTTCAACACATTACCACTTTACTATATCATTGTTCATCATCTATCAATAGAGGGTTCTTCTATCCATCATGTGTCTTTTTGCATCAATCTCCTTCTTTGATCTTGTGTGTACTTCTATTTGCGCTTCCTCACTCTCTCACACACCGAATAGTGGTATTAAGGGAAGTTAAGCTCCTTCTCAACTTCCACTTTTTTGCACCCTTCATTGCACACTAGTGCAAATCGATTTTGGTGCAAAAAAGTACAAGTTTCAACAATCGAAGAATATCTAACTACTTGCACTAGGGTTTTTATATTCCCTTTTCAAATTCATTCATGTGGTCAGAAGTGCCATTATAGTTACAAATTGGTAGTTGCATTTCAACTTGCATTTTAGCTTCATTGACTTTGATATCTTGCTACCTTTGAGTTCGTTGGTGTAACGACAAGTGAGAATGACCTATTTGAAATGATTCAAGATCAAGATAAGTTTGATAGGACCATCTATGTAATGTAGTCTTACATGATGAAGGATGTTCTTATTGCAAAGAAAATATGGAACAATTATACTTTATGGAATAATGGAATTTTATATGGATTTTAATGTCTTGAGGTTTTTAATGTAATTGTATTTTGATTTAGCAAGTGAAGAATCATGAGGGCATGAACGTGCATGGACTTATTCAGATATTTTTGAAGGTAGTTAAAAGATAGTATTTTGGATACTTTTTGTAAAAATAGTAGATCGCTTAGAAAGCTGCATTTTTATAAAAATAGTAAAGCGCTTAGAAAGCAAACGATTTTGTAAATAAAGTAGATTTTCATAAATGCATGCTTTTTGAAGCGTCACCCTCATGTATCTTCTATTCAAGAAGTAATGAGAAAGTACCTATAAATACACATACTCTGATAGACTCATCCATTAGATTATGTGGGGGGACATTGTATCCAATCTTGTGTTCAATCTCTTCTCTCTCTCTCTCTCTATTCTATGTATACTTTTGTGAGATTTTGTTTTTGTACTATCTTTGCATACTTGTATTTGAAAGATCCAGTCAAGAGTGGTATCAGATCCTACGTGCATCTGTGAAGGTGTACTTCTTGGCATTTGTTCATGATTTATAGTGTCCATTCGTGAGTCAGAATCCGTTCTGATTCATCAATACTTGTCCAACACAATAATAGGTTTTGGATCTATATAATTCCATTGACCCTATCCATAATATCGAGGATTTTGGTACATCATCCATACCCAGGGTACCGATTGAGCAATAGTTGGAGCTTTTGCAGGACGAACTCCAACATGCTCAAAACGAGATAAAAGAACATGATGCTGCACTCCAATAAATGTAGAGTGATAACAACAACCTAGTTAGGGTAGTGAAGGCCATTATCACTGCTCAAGAAGAAGGCATGATTTCCAAGATTAGTGCCAAAAATTTCTAATTTTCTCAATTCGATGGGATAAAGGATGGCCAATTTGTTCTTTCATGGCTATCCAATTTGATGACATTTATTTTGACAAATCATATTCTACAATTGAAAAAGTGAAATTTGTTACTAATTATTTGGTGGGTAAGGCCCGATTATGGTGGAATGTTTAGCAGCATAGCATTGAGTACCCCACCACATGGATTGCATTTCAAGAAAAGATTGAGTAATCCTTCCTTTCTCCCCAGTTCCACTTACATGCTCATCGATCATGGACAAATTTTGGATGGAAAGACGGAGATACTGTGTCTACCTACAGTGAATATTTTTGGCAACAACTAATACTTATTCGTTTGCTTGAAACGGTTCCTCAAGATACCTTGCAATGGAAGTATGAAGATGGTTTGGAGATGGGAATCCAATCCAAGCTCAACACACCAATTCCCACGAACCTCTATGAAGATATTTCTTTTGCACATGATGTTGAGAAGGAGTTTTAGTCTATCACCAAGTCCATTTTCTTACAACAAACACATCAATGACAACAACCAATCAAGCCCAATTTTCCATTCAAGCATCCTTCCACTACTTTTCGACACCCTCCTAATTTTTAGTGCCCCCCTCAATACAATTTCTCACTAGTCCACAAGACAACTCCTTTACACACCACCAAACCTCCAACCCTTCAAACTATGATGATGGATGCTCAACAAAAGAAACCCCATATCACTTGTTGGAATTGTGATAACATTGGTCATACTAAAGCTAAACACAGGTTGCTAACTAGCGATATGAAACCTGTTGAAGCTCAAGTACACAACATGGAGGTGGTTCATGAAGACACTCATCTTGATTGAACGGAAGAAGCATTGGCAAAAGATCTAAGTACCTTGGGTAACAAAATTTTGATTCATTTTTTTACTTTGCATGCAAGGTACTATTAATGGTAAAGTTTTTAATATTTTACATGATGATGGTAGTTCTCCTGATTTTATTTCATATACATTAGTACAAGATCTTCAATTAAATTCACGCTGCATTTCAAGAAAATAGACATAATGTTACAAGTGACGTGCATAACGTTCAGATTTGTATAGGTTTATACATAGATGAGTGCACATTCTTAATTGCTCCTTTGAATTCCTATGATGTTATACTTGGCATGCCTTCTCATCATCATTATAATCCATGCATTGATTATCATACACACAATTAGTTTTAAGTTTGACAATCAAGATATTTCTTTGTCTGCAATGCATGATTTCCAACCATTTCCATTAATTATTCATACTCAAGTAAAACATGCATTTAGGAAAGGCTACAATTCATATATTCTTTTTATCAGTAACACGCTTGATTATACACATACACTTCCTGTTGCACATAAATAATTTATGGCCTCATATTCGGATTGCTTTATGGCTCATTTTCCTTCTAAACTAACCACCTTCTAGGGGACCTCTTGACCATAGTATAGACTTAATTCCCTGTATTTCCCTGCCCCATAAAGCATATTATAAGCATGGATCTTATCATAAAAAATAACTAGCTAATCGAGTTAAAGATCTACTGCACGAAGGACTTATTAGGCCTAGTTCTTCTCCCTTTGGAGCACCTGTTCTCTTAGTGGAGAAGAAGAACAAGACTTATAGGATGTGCATTGAATTTAGAGCACTCAATAAAATCTGATGCAAAAGAGGCACTATGAGAGCCTGAACGAGTACGGTATGACAGAGGTGCATCTAATTTGCTATCACGCAAAGTCTGCACTAGCCATTTTGGCATAGTTTTTGCCTTCTCAATATCAGCTCTCTCATCAACAAGTGTATCATGTAAATATCCATCAAAAATAGAATGATGCACATCATCACATTGAGAGGGTCACTAAAGAAATGGCCTCTAACACTCCTTTAGCTTTCAGGCTCATAAGCAGGGATGTATATGATGGAAAGGAAGGGTTCTTAGCTCCTTACACATTCAGTTCACAAATATTCACACAACACAAAGAGCACTCTTAGGGTACGGGTGGTCCACACTACCCTCTTAGCACTCACACAAAAATGAAAATGCTCTTTGGACATGGGTGTTCCGCACTACCCTGTTAGCATTCACACATGTAACACATACACATGTACATACACTATTACACCAAATGCTCTTAGGACACAGGTGTTCCACACTGCCCTCTTAGCATTCACACAACAATCATTCACATACATAAACACAAGGAGCAATATAACCTCACTTCCCAATGGATAAAGGTTGAAAGAAAATGATGAGGGTTTGGAAATGAGGGGGGAATGTAGAGAAGGAGTTAGAAGAAATAGAAAGGGTGGAAAATAGAAGAGAAAAGAAGAGATAGTTGGATTCAAAAGGAAATAAAGCTCATATTATAAGATATGGATACAAAGAATATGGAGTACATAAAGGAAGAGAGTGTAGCACCTCTCTTGTAGCCAAGATCTCCACCTCCAAAGGGGTAGTGCTATGATGAGCGTACTGTTGATAGCATGTACCTGCACACCACTTGCTTGTTTTGAGGGCACCCAAGGGGATCCTTTTATAGGCCTTTTGGGAAGATTTTTGGAGATGATATTATTTGGGAGAATCTTCTAGATGTGACACTTGTATGGTAGAAAATACAACTTTGACAAAATCCTAGAAGATTTTTGGCCATTGTAAGGTATGCATCTTATCCCATATGGTCATATCTTTGTTTTTTTCATGAAAAATCATAAAAATACTATAAATAGCACCCTCATTTCGTGGGAATGAGCTTCATATCCGAGTTTGGCATTTGGAATATTTTATGCTTGATTTTGGGCCCAAAAAGTCAATCATATGTGTCCCATTTATAAAAAATATTTCTGTAGGACTCAAAAGTCTATGGTGGGGCTTGAGTCTTTGAAAACATTTTTGGACTCTTTCAAAAGGGAGAGTGGGTCAAGCTTAAGTATTTGAATTTAGAAAATGATTTTTCCCACTCCATATTTAACTTGGGATTTGATTGTAGCATTCAATGCAGGTAAGAGTAGCTACTTTAATAGGGTGGAACCCACCTTATTCTTGGATTTTTATTTCCTTCAAATACATATATTTATGGTTTCCATGAAGGTTTGAAAATTGCAAATACTATAAGGGTACATACCTATACATAAGGTATTATTAAGGAGGGGTTTCAAAAAATATTTCCTCAGACTTAGCCCTCCCCTTGGCTAGAGGCATTCATGCCTCTAGCCTTCAAACAGTTTCTTGATGCTCCAAGGTGGGTCATCTTCTTGTACTACTGATATGTATTTCTCCCTTGATTGTTCATGTTGTTCATTGCTTTCTTCTATCCTCTGCGAGTATTTCTTTAACTTCCATCCATTGATCTTCGTCTTGTGCAGCTTCCCTGACATATCCATGAGTTGATAGCTTCCATTCTTGAATTTTGTCTTGATAAAAAAACGGTCCTTCCCACATGGTTGGAAATTTGTATCATGCGTATTATCAAAACGATTATCATACCTTAAAATAAGAGTTCCTTCTGTTAGCCCTTTATTCTTTAGTTGTTTGTTAAATTCCTCCGTTCTTTTCTTTGCTTGATTGATAAAATGTTCCACTGCAAGCTCCCTTTTCATACTCAAGTGTTGTAGATCTATAAGCCTCTTTTGAATGACCTCTTCTTCACTTTCTGCACTTTCTTTTAGCAGTACGTGGAGACTTGGGATTTCCACTTCTATTGGTAATAAGGCTTCTTGTCCGTACACTAAATGAAAAGGAGTGAATCCTAAGGTTGCCTTGTAGGATGTGCGATATGCCCATAATGCAGCAGTGATGTGCTTGTCCCATTCCTTAGGACGCTTCTTTACCTCGTTACTAATGATTTTACAAAGAATTCCATTGGTCTTTTCAACAAGTCCATTACATTGAGGATAATAGGGTGTGGAGTATCTATGCCTTATGTTTAATCTAATCAATAGATCAATCAAATCATCTGATCTAAAACCTGGACCATGATTAGACACTATCTCTAAAGGTATCCCAAATCTACAATATATGAAATCATAAATGAACTTCCCAATATCTTATGCGGTTGTTCTTTTTGTGCTAGCTGCTTCTACCCATCTAGTCATGTAGTCCACTGCCATAATGATATTCTCCTTCCGTGAGCTTGTCCTTGGTAGGGGTCCAATCGCATCGATTCCCCATTTCTCGAGTGGCCCGTAAGATATGACTCATGTCCTTGGTTCATACATAAGCCTATTATTCCCTGTAATATGATATTTACTACATGTTTTACACCAATATTGAACATCTTTATGAAGTGTAGGCCATGTATACCTTGCTTGAAGTACTTTCCTTATCGTTATTTCATGTGAGAAGTGTCCTCCGCATGCATGATCATGACATGATTCCAAAATGCTCTTTATTTCATCTGATATGGGGACCCTGGTAAGGATAAGATCCTTACCTTTCTCGTAGAGATGATCTCCTATGAGTTGGTACTGTAGAGCCTTCTTTGCTAGTCTATGCCTTTGTACCTTGTTTAGGTGCTTGGGTGGTTCTCAAGTTTCAAGAAACTCGATGATATCTTCTAATCCTTCTTGACCTACAAATCTGTTGTCTCCTAGCTTCATGGATGCTATGAAACCATCGAATTGCTCATTTGCTAATGCATCTGATTCCTTATTTTCGCTCCTTGGTACATGACATGTTTGAGTGTTATCAAATTGTTTCAATTACACTCTTACCTTTTTCAACCATTCAAACAAATTTTGGCTTTTGCAACACCAAAGATTTTGCAATTGCTTAATTATCAACATTGAGTCTCCTTTGATAATCAATCTTTTGATACCATGTTGAACACATTCATGTAAGGCTTCACATAGTGCTGCATACTCTGCTTCATTCTTTGAATGAACATTAGGAAGAGCTATACCTTTATTGAAGACGAGCTGTTTGTTTTGGTCATAGATTAGAAATCCTCCTGTTACTTTATCGGCCTGCTTCTTATATGCACCATCCAAAAATATAGTATGTGCATCTTCAATATCTTCTTCATGCAAGGTTGCTCCCCTATCCTTCTCGTTGGATATTGTTCTCTCCCACTTCCTGTAGGTGAGTATCTCTCCAAGACTAGCTCTTGTGCTTTCCTCTAATACAAAAGTATAGTTGTATTCTTGAAGTTCAAGAACCCATTTAGCTATTCTAGATGAGATACTCATATGTTGTACCACATATGGGAATGCATGATCTGTTTTAAGAACAATAAAAGGCCTAGCAAGAAGGTAAGATCGAAACTTCCTTACTCTAGACATAAGTGCATGCATGAGTTTTTCTACATCTGTGTATCTCTTCTCATTTTCTTTCATTACCTTGCTAGCAAAGTAAACAGGACACATGTGAGATATCTTTTTATCCTTCTGGAGTAAGACTACTCCGATTGCTTCTTCACCTGCACTTGGACATACATAGAAAGTCTCTCCCATATTTGGAGGCATCAATGTAGGTAGAGTGCTGAGTACTCTTTTGATTTCTTCAAAAAATTCATTATGGATATCCTCCCATGCAAAGACACTATCTTGTGTAAGCTTTTGTAATGGAGATATGATTTCAGACAGAAGGTGGATGAATCGTGACATGTAGCGTACCTTTTGTACAAAAGTGAGGGTCTACTTTGTTGTTGTTGGAGGAGGTAGAGCCAGTAAGGCTTCCACTTTGGATGGATCAACCTGAATTCCCTTTTCTGATATGAGATGTTCAAGGAGAACTACCTCCTTCTCGGAAATATGGCACTTATCAAGATTCAATTGACCTCTAAGCTCATACAATCTTTTTAAGCCTTCTTTCACTTTTTGACAATGCACAGCTCTAATGCTATATATGCAAAAATCATCCGTGTACACCCTTATTGATGATCCAAAGAATAGTTGAAAAACATAGTTCATAAACCTTTGAAATATTGCAAGTGAAATCGTTAGGCCAAAAGCATTACTCGATAAGCAAAGCATCCCCATGGCGTAATGAATGTGATCTTCCTTTGGTCCTCCTCAGCTATCCGGATTTGAAAGTACCCTGAGTATCCATCACATACAGTGTACCTTTCATGACCTTCATTTAGAATCTCATCTTGGAAGGGTAGTGGAAAATGATCTCTCTTTGTTGCTACATTTAAGGGTTTATAGTCTACACACACCCTCCATTTACCATTCTTCTTTGGGGTAACTACTACTAGAGACACCCATTTTGAATTTGATACAAGGTAAATGAAACCAGTCTTTATGAGTCTATTTACCTCATTTAGTAGAGCCTCTTGTTGAAGTGCTCCGATCCTTCTGAGATTTTGTGCTACTCCCTTTGATTCTGACGATATGATGCTGAATAACAGTTACACCTTGTATCTCATTATTATCTTTAGTGAACATTTTGGGGTACCTTTTGAGCATGCTAATGTACGTGGTCCTTTCCTTTGAGGTGAGATCTTCTGCTAGCATCTTTTGGAGATCTGCTTTAGGCATGAAGTCCTCACTTTGTGGTTGTTGTAGATCATCCCCTTTGCCTCCATCTTCATTTCCTTGAAATATCATGCCCACGACTTCGAGTGTTGATGAATCATTTTTGGTTGTTGATTCCTCACTGCTAGAATCACTATGATAACAAGAACTCTCTTCATCCACAGTTGTTTCATACCTATGATCTTCCTTCTTTTGGTCCTTCAAATCATAGGTAACTAACTTTGTTCTATCGTTTGGTTTGAGAACTAGAAGGCCAGAACCCCATTTGTGATCTACTTTTACTACGATTAACCATGGACATCCTATTATGATAGGGTAGCCCTCCCCCTTGGTTGCAATTACATATATATCCAAAGCAACCTCTATATCACATACTCTAACTCTTAAATTTTCGATCACACCAACACATTTAACAACACTATTATTTGCTATTTTAGCGTGGTATGTAGATGGTCCTATCACGTTCAAGCCTAACCTATGCATTGTTTTTTCTGTCATGACACACATCTGTGCTCTACCATCCACGTACACATTGGACATCCTTTTCCCTTTTACATATGCATCCACTATGGGTACCACATCATCACATGCGTTGGCTCTTATAAGGTTAATTTCCTTGTTTTTAGCCCTCCTAGTGCTTACTAGCTTGGACCATTCCCTCCTAGTTTTTGAAGATAATTGGAGTAATTGTGGCCAAGTGATATTTAGTTTTTGTGTGGATATATCTTCAATTAGGTCATAAGGTTCAATTCCCTTACCTAGAGGAAAGTCTCCCATCGTGATCTTCCTCCTCGTCCTTCTCTTCCTTTTACTAGATTCTCCTTTTGCAACTCTTTCTTTCTTCGTTTGTGTACCCATGCTAGAATATTCATCTTGAGATCGGTCTCTGTCTTGCACACTTGTCCTCTTGATTGGCATTGTATCCATAGTCTCTTGTTCCTCCGTCAGCTCTAAAACATTCACTTGCCTTTGGTCACCTTGAGCCATTGGGATAGGTGGAATATTTGCTTGCAGTTATTATTATTCGTGTGCATATTGTGGCGAGCTCCTAACAGGGTACATATCACTTGGATTCCTACGAGGATGAGGACAATTATACATTCCATGACCACGTTCATTGAAATTGTAGCATATAAACTCTTGTGTTTGTCATCGTTGTCCTCGATTTTGTTCCCTTTGTGGTCTATCTTGCTGGCTTCTCACCAAGTTGAGTGTTAGTTGTTCCAATTTTTGTGTGAGCTTCTGCAAGATATCTTGTTGTGAAGCTTCTCTGTTCCCTACCTGTGTAGCTGGTACTAGGGGAACAACATCCACATGTTCTACTTTTTCAACTTTTGAAGACTGAAACTCTAATTTTCTACACTTAAATCTTGCTATATCTAATGCTTCTTCAAAAGTACCTGTAAATTGTGTCTCCACCTTTTGTTTCAGAGAAGGGAAGAGTCCTGAGATGAATCTATCCCTTTTCAAAAGCTGTGGAACTACTTCATTTGCCCCTGGGCTAATTTCCCAATTACTCCACACACACTGAAACTTAAACTCATAATTTGAAAAATGTTCAAGTGTGACTTGCCTTAGTGAGAGCAATTGTTGCCACAATCCTTCTGGTTTATTTGTTTTTCCATATCGTGCTATGAATGCTTCATGCACTGCTTCCTAGCTTCCTGTTGCTTTGTTGGATAGGTTGTTGTACCATATTTTGGCTTCCTCCTTTAGGACCAATGGGAAAGCCTTTAACTTTATTGCTTCTTGATCCCTTCCTGAAACAAGGTACGCTATCTCCAAGTTGTCCAAAAACTCTGCTGCATCTTCATTGGGTCTTCCATAGAAGTGTGGGAAGATTGATGCCATGGTTGAACTTGAAAGTGGCTTCCTTACAAAAGAATGAAGATCCAAATGTTGAAGCTAAGGTTATACTTTAGAACTGGAAAGATAAAGGGTTCTTGAGATTCAAGGATTTCTTCCAAACGCTTTGGTCCAAAATGATAGACTATGCGTTGTTGGAAGAATATCTTCCTACTGTATATGATATGGACAGAAAGAAGGTGTCTTGGTTGATATGGTTGGTTGGGATGAATGGGACGATTTTGGTTGTTGGGGTTTTGGAAATTCATGAAATTGAGTCCCGCAATGGGGGCACCAGGTTATGAGAGGGGCACTAAAGAAATGGCCTCTAACACTCCTTTAGCATTAAGGCTCATAAGCAAGGATGGATATGATGGAAAGGAAGGGTTCTTAGCTCCGTATACATTCACTTCACACATATGCACACAACACAAAGAGCACTCTTAGGGGATGGGTGGTCCATACTACCCTCTTAGCACTCACACAAAAATGAAAATGCTCTTAGGACACGGGTGCTCCGCACTGCCCTCTTAGCATTCACACAGGTAACACATACACATGTACATATACTGTTATACCAAATGCTCTGACACGGGTGTTCCACACTGCCCTCTTAGCATTCACACAACAATCATTCACATACATAAACACAAGGAGCAAGATAACCTCACTTCACAATGGATAAAGGTTGAAGGAAAATGATGAGGGTTTGGAAATGAGGGGGGAATGTAAAGAAGGAATTAGAAGAAATAGAAAGGGTGGAAGATAGAAGAGGAAAGAAGAGATAGTTGGATTGAAAAGGAAATAAAGCTCATATTACAAGATATGGATACAGAAAATATGGAGTACATAAAGGAAGAGAGTGTAGCACTTCTCTTGTATCCAAGATCTCCACCTCCAAAGGGGTAGTGCTATGATCACCGCAGTGCTGATAGCATGTACTTGCACACTGCTTGCTTGTTTTGAGGGCACCCAAGGGGGTCCTTTTATAGGCCTTTTGGGAAGATATTTGGAGATGACATTATTTGGGAGAATCTTCTAGACGTGACACTTGTTTTTTTCATGAAAAATCATAAAAATACTATAAATAGCACCCTCATTTCGTGAGAATGAGCCTCATATCCGAGTTTGGGTGTTTGGAATATTTTATGCTTGATTTTGGGCCCAAAAAGTCAATCATATGTGTCCCATTTGTCAAGAATCCTTTTGTAGTACTCAAAAGTCTATGGTGGAGCTTGAGTCTTTGAAAAGCTTTTTGGACTCTTTCAAAATGGGGAGTGGGTCAAGCTTACGTATTTGAATTTATAAAACTACTTGTCCCACTCCATATTTAACTTGGGATTTGATTCTACCATTCATTGGAGGTAAAGGTAACTACTTTAATAGGGTGGGACCCACCTTATGCAAGGATTTTTATTTCCTTCAAATACATATATTTATGGTTTCCATGAAGGTTTGAAAATTGCAAATACTATAGGGGCACATACCTATACATAAGGTATTATTAAGGAGGGGTTTCAAAAAATATTTCCTCAACATGAAACCTATAAAGGCTGAGAAGTTGCCTCATTAGGACCAGTACGAGACTATCCACTTGTAAAAAGAGGCGGCAAAGTATCATACATGACTTTGGAGCTAACAAATGTCTCTTTTGTACATGAAAGTAAAGGTTGAATAGAATCTTCCACAAAAAGAACATCACGACTAACCAAAATGCATTTATTCTATGGATGGTACAAACGATAGCCTTTGCTTTCAAAGCTATACCTAACAAAAGTACATTTTACTGCTTTATCATCCAATTTCCTATGATGTTTTTCAGGCACTAATGCATATGGCAAACAACCAAAAATGCATAGATGAGCAATAGATGGCTTGCAACCATGCCAAGCCTCATATGGAGTGATAGACTGTAGTGCTTTGGTGGGACACCTGTTAAGTACATATGCTGCACATATAACAACCTCAAGCTAGAAACTATGTGGTAAAGCCTGACTCTTGACCATACACCTCACCATCTCCATGAGTGACTTGTTCTTCTGTTTAGCATTCCATTCTGTTGAGGTGTATATAGAACTATACACTGATGTTTTATCCCACGTTCAACGAGCAATGCACTAAAGTTAGAAGACATATATTCCCCCCCTCGATCAGAATAGAGGGTGCCCATTTTACATGCTCACAGATTTTCAGCCGAAATATTTTTTCTTTTTGAATCACATAAACACTTCAGACTTTTCTTTGAGTGGATATACCCATGCATGCCTCTAAAAATCATCAATGGAAGTCACGAAGTAAAGATAGTTTACAAAAGAAGGTGTCAACATAGGACCACATACATCAGTGTGAACAAGCTGTAATTTTTGAGTAGGTCTAACTGTACCATCTTTTGGGAAGGGAATGCTGCATTTTGCCCAAAATATAGCCTTAATGGAGATGTTTTTTGGGTGCCTCAAGTTTGGACAAAGAGGACACCATTTCAGATTTCTATAGGCATAGCAAACTAGCAAAATTTAGATGACCAAAGCGTGCATGCCAGAGCTTTGCATCTGACATAGCCTGAGAATCTGTAGTGCACATGCCGAATCATTTATAGATTTTTCATAGTTTATGAGCTTATACAACCCATGACATAAAATGCTAGAAGCAATAGTCATGTTGCCATTTGCCGAATCATGAACTATACATCTGTCATCAACAAATTTCACAACCAAGTTAATCTCGGCTAATGCAAAAACTAGTAACAACATTTTTCTTGATCCATGGCACAAATAAAGCATTTGACAATGTAAAAGAACTGCCAATAGCAGTATTCAAAATGATCTTACCAACTCCCATGACAAGATAAGAGGAGTTGTTGGCACATGTGATAGTATTTCCTGTAGGGGCAGACTCAAGTGAAGTGAAGAAACTACGCTCCGAGGTAATATGTTTGGTTGCCCCACTATGAAAGTACCAAACATTTGAGTCTGTTGCAAACATACACTGCTCATGAGAAGATGGGTCAAAACTGCAAACAATAGTAAACACCCATTCTTCATTTTGCACAAGATTAGCAGACCCTGTTTTCGATGTAGAGGCCTTTGCAACAACCATTCCAGCCTCATTTTTCTTTGCCTCTTTTACAACCAATTTTGGATAATTCTTTATTATATGATTGTTTCCTTTACAATATTTACAAAAGAATCTGTGCTTTTCTATTTTCTTCTCTTGTCTTTCGTCTTCAAATGTGCAGCATTTGTAGATTTTTGCTTACTAGTAGATGATCTCCATTTACCTTTTCCCTTTTGACTAGCCAGGAAAGCTTGATCTGCAACACACATAATGGACCTGTTCTGCCTAGACTGACCTTCCTACAATAGAACAAGGACTAACTCCTCAAATTTCAAGGCATTTGGATTTCCCTTCATCAAAACCAAGAGTAGAAGCAAAACTTTGATATGAATCAGGAAGACCATTCAGAACGGTCTGCAGAAGTGAGCTATCTGGTATAAATTCATTAGTATTTTTGGATGTAAGCAACACAAGCCTCATTTGTAGCCTGTTACAATGTGATAAGTGTATCCCAAGCATCCTTAGTTGTTCTACAAGAGCAAATGTAAGGAATAATTGCACATTTGACAGAGAAGACTATTAATGCATGTGCCTGAGCATCTCTGCCATCCGAAGGAATTTGCTCTACACTAGGTGCAGTGGAAACTGCAACAGGAACAAGAAGATGAAGAATATCAACATCTTCAATGCCATCTGCATCAACTTTAGTACCTTGTATTTGTAGGTGTAATATGACATTTTTCAACATCCTACACAATATTCCATAATCCTTTTGTGACCAATCCATGACACATCATATAAGCCCACAATGGGTAATTCGTACCATCCAACTTATCCTCAATAGCCAACATACGAAATACATCACTACTTTCAGCCATGGCCACTAACTAACATACCCTTACAGAAAAATGACTGTATCTAAAAAAGTTGAACAGAACTACCCTTACAAGATCTACTAAACCTATAGTAGATGTTGAGATGCTTATACTAGCAAACAAAAACCTGTATATATCTTGGGCACAAAAAGATAAAATAGCATACACAAGCACTACAATAATGCGTTTGGAGGCCAAAATGAGCTCATATCAGAATTTCAACACCACAAAGCAAAGCATTTTTGATCTCCTAATCACCGTAAAAGTATGATCAATATATTTCATGTGATTCTAAGACTATCACTGGAGGGGCGATGCCCTAGATGAAGCAGCGACCTACTCTGATACCAATCGTTGGAGTTCGAGGTCTATGGAAGCAAGCAAACAACACAAGGAAGAAGAAGAAGCTTGGAGCACAACACACAATATTGAATGTATTACCACTATAATGTACATAGATAGGTAACCCATTAGGGCTATAAGCATATATACAAGCCGGGGTAAAAAACCTCCTAAAGAGGGAAAAAAGTACCCGGACGGTCCTAGTGTGTTCAGACACATCACTACCTAAATATATCAATAGTTATATATGCTAGTGGTTTAGGTATAGGTGCTGTATTAATGCAAAATGATCATCAAATTGCATTTGAAAGTAGGAAAGTTAAACCTTCTGAAAAGAATTACAGTACATATGATAAGGAACTCTTAGCTGTTGTGCATGCTTTGAAAATTTAAAAACATTACCTTATGGGTTCTGAAGTTCTGATCAAAATAGACCAACATGCTATTAAACATTTATTAAATCAACCATTGATTTCGGAAAGGCACATTAAATTGGCTTCATTCATACAAAACTTTCTGCCTTTAATTCAATATCAACCTGGAAAAGCTAATGTTGAAGTTGATGCCCTTAGTCACTTCTCATCCCCATAAAAAAAATATTGTTTCAATCAATAATATTTTTGCTATTCATATTCATTCATTTCATGACATGATTCCTACTTATGCATCTGATTTGTATTTTTCACAAACATGGACTGCTTTCAATTATTCTACAACATTTAATAAGGATCACTACACTTTTCATAATGGATTCTTGTATTTCAAAACAAGTTATGCATCACATAATGTTTTGAAGAATTTTTTATGAAAGAGATGCGTGAACCAACATATATGGGTCATACAAAGTACTATTTCTATGTGTAAAGAATTTTTATTTTGGCCAAATATGGAAAAGGATATTGCACTGTATGTTTCCCATTGCATTGTGTGTCAGTAAGTGAAACAACATCATGGTAAAGCATGTGGATTATTAATGCTACTTCCCATACCTAGTGGACCATGGGAACAAATTTCTATGGATTTCATTACTGGTCTTCCTACAACTTCATCTCATAATGATATGATGTGGATAATTGTTGATAGGTTTACTAAACAAGCGTATTTCATTCCTTGTAAACAGACTCTTTGTGCAACTCAAGCTGCTAATTTATTTATTAAATGTATTTTTCCACATCATGGTTTCCAAAAGTTATTCTATGAGATCAAGATGTTTGTCGTTTAATCACTTTTGGGTTGCATTATTTCAAAATTTAGGTTCCAAAATATACAATAGCTCTGCATTTCATCCTGAAAGTAATGGGCAAAGTGAAGCTACAAAAAGTACTAGTTTAGATTCATTATGTTGGTATTCTTGAGATAATCCAAGTAATTGGGATGCAAAAATTCCTTTACTATAGTTTGCATATAGTCAATGACAACACATACCACTACTCGAAGTGCACCTCAT
Organism: Ceratopteris richardii; assembly: GCA_020310875.1. Lineage (NCBI taxonomy): Eukaryota > Viridiplantae > Streptophyta > Polypodiopsida > Polypodiales > Pteridaceae > Ceratopteris > Ceratopteris richardii. The sequence continues at coordinate 136,228,820 of CM035428.1, read as the reverse complement.
GAAATTTTGTATGGTAAAAAGATTCCCACTCCCATGTCTATCACTCAAATTAATATTCCTATGGTTGATTCTTACATGCCGGGGCACTTTTTTCCCTCTTTAGGAGGTTTTTTTTCCCACGAATTATATATACACCTACTGCTCTAACAGGTTATTTATCGTTATACATTCTGGTGGCAATACATTCAATATTGTGTGTTGTGCTCCAAGATTCTTCTTCTTCCTTGTGTTGTTCATGTGCTTCTGGAGACCTTGAACTCCAACAATTGGTATCAGACTAGGTCCCCACTTCATCTAAGCCATTGTCGACACGCCTCCAGGCATAGTCTCAAAAATGTATGAAATTTGGTGAGCATATTTAGGGTGATCAGGAGATCAAAACAACTTCATTATCTATGCTCAAATCACGATCTAAGCTTGTTTTGGCCTTCGAATGCACTATTGTAGTGCTTGTGCATGCTATTTTGTCTTTTTGTGCCAAAGATATATACAAGTTTTGGTTCGCCAATATAAGTGCCTCTAAGTTTGCTACAGGTTTAGTAGAACTCATCAGAGTAGTTTTGTTCAACTTTTTCAAATACAATCATTTTTCTACATCAAGGTAATAGGAAAATGTAGGTAAATGTGCTACCATCCATTTTCTTTGCATCTCTTTGAGAATGTAAAATCCAAGATGGCCAAAATGTTGATGCTAAAGTCTACTTATGTCTTTGTCCTCTAAAGGAGTGAGGGCACTCAACTCATACAGGTTATCTTTCCACACTCCTTTTCCTATAGTATTACCTGTTCCATCCATAATTTCTAGACCATCCTTTTTGAAATGTACTTCAAGACCATGATCTGTTATGGCAAAAAGCAATAATAAATTTCTTTTTAGTGCAAGAACATACAAAAAATTAGAGACTTTCCTCTCAACACGAGTGGCAACAAAAAAGGATATGGTTCTTGTTCCTTGAGTTGGACATTTGGAGTCCTTCTTAACCATGAAATTAATGGGTTTGTGTAGAGGCACTAAGGAACTATACTAATCCTTCTTGTTGGTCATGTGGCAAGATGCTCCACTATGGCAGTACCTACTCATCACTTGAAGTTTCCATCCATCTTTCTCAACATTGGTATGAGAGCAAAGTTAAGGTAAAATGGATAAATTGATAAACTCGACAAGAACAACTATCAAGCATGGTCTCTAAGGATGAAGTCATACCGACAAGGAAGGAGCCTCTATGGATACATCTCAAGAGATGAGGAGATGCCCATATTCAGAAGCAAGGGACAAGCTACAAGGGAAGAGCATGAAAGACTCAACACATGGTGTCCAAGGATGCATTAGCAAGGTCTTACTTACTCAACTCAATCTTTGATTTTCTTCTTCCACATATTAGGAACTATAAGACATCCCAAGAGACTTGGGAAACATTGTCTTCTTATTTCTCTTCCAACACAAGGGCCATGAAAAATCAGTTGTGGATTGAATTCACAACCCAAAGGAAACGGCCTAAGCAAGCTATCTGAGTATGTGACCAAAGTTAAAGATGTAGCAGATCAATTGGCAAGTATAGGAGAAGAAATTAAAGAGGAACAGATTGTAAGGCAAGTTATCAATGGTATTAAAGCAGATGACAAGTGGGAAAGCTTCACAACTGCCATGGACTTGTACATGGACATGCATATTCCAGATCTTACCACACTCATGAGGCAACTATTCACCCATGAAGCCAAGCTCAACAAGAATGGAGAATCATCAAGAGGTAATAGCTCTTCTGCCCTATACACTGATAAAAATAAGTGTAAAGAAAAAGGCAAGAACAAGAAAATGGAAGATTAGGGAACTACCTCCCAAGCCAACTATGCAGGGAGAGGTAGATCATCAAGAGGAAGGGGCAGAGGAGGTAAGCAAGGTAGGGGGAGACCCTTTAACTCATCTCCATGCAATCTTTGTGGTTTATCAAACCATACTACAGATGAGTGTTTCAGGAACTTCAAGAATCAGAGAGGTAGAGGATATCAAAGAGGTGGATACACTCAATCAAGAGGCAGATTCAATCACCACCAAGGATATGCCAACAATTACAATGGCAACTACCAAGAAGGATACAAATCCAGAAAGGATTACAACAACTACATAGAGGAGCAAGAAGATTCTCTTCTTATTATGAATATGATATCAAAACTAGGTATAAATGATGACCATCTCTTCTACATTGACTTTGGATGCTCAAATCATGAGGCAAGCAATGTAGCAGTTGGACAGATTGTGGAAAATGGTTTCCAGGTTAGATTCAACCAACATGGAGCATTTATGGAGGATCCAAAGCATGAGTTCAAGAGAATATCCAAAGGAGAAAAGATAGGTAGACTTTTCACTTTTGAACTTGAGGATACAAGGAACATAGCACTCTATAGTTATAAGGAACAAACATTATTAGAGCTTGAAATTTGGCACAAGAGATTAGGGCATGTAGGTGAAAGAACCTTGAAAAAAATATGGAGGATCAATGTGTGTTGGGATACCTAATGTATCCAAGCAACACATGATTTATAAGTGTGGTGCTTATCAGTTTGGAAAGTCTCATAGGTTACCCTTCTCAAGGAAAGGCTACATGCATGAGCACTACCTAGAACTTGTTCATACAGACGTATGGGGACCAAGCAAGGATCCCTCAATCTCTAGATCAAGGTATTATGTATCTTTCATTGATGATTACAGTAGGTGGACTGTATTGTACTTTATGAAGCACAAAGATGAAGTATTCATTTGCTTTAAAAAGTATCTTGCACTTGTTGAGAATCAATCAGGGAGAAATCTAAAAAGGCTAAGATCAGATGGTGGAGGTGAGTATTTCTCAAATGATTTTGATGCATTCTTGTAGGACAGAGGAATTAAGAGAGAAATCACCACAAGGTATACTCGTGAACAGAATGGGGTAGCTGAAAGAAGAAATAGATTGATTGTTGAAACAACTAGGTCAATGTTAAATGAGAAAAAAATACCTAACTATTTGTGGGCAGAGAGTGTGTCTATTGCCACTTATTTGGTAAACAGGTTACCATCCAAATCTCTTGATGGGATGACCCCATTTGATGCATGGCATGGTAGAAGACCTTCACTTGATCATTGTAGGATCTTTGGATGTGTAGCATATGTGCATATATCTTCACAGATAAGAGGTAAGCTAGACCCCAAGGCAGAGAAGTGCATCTTCATTGGATATGATCTAAATCAAAAAGGTTACAGGTTTTACAATCCATCAAACAAGGGATTCATGGTCATTAGAGATGTTGTCTTTGATGAAAATGACTCTTGGTTTGATAGTGAATGCAGGAAGGTAAAGCTACCTTATGACTTGGAAGAGGAGTTTCCATGCCTCACTAAGGAGGATCCTACTCAGAATGAAGACACAAATTCAGATGATGAAGACATCGTCAACCTTGAAGAGTTCAAGGCATGGAAGTCTAAAGGTAAACTCAAGATGAAAAAATTAGAGGATATACCTGAATCCTCTAATCAAGCAGTCAGAAGATCACAAAGGGAGAGCAAGAAACCAATCAGATATGGGTATGATACCTCTCTTGTTACTAAGCATTCTATTTATCTTGCCAAAGATTTATAAATTGAAGAACCAGCATCATATGAAGAAGGTAAGACCAAGGCAAAATGGAAAAAATCTATGGATGAGGAGATTGAAGCACTCAAGGAGAATGACACTTGGGAACTAGTACCAAAGAAGGAGTCCATGAAGGTAATTCGTTCTAGATGGATCTATAAAACAAAGAGAAATTCTGATGGGTTAATAAGCAGGTATAAAGCCAAACTTGTGGCTAAGGGTTTTTCACAAACCCAAGGCATCGACTATGAGGAAACCTTCTCACTTGTGGACAAAATGCCAACCATCAAGCTATTGGTAAGTGTGGCTGCATCAAAGAATTGGAACATGTATCAGTTGGATATAAAAAATGCATTTCTAAATGGCTGGATTTTAGAGGAGGTGTACATGTCAGAACCTCTTGGCTATGAGGATCCAAACAAGGTAACATATGTATGCAAATTGAATAAAGCTCTTTATGGATTAAAGCAGGCACCTAGGGCATGGAACCATAGGTTGACCACATATCTTCAAGACCAAGGTTTTATCATGAGTAAAGCAGATACTTCTCTATTCATTAAGAGAAGTAATTCAGAGGTAATATACCTATGTGTATATACTGATGATATCATACTTATAGGTAATGATGCTAATGACATCAAACAGATCAAGAATCAGATGATGAAGGAGTTCAAAATTAGTGACCTTGGTCCACTATCATTATGTGAGAGAAAAATTATTGAGCAAGGATATTCAGTTTCCATATGTATCAACAAATATGCAATGTGCAGATTTGCTAACTAAAGCATTAGATGGTACAAAACTTTGCAGGTTTAAAGAAATGATTGGATTGCAGGATGTTCATGAAGATTAGAAAGTGAAGACCAAGACAAAATGTTTGGCTTGAGGGGGAGCTGTTGGTGCAAATCACAAGCCTACACATTTGGCTTGTAGCCCATATACATATGAAGTTCCATAGGAATAATTGCTAGTGGATACTTACCACTTTACCTTTGTAAAAAAGTCAATATTGACTTAGGAATCTTTGTAATCACCAGCCAAGAAAAACTCGTGGAATAGTTAGAAGTTGATTGAGGGAATATCTCCTAGAATGAAGGTTCACTTTTTAGAGAGAGCCAAAACTTGAATTCAAATTCAAATGAGGATGAAACTCCTATATATACTCTTTTGTAAAAGTAGCGGGTGTGTGGTCATATCCCGAGCTTCTCATTGCCATTATGTATGTATGTAAGGCCTTCACTGTAGCCTACACCTTTTTTCATTATAAGGCTATGATAACCATGTTAGAGTATGATCAATGTCTACCCCTCATGATTGTATGCACATTTTGTAAGGCCCCCTTTATGAGGAGAAGCCAAGCGTGCATTACCCAATTGATGGGAATCCCAACTTGAATGTTGGATGAAGGTCATATTGGACCATGTAAGATATTATAAGGAAAGGGAGTTACCACGGTCCCCAATTGTGGGGTCCGGGGCAGCGGTGAGCAGCCCCGGCTGGGGGGTCCAAGGGGGCCAGCGGGCCCCCTGGTGGGGGTCCGGGGGCAGCGCCCCCGGCGCGACGGTAAAGGGAATATTCCATGGAATATTCCCTGTTGGTGTCAGAAATCATTTATATTTGTTAGGTCGGTTCAACCAGTCTAAGCCGTGTATGGCAATTACGCGGGCAGTGGCCGCCCACGCTCTACCGCCCATGTATAGCCGTCCATGGCATGCCACCCATGATCCTATATATACATGACTTCTGCACTACTTAAGACATTCAGTTGAGCCAGCATACCTCTACCTTGTATCTCCCTATCTAGAGTTGTCTAGATCACCATTTAAGCTCTACCTTGAGAGCGCACGGGTGGACAACGCCATCATCTTTGTACTTGCTGCTAGTAGAAAATTGTTGAGATTCTCCTATATCTGTTATCTTCTCTGCTATTGCTCCTGTGTTATATTGCGTAACTATTGTCTTACAAACCAAGCCTATGACATTGTACAACATTGTTCATTATTACATTATACTTACATTGTTCGTCTATGACATCTGTGTTATAGTCATCTTCTACTGTCAACTTGTACTGAGCATATCTCACTCATTTCTCCACCAAATTCAATAATCTATAGCTTGGTGGAATCATCCTAAAGTTATCTACATGCGAAAAACATTTGAAGCAATTATATTCAGCAGATTGAGAGAAATTGATGTTGAAGCACTCACTAGTCAATAGCTCCAACAATCCTAAAAAATTGGGGATAAAGATTATCTTGCTAAATTGATTTCTCTGAGCATAGTTAATCATTTTAAGTGATTACACTTGGAATCAGTAGCTTACTAAGCTAATTAGATATCCCTAAAAGGAATTTTTCCAATTCCTACTATATTGGTTGTACTGAGCATTAAAAGCAGCAGGTGTATCACTCAAAATAGAAGGTTTTCTTAAAGTCTTCTATTTTGAACTAGTCTGTTTTGATCAAATCTTTTCATACATTGAAAATCCTACCCAATTTGTTTCCTTTGACAATCAACCTTCCATCCTATCTGTACTGTTCTACATATAATCCATTAGCATTGAACCTAACTTGTACTTTGTGGACAACTATTTGTATAACAAGAACCATATTATTTATTATATTCGGAACATGCAACACATCAGTAAGATTTTTTATATTCCTATAATCCATAGATAATGCTATGTTTCCTATATGCTCTATAGGATATGATGTGTCAGCTCCTGTTTCAACATATCTCGGAATCGACAATTTTGGCAAACTACTAAGCCATTCCATATGATTGGTCATGTGATTTGAAGCACCTGTATCAACATATCAGACATTATCATTTGATTTTGAAACATCAGCAAGCATGGTATTCATCATGGGATGTTGGAACATGGATAGCTTCTCTGAATCATCTGCACTTGTGGATGCATAGTAGTTTTACTGCCTTCTATTATTCTAATTCTTGAACGTGCAATCACATTCAAAGTGTCCAGGTTTACCACATTTCAAGCTCCCTTTACTATCATTACTTGAATCATTTCTTTCAAAATTTCGACGATCTCTTTGGCTCCTCTGCCTCGAAACTGTCCTCTACCTCCTGCACAATTTTGATGTTGACCTTGGTCTTGGTTATTGTTTCCTCTTACACTTTCAAAACCTCTACCTCTGCCTCTCTCTCTACGAGAGTAGAATACCTACTTAGAACTAGGTTTTCCTTAAGATTTTGAGTCCTCACCAAGATTCTTTTCTTCAACAATTAGCAATATGGACACATGATTAGCAAAATTTGGAATATTTTCCTTGGTCTATATAGATGTTTTGAACTTCTTATATGCCCAATCATGCGATCCTATATGCTAATAGATAGCCAATACATTAGATTTTTCTCTCCTTGATTCCATTCTTCATGCACTCCTAACTAGTCTGCAGTGTGATTCCTCTTTGGTAACTATGGAGGTTTTTGTTCTCTCCTTTGATGTACATCTAGTAGTCCTTTCCCATTAGGAAATTGGTCAGTCTTAATCTTGAAGCATAAAATTTGTTCTTGTTCAGCTTATTGCTCATAAGTTGACTCACCATCCACGTTTGCCATTTCTACAGCAATTCACAACACTACAAAATCACTACAAGCAGTACTTCTATTTGAACATTGTTGCACTATAATGTGATAGTTTGATCTAAAAAAAAACACAGTTTTCATGTGTCAACAGTATTTAGAATCACTTGAAATTCCAAATTTATAATATTTTGAGTGTTGCCGAAGAGGATGCAAGTTATAGTTTTGCGAATTCACCTCTTTTTTTTGTGGGCCCCACCTTGCGAGCCCAAGCAAAGGTGAAGATGGCTCCAAAATAGAAATCTGAGAAAAACAAGTGACCCTAAAGTGACAACTCTTGAAAATATTTTGATGCCAATTTTCATAGCAATCTAAGGTCATTTGTGAATCACTCTTTCTCCATGCCTTCTTGCATACTCTTCAAGTTGGTGTTCTCCATGAGCTCTCTACAACCACACTGGCTTTGATACCATGTCATGAGGAAGGAGATAAGGAAGAGAGATCACTCACACAGTCTCACACTCAAAGAGGAGCAGACACACAGATTGAGGCAAGGAAGAAGAATATTCTTCTATTACATAAAAGGAATGTGCAAAAATGACCTAAAACAACAATACAACTAGTTCAATATATAAAGAACAATACGTAAGGAGAATCATAATGTCCACAAATGAGTGAACTGGCCACAAACAAATTTTCCATCACTCTTGGTAGATACATATAGCAAAGCTCAATGAATTATACCTGACATATACCGACATGACCACTATACATGTTAGAGAAATGAAAAAAATTATAAGTGTCATCCTGGATCATCACATGTTGAGCTTGATATCTTAACAAAAGGTAATACAAGATGCTGAAACTTCTTGTTTTGAAGATTCGATTGGAAATGTAGATTGGGAGAAAGCTCTGGATGAGGAGATGGTTGCACTTTATGGAAATGAAACATGGAAGCTAGTTCCATTGTTGCAAGGAAAGAAACCCATAGGCTGCAAATGGGTTTACAAGGTAAAGCACATTGTTGATGGTAGCATAAGCACGTATAAAGCATGATTTGTAGCAAAAGGATATGCTCACGCTTATGGCATTAATTATCAAAAAATTTCAGCCTTCTAGTTAAAATGGTTTATATGCCATTAGACAAGAATCTGAAGTTTAATATGATATCAAGAGAGTCATTGGAAAATGCTACTATGTATAGGAAAATTATGGGAAGTTCGATACATCCCAAAATTATAAAGCCCGATCTAGGCTACATTGTGGGACTTGAAAGTAAATCTATGTGAGTTCTTAGGAGACCACATTTAGATTATTTACGATGCAACTCTACATTATCTAAGTGCTACTTTAAATTATGCATTGTATTATGAAGCTAGTGCAAAAGTACATGGTCATGGGTACACCGATGTAGATTGGGCTGGTAGTGTTCTCCATAGAAGATCTACTAGTGGATTTTTATTCTCACTTGCGAGTGTTGTTGTTACATGGAGCAATAAGAAGCAACCCACTATTGCTTGTACAAAGATTGAGTATAAAGGTGTTGCAATGGAAGCATGTGAGGCATCATAGCTAGAGATGCTACTTGAAGATTTAGATGTGGAAACACAGAAGACTTTTTATTTAATGTGACAATCTTAGCAAAACTAGCTTGAAATCGTGTTTTTCATGCTAGAACAAAGCATATAGAGGTACACTATCACTTTAGGAGGGAAAAAGTATTAACAAGTGACAATGATATTATTTATGTGAGGATAAATGAGAAATTTGTTGATATTTTCATTTTATTGAACTTGTTTATGTGAGAATAGATGAGTAGTTTGTTGATATTTTCACTAAAGCACTTCGAGAAGAGAAGCTGTAGAAGTTTTGGAGGATGCTTGGATTACAGGACATGACATTGAGTGTGAGGGAGAGTGTTGAGATATCAATCTCAACATGTGATGATTGAGGATGACACATACCACTTTTCATTTCTCTGACATGTATAGTGGTTATGCCAATATATGTCACGAATACTTTTAGTGAACTTTTATAGATTTATCTATGGAGGGTGATGGAATATTTTTTTTCTTTCTAAACCACTCATTCATGGAAATTAGGGTTTTCTTTATGTACTATTCTTTATATATTGTACTGCTTGTATTGTTGTATTAGGTCCTTCTTGTATATTCTCTTTATGTAACAAAAGAACTAGAAGAAGAACATTCTTTCTTGCCTCAATCTGTGTGTGCTCCTCTCTTTGTGTATAAGAGTGTGTGAGAGCTATATTCCTTACGTCCTTTCTCTTGACAAAAATAGGTAGGATGATGAAAAGCACCAATGAACAATATGGACCATTTCATACAAAGAATTGATAGTAGAGATCAAGAACATATTTGGAAAGTAGGTTCAAGTAGATAAATTGACTCTATAGCCCAATGTCAACCAACATCATCAAATGTACCTACAAGCAACAAGCTAGGCTGCATAAGCTCCCCCTCCATTCATTACCCCAACTCTGGTGGTGAGGTCCCATCTTGAAGCTATGAGATGGGCATACACCACAACCTATCCAAGAGCATAAAAAAGACTAGAAGAATGAATGGCCTGGATGGAGCAAAAGGAATTACTAGTATGGGAAATCCAAAAAAACAAGGAAATCCATCCTATAGCTAAAAAATCATGGAAATTATTATGTAAGTTGACTATTCAAGTGCAATTGGGTGAGTTTTTGACCTTAGAAAAAATTGTATATAGATGCATACATAGGAGAAAAGGAAAATGACATTCACAAAAAGGCAAAACGAAAGTCCTTAATCAAATTATGCACATATTTTGCATTAAAGTGAAGGATTAGGATTTTGCATGAGTAGTTAAGATAAAAAATGGATAGTGTTGCTCAATTTAGCTTGCAAGTCAGAGTAATCATGGAAGTTATCTTGCAGCTCAAGACATGCACAATTCCTATGTATGTATGATTGAAGCACATGGAAAAAATCAATTCCAATACTTAAGCTCAAATTGAATGTGCCTACAAGTTTCATTGAGTGCGTCTAAGTGAGTGCTACTGCTACTACCAACTTCTACATGCTACACATCGTTGCAAACTTCTATGCCCATCATGCTATTGTAGTTGCTAATGAGGCTGATGGAGGACAAACACAATGCCTAATTGCACTAATGTATGTGTCTGACATGCAACAAGCACACTTGCTGAATAGATTGCCACATATGCATAGACAATGGCTACCAAGTCATGGGATACTTGAATATGCAATCATGGGTTGGCATGCTATCCCATGACATCCAATGATCATCCATTTTCTATAGCAAATTGACATGGAATTAGAGAAGGAGGGAGAACATGTCCTTGCATTTAGGCTGAGTGTCAACCTCATATAGGAACCAATTCTTACTTTCACGGTAGAGGTTATCACACAATAGCTACAACTTAGCCAAGAGGGAGTAATGATGCAAGTGGTGATAAGCTTGCTACAAGAAATGGAGAAGTTTTTTGAAAAACCATTTTCTAGCAAATTTGAGTATGCATAATTGCCAATGGCATCAACATTGTGGATGGACTTGCATTTTTCAACCCTTTGAAGTTCTTGTATTCTTTAGTACACAATAGCTTTGAAGTGAGCATCCTGGTCAAGTAGGCCAAAATCATGTTCCAATAACTAAAGAGCGAGACCAAAAGATTTTTACAATTGACTAAATGACTAGAGACCTCAACCCTAAACTTGAGGTAAATTTCAAATTGTTAGTTCTAGTTGATCCTCTATTGACAAGATAAAAAGTTGATGAAGTTGCTAAAATAGTGTTCCTTGTCAAGATATTGAAACAACTAAAAGCTCCCCTTGATTTTGGTACAAATAATAAGAAGGAAGACCATCACAAATGGCATAGGGAAGAGATTGTGCAACAAACATTTTGATGGGATCGAGAAAATTAGAGTGGCGCAAGAAATAATAAAGAAGGCTAAGGAGGAGGCAAGCTGAACTAGTGATGCCAAAGCAATGGGTAGAGTAGAAGCTAAGGTAGCCACCAAGGTTGAAGTAGAAAGAAAGACAAAAGAAAAAAAATTTTCTTAACTTGACACTAAAAAGAAGAGGAAGGAGGATGAGGAAGCTTTAAGGAGAGCAAAATGTGGAGAGGAGCATACCAAAAGCTAAAATTAGAGATCCATGGAGTTGTACATGTGGTAAGGTGCTGCAGTTTTCGTATCTTCCTTGCACTCAAATTCATTCTTGGTACATGAAGGATTTCAAACCAACAAATTCTTACTTAGTTGTTTCCTCTTGTTTATTGGCTTTGTGATCTCTTGATTTTGATCGTGCTAAAACAAGTGCCAAGCAAGAAAAGTTGAGCAAAGACTCGCACAACTATAATGCACTACTAACTCAAAAAATAAAAGAATTAGAAGATGGCCTAACAAGAAGAGAGTTCATATCTGTAGAGCAATTTTGAGTTATGGAAGGATCTATTTTCACTTTACAACAAGAGTTGAAAGAATCAAAAGAGGAGCAAAGTGCTCTAAGAACATGATTGCAGGAAGAGACAATTTAGAAAGTTGAATCTTTGGTCGATAAGGCAACGTTGAAGAAGAATGTTGATCTTCTATAGGATAAACAGTCATCCTTGTCCAAGCCCACATAGCCTAGTGGTTTGATGCCTTGAATCTCTGGGAGGAAGTCTTGAGTTCAAGTCTTGGCTCGACATATCTTGAGTTTCTCAAGAATGGGTGCCTCTACCTTATGAGGTTGGGTGTGTGAGTGTGTTTCCAATTCATTGGACTTTCAAATAAAAATCATCCTTAGAAGATCAAATTTTTTTGTTAATAGATAACCTACAAGCTACCATTTCTAGATTAAAAAACATACATGAATAAGAAAAATCAATTGAAGGATGCTAAAAACGCTGCATAGGTGAAGAAACAAATTTTGGAACATAAAGAAGCTCTATTTCAGAAAGAGTCTAGAAAGCGATCAAAGTACAAAGACAATTGGAAGAGAAAGATTTGGAGTTGGTGAAGAAATAATAGAGTAAAAAAAGATCACAAGTACAACTAATAGAAACAACAAAAGACAACCACCATTTTGTAGATGTCCTATCTATGGAATATGCCAAAATAGAAGTTATAAAAGTGGCCTCAAAATCCCAATGGGGGCATCCAACAAACTCCGGTTTAGAGGATGAATTTGTTGCTATAGTGAAGATAATAGCATGTCACTTCAAAGCTATTTCTGATGAATTTGTGTATGATTTGGATACAACAATATATCCTCCTTCGAAAGAAGAGGTTTATTTTATTTGTCTGAGTGTTTGTTCTAGAGAAGACGAATATCAACAGAGAAGAACTTTGTACTACGATGTAATAACAAATTAGAGTAATGAAGAATTGAAGTGCATTGGTGCCAATTCTCTGTACTTTTTTTTCACTGCTTTATCGTTTCTTCTGCATTAGTTTGGTGACTGATATTCAGTGTAGAAGTAGAACAATATAATCCATTTTGTGTGTTATTAGGGAATGGAAACTCATATTCTATCTATTCTCGATGGAATCCGTATTCCTAGAACTGTAGTTTGCATGATAGGCTCTAAGCCCAACAAACAAAGGATGTGGCCATTTCATGATAGCTTGTATTTTTACAAGATCCATCAAGATTCCATGTTTGGAGATGATGTAGCCAAGATAGCTGACCTCTGTTTTGAAAAAATCAGACTTTGGCTCCTTATCAAAGAGTGAATTCTCTTGTAACACTTTCAAGACTTAATATAACTGTTTCAAATGTTCCTCTCTTGATCTACTATATATAAGAAAATCGTCTAGAAGATTGAATACAAAATTTTCTAACTAGGACCATAACACTTTGTTCGCGAGTGTCTTGAATGTGGTAAGATCATTGCTAAGATCAAACAACATCACCAAGAACTCCTAGTGGCCAAATCTACTCCTAACGGTAGTTCGAGCAACATCATCCATGTTAAACCAAACATGATGATAAGATGATATCCTGATGTCAATGAATTTCTCTCTCCTTGATTTTAAGATGATTCCAAGATTTTGAATATAGTAACTTAAACATGGATTGAGTGTCTCTATATTTTTGGGAGAGGTCACGTAGAATAAAGTTCTTGAATAAAATCTTCATTGTCATTTCATCCGTGTTTATAAACTTTCTACAAGAAAACATAAGAATATATTAATAAAATAAAGAAAAATTGTGTTTAATTTATAAGAAACTGAGTGTATTTATTGAATGTGAAGAAGAATATTACCATACATGTAAGTATCTACATGAGAATTGTCTGCAATTATAAGTGTGTCTACAGTAATTTGCGAATCTGAATACTCAATGTGTGTCCAAACAAATGAGTGTGCATTCATTATGATGTGAGTACATATGATATATATATATGTGTGTGTTTTGTAGTATGTGCATTGAAACTCACAAAAAGAGAGGACATTTTACAATATGCGTGTCATAAAGGAGTATGTTTTCGTGTGCCAACACGTGTGTGAACATGTGCAATTATATGAGCACACACGTATGTTTGTGTATGTGTGTGCATCTATGCGTCTCATGTTTGCATGAATGTATGTGTGCTAACGTGAGTTGTTCGTGCTATTTATCTGTACTTTGTGTACGAACAAGTGTGAATCCATCAATTTAAAAACAAAAGAATAGAACACTTAATTATTAAACCAAAAATGTAAAAGTTAAAACTCTAAATGTAAAGCAAAAAGAAAACACATGCAATAAAGCAACGTGAAAAACGAAAACTTAAAAAAAAAAGAAGCAAAAGCACGTGCATCATGATTAAAAAGGTGGCGCTATCATCCATAAAAAGATATTGTGCACACGTAATGAGGTAGCAGCGGCATCGGATGGAGAAATAAGATCCATACTCAAAGATTTTTGGCAAACATCGATGCATATAACGCTACTTTGAGATGCAGTTTTGGCATTAGAGAGCATACCTTATGGTTGCTAGCTCAGAGGTATGAAGTATACAGAGATATGGAGTACAATACATGCAATTCATAGTTGTTCGAATTGTAAATAGAATTATTTTATCTTTGGAGGATATTTTGATGGGTTGCACAATTTGTGTGAGTCTTTATCATCAATATTTGTGTTCAAAGATTGTTTTCTGTTTTAATTGGCATACTAACTCACAGAAACTTTGGTTAGCGATATTCAGCACTGGCTAATTTTCCAATCTTCTATGATTTTATGATTTTATGATTTTGCGTCATGTTTTTATGATTTTATGATTTTTCTATCATGTTTTTCCAATCTTCTACGATTTTTGTAAATGACTTTATGATTTTTGTATCATGTTTCAATCTTCTATGATTATTGAATTCTGCATAATCTAAGTAGCTCTCTGCATGAGTATCTGTTTTCTATGAGATTTAATCAGATAAATTGAACATAGCGAAAGATGAAAGCTTGCTGAGAAGGAGAATAACATGTGATGAATTCAGCGCTGAAGGAAGTGCTATGTTTCGGCTATACTATTAGTTGATTAGTTTGATTGTGGTGCATTATTCATGGATAAAACAAAGACACTTCAAGCTAATACTTTGCGCAGTTTCACAAGAGAGAAAGATCAATTTTATTGTTTGGATGGTCAATCATCCTTGGGTTCTTCAATCTCATAAACTATAAGTGAAATCTCATAAAAAGTTAATCACATATACCCAAGCGCTCCGTGTGAGGACCTCCATATTTTCCGACACACTTGAACTTTCCTGAAACAACCTACGTGCACTCTAATTTGGAACACATGCGATTGGAATTGTTTTGCACAGATAACTATTGATAGGCAGGCATTTGCTAGACTAGGGCTACGAAGGAATACAAAAGAAAATATACACACACACTCATGATCTAGTGGCTACCTACGTGCCATAGTAGCCCTTGTCTATATAGCTTGTGAGGATTTCTATCCTCCATTCCTTTCCAACCACCTTTCTCTATACGGAGATGGCCCATATTTTAAGGTCCTTTAACCTCTCATTCAATTTCTAAGGTCTAAGACCTTATTTTATAACATTTCCTTCCCCTTAGTTCCATTTTGTCCTGAAAATGGCAGTGGAAGGCATCTAAAATTGATCTTTTAATGGTTGCTCGCATTGGCCTCTATGTAAAATATAATGTACATAGTCATCTATATGTGCTATTTTCTCATATCCTTCCACTTAAGAAAACATTTGAAAAGTCAAGAGAAAAATGGAAAATTGTTTAGTAAGTGTCCTCTATCTCCCTTCTTATAGACCTAGATCCAAACTATAGTCTTATAAAATCAACATCATCTTAGTCACTTCAATTCATAATGTCATGTGTTTTTGGTGGAGCAGTAATGTGAAAGATAACTATGAAGCTCTATAGAGATAATAACACTTACTTAATAAAACAAAGTCCTAAAAAAGAAGTGATCTCAAACCCTTCTAGGAACAATATGATAGACATGCCCTCATACCACTCTAGGTATTCCTAACTTTGAGTGTACTCACAAGTAATAGTTGTGTCCTAAACCTATATCATGTCTATGCATACTTTCTATGCTCTAGTTATCTTTTATATGTCCATGTTTTACATACTTTTATATGTGTGGTGGAATGGAAGAAAAGAGAGAAGACGTGTTTCTCATAGAAGAGATGAGATGAAGGTTCGACGAAGGACGTGGTAGAAAGGAGAAATGAAGGAAAGAAAGCTGAATAGAAAGGAAGGAATCAAAGGAGAGAGAACATCAGGAAGATGTGATATTTCTCATTTGAGAAAAGAGGAAAATCAAGCAAGGAGGGATTTTTTCTACCCTCAATTAAGGTATCAAATATCATTCAAATTCATTATTTTTTGTCCTCATGTGTCCTTTGCAGCTTGTATTAGAGGCCTATAGCTCAAAGTTGAAGAAAATATTTATCATAAACATTTGATGGACTTGCAACATTGCACCCACAAACATAGTTTCCAATCGATGATCACCTAATAGCTGGTCAACTTCAAATGTGTGCTACTATCTTCTTGAAAGTAGTTTATTCACAAAGTTATCTTGCAAGGTCTCTGATGACATAAAGATTGCTGGAATCAAAGGATTATGAATATTCTGCATCAATAAATAGTTTTTAATAGTATCTTTTTGGTGGTGCTTGACATGACATTGGGGACATTGTTGACAATCGTTTGGTGGGAAAAGAATTCCAAATGCAACATGGAAGTGTGTTTCCACTTATTAGCTTTTGCTAATCCTTGGAATTTATTATCGAGGACTAGAATTATTGTTTAGGCTTAGTTTTATTTTGCGATTGTGCAATTTCTAAGCACATATATAGGGGTTTGCCCATAGGGGAACCCATATTTATTGCCTATATTGATAAGGAAGCAAATGTTTCCTACCTTCAACTCTGACTAGATATATTTATTTGAGCAAGGGCACAAGTGTTTTGAGAGAGGATGGACATGGGTAGATGCACATGCACATGCACCACTTTCATCGTTGTTTGTATGGATGCAATTCACATAGATGCGCCACAATGGTGTAGGTGTGTCATGTAAAATGAACAAGCATACTATGCAATATCATAGGCTATTGGAAATGAATAAGTATACTAATCCCTAGTAACTAATAAGATATGGACATTGAAAATTTCCTCAAGAATGCATTATAAGCTAGTAAAGAAGGAAAGGAATAATATATATTGTGATAAGAACTTTGAAGAATCAAGGGTAGAGGAACTTTAAGTATCATAAAACTTTAGCAAGTAAACCAAGTGTATGTGCTATGGTAACTCCAATAGGATTTATAGCTAAAGCTTTCAAAAGGCTATGAAGGAGAACACACACACACACACACACATATATATTAATGATATAATGGCCACCTCCCTCCATAACTACCCTTTTCTATATATCTTGTGAGGATTTGTAACCTCCATTGATTTCTAGTTACCTTTCTTTAGAAAAGCATGATTCACATATTAAGGTTCCTTAGCCTCTCATTCAATCTCTAAGGTCTAAACCCTTAATTTATACCAAGTTGGTCCACCCAACATTGCACTTTCATGACATTTGAACTCAGCTTGGAACATTCCATGAAATCAATATAAGTGCACGTGACATTATTTCAAGTCTTTTGCATTTGCATCTATCTTTATTGAAGTTTTTTCTAGGTTTTAAGTGTTCCAAATTCTTCCATTGAAGTTGTTGATTTTTCAAGACTTTGTGACACTTCCTTGGTGTTTAAGGTTGATCTATCTAGATCTAAGAGCCTTCATATATTTTTGGAAAATTCATAACCTCATTGCTTTATCCTTTCCCTCAATAGACGCAATCACAATATCACAATTTACTCATAGATAATTCATTGTATTTATGATTTATTCATCAACTTATGTAAAAACATCATACACTTTCACTCACTAATCAAGAGCATCTTCTTCAAGATACTTTTAGGTAAAATATTTTCAAGTTCTTTCGTCATGGAAAATCTATTTAAGAGAATTATGATTGAGAAGCAAGGGGCTAGGGTAGTACAAGAAATTGTTAAAGAAAAAAAGGAACTCATGAGTATGAATGTCATTGAGGATTTAGATGTGCTTGAAGAAGAAGCACATACTTATGGACTTCCAAACAATATGAGGATCACAAATTTTCTAAGAGTGCCAACAAGTTACATCCACTGAAGCAAAATTTGAAATAATCTCAACTTTGATTGAAGAAATGACTCAAATATCTAAAACTATGAAAATAGTGGGCACTAGTTTTGTAATGTTTAAGAGATGATTGATAACCAAGTATCAAGTTTGAAAGAAAGCTTTGAGAATTTTTCTAAGCAAGTCAAAGAAATTCAAACATTCATGTGTAAAGATGAGCATCTAGTCTAAGTTCATAGTATGTCTACTAACACTCTTGATCAAGATCATTTACCTAACCATAAAGGATCCACACTAGAGATGTTGAGATATCAAGCTCAACATGTGATGATCAAGGACATCGTCTACCACTTTTTGTTTCTCTGACATGTATAGTGGTTATGCTCATATATATCAAGGATGTTTTTACATAGCTACATGGCTTTTCCTTGTGCTTACATGACCAAAGTAGTACAAGATGTGTAACCTTCTTGTTTTGAAGATGCAATTGGAAATGTAGATCGGGAGAAACAAGAAAGGTATGGATGAGGAGATGGCTACAATTTATGGAAATGAAACATGGAATCCCGTTACGTTGCTCTATAAAAAGGAACTCGTAGATTGTAAGTGGGTTTACAAAGTAAAATATAATGTTGATGGTGGCATAAGTAGCCATATAACATGGTTCATAGAAAAAGTATATGCATAGAAATATCACATTTATTATGAGGGAAATTGTGGGTGTGTAACAAAAAAGGCTATAGAGCACTTCTTGCATTTGCCTTAACAAAACGATGGAATTTGCATCAGATGGATGTAAAGACTGTTTTTTACATGGAGAGCTGCAAGATGAAGTATACATGGAACAACCACAAGAATATGAGGACTCAAAGCATCTTGAATATTTTTATAGGTTGAAAAAGTCTTTATATAGGTCTAAACAAGCCCATCGTGCTTGGCATGCAAGGATTGCTAATTATTTAACTTCGATTCGTTTTTTTGTGTGATGCAAATCACTCATTATATGCAAGGAAGGTTGATGATGGCATCATAATTGTGGCCATTTATGTTGATGACTTGATTGTAGGTGGTGATAGTGAATAAAGCATGAAAGAGGTAAAGAAATTCCTTATGCAAGAAATTGACATGAAAGATTGTATTATGGTGTTGCTACTTTTTGGGCATTCAATTTATACATATAGAAATAGGTATATGGTTGTCAAAAGGCACTATACCTTGAGTATGCTAAAAAAGTATGATATGGATGATAGTAAGCCAATTTATATGCAATTAGTTCAAAATTTGAATTTGGATGCTACCTCAAGTGAAGTATTGACAAATGCTATAATATACATGAGAATTGTAGGAAGTTTGATCTAT
The DNA here is from genome assembly GCA_020310875.1 of Ceratopteris richardii. NCBI lineage: Eukaryota > Viridiplantae > Streptophyta > Polypodiopsida > Polypodiales > Pteridaceae > Ceratopteris > Ceratopteris richardii. Next base: position 136,209,662 of record CM035428.1, on the reverse strand, counting down.
CTCACAATTGCATGGCCTTATCTAAGCCACATTATGGGACTTTAGAGTCAATTTATGCAGGTTCTTAGGAAACCACATTTAGATGCTTTGAGATGCACTCTATATTATGTGAGTGCTACTTTGCATTATGCATTGTTTTATGAAGATGTTGGTGTAGAATTGCATGTTTATGGATACATTGATGCGGATATGGAATTTCGGTATTCTAAGGTCTCAATACAAAATGTTGGAAGTGGTAATGGGCCACAATAATAATATATCAGAGGTTTAGAGGATATTCCAATAGATAAACTTTAACATAAACAGCTTAAGACTAAAAAAGAAGATGAGCTAGAGATAGAGAGAGAATAGATGATATTTCAATTGTAACGGTAAGCTATGAGGCTCACCTACACTATCTATATATGAATGTCAAATTAGAATGTGTGAATATGATACAAACTAAAAATATCTGAATCTAGGCAGAAATAGGAACTAGATACAAGAAATTATGTGCCTAAGATGTTTGAAGAGTGTATGTGTGAGAATATGGAGAATAAGAACATTTTAGAACTGTTGTGTAGCAAACCCAAATTCTGATAAATCTAATAAAAAACAAGTGACCTAACAAGTAAGAAAAAAAATAGACTTGCTACTCACAGTAAATCAATAGCTGATGTTGATGGCAAGCTGGCACTAGATAATCACCAAGATGTAGACCACAACTCCTCCAAGAGTGTGAGAACTCCTCCTCCAAGATGGCCTCCTAGTGATCACCTCCTCAAGAGTGTGTGAACATTCTCTCTTCAAGATGAACTTCTCCTTATGTTGAGCACTTAAGCTCCTTGAGATGATCCTTGAGTGATATTAAATAATGAGCCCATGATCTCCTTATATAGTAGTGGAGGCCTATCCAAAAGCATGCTTAAAAGCATAAATCACACGATCACATGTGATCATATGAAATCTACGAAAGAATAAATCTGCTGCCATTTGTGATTTTCTTGCTTTTCTAGTAACTCAACAAAATTTTCTTCTTTGCGAGAATGAACCCGTTAGGATTGTACCTAGGTGTGAGCTTTAGAAGGCAATTGCTTTAACCATTGCACCCACACACTCTTGTTGTAGAGAGGCTTGTAAGAATCTTTCTGATGCTAGTTGTTTGGACCAACTAGACATTGACTCCAAGAATCCCCCCTTCAATGTCATAATGGTTCAAGGTTCAATAACTTGCAAAACTTCTCACGTCAGCAAATATCTCTTATTTGATATCCATTGAATCTTGAGCTGAATGAGTATGAACCTATATACTTGAGAAATTCCAAACTAAATGTCTGGATGTGTATTACATAGATATATCAAGCAATCAATTGCTTGACTATATAATGTAGCATCAAATGATTGACTATTGGGAGACAAAGATGCTTGGATTTTGCTAAACCTTAATCATCAACAATGGTGCAAGAGTCATTGTCTGTTATTTCTTTTGTGCTCATAAATGTATAGATCTGCACTTGCATGAATTTGCTAGCAGTTTAGATTTTCAAAAAATATATCTATCTAATAATACCATGCTCTAAGAGCCTATTTCAATATGTATCTAACCTTATATAAACAACATACTAATCCTTTTGCATATGTGCTTAAAACCTCAATTATTTATCCATGTACACTCCCTCCTTGAGGTTTCCATTGAAAAATGTCTATTCAACATCCAATTGGTACACTGGTCACTTTTTCTATGTAGCCATAGCCAAAATTGTATGGACAATGATCACCATAGCTATTGGTGCAGAGGAATTTTTAAAGTGAACCTTCCATATGCCTAAACTTCTATGCAACAAGTTGAGCTTTTAATTTTTCAAGATTTCTATAAGGTCTATAGTTCATTTTCAAGATCCACTTAGTGCCACTTATCTTGTTCTTTGGTTGCCTATCCATTAGCTCCCAATTACTTTTGACGTGATGTTGTGGTAGTCGACTTGCATTCTGCCTTTCAACTTGGATCAATAAACACTTCATCCAAGTTTACCCCTTTCTTAAAATCCTCATAATTTTGTTCATCAATGACATATTCATTGTGACTCCTCTTTTGTGATCCTTGAGGTTTATTGATAAATTTGTGTTTAATATAGTATCTTTTGACATCTCCAATGTTACTGTTAGTGTCCATGTGAAAGGCCAAATGGCCACTTGACACTTTTGAATATGTTCTTTAATAAAACATATAGTGGTCTGGTTAGTCACAAGCTTTATGTTCGACTGCATTTGTAACATCCAAGATATCTATGTTCGTGCTCCCTGTGTAATGTGTTTTTGTGTAGATTGTGTAGCCTATGTGCAAAGTACCATGTGCCGTAGTTGGGACTTAGTTTTCTACTCTAAGGATATCATTTTGGAGCTCTCAAGAAGGAGAGCACACTGCGATGCAGAAGTACAACACATTGTGGTTCATCATGTTGAAATACTTCATACAAGATGAGAAATTCATGGATGTTGGGATAGATGGATGAATGCTCCAAGAGACTGAGTAGGTACTGCTAAACCTGCTTTGTACCAGCCCTCTTTTGCTTCAGAGTTGATAAGTAGACCTTCGTAGGTTTCCAATAACACCAAAAAATGGTCTATGTACTTTGGAAGTGATGTATGTAATGATTGAATCAAAACAGATAACTTTGAAGTTCACAAACTCAAGAAAACCTTCTATTTTTGTCTTGATATCTGCTGAATGTTTTGCTCAGTGTGACCAGCACAGTAGACATTGATAAAATTCCTTCTAGGGGTATTTAATTAGCTTAGTAACCTACCATTTGCAAGTGGAACGATGTAAAAAGATAAACTATGCTAAGAGAAATCAATTTAGCAAGTTTAGCTATACCCCCGACTTTTTAGGACTGTAGCAGAAAATGACCAGAGTTCACCTCGATGCAGATTTCTCTGAAATGGCTGAATAGAATCACTTTAGACTTTAACAACATGTAGATGACTTTGAGCTGAATCCAACAAGCTTTGAATCACTGAATCTGGTGAAGAATTGACCGAGATATTCTTTTGACAAGTTGACAGACTTTTGAGTAGACTAACAGAGAACTCAGAGATGAATGATGTAAATGTATCTATTAATTAACACTTGTAAACAATCCCATTGGCATGAAAAACATTGCCTAATGGTGTAGAGAGGTGTAGGCTATAGCATAGTCCTCACACACACTCAAAAATCAGTAGAATGAGGCTCGGGAATGATCTCTCACTACCGCGATTTTTCATGTTCACTTTTATTTTTATTATTGAAGATTTGAATTCAAATTCAAATTTTGGCTCCCTATGATCAGGCTCCTAAATGCTTGGAGATATTCCTTCAATCAAATGAACTACTTTTTCCACGACTCACTTTGGTAGGTGATTACAAAAGATTCTAAGTCAATTTGACTTTTACAATGAGGTAAAGTGGTAATTAACCACTAGCATATGTTCCTATGCTTCTTCATATATGTGTAGACTTTAATGCATCCTTTGAGCCAAATGTGGAGGCTTGCAATTCACACCAACAGCTCCCCCTCAAGCCAAACATTTTGGCTTAAGTCTTCATCTTCAATCTTCAAGTATATCCTACAATCCAATCATGGATTTGAACCTGCAAAGTTTTGTTCCATCCAAAGCTTTAGTCAACAAATCTGCACATTGCATGTTTGTTGATACATAGGTAAGTTGAATGTCCTTGATTATCAACTTCTCTCTCACATAATGATAATGGACCTCTATGTGTTTGGTCCTAGCATGATAGATAGGATTAGCTCCAAGGTGAAGAGAACTTGTATTATCTCCAAAGATAATTGGTGACCTAGTAAACAAACCCAATTCTATATACAAAAGCTTAATTCAAATTGCTTCTTGTGTGGCATTAGCGAGTCCTCTATACTCTACCTCTGTGGAAGACAAAGCAACAGTAGGTTGCTTCTTTGAAGACCATGAAATTGGTTTGTCACCTGCAAAGGAAATATATCCAGAAGTGCTCCTCCTATCATCCTTGCATCCTGCCCAATCTGCATCTGAATAAATTTTGATATCAATATCTGAAGTGTAAGGGAAATACAAACCATGATTCTGTGTACCCTTGAGATACTTCAAGATTCTCTTGGCAGCCTCTAAGTGAGGTATCCTTGGCTTGTGCATAAATTGACTTAGTACACTAACTCCATATGCAATATCAAATCTTGTAAGAGTAGCATAGTTCAAGCTACCCACCATACTTTGATAACCTGTAATGTCTTTGACTTCATCACCTTCATGGGCACTTAGTTTTAGGTTTACCTCCATTGGAGTGCTAGCTACTTTAGCATCCTGCAAGTGAAACTTCTTCAACATATCCTGTACATATTTTTTCTGAGTAATGTATATCCCTGAATTAGTGTAAACTAATTCAAGTCCAAAAAAATACTTCAATAAACCAAGATCATTGATCTTGAACTCCTTCATCATCTGGCTTTTGATATACCTGATTCCATTGACATCATTACCTATAATGATGATGTCATCAACATAAACACAAAGGTATATTACCTCTGAGTTACTTCTCTTAATGAACAAAGAAGTATCAGCCTTGCTCATGACAAATCCTTGGTCTTGGAGGTATGTAGTTAACCTGTAATTCCATGCCCTAGGTGCCTGCTTCAATCCATATAAAGCCTTTTTTAATTTGCAAACATAAGTTACCTTCTTAGGGTCCTCATAACCAGGAGGTTGTGACATATAAACTTCTTCTGAAATCCATCCATTCAAGAAAGCATTTTTGACATCCAATTGGTACATATTCCAATTTTTTGATGCAGCCACACTTACCAACACTCTGATTGTTGGCATCTTCGCCACAGGAGAAAATGTCTCTTCATAGTCAATGCCTTGGTTTTGTGCAAAACCCTTGGCTACTAATCTGGCTTTGTACCTATTAATTGTTCCATCAGAATTTCTTTTCAACTTATAGATCCATCTGGATCCTATTACCTTCATAGAATCCTTCTTGGGTACTAACTCCCATGTGTCACTCTCTTTGAGAGCATCAATATCCTCATCCATAGCTTCTTTCCATTCTGATTTGGTTATTGCTTCTTCATATAAACCTGGTTCTTCATTTGACAAATCTTTGGCAAGATAAACAGAATGTTTAGTAACAAGAGATGTATCATACCCATATCTAATAGGTTTTTTGCTTTCTCTTTGAGATCTTCTGATTGGTTGAGTTGAAGATTCAGGTATGTCTTCAAGCTTCTTCATCTTCATTTTGCCTTTGGACTTCCATGCTTTGAATTCTTCAAGATTGATAGTGTCTTCATCATCTGAACTTGGGTCTTCATTTTGAGTAGGTTCCTCCTTTGCAAGTTTTGGAAATTCCTCTTCCAAATCATAGGGTAATTTGACCTTCTTGCATTCATTCTCATACCAAGAATCATTTTCATCAAAGATCACATCTCTGCTTACCATAAATCCCTTATTGGTAGGATTATAAAACCTGTAACCTTTTTGATTTAAATCATACCCAATAAAAATGCATTTTTCAGCCTTTGGGTCTAGCTTACCTCTTATCTGAGAAGGAATGTGCACATATGCTACACATCCAAATATTTTGCAGTGATATAATGAAGGTCTCTTACCATGCCATGCTTCATAGGGTGTCATACCATCAAGTGACTTAGATGGTAACCTGTTTATGAGGTAAGTGGCAGTAGAAACACTCTCTCCCCATAGATAGTTAGGTAACTTCTTCTCATTAAGCATAGATCTAGCTGTCTCAACAATTAACCTATTTCTTCTCTCAGCTACCCCATTCTGTTCAGGAGAATACCTTGTGGTTATCTCTCTTTTGATGCCTCTGTCCTGCAAGAAGTCTTCAAATTCATTGGAGAAGTACTCACCTCCTCCATCTGACCTTAGCCTCTTCAAATTCCTTCCTGTCTGGTTTTCAACTAATGCAAGATATTTCTTAAAACAATTAAATACCTCATCCTTGTGCTTCATGAAGTATAATACAGTCCATCTGCTATAATCATCAATGAAAGACACATAGTATCTTGATCCTGAGACTGAGGGATCTTTGCTAGGTCCCCAAACATCTGTGTGTACAAGCTCTAGGTAGTCTTCATGCATATATCCTTTCTTGGAGAAGGGTAACCTGTGAGACTTACCAAATTGACAAGCACCACACTTGTAGATCATATGTTGTTTGGATACATTAGGTATCCCAAGTACACATTGGTCCCTGCACATTTGCTTCAAGGTTCTTTCTCCTATGTGCCCTAATCTTTTGTGCCAAATCTCAAGCTCTAAAAGTGTTTGATCTTTATAACTGTATAGTGCAATATTCTTTGTATCTTCCAACTCAAAAGTAAAAAGTCTCTGATTTTTCTCCTTTAGCAATCCTCTTGAACCCATGTCTTGGGTCCTCCACATATGCTCCATATTGATTGAATCTGACCTGCAAACCTTTCTCCACAATCTAACCAACACTCATCAAATTTTTGGTAATGGTTCGTACATAGAGTACCCTGCTCAACAAATTCTGATTACCATCACAAGTCTTAACATTTCCAACTTTAACTACTGAATGCTTTGTATCATCACCTGTTTGGAATTGATATTTACCTTTGGGTTCCTCAAGATCAGAGAGTAGTGCCACATTTCCAGCCACATGATTTGAGCACCCTGAGTCAATGTAGAATAGGTGGTCATCATTTGTACCTGACTTTGAAGTCATGTTCATGATAAGAAGAGAGTCATCCAGCTCCTCTGTGTAGTTGTTGTAATCCTTTTTGGTTTTGAATCCTCCTTGGTAGTTGCCATTGTAATTGTTGTTGTAATTGTTGTTGTAATTGTTATTGTGGCCTTGGTGATGGTTGAACCTTCCTCTTAACTGTGAGTATCCACCTCTTTGGTAGCCTCTTCCTCTCTGATTTTTGTAATTCCTGAAACACTCATCTATAGTATGATTTGATAAACCACAAATGTTGCATGGTGATGAGTTATAGGGTCTCCCCCTACCTTGCTTACCTCCTCTACCCCTTCCTCTTGAAGATCTACCTCTCCCTGCATAGTTGGCTTGGGAGGTAGAGCCTTCATCTTCCATTTTTTTGCTCTTGCCTTTATCCTTAGACTTCTTATCAGTGTATAGGGCAGAAGAGTTATTACCTTTGGATGTATCTCCACTTTTGGTGAGCTTTGCTTCATGTGTAAATAGTTTTCCCACGAGAGTTGTAAGATCTGGAGTGTGCATGTCCATGTAGAGATCCATTGCAGTGGTGAAGCTTTCCCATTTGTCATCAACCTTGATTCCATTTATCACTTGCCTTACAATTTGTTCTTCTTCAATCTCTTCTCCTATGCTTGCTAACTGATCTCCAACATCTTTGATCTTGGTCACAAATTTTGAAACAGCTTGCTTAGGTTGCTTCCTTAGTGTTGTGAATTCAATCCACAACTGATTTTTCCTAGCCCTTGTATTGGAGGAAAAGTATGATGACAAGGTTTCCCAAGTTTCTTGGGATGTCATAAAATTTCTGATATGTGGCAAAAGAAAGTCAGAGATAGAGTTAAGTAAATAAGACCTTGCCAATGCATCCTTAGCACACCATGTGTTGAGCTTTTCTTGTTCTTCCTTGGTTGGCAATCCTCTTGCTTTGAATGAGGGCAATTCCTCATCTCCTGAGATGTATCCATAGAGACTCCTTCCTTGTAGGTAGGTCTTCATCCTTAGAGAGTAAGCTTGATAGATGTTCCTGTCCAATTTATCAATAAATGAAGGAAAACCATCTCCCATTTTACCTCTATTGCTCTGATACCACTGTTGGGATAGATGGATGGATGCTCCAAAAGACTGAGTAGGTACTGCTAAACCTGCTTTGTACCAGCCCTCTTTTGCTTCAGATTTGATAAGTAGACCTTCTTAGGTTTCCAATAACACCAAAAAATGGTCTATGTATTTTGGAAGTGATGTATGTAATGATTGAATCAAAACAGATAACTTTGAAGTTCACAAACTCAAGAAAACCTTCTATTTTTGTCTTGACACCTGCTAAATGTTTTGCTCAGTGTGACCAGCACAGTAGACATTGATAAAATTCCTTCTAGGGGTATTTAATTAGCTTAGTAATCTACCATTTGCAAGTGGAATGATGTAAAAAGATAAACTGTGCTAAGAGAAATCAATTTAGCAAGTTTAGTTATACCCCTGACTTTTTAGGACTGTAGCAGAAAATGACCAGAGTTCACCTCGACGCAGATTTCTCTGAAATGGCTGAATAGAATCACTTCAAGATTTGACAGCATGTAGATGACTTTGAGCTGAATCCAACAAGCTTTGAATCACTGAATCTGGTGAAGAATTGACCGAGATATGCCCTTGATAAGTTGACAGACTTTTGAGTAGACTAACAGAGAACTCAGAGATGAATGATGTAAATGTATCTATTAATTAACACTTGTATACAATCCCATTGGCATGAACAACATTGCCTAATGGTGTAGAGAGGTGTAGGCTATAGCATAGTCCTCACACACACTCAAAAATCAGTAGAATGAGGCTCGGGAATGATCTCTCACTACCGCGACTTTTCATGTTCACTTTTATATGTAATGAGTGAAGATTTGAATTCAAATTCAAATTTTGGCTCCCTATGATCAAGCTCCTAAATGCTTGGAGATATTCCTTCAATCAAATGAACTACTTTTTCCACGACTCACTTTGGTAGGTGATTACAAAAGATTCTAAGTCAATTTGACTTTTACAATGAGGTAAAGTGGTAATTAACCACTAGCATATGTTCCTATGCTTCTTCATATATGTGTAGACTTTAATGCATCCTTTGAGCCAAATGTGTAGGCTTGCAGTTTACACCAACAACGGATACCACTCATGGGGAGACTTACAATCACCATTATGCAACTCTAGAAGATGGCTGCCCTCAATTAGGCTCTTTTATTGGGACATAGACTTTCTATTTTGTATCTTTCTCTAGAACTAATCAAAGAAAAAACTTATGACTTTGAAAAATTCTATTTGATTATAGATCTCTTTATATATTTTGAGAGTGGGGTGTGTAAACACACTTAGGACCACGAAGAAAATTTTTTCCCTCTTTAGGAGGTTTTTTTCCCTAGCTAGTATATATGCCTATAACTCTAATAGGTGTTTTGTACATTTGCTTGTTAATAAATTCTATATTGTGTTGTGCTCCAAGATTCTTCTTCTTCCTATTGTTGTTCATGTGCTTCTGTAGACTTTGAACTTTAACAATTGGTATCAGAGTAGGTCATTGTTTCATCTATGTTGTCTTCAACATGCCTTTGATCATAATTTAAGAAAACAAAATTGGTGACCATACTGATGCCAAATATTTGAGGGGTTAGTCTTTTTTTTGTTGCAACAAGATTAATCTAGGTAGAACAAATCAATTATGTCTCTTCTATATCAAGATTTCTTAGCTAATTGAAAGGGAAAAAGTAAATGGAGCTCATTTACAAGTAAGAAGAAATATGCTAATGCTACATACTCAAAGAAGGAAGATAAAGATGACAAGAAAATAGCAAAACAAAAACACTCTTGTAAGTACTATAAGGCACATGATAATTTCATGAAGAGTTGTCCTCAACTATGTGCAAAAGAGGCAAAGAAGAAAGAGGCTTGAATGGTTGTTGCTGAGGCTTGAATGGTTGTTTAGTAATTTGATAGTTGGGAAACTTAACATATTGTTGGAGTTTGAGGTCTATGGAAGCACGTGAAGAGCACAAGGAAGAAGAAGAAGAAGCTTGGAGCACAACACACAATACTGAATGTATTACCACTAGAATGTACAAAGATAAGTAACCCGTTAGGGCTATAGGTGTATATACAAGCCGGGGAGAAAAAACCTCCTAAAGAGGGAAAAAAGTGCCCTAGTGGTCCTAGTGTGTTCACACAGATCACTACCTAAATATATCAACAAATCCCCCCTAGGAGTGATGTGGTGAATAAGGAGCTGACACTCATGTATAAGGAAGTGCCAAGCTATGTGGAATCAATCCACAAAAGAAAGTAAGCCCAAAGCTTTATAGAAAGCTCCAAACTTCTCCCTAGGAAGAGCCTTTGTGAAAAGGTTTGCAATGTTCTCCTGTGTGGGCACATATGCCAAACTCATCTCTCTAGCAGAGAACCTCTCCCTGACATAATGATAGTGGACCTCAATGTGCTTAGTGTGAGCATGGAACACATGGTTCCTGGCTAATGCCAATGTGCTCTAACTATTAGTGAAGATGGTGGTGGCAAAAGACTAACCAAGTCCCAAATCAGCCATGATGCATCTGAGCCACACACACTCAACAGTCTTTGTGAAAGCTTCTCTATACTCAGCCTTGCAACTGGAAGTGGCTATAGTAGGCTGCTTCTTGCTCAACCAAGATATGCATGAGCTACCAAGCATGAAGTAAAAACCACTGGTGGACACACGAGTGTCATAGCAACCAACCTAGTCAGAGTAAAAAAAGAATGTTAATCTATTGGTTGTGATCCCCCCTTGGAATAGAACAATGAAAGTAGTCGGGTATCACTTAAGTAGGGAAAGATGCTTTTCACCACCTGCGAATGCATAAAACTGCTGATCTATGAGAAAGAAATTGAATATTTGGCCAAGTAATGCATGAGTAAATCAAGCATCCAATAGCTTGCTGATAGAGAACAACATCAAATGCATCTCTAGCATCATGAAGACTCAATCGTAAACCTCTCTCCATAGGAGTGGTAATGGGTTTACAGTCGTCAAGGCCAAAATATTGCAATAATGTGTGAATTTATGTCGTTTGACACAAAGCTATTCCGCCATTAACTTGCATAAATTGAATACCCCAAATCATGATGCTAATGCCCCAAATCTAACATCTCAAATGAGGCATGTAGATCAATGTTAAAATCAACAATATGTTTCTCATGAGGACCTATAAGCAACATGTCATCAACATACACAACAATGATAAAAAACACATCATTTGAATGCTTAACGTATAAGGTGCTTTCAATTGGACTATTCTCAAAATGTGCAATCAGATAGGCATTTATCTTTTCATACCAAGCATGTGGTGCTTGCTTTAAACCATATAATGCCTTCTTTAACCTGCACATCTGGTTTTCATGCCCGTTTTGCACAAAGCCATAGGGCTAAAAAGCATACACTTCTGCATGCAAGTCACCATTCATGAAAACAACTTTAATGTCCAACTGATGTACCTTCCAACCATGATGAGCTGTAAGTGCACAGATGCTAGAAACTGTAGTCATTCAGCATGTAGGTGCAAAGGTCTTATCAAAATCAATGCCTCTTTCTTGTGCATAACCCTTTGCAACAAGCCTAGCCTTAAACTTGTCAAATGTTCCATCAGGTTTATGTTTCAACTTGTATACCCACTTAGTGCCAATGTCTTTCTTGCCAGGAGCCAAGTCACATAAAGACCAGGTACCATTTTTCATGAAAGCATCATATTCTCATTGCATAGCAACCATCCAATTTTTGTAATTTTCTGCTTCATCAAAGGAAACAACCTCATTCTCATCATAGAGATTAGAGGTAGCCATAGCATAGCAATCTGATGCAAAAGAGGCACTATGAGAGCTTGAACAAGTAGGATATGATAGAGGTGCATTTAAACTCCTATCATGCAAAGCCCACACCAGCCATTTTGGCATAGTTTTCACCTCCTCAATATCAGCTTTCTCATTGACAAGTGCATCATGTAAATCTGGATAAAAAATGGAATGATATGCACCATCACATGAAACCTATAAAGGTTGAGAAGTTTCCTCATTAGGACCAACACTAGACTGTCCACCTATACAAAGAGGCAACAAAGTGTCATACATGTCTTTGGAGCTAATCGATGTCTCCTTAGTACATGAAAGTAATGACTGAATAGAATATTCCACAAAAAAAAACATTCCAATGAACCAAAATGTGTTTTCTTAGTCGATGATACAAACGATAGCCTTTGCTTTCAAAACTCTACCCTACAAAAATACATTTAACTACTTTATCATCCATTTTTTGCATTGTTGTTCAGATAATAATGCATATGCCACACAACCAAAAACATGGAGGTGAGTAAGAGATGGCTTGCAATCATGCCAAGCTTCATATGGAGTGATACACTACAATGCTTAAGTGGGACAGTTATTAAGTACATATGTTGCACACATGACATCCTCAAGCCAGAAACTATGTGATAAAGCTTGACTCTTGACCATACACCTCCCCATATCCGAGAGTGATCTCTTCTTCCCTTCAGCAACTCCATTTTGTTGAGATGTATACGACACTATGGACTCATGTTTTATCCCACATTCAGCCAGAAATGCATTAAAGTTAGAAGACATACAGTTTCCCCTTGATCAAAATGGAGGGCGCCCATTTTACATGCTAATAGATTTTCGGCCAAAACCAAAAACTGTTTGAAGCACATAAACACTTCCAACTTTGCTTTTAATAGATATGCCCATGCACGCCTAGATAAGTCATTGATGAAAGTCACGAAGTAAAGATAGTTTCCAGAAGAGGGTCTTTGCATAGGATCATAGATATCACTATGAACAAGCTACAATTTCTAAGTAGCTCAAACTAAACCATCTTTTGGGAATGAGGAACACTGCATTTTGCCAGAAATATAGCCTTCACATACATGTTCACTAGGTGCCTCTAGTTTGGGAAAAGAGGACACCATTTAAAATTTATGGAGACATAGTAAAGTAGCGAAATTTAGATGACCAAAGCTTGCATGCGAAAGCTTTGCATCTGACATAGCCTGAGAATCTTGAACTGCACATGCTTAATCATTCATAGATTTTCATAGTCTATGAGCATATACCACCCACGACATAAAATGCCAAAAGCAATTATGATGTCGCCATTTGAAAGATCATGAACTATACATTTGTCATCAACAAATTTCACAACCAAGCCACTCTTGGCTAAAGCTGAAACTCATAACATATTCTTCTTGATCCTTGACACAAATAAAGCATCTAACAATGTAAAAGAAGTACCATCAATAGTATTCAGAATGATATTACTAACTCCCATAATAGGATAAGAGGAGTTGTTGGGGCATGTGATAGTATTACCTGTAGGGAGAGGCTCGAGTGAAGTGAAGAAACTATGCTATGAGGTAATATGTTTGGTTGCCCCACTATCAAAGTACCAAACATCTGAGTCTACTACAAACATATACTATTCATGAGAAGATGGGTCACAACTGCAAACAAGGTTAAATGCCCATTCTTCATTCTCCCAAAGATAAGCAGAATCTATTTTGGGTGTAGAGGCCTCTGCAACAACCATTCTAGCCTCTTTCTTCCCTGCCTTTTTAGTAGCCAATTTCGGACATCTCTTTATGACATGGTCATTTCCTTTATAGTCTTTGCAAAATAGTTTCTGCTTTTTTGTTTTCTTCTCGTCTTTGTCTTCCTTCTTCGATTGTGCAAAATTAAGAGATTTCTGCTTACTAATAGAAGAGGTTCATTTACCTTTGGCCTTTTGACTAGGCAGGAAAGCTTGATATGCAACACACATATTGGACTTCTTTTGCCTAGACTAATCTTCTTGCAAAAAAATAGACACTAACTCCTCAAATCTTAAGGCATTTGGATTTCCTTTCATCATCAAACAAAGAGTAGATGCAAAAATCTGTATGAATCAGGAAGACCATTCGAAACAGAAACAGTATGCATAAGTGAACTATCAAGTAAGATTTGATCAACAAAAATCAATTGTTCCTTCAAATCTTTGATCTTTGTCAAAAAACTATGCATGGAATATCCTTTATTAATATGCTCATTCTTTAACTATTTTCGAAGGTAAGCAACACTAACCTCATTCCTTGCCTCGTATAAAGTGGTAAGTGTATCCCAAGCATCCTTACCTATTCTGCAAGAGCAAATGGGGGGAATAATAGCATATTTGACAAAAAAGGCTATCAAGGCATGTGCCTGAGCATCTCTACCATCCCAAAAAAATTGCTCTATAATAGGTGCAACAAGAATCGCAACACAAATAGAAACATGAAGAATATCACCATCTTCAACACCATCTACACCACCTTCAACAATTGTGTTTGCAGGTGAAATAGGATGTTTTCAACACCCTACACAATATTCCACAATCCTTTTGCAACCAATTCATGACACATCATATAAGCCCACAATGGGTAATTGGTTCAATCCAACTGATCCTCAAGAGCCAACATATGAAATACATCATCGCTTTTAGCCATGGCCACCGACTAAAATACCCTAGTATAGAGAAATGACTCTATTTGAAAAAGTTGAACAGAAATACCCTGATGAGTTCTACTAAACCTGTAGCAGACTTTGAGGTGCTTATACTGGCAAACCAAAAGCTCTATATATCTTTGGCACAAAAAGATGAAATTCCCTACACAAACACTATGATAGTGGGTTCGGAGGCCGAAATGAGCTCACATCATGATTTCGGCACCACAAAGTGAAGCAATTCTGATCTCTTAATCACCGTAAGTATGCTCACCAAATTTTGTGCAATTCTGAGACTTTTACTAGAGGGGTGTTGACAACACCCTAGATGAAGCGATGACCTGCTTTGATACCAATTGTTGGAGTTTGAGGTCTATGGAAGCACGTGAAGAACACCAAGGAAGAAGAAGAAGCTTGGAGCACAACACACAATACAATGTATTACCACTATAATGTAAAAAGGTAAGTAACTGATTAGGGCTATAGGCGTATATACAAGCTTGGGGAAAAAACCTCCTAAAGAGGGAAAAAGGTGCCTGATGGTCTTAATGTGTTAACACACATCACTACCAAAATATATCAACACATATTACCTTGCAGTGTAGTTTATTCAGCTCACTTGATCCTATCCCTACATTGAATACTATCACATGTGCTAAAAACTCGTCTTATCTTGTAATGGGAGTTGCTAAGAACATTTTGACTACTAGTGATGGCAATTGTCTCACATTCTCACATGCTTTATATATGCCAGAGTTAAAAAAAAATGTATTCTCAGTTTCAACATTAGCCAAGACTGGCTTGGTTGTCAAATATGTTGATGGCAAGTGTTCACTTCATGATCTCTCGATTTGTTATGTTATTATTGCTTTTGAAATTTTATTTCGTGGGCTACATAAGGTATATAAGGTATATGTGAATGATTTAACATGTGGTCATATTTTGGGCCAGTTCCCAAAATACGAACACTTGCTAAATAAATGATGGTTCCTCATTTGCAAGAGATGGTTCTGTTCGAGCGAATCATAAATTGCAACTTGTTAGTGATGTCTTTGGTCATTTGGTCATATGTAGATACCTTCATTTGGAAACTACCTTCATGCACTCGCAATAGCGCAGACCTCTTAGAGTGGGTTGTTCCCTCGGTATTCATATACTTTTATGTGAGCCAAGCCCAAAGTAATTATATTTGTACATATTGGGTAGCAGAAGTAAAGCAACACTCGCAATCCATAATCTTGAGCATCTTAGGACATATAGGAAACAAGTTCTCTCTCTCTCTCACTTGAGTTTTTTTTGTTTTTTTTTTTAATGGAGGTTCGGCCGAGGCCTACTCCTCCGGACTTTAACTTTGAAATTGCAACTGTACAAGGAAGGGCATAGTACCCATGGGACCCCCCTTATCCCATAAGAACAGGAGTTTACAAGAGTGGGTTAAGCGGCGGTCACAACTACTGCGGGGATGGTCAACCGGTGGCCAACAACCACATACAACAGTTTTCAGGATTCAAATGTCCTTACATGTTGCTGCCAGGGGTTGAACCCTGGCCCCCGCCTCAAGAGGCGCGAGGCCCAACCACCAGGCCAGCGAACCGGGACTCTCACTTAAGTTTTTTTTTTTTTTAATATAAAGGAAGTTCGGCAATAGCCTACTCTCCCGGACTTGAATTAAATAAAGAAAAGTACAAGAGAAGGGGACTAGTGCCCAAGGGACCCCCCAAATCCCACAAAGCAGGGGAAGCTTATACAGAGCTTATACAGAGCTTATACAGAGCTTAGATGACATTACAGAGAAGGTTAATTACCCTCTCATCACCCTCATGTGGGGCCCACTTGGGTTTAAGCTTGTTATCGATCAAAAGGAGTACTTGATGATGCCTAAAGGGGGGGGATTTTTTACAGTTGACAATCCTTTTGCCAAGGAGGAACAGCGATTTCTCAATTGACCACTCCTTGGGGGAGTCACCGAAGTTGAAAGCACATCTTTCCCGCCAGATTTTCCATAGGACCTCCCCTCTGATGGCGTTCCAGAGAGTCGCGGAGCAGCCGATCGCTTCTCCCAGCAGGGCTTGCTGCCAACTGAGACGTTTTTGAAGTCTAATTCTCTTTCCAACCACCTGCCAGAGTCTGTTGGAGTTGGGGCAGGTAAAGAAGATGTGTGAAACATCTTCGATAGACCGGTGGCAGCGTTTGCACCAGGGAGGGATCCCACAAATTTTGCTAGCCTTACGGTTGGTCCAGATTCCATGATGAAGGATTTGCCATAAGAGGACAGACTTTTTGATTTCTATGAGGGGGTGCCAGATAGCCATGAACTTCATGTCCCACCGAAGCCGCGTCCATGACAGGCACCACTTTTTGTTGAGGTTAACCTGATAGTCGATCGTTTCTTTGATGTTCGGGACTTTTGATAGGCTATTCCCATTGTGCCATTTGAGACCAAGCGAGCTCGACATGTCGTGTCCCATGAGCAGGCGAACTTTGTGTCGGTCCCAGGCGAGACATCTGCTTTGCAACGTGTTCCATTCTTCATGCGAAATGTTGGTGCTAGGATCAATATCCTCAAAGTTGATCCAGCGGTTGGTGTCTTGTTTCCAGAGATGTTTCCATTTTTTGAAGCCTTTGTTCCATAGCTTCTTGGCCTTTTGAATGTTCCAAGTTTCCACACTCCGGATGCCATGGATCGGAAACCAGATAGAGTCGTTTTGTCTGATACCGGCAGCCCACTTCCAGTTTTCACTTATTCTTGTGAAGCTTTTGACTTTATTCCAACTCTTCCAGAGGGAGCACACCAGATTAGAGCCTTTCGGGAAGACGGGGATCGGGGAAAACAACAAGGTCAAGATGTCAAGATTCTTCCAATTTGGGAAGCCCATGAGCGCCAACTCATTCTTGTTTCTGAAGATCAGCTTGGCCCACGAGGCCTCCCCGTTGCACCAAGCCTTAATCATCCATTTGGCCGACAGTTTGTTAGCCATGCACCCAATGTCCAAGATACCAAGTCCCCCACTATCTCTATGGCTGGTGCAGATGGACCATTTAATTTTAGGCACCCCCCTCCTATTGTGGTCGCCCGTCCAAAGGAAGTTTCTACAAATACTATCCAGTTTGGACAGATCAAGCTCTTTCGGTCTCCAACAAGAAAGGAAATAAATGGTAGAAGATAAGAGGAACGTGTTGATAACCATAGCACGGCCAGCAAGATTGATTTGCATACCTCTCCAATAGTTAAGCTTGTTTTCGAGTTTGGCAAGCACCCAGTTCCACCGTTGTTCCATAGATACGCCAAACCCCAAGGGAATCCCAAGAAGCCGAAAGATTTGGCCCTGCGGAATGATTTGACAGCCATGATCAATGAGAAGGTCGGGCTGTGACCCACCAATAGCTCTAAAGGCGGTCTTAGAGTGGTTGATTGTGGATCCAGAGGCTTCACAAAAAGTAGCAAGACACTTCCAGAACGTCTCAAGGCTGGTACTATCATTGTGCACAAAAGCGTTCATATCGTCGGCAAAAAGTCTCATGGTGATCTGACTGTGGTCATCCGGCAAACGAAGGCCTTTAATGTTACCAGCTTCCACCTGATGCTCCACCAGCCTGCTAAGCCCTTCTGTGGCAATGGCAAAGAGAAGGGGAACCAAAGGGCACCCTTGTCTGATAGATCTTCTAAGTTTGATCACCTTAGAAAGGTTTCCATTAATGTTAATTTGGGTCGATGCGTTTCCGAGAAGGGTCGCGATCATCTTGGTGAATTTCTGACTACATCCAAGATCTTGTAGCGACTGAAGAATATAGTCCCATTCTAGCCTGTCGTAGGCTTTATCAAAGTCGATCTTGAGGAAAACAACTTCTTGTTTAGACTCATTTGCAAATTCAAGACCTTCCCAGATATCAATGATGGTTTCCAAAATTGACCTGCCTTTGATGAAACCTTTTTGGTCCTCGCTTAGCCACGCTCTCAAGTGGCAAGAGATTCTGTTGGCAATGACTTTGGCGATGATCTTGTATCCTGTTTGGAGCATTGTAATGGGACGCCAGTTCTCTATTCTGTTCTTTTCCCCTTTTTTGTGTACTAACTTGATAATGCCATTGTTGAGACAAGAAGGAAGCGCGCCAAACTTGAGTGCCTCTTGCCAAACCAAACGAAGAGGGGTGGCAACCACCAACTTGAAGGATTTAAAGAACTCATTAGTGAGCCTGTCGGGTCCCGGGCTTTTACCTGAGGGGAGGGCATCAATGACCTCAATGATTTCTGCTTCAGAGATAGAGGCATGAAGCAGAGAGTGAAGGTTGGGTGGTATCCTGTGGGGGGAAACCCTAGATATGGCAGCCATACAGTCCCTTCTATGGAGGGAGAGGGGGTTTGAGGTCCCCAGGAGTCTCGTGAAGTGCCCTTCAATGATCCCAAAATTATCTTCTTCCGTATTGCATACATTACCATTTGCGTCTAGCAATAAGGGGATCGATTCTCTGTTGTGTTTCCTTTTGAGGATACGGCACATCTCTTTGGTGGGTTTGTCGGCTTTGCCAGCCCACCACTCCTTGAAGAAATTGCAAATTTTTCCTTTGTATCTCTTCCTCGTATCTCAGCAGCGCTCTGATCTTTCGAAGTCCTTTCTGGGCTTGAGATTTTCCTTTGTTCACTTCCTCCTCGAGTCGCCAGAGTCTATGATATAGAGCTTCTCTACGAGCCCGCCGCACAGTCTCAAGCATCTTCCTGGATCTAATCATGATCTGTCGTGACTTATCGACCGCACTTCTCCAACACTTGGCAGGGGACAAGCCAGTGGCGAATGCCTCCTTCCACACGTCAGAAATTTCTTTATGGACGGAGGGGAGAGAGAAGGAGGGCACACTGGCATGGAACCACGGAGCCCTATGGATCTTGTTGGGGGGTTGAAAGGTGATGACGATCGGGTAGTGATCAGAGATGGTGAGGTCGGTGCATTGCGAGAGGGAGGGGTGGCCCCACTGATGAGTAAAACTCTGAGAAATGTAGCATCTATCAAGTCTAGCTTTCCTCAGGTCCTCGCCTGCTTGGAGATTTGACCAAGAAAAGCCCTTCGAGTCTTTGAATTCGACCAAATCCAAGTGTAGTTTAGTTTTGTCCCACGTTTCTTTCTCCCGACTATCGATGACCCTGCCCTTGCCCATCCATCTGTCCATAGGGTCCTCAACCATGTTGAAGTCACCACAAATAAGCACGTTGTGGGGGAGCGAGTCCAAGGAGGCCCAAGTGTTAAGTCTCTCTAACTCCCCATTAGGGGCATACAAAGAAACTAAAGTAAAACAGAAGGGAGCACCAAAAGAAACAGCAATCCATCGATGGCATACATCTTCAATGGAGTTCTCAAGCTTTTCAAACCAGCGTTGATTAATACCGATTACCGTTCCACCAGACCCCCGCTGGTGCGCCGTTGAAATCCAAACATGGGTCGAGGAGACATGTCTAAGCCGTTTCTGGAGGTCTTCTCCGTCTATTTTGATCTCTTGGATACATATAAAATCTGGGTTTAGGCTAATGTCGCGAAGCCATTGACCAATGATGGTCGCTCTTGAGGGGTCAGTTAGCCCTCTAGCATTTAACGAGATGATGATCATTGTCGTAGTAATCCCTCTTTGCGGGAGGGAGCTTTGTCCTTTCTTTTCTTGGGTTCGTCTTCCTTTTTCGCTCGGATCGGATCTCGAGTTAGCAATAGGTTCTTGTGGGGGCTTTTCCACGGTAACTCCAAAGGTTGTTTTCCTTTGCAGGATGCCTCCTGCTGGGAAGAACTGGGCACCATTTTCAGCTCCGTTTCCGGAATAGTCGATCCGATGATGGAACTTTCACTATCCATGTTATCTTCGTTGCTAGTAGTAAAGCCGTCTTCTTTGCTTGTAGTGTAACCCTCCTGCAAGGTTTCTTTACTGTCAGGGATCTCTAGGCCTTTGACGTCGGTGTCCTCCTCAAGTTGGTTCCCACCTAGGTAGTCAAACTCATTGATTTCCTTTTCCAGATTGCAATACAAGTTGCTGGAGGGGGTAGCTGACATGTTGTTTCGCTCAGAGGTTGCTCTAGGGCTTCTTTTCCTTCTTCTTCTGACTTCGATGAACGCGTCTGCATCAGCTTCTGGATTAAGGGGACCCTTGAAATCTTCTTCTTTCGTCGGGTGATTCAATGCTCCATTGCTATCTTGAGCATTTTTGGGGGCTTCTTGATTTCGCTTGCTTTTTCGTCTCAAAGGGCAATCTTTGATCCTGTGACCTTGTTGGCCACAACGAAAGCACGCGTTGGGGAGGTTTTTGTAACTGATGTCTTGCTCCCACACATCCCCTTCGCCCAAGTCCAGTTTGATCTTCGATGGAAGTGGCATGCTGAGGTCAGCCTCGACACAGATTTGAGGGTGCCACCGAGCGTTGAACGAGTGTCTTGCACCTTCATAAATAAGACCACCAATGTCCTCGCGTGAGGCCAACGGCTTGCCGATCGGAGAAACGATGTCCCACACGAAGTTGTACAAGAAGTATGGCAGGTTAGGGAGCTCAACCCAGAGAGGGTACCGAAGCGATTTCGATTTGTCGGGAGTAAAATCAGGGGACCATCTGAATAGGCACAGGGTCGCCCGGCCGAGTTGCCAAGTTCCGACACTAAGGGCTTGAAACGCCATATCTTCATTTTCAAAGACTAGCAGCAAGTGGCTTGCCGGCAAGAACTGACACTTACAAACAACTAGCCCGCGGGGGAACCACTCGTTGCGAAGCCACTGTCGCACGGTTTGGAGCGGGGGTCTAGGGCCGAACATTTGGCCGACGAGGCAAACTTTCTTGAGCTCCTCCTGAGTTGACAAAATTGCGGATCTATTGAGGGAGACCGGGGGGGTTCAACACTCTCGAAGGCCCCTAAGGCGGCACAAGAGCCCCCCTCCAACAAAGAGGCCAGGTTATCGGTCTCCCCGGGAGGAGGGGCCAGGTTACTCCTCACAAGAGAGGGGGTCGCCAAATCCATGACAAAAGAGGGACACCCCGAGAATGAAGAGCTTTTTCTTTAGGATGAGCAAACTCAGAGTTTTGGAGAAGATGTCAAATCAATAACCATCCAATCAATTTCACAGATATCCATTTGCTTCATTTCTTGGTAAGAACATTCATATCTCTCTCTCACTTGAATAACACTATCCGCCAGAAGAACTTTCCCATACGCTGCAACTTAAAGTCAAGGATTTCCTGATAGTCTGACTATTCTTCAGACAGAATCTCATTCACTTCAAAAGAACACGCCTCTCCTGCAAATCAGCTCTTTAAAACTTTTAGAATTTTCTTTTGGGAATCGAAAGAAATCTTAGAGATTTCTAGTCCCCCAGGATTGCCCGTCGATCGCGGCTGCTAACGCGGTGGATAAGGTAAGTCAGTCGACCAAGGAAGTTCCCTGTCCGTCGGGAGAGCAAGGCCGCCACATGCGCAAATGACGCGGGGCCCAAGGTCAGTCAGTCGGCACAAACCACGATGGACAGCCGCTCCTCCAATCACTCGCACCTCCCCTCCTCTGTCGGTTGCAACGGACCTCTCTGCATTTAGTCGATCGCGACGGAGGCACCAGTCAATCGCCCACCACCAGTCAATCGCGAGGGATGAGGACCAATGCACTCAGTCGCGATGGACAAAGCTCCAGTCGATCGCCTGCTGTCAATCGGCCTGTTGTCAATCGGCCTGCTCCAGTCGATCGCCTGCTGTCAATCGCCGGACAAAATCCCAGTCGATTGTAGTTTCCCGTCAGTCGTTGATCCTGTCAGTCGGCGGCTCCGAATCCCTGTCAATCGTCGGCTTCCTCACGAAGAGAGAGCACAATGAACAAGAACTGAACCAGACCGGACCTAGTCTAGTTCTCAGTCATCCATAGTTCTCTGTCGATCGTAGCTTCCCGTTAGTCATCGGCTGCAATCTCGCGATGGACGGGCCTTGTCTGTCGTCATTGATCTTGTCTGTCGGCGGCTCCAGCTCTCTGTCAGTCGTCGGCTTTCTCACCGCATGGCTTGATGTACCTGTGATTGTTTCGTGGGAGACAGTAGCCACTCATTATTTCCGTGTCGTCGTCAGGCATTCAGCACGCAATCATTTCCGTGTCGTCGTCGGTCCTCCGTGTCGTCGTCGATCCTTCGTGAACTACTCTCCTAGCAAGCAAAATATTTTGGCTTTGAATTTTCAAAAGATACTAACTCTCACTTAAGTTTTTGCACTCAGCTCTCTTCATATACTTAAATTCTCACATTTCTATCTCGTTTACATAAAACTCGAAGTTTTTAAATACGCAGGAAGAGCGCACCTGAAACAAACTCAACTTAGTTACTTTATTACAGCTTGGAGTTCACTTCATCTTTCTTGGAGTTGATTCCCTTTTCCCTTTCATGAGGGCGCGGACTTCCAACATCACCTTCTCGGATTATCCTCTTCTAACTCAAGAGAAAAAAGAAGACTACCCTTCCTAACCTTCAAGTGTGATCCTTCTTAACCTGCACAACACACATATGAAGGAAACCTCTCGTCTCTATTCTTTTTCCCTTGCTTCCCCCATATGAAGAGAGAATTCTTCTTTCAAAGCAAACCTCTACCTCTCCTTCCTCAATTTTCATCTTCCCCTTGTTCTTTCCGATTTGCAACCAAGAGTGAGTCCTCCTTGTTGATGCTGTAAATTTCTCTTGTTATCGCATGACCGCCTTGACAGCGCTCCCTTTTTTTCTTTGACACCCAAACTCCCTCAGCCCTTCTATTCAGATCGAATGCTGTCCATGCTTGCATATTTTCTATATCAGTTAGCACATTTCTTTTTCAGCGCAGAGTTTGATATATTCTGCCACCCTTGCTAACTAGCTTTTCTTTTAAAAACGTTTCCCATCATATCTTTCTCACAAAAATAGGAAATCACGTGTATGCCTTTCCATTGGAATGTAATATATTTGACCAATTTGTGCTCTCATGTGCACCACACAACGATGTACAATCAGGAAGCACACATGATGAGCATATAAATATTCATGATGACATCTTATGGTGGTGAAGACGATAATATCAATTCAATGCTATGAGACATCAATCTCATGCAAGTGATGATGAGGCGAGCCACTATTACTCATGAAGACAAGTCATTACGAGTTACGGTCATAGAAAATTACACACAAGATATTAAACAAGAACATGTAGGCTTTCATGTATTAAACAAGATATTTATAAATGAAAGTTTTATAAAAAGATTTCAACATTTATTGTATTCATGTGTAAATCACAAATCATGATGACATCCACCCCCTCTAAACTTGTGCATCATCCGGATGCGCCAATGGAATTTTGCATACATAACAAACACAAACAAGCATCAAATAACCACAAGTGGATGTAAGTCAAGCACATGCTCAATCCATGAAAATTTGTTGAATTTTGTACAAACTTTGAGAATAAAGTAGATAAAAGTATCACACTCAACCTACATGTTACAACCAACACCATTAGACTAGAAATCACATGAATGAATTGTAAGCTTCATAGATCTTTAGTTTGCTTAACCTTTCTAGATTAAGCAGCTTATTCAAAGCACTCAAATAGACTAGTCACTACTAGCTTGGTTTGTGGAGCTATAATTTTTTTCCCTTGCTGATCTCTTACCATCAAAAACCCCAACATACTTTTTTATTTTTCGTTTATTTTTACCTAATTTTTGTTTTTCTTTACAGTTCATCCCAACTCGTGCTTTTGCTTTTATGTTTGTTTATTTATTCTTTTATTTACACAAGTTGGTCTATGCCAAAATTGGGTATGACTCATGGACCTACCCACTCAGCCATGTTTACCCCACATGTCTGCTCATCTGACATAGCGCACGATGCACAATGCTAGCCCCATATAAAATTGATGTGAGCTCATGGCTCTGATCACCCGACCAAAGTTCATCAAAGTCAAGAACTTTGCACCCATAAAAGTGTTGGAGATAGATGTCTGTGGAAGCATGCGAACAACCCAAGGAAGAAGAAGAAGCTTGGAGCACAAACACACAATACTGAATGTATTACTAGAGAATGTACAAAGATAAGTAGCCCATTAGGGCAATAGGCGTATATACAAGCCGGGGGAAAAAAACCTCCTCCCCGGCAGTCCTAGTGTGTTCACACACATCACTACCTAAATATATCAACAAATCCCCCCTGGGAGTGATGCGGTGAAAAAGGAGCTAGCACTCATGTATAAGGAAGTGCCAAGCTATGTGGAAATCACTCCACAAAAGGAAGTAAGCCCAAAGCTTTGCGGAAAGCTTCAAACTTCTCCCTAGGCAGAGCCTTCGTGAAAAGGTCTGCAATGTTCTCCTGCGTGGGCACATATGCCAAGATGATCTCCCCAGCAGAGAACCTCTCCCTGACATAGTGATAATGCACCTCAATGTGCTTAATGCGAGCATGGAACACAGGGTTCCTCGCAACTACCAATGCGCTCTGATTGTTAGTGAAGATGGTGGTGGCAGAAGACTGGCCAACACCCAAATCAGCCATAAGGCGTCTGAGCCACACACACTCAACAATTGCTGTGAAAGCTGCCCTATACTCAGCCTCACAACTAGAAGTGGCCATAGTAGGCTGCTTCTTGCTCAACCAAGATATACATGAGCTACCAAGCATGAAGCAAAAACCACTCGTGGACACATGAGTGTCATAGCAACCAGCCCAATCTGAGTCAGAAAAAGCATGCAAATCTGGCAGTAGTGATCCCCCCTTGGGATAAAACAACCCAAGTAGCCGAGTACCACTCAAGTAGCGAAAGATGCGCTTAACCGCCTTCCAATGCATGACTCCTAGGCAATGCATAAACTTGCTCATCTGTGAGACAGCAAATTGAATATCTTGCCGAGTAATGCATAAGTAAATCAAGCATCCAACAACCTGTTGATAGAGAATAGCATCAAATGCATCTCCAGCATCATGAAGACTCAAGCGTAAACCTGCCTCGATAGGAGTGGCAATAGGCTTACAGTCTTCAAGGCCAAAACGCTGCAATAATGTGTCAATATATTTCGTTTGACACAAAGCCATTCCACCATCAACTTGCATAAACTGAATGCCCAAATAGTGATGCAAATGCCCCAAATCAGACATCTCAAATGAGGCATGCAAATCAGCCTTGAAATCAGCAATATGCTTCTCAATAGGACCAGTGAGCAACATGTCATCAACATAGAGAACAATGATCAGAAGCACATCATTAGCACGCTTAACATATAAGGTGCTTTCAGTTGGACTGTTCAAAAAACCATGTGCAACCAGATAGGCATGTATCTTCTCATACCAAGCATGTGGTGCTTGCTTTAGACCATATAATGCCTTCTTTAACGTGCACACCTGGTTTTCATGCCCTTTCTGCACAAAGCCACGGGGCTGAAAAACATACACTTCTTCATGCAAGTCACCATTCAGAAATGTTGTTTTAATGTCCAACTGATGTACATTCCAACCATGATGGGCTGCAAGTGCACAAATGCTCCGAACAGTAGTCATACGGCATGTAGGTGCAAAGGTCTCATCAAAATCAATGCCTCTTTCCTGCGCATAACCCTTTGCAACAAGCCTAGCCTTATACCTATCAACTGTACCATCAGGTTTACGCTTCAACTTGTATACCCACTTAGTGCCAATGGCCTTCTTGCCAGGAGGCAAGTCACATAAAGACCATGTACCATTCTTCATTATAGCATCATATTCAGATTGCATGGCAGCCATCCAATTTTCTGAATTCTGTGCTTCATCAAAAGAAACAGGCTCATTCTCATCACAGAGACTAGACGCAGCCATAGCATAGCAATTTGATGCAAAGGAGGCACTATGACAGCCTGAACGAGTACGATATGACAAAGGTGCATCTAATTTGCTATCACGCAAAGTCTACACCAGCCATTTTGGCATAGTTTTTGCCTGCTCAATATCAGCTCTCTCATCAACAAGTGCATCATGTAAATCTGCATCAGAAATAGAATGATCTGCATCATCATATGAAACCTGCAAAGGCTGAGAAGTTGCCTCATTAGGACCAGCACTAGAGTGTCCACCTGTAAAAAGAGGCATCAACGTATCATACATGTCTTTGGAGCTAACAGATGTCTCCTTAGTACATGAAAGAAATGGCTGAATACTTCCACAAAGACAACATTACGGCTAACCCGAATGCATTTAGTCTGTGGATGATACAGACGATAGCCTTTACTTTCAGATCTGTACCCAACAAAAATACATTTTACTGCCTTATCATCCAATTTTCTGCGATGTTGTTCAGGCACTAATGCATATGCCAAACAACCAAAAACACGCAGATGAGCAACAGATGGCTTGCTGTCATGCCAAGCCTCATATGGAGTGATAGACTGCAGCGCTTTAGTGGGACACTTGTTTAGTACATATGCTGCACACATGACAGCCTCAAGCTAGAAACTATGTGGTAAAGCCTGACTCTTGACCATGCACCTCGCCATCTCCATGAGTGACCTGTTCTTTCGTTCAGCAACTCCATTCTGTTGAGGTGTATACGGCACTATACACTGGTGTTTTATCCCACGTTCAGCTAGAAATGCATTAAAACCAGAAGACATATATTCCCCCCCTCGATGAGAACGAAGGGTGTCCATTTTACATGCCGACAGATTTTTCAGCCAAAACCAAAAACTGTTTAAAGCACATGAACACTTCGGACTTTGCTTTGAGTGGATATACCCATGCATGCCTAGAAAAATCATCAATGAAAGTCACGAAGTAAAGGTAATTCCCAAAAGAGGGTGTCTGCATAGGACCACAGACATCACTATGTACAAGCTGCAATTTTTGCGTAGCCCGAACTGAACCATCTTTTTGAAAGGAGGAATGCTGCATTTTGCCGAAAATACAGCCTTCACATACATGTTTTCTAGGTGCCTCAAGCTTGGCCAAAGAAGACACCATATCAGATATCTGCAGGCGTAGCAAACTAGCAAAATTCAGATGACCAAAGCGTGCATGCCAAAGCTTTACATCTGACATAGCCTGAGAATCATGAACTGCACATGCCGAATCATTCACAGATCTTTCATAGTCTATGAGCTTATACAGCCCACGACATAAAATGCCAGAAGCAATAATCACATCGCCATTTGATAGATCATGAACTGTACACCTGTCATCAATGAATTTCACAACCAAGCCAATCTTGGCTAATGCAAAAATAGATAATAGATTCCTCTTGATCCCTGCCACAAATAAAGCATCTGACAAGGTGAAAGAACTACCATCAACAGTACTCAGAATGATCTTACCAACTCCCATAACAGGATAAGAGGAGTTGTTGGTGCATGTGATAGTATTCCCTGTAGGGGCAGGCTCGAGTGAAGAGAAGAAACTGCGCTGCGAGGTAATATGTTTGGTCGCCCCACTGTCAAAGTACCAAACATCTGAGTCCACTGCAGACATGCACTGCTCATGAGAAGATGGGTCAAAACTGCAAACAGTAGTAAACGCCCATTCTTCTTCCTGCACAAGATTAGCAGACTTTGTTTTTGGTGTAGAGGCTTCTGCAACAACCATTCCAGCCTCCTTTTTCTTTGCCTCTTTTGCAGCCAGTTTTGGACAGTTCTTTATGATATGATCATTCCCTTTACAGTACTTGCAAAACAATTTCTGCTTTTCTAATTTCTTCTCATCTTTATCCTGGTTCTTCAAATGTGCAGCATTTGCAGATTTCTGCTTACTAGTAGAAGAGCTCCATTTTCCTTTGCCCTTCTGACTAGCCAGGAAAGCTTGATCTGCAACACGCATAATGGACCTGTTCTGCCTCGACTGATCTTCCTACAATAGAACAGAGACTAACTCCTCAAATAATAAGGCATTCGAATTGCCTTTCATCATCAACCGAAGAGTAGAAGCAAAACTCTGATATGAATCAGGAAGACCATTCAAAACGGTCTGCACAAGTGAGCTATCTAGTATAACCTCATCTGCAGAAATCAACTGTTCCTTCAAATCTTTGATCTTCATTAGGAAACTGTCCATAGAATCACCTTCATTCATGTGCTCACTCTCCAACTATTTTCGGAGGTAAGCAACACGAGCCTCATTCGTAGCTTGGTACAATGTGGTAAGTGTATCCCAAGCATCCCTAGCTGTTCTGCAAGAGCGAATATGAGGAATAATGGCACGTTTGACAAACAAAGCTATCAATGCATGTGCCTGGGTATCTCTGCCATCCCAATGAATTTGCTCTGCAGTAGGTGCAACAGAAACAATAGCACGAACAGGAATCTGTGGAATATCATCTTCGACACCATCTTCATCAGCTCTAGCACCTGTATTTGCAGTACCTATCGTTACAGGTGTAATAGGACGTCTTTCAACACCCTGCACAATGTTCCACAATCCTTTTGCAACCAAAACATCTCGCATCATATAAGCCCATAATGGGTAGTTGGTACCATCCAACTTATCCTCAACATCCAACATACGGAATACATCACTACTTTCAGCCATGGCCGGTGACTAAAATACCTTGATGCAGAAAATTGACTGTATCTCAAAAAGTTGAACAGAAGTGCCCAGACAAGTTCTGCTAGACCTGTAACAGACTTCGAGATGCTTTAACTGGCAAACAGAAACTGGTATATACCTTTGGCATAAAAAGACGAAATAGCCTGCACAAGCGCTGCGATAGTGCGTTCGAAGGCCGAAACGAGCTCAGATCGTGATTTCGGCACGACACAGCAAAGCTGTTTTGATCTCGGAAACACGCTGAGTATGCTCAAAAAAATTTGTGCGATTCTGAGACTGCAAATGGAGGAGTGTCGACGGCACCCTAGATGAAGCGACGACTTGCTCTGATACCAATTGTTGGAGATAGATGTCTACGGAAGCACGCGAACAACATAAGGAAGAAGAAGAAGCTTGGAGCACAAACACACAATACTGAATGTATTACTAGAGAATGTACAAAGATAAGTAGCCCATTAGGGCAATAGGCGTATATACAAGCCGGGGGAAAAAAACCTCCTAAAGAGGGAAAAAAGTGCCCCGGCAGTCCTAGTGTGTTCACACACATCACTACCTAAATATATCAACAAAAAGTTCCTTTGAAGATCTACTTCCTTAATTTTCCCACTTCCTCAATTTCGAAAAAACACAAAACTCAAAAGAATTAGATGACGAAAGTGCTATAAAGCTTGTTATGAACACATTTACACTTCAGAACTTCACATTGTCTAAGCTTTCATAGTCCCAAATCATGAAAGCTTTCTACAAAAACTTGTTCATCGGATTCATTAGGAATAGGCCTTGTTCTAAGAGAAGTCTTATTCTTGACATGATCTACAAAGATTGCCATGAATTGAACTTTTTTTTGGCCATCCTACTTCGGATTTTTGCATAAGCTAAGCCATCTTCTGAAATTCTCATTTCCATTCTAAGTTTAGTAATATATGGTTTCCCTAATATCAATGAATAATTAGAGTGATCTTGAACGAAGATTTTTTGGTAGTCCCTCACATCACAGATTGTGACTTGGACTTGTGGACATGCATTCAAAAGCTCTCCTGACATCGTGTTAGAAGCTCCACTTCTTCATCTTCACTGCATGTGAATCAACCATTTTCCTTTTATATAAAGATCCTTAAGCATAAGATTAATTTTGTATCCATGGTCAATAAGAGCAAACACAGGAGTATTAATCTTATCCAACCTAACTAATGTCTTTATTGTGGCTCGAGCCCAATGGTCCTTGGTATAGTGGCTTGAAGGGGTTGCATTTAGAGAGCTTCATTCCAAATACATTTCCTTGTGTGCTCATGGATGTACATTACTTTCAATTTGTTCAAACAAAATTTTCTCTTCTTGTGCTTGTGCTTGTAAGACTTGAACAAGTGAGTCCTCATCCATCCTCTCAAATTCTTGAGCTTCAGCTATCAGTTGTCATTTTCTTCCTAAGAGGTCAATAATCACTTCCAAAAGCTCCCATTTGACTATCCCTAATAGCTCACCCAATGTAAACGCAATCACAATGTCAAGTACCGACTTTTCAAGAGCTTGCTTTAGATTTGTAGCTTGTTCAATGTGTGAATTCAACATATATGATTGATTCTTTGCTTTACTTTGGGCTCTTTTTGCGGGCTTTATTTATTGGTGTTGAGGAAGATTCTAAGTTTGTATAGTAATCAACACCTCAGCAGAAGCACGATATTGGGTTTGATTTGGAGCTTGATTTGGCTGCTTTGTTGTCCGTAGTGATGGTGGAAGAATTTGATTAGGTTGCTTTATTTGTGTGGGTTTGTTTTGATTTGATTGTTGAATTATTTGACAAAATTTTTGGTGCCACTATTTTTTCTAAGATAGATTTGTGCCAACTGTATCACTAGATATGACTTAAAGCCAATGATGTTTAAAATATTACTTTTTGATGTCAATTGAGTACTTTTTCTAATTGTGAATTTTTGTTTGACAAACATGCTAACTATATTCATGATGCCTATCAATACAATTAATATTAAAACCATATTTGGGTAATTTTGTAGAAGATTTTCTTGATGATATCATCAATTATAGTAGATGATAGTTTTAATATCTCAAAAATCTTCAAAAGATATTTGAAGTGCTTTGTCAAAATCATTTGTATGGTAAAGAATCAAAGCATGAAATCTATACACCAAAAGTTTGATATCTTGGCCATGCGATTTGTACTAAAGGAAACCAAGTTTACCTTGAAAAGGTACATGTCATAAAGAAGTAGCCTCATCCTAAGAGAATTAATGAGCTCTCGAGTTTTCTTGAAATGCTAGGGTATTAATTGAAGTTTATTCCACATTATGCCAAGATATTAGTTTTTGATTAACAAAGTCAAAGGTAAATCAAGACTCCCACAATGGTGTCCAAAACAAGTTGAAATTATAGAACAACGTAAACAAGATATTGATCGAAATTAGGAATTCTCAGGCATGTATAATTTCAATCAATGTATACTTTAGATGCATAAGCGATACCCCCTTGTCGTATATCAAAGCATGAAAAATTGAAAGTTCTACAAGAAATGTGTTAAAGCTATGGAAGGAGTCACGTAAAAAGAGAAAATAGACCTCAAAAAACAATCAATATTTGTCATACCTTGTTTCTAAATTCCCTACATGGAGGCATAGACACACACATGGAAAATACCCTTCAATGTATGTATAACCCCTTATTTAACCCTTTCCTCACCTTATCCAATCCAAATGAGCAACAAGGAAGAAAAGAAATGGAGGAGAAGAGAGTGTTCTGAGATTTTCTCAAGAGCTCACTTTTACAATGGCAAAAAATCGAGCTCCCATAAACTTTACAAACAAATTGGTGTTCTAGCCTTGTTATTGTGCTAGCTAAACTATGATGATTGAAGTATATACATGTGACGGCTTTCCCATACTCTTGGGAATGAAAAACTTGATAGATTAATAAAAAAATGAGTAAACAACAGATTTAGCAAAGAGAAATTCTACAAAAGTGAATGTAGATTATTTCCATTTTTTTTTGTGTCTTTTGTTAGCCTTTCTATTCTTATGTTAAAAACTCCCCCTTCCTAGATGTTGTCACCTCTCACAACACATCTATGGGTTTTGGTCTATTGAAGCTCTACTTAGCGTATCATATTGTTGTTGTTATTCTTGTACATGGGTTTGAAGAGTACCAATGGTTGTGCACTAAGATTCAATTTACTATCATAGCTACGTGTATTCTTGAGAAAATTGTTCTACTTGTTTCATCTCTAGGGGCACTATTGTATCAAAGTTCAGACAAAAAAGTAGATTCTTTTAAGCCTATTGGTATCCTACATTAGATTCTCTACTTGGTAATCGACGATTGATTGTGTTGAACCTTCTGTGTTGATGATGGTATAGTGTAGAAAAGATCGATAATGCCAACTTGTACTAGACAAACATCGTGAAAGATCTTAGCGAATTCCATTTTCCCACTCAGTGAATCTCAGATCGAAAGGCTAGTACGCTTATGCCATGAGCTCTGCGGGATGTTCAAGAAGCTATGGCGTTCTATGAATGGGATTTTTCTTTTCAATGAATTGCTTAAAAAAGCAAAGGGAAGGCGACGAAGGGAAGGCAGCAGGAAATTTGTGGGGGGCTAGTAATTGTAGAGATTTTGATAGTACCCCCCTGAACTCCGGGTAGATTTTAGCTTCCAACTCTCCTTTATCTTCTGTGCAGACCTCTTCCATCACTTCTTTTCATCAACGATGGCTTTTTGATGAATGATGACAACACTTCGGATTGCCACACAAATTTTTGATCATGACACGCACCATATCTAACAGATTTTTGTTTTTTCTCTGACAGAATTCCTCCTTTCTGGGAGCACATCATCTTCACCTTTCCTTTCTTACAGCTCTGACAGTGAATATGGTTGGAGATTCTCGGCTGAAGATGCTACACTAAAAAGAGCTGTGAGAAATGATAGCTATTGGGAGGAGATATGTAACCCTGTTGTAGAAGGGTACAACATCAACCTGTAAGTCATATCCAAAGCTCTACAACAATTTCAACGTGGAAACATGTTTTTGTTATTGATCTAGAAGAAAAATGATGAGAACTTCTCAAATTCTAGTCCTGTGTATCAAGTATGCTTGGAAATATTCATGTATGATTGAAACCTTGAACTACTCAACATTACGGGAAAAAAATGAACCTTGCACGTGCTTTGTAAGGATTTCTAATTTTAAGGGATTAAGCCTAATCTTGTTCTTGCTTGAGGGAATTAAGTGCATTTAATAGAGCACTTTTTTGTATGATTGACTAGACTTTTTTTTTAGGCCCAAGTAGGGTCATCTCTCTCTTTTGCAAAACAAAGAGAGAGAGATTCCATAGTACACATCATCAAATTCATCCATCTCTGTGAATAAAAAAATGACTTTTTTTTGAAAGTCACATACTTAGTTATTTCTTACTACAAAGGGCCCATTTATTAATATACATGTAAGAAGTCTACATAGATTTTTTAAGAAAATCAATGAAAATAGTTCTTGTTTCAAACTCCCTTCAAAAGTAAAGTGCCATAACATCGAACTCGTAACTTTCCTTACCCCAAAAAATGTGTTTTTCAACTTTTTATCATTTTCACTCACATAGAATGCAAAAGCTCACCTTGACCCATACAGATATCAAAAAACTAATTTTCTCTATGTGAAGATATTTTCATTCTCTTCTCTCTCTCTCTCTCTCTCTTACCATTTGAATTATAGAAGCCATGGGGTGCTCGAACAATTTTCTTCAAGGATAAGATGTAATAGTAATGGAAGCACTCACAATTTTCTACCTTGAGATGACAATATTCATGTCCAAGTAGGTGATTCATTGTCCCTTGTGATACACGATCTACTATTCATTTTACACTCCAATATCTATCTACTATTTTTGAGGAGAAAAAACAATCAATACCATTATTGGAAGCTCTTTCATGTGGAGTGGGAGGACACAAACATCATATTCTTCCAATGATGTATGTCTTTTTCTTGATTCTCATATTTGCAAAGGAATGAAGCCAATATTGCTTTTGCATAGGTATTTCATATGAGAAATAAGTGTTTCATCAACCCCAAAGGAGCATTTTAAATTGCTAAATAGTTTATTTTACTTAATTCTTCTTTTCAAAAGAATGACAGCAATATTACATTCTATGGATAGGTTAATGTGTGTGAAAGCATTTCTCCATGATTATAGAAGCTACTCATTATGAAGATGAATTATAAAGAGGACATGGTTAATATTGCTTCATAATACTTGCACATAAAAGAATATATGCCTAAGTATGTTTAGCATGCAACCATGACTAAGGGGTCAATGAAGAACATATATCCTTAGTTGATGAAAGACTCATATACATATGCTTTTGTTTATAGAAAACAAAGAAATAAAATTTTAATCTATAGAGGCTTCAAAAATCAATGTTTTTCTTCTAGAATAAAAGCTAGCTCTGATAGTTTTCTTTTCACATCCTTTTTAAATTTGATCTTATATATGTTTATCTTTTTGGTACACATTGTGGTGATAGACTCATATTCATATCAAAGCTACTAATCATCAATGACTTGGAATAGTGAAAGGTAAAGTACATTCTAGATTTAGATGTTGTTTGTTTCTTTAGGTTGTGCTCATTTTTTCATTGAAATATTACATGTTGTACTGTCATATGGAGAATTCTGATGTATCAATTTGTATGATTCAATATTCTAGTACACTAGTAATGGAGAAGTCCCACTATGGATATAACAATAATTTCTGAAAAAGTACATGTCATATTAGTGGTTCTATGCATGTTGACTAGTTGGAATAATACTCACTTGGTTTTCTTCAATCAACTTGTGCAAGAGTCTGTCAATTAGAAATGCTTTCATGAAAATTAAAACACAATATTGCAAGTAAAAATTGGAGGCTATCAACAAGACCTTTGCATCATGATCAATGTCATGCACACAATTTTTGTGAGGGTTCAACTTGGAAATGAAGTTACATAAAAGGCATCATTTTTTTATTTTCTACTAACAAGTTTTTGTGGTATATCCTATCCATGTTCAAGGTACACAATGAACACCGTGGATGCAACCCCATCAGAGAGTATGAAGTGGTCTACATGCAATAGAGGTCACCACAGAGTCATAGAGTGGTTCAATATGACAAAGTGAGTTTGATTGAAAATATCAAAGTAGTTAATTGCCTCATCCATAGAATCGTTTGTGACAGCATGATGAAGATAAAACACCAGAAAGGTGACCATTTAAATACATACATGATTATGTAATCATTCTTCTTGAAGAAATAGATTTTGTAAAATGAATTTCTCACTATGATAATTATACTTTTTCACACTTTCTTACACATGCTCAAGTGCACATTGATCTATATCATATGTTTACAATTGTGTCCACCTGCGTAAAGATGGTATGTGTGCAAAACAAATCACTTAAGATTCAAAACTCATATTTCCATTGTTCAACTAAGTTGTTCACATAATAAGTTTCATGGACCTAAAACTTGAAAGAAATGTATTTCCATTGACCACATGGTATTCAAATATCCTAAGAAGAAGAAACATATTGGGGTCAGTACTTTCATGATCACTATCCCACATCAAAAGGATCATTGTCATAGCCAAAAGAGGAGTATTATCCATCATGAGAGTCATGCCCTTGATTCTATACCTAGATATACTACAAACCGTTTCTACCTCCATCATGTATATCCATCATCATTGTGTTCTAGTAATACATATCAAGAATTCTAAAAACACCAACAACTATGATGATTCAAGTTCTACAAATTCTCAGAGTCTCATAACTAATTTGCGTGGAACTTCTCTCTTTGAGAGGGAGGTTATATCAGAGACACAAAGGACGCCATCCTAAAACCTTATATTCTATGAAATCATATATATCTCATGATTGGTTTGCAATTTGGAGAAAGTAATCCTACCATCACTTTCAAAACTTGCAAAAAACCTACAATGGACTATCTATTTGTGTGATTCTGACACTTGGACTCTTGAAATCCTCAAAAAGCACAAAAAAGTGGTAGCCACAAAAACATGGGATGGACATGTGCACAACTTTTGCAGCACCCTATCTTGCATTTCTATATGTACCTCTTTTTCAATGCTTTTGAGGTCATGCAAGGTCATTCATGGTGGAAATAAAAATTATTTCGTATAGATTTTAGGGAAATTGATGAATTATACAAGCCAAAAAACAGGATAGGACCATATATGACTATGTGATCATTCATCTTGAAGAGTCATTTTGTAATATGAATTATCTTATTGGTAATATACTTTTTCATTACCTTTCTTACACATGCTGAAGTCCACATTGATCTATATCATATCTTCATAGTTGTATGCACTCAATTCAACATGCTATGTGTGCAACACAAGTGATTTATGGTTGTAAACTCATTTTTACATTGGTAAATTAACCAGAGCACATAATGAGTTTCATGGACTTTAAACTTGTAATAATAAAATTTCATATCTACTAGAAATAAACTTGCATGGCCTCAAAAAGCACTAAAAAAGGGCATCCACAGAAATGTTGTGATCATGATCCAAATTTGAACTCACAATCTGATCGGATATAAAAACTCAAAGGTTTGATCAATGTAAGTTTAAAATAATTAAAACTTGCATGTATGTTGATGTTGTAGGTGAATTTGATGAATAAACATTTAACTTGGATGAAGTGTTACTAACGATGATCACAAACTGGTGATTTCTACCTTTTATTAATTTGTTATGATGATGGACTAATCACTTGCTTGAATTTTTACATGGTCGATGGTATAAATGAATTGACTTCTCCTCATATCGTTTACACGTGTACCTACATAAAAAGTTCCCATGTGACAATAATTGCTTATGTGTTTATGTACATATGTATGTGCATGCTCTCTCTCTCTCTCTCTCTCTCTATATATATATATATATATATATATATATATATATATATATATATATATATATATATATATATATATATATATGTATTATATATATATATATATATATATATATATATATATATATATATATATATATATATATATATATATATATATATATATACATATATACATATATATATATATATACATATATACATATATACATACACACACACACACACACACATATATATATATATATATATATATATATATATATATATATATATATATATATATATATATATATATATATATATATATATATATATATGTACATATATATATTGTGTGCATTATATGGAGTGAATTTATGATGGATGCATAGAAGCTTAAGCATATTCACATATAAGTGCATAATGAATAGTTAGCATTGGCGCACGAGCATGTAAATGTGTGTATATCATGTATAGAAGTAAATATGTTGTCACTATTAATGATTAATGAGGGTATATTTGTGCGTGTGTACATGTATGCATGTGTAAATATGTGCACATGTGGTGCATTTATGTTTGTGCATAGATGTGCTTGAAGAGTGGTCAAGATGTGGAAGGTTAGGAACCCTTTAGCAAGGGAAGAGTACATGCTAAAATTCGTGAAGAAGGATACATCAAAAGAAGCCCTTGAAAAGTACCATGAGGATATAAGAGAGGATGTCTCTGTATAGTTTTTGACCATGTTTACACATCAGACCTTTGAAGAATATCGAATGACGATGGGAACTGATCCTCGTGCTAAAAGGGAACTATTATACATGCAAGTGACTCCAGAAGAAATGAAATCAGGTTGGGGTGCAAATCCAGTTTACCCTATAGTAGACAATTAACAAGATCCTTGTGCAAAGGCCGATTAGCGAGGACAAACCTTTCGTGAGCCTTGTGTGAATCTAGTCGGTCTTCGGGAGGCTTCATCTTCAAAAACAGGAAAGAAAAAGAAAATAGTATGGTGGCTGAACGAAAGTGTGGGCGGTCACAGACAGGAATAAGGACGAACGCCGCGACCAAAATAGTTCTTCTTCATTGGGAGAAGAGGGCACCAGAGGGTTGAGAAGGATTAGAGGGCTTAACAACTTGCATGTCGGGTTTTCTGTTATTTTTTTCTGTGAAATCTCCTTTATGCTCTGGAACAATAGCAAGTCTTTAGTGTCGATGTAGAGAAGAACAATAGCAAGTCTTTAGTGTCGATGTTGAAAATTTAGGGGAATACTTCTGCAAGATGGTTATTGTATCGATTGGACCCGGCTCCCTAGCTGTGATATTGTGGGCTACATCATCTGTGTTGTCGACAAAGGCTTTCATCCTTGACTTCTACAGAAGAGCGTGTATTAATGGAGGGGGCATCATTCAACGTAGAGCTGAAAACTAAAATCGAATTGCATCTGTTTGGTACAAGCAAGGATTTGATTCATAAAGTGTGATAGTGTCGTGAGATTCCTTCTCCACGATTGCATTGCTACAACGACCACCTTTGCTCATATGGAAAATGGGAGCTCCGATCTGAAGGAAGTTTGTATCGATGGACAGGTCGGAGGCTTGAAATGGGTACAAACATCGTAACCATGTGTAAGGATCGGCCTAAACAATCACCATCACCAGATAGCTGGAAGCTTGCTGAGATTTTCTCTACAAACATTTGGTGTGAGGAAAATAAGTGGCGATCATGATCAAATGGCCGCTGCTATTTGCTTGCAAATGATTGCCACATTCAAGGCAGTGAATGCTAACTGGGGGATTCACGTGCATTTCCGGAGAAAAAAGGAGGACACGCATTGGGGGCAGAGGAGAACATAGTTCCGTATTGGAAAAGGGTGGAAAAAGTTGACGGTGGCAAGAAGTTCAGACTTCTTGCAAGAACCCTCTTTACAAGCATTTTTGGATGAAGTGAAGAAATGGCGACAACGTGCAGGAGAGTTACCTGATGATTATCTTGTATGCCTCATTGGGGACGTGATTACAAAGGAACCGCTTCCAACGTACTAGACCATGCTAAACACTCTGAATGGAGTTCGAGAGTTGGACGGACGCATGTACACACAGATATCTGTCAAATGTAGGCTCGCCTCTATTAGCCATTGATGGTCGAGAAGGATTCCCATGTGGAGAAAAAACATGCCTATTTTTTTCGGACATGGCACGTTTCTGGGGATTGGAGCTTCACCAACGTTTTAGTTCGATAAAGATGCACCAACGTCTTAGAGTTTCATTCCGATGCTCCATATGCTTGTTATATTTTACTACCAGGTGCGACAGAGGATTAGTCCATAGAGGAATTGAGTCTGGATGTCTTGAATATGCCACAAAGAAGACCAATCATAGACCATATAGGTCTAAATAGAATCTAGTAGTCTATTCAAATTTTAAAGATCATTGTCCTCAATGATCAAGGGGGAAAATTTTCTATCAATCATAGCTTTTGATTCCCAAGTAGCATCTATAAGTTGATGATTGGTCCATGTTACTAAATATTCTATTATGAAATGATTGTGCAACTAACTCTTCCTCTTATCCAAAACTCTAAAAGAAATATATAGGTTAGATATTCTATGTTCTAAATCAATTATACCATCTATAAAATTCTCATATCGAGAAATGTATAGTCTCAACTTGCTAATATGAAAAACTAGGTGAGGTTCAAAATCATTAGGTAAGTGTAATTTGTAAGCAACATCACCAATATTCTCGATTGTTGTCTAGGGTCCTAAAAATCTAGGTGAAAAATAGGGTTTCTAACCCATTCTCAATGAAGAATGAAGTGAAACTTGCAAAAACACACTACCACCTTCTTGGAATGTTTGTGGTGTTTGATGTGTATCCACAAAAGCTTTAATCCTCTCAACAACTTGTTGAAGATAGGATTGAGCTATCTTAAGACTGGCTTGCATGTTTGTGAGAAACTATGAAGCACCATGGGATTTCCTCACTAATGCTATTGTAGCTAGGTGAGAAAAATTTATATTCCATAAATCACCTCAAAAGGTGCAAACTTAGTAGATTTATGCTTCTAATTATTATAGGAAAACTTTACTAAAAGAAGACAACTCTCCCAATCAGTTTTCTTTTCTAGAAAATATGCTCAAAGCATATCCTCCAATACCTCATTTACTCTTTTGGTTTGACCATCCATTTGTGGATGCGCTCCACTACTCATCTTGAATTGAACTTGTAACTTGTTAAACACAATTTCAAAATGTTTTCTGTAGATCTAGCATCTCCTTGAAACTATGGACTGAGGTAAACCATGCAATTTGAAGATGTTTCAAATGAAGAATTCTGCAACTTTTGGTGCTTCTACTGTTCCGTTTGTAGGAATGAAGCCTGTCATTTTACTCAACCAATTAAACACTACAGGAATATGATTCTTTTAAAATGTTTTCCTAGGAATAACTTTGCTGCAACCTGGATATGTACCTTTTGTTTTCAAATATTCTGAAAGAGAGCTCTCGTCCTAGCACTACACTCATTTGATGGTGCAGATAAAATGCAGTCATCACGCCCTTCCTCTGCTTTACAAAAAACTGGATCCAACAAAACTGCCCATCTTTCGTGACCTAGCTTGCTTGAATACAATATGGACTTCCAAGCATTAATAGCATAAACAATCGGTAATAAAACGAAGCTTCCATTTTCCCAAGGTTAGTGGAGGACCCTAGATGAGCCAAGGACGAGCGTTTTGTGGAGGGAATTCTCGAGCATGATTCCATACATTGGTTGAGGTTGTTGGTGCAATTACTCCAAGCCTAAATGCTTGATCACTTATCCTAAAGTTCATGTGTTCATTCATTAGCACATGAATGATCCCTTTTAAAAGATTGTTTTTTACTACTTGGAAAAGTGTATATGTGGAATCAATTTCAATTACAAATTGATAGGAGAATGTTTCCACAAATTATTTGGTGAGGATTAATAGCAAATCAAGTCCTAAAACATTTGAAGACTTTTAGCTAAAGATTGGAATTCAAACTTGAATCATTGCTCCAAAAAAAGGCTATAAAAGAGGACTATCTAGTTGCATGGATAGAGTATGATAGAGGATAGCATAGCAGCGATTTCAAAGGAATTCGTATGAAATATTGAGCTCACATTATAGCTCTTATATTGTGCTCACATTGTGCAATCATCCATTGCGAATGTCTTTGTAATTTATGTACATTAATACATATGATCTTCCCATCTGTCATCTCTTCTACATTGTCATATACTACTCAAAATAGTGAGCTTTTCTGATCCATTTCTTAGTGTGTACTTAATCATTTTTAGTGATTTGTGTTGATAAAGATTGATTTGATAGTCTATTTGTATGTTACAAAGTTTCATGTCAATTACCTCAGCCATTCATGAGATATGGTCAAAACACTGCTCTCTGATCTCCATATTGTTGACTCCCTAAAATGTCAGGATGCATCCTAGTTTTGCTAAGCATCATTCTTTGAGCATAGTTGATCATTTTAAGTGGAATAACTTGTGAAGGTGAGCTATTGACCAAAATAGCAAGTTTTTTGGTTCATAGTGAAACTCCAAGTTACCTATTTTGATCCAATGATTTGAGGATCATCATCCAAAGTATCTGTGTGATTATTTGTGTTTCATGGAAAGTTCAAGAGGTCTACTTTGCACTCTCAACTCAGTTTTGGCTGGTGTGAAGAAAGAATTTGCAACACCATCTCATCTCCTGAAAGTGTTCACCGTCTCCTCGAACAGTGGTATCAGAGCAACATCAAACATAAAATGGAAGAGGGATTTCCATCATTCATTGACAAATTGGACAGGGGCAATTATCCAGCTTGGTCCCTAAGGATGAAGGCTTATCTCCAAGGAAGAAGCTTGTATGGATACATATCTAGATATGAAGAAATGCCAACCTTTAGAATCAAAAACCAACCTACAAGAGAGGAGCAATAGAGACTAACCACATGGTGTGCAAAGGATGCTCTAGCCAGATCTTACATACTCAATTCAATATCTGATTTTTTTTTCTTTACCTCATACTAGGAATCGTAACACTTCCCAAGAGACTTGGGAAGTACTATCTTCATACTTCTCATCAAACACAAGGTCCAAAAGAACCATGTTTGGATGGAGGTCAAAACCTTGAAGAAGCAACCAAAGCAAAGTGTAGGTGACTATGTGACCAAGATGCAACTTGGAAGTATTGGAGAAGAAATAGAAGAGGAGAAAATAGTAAGGTAGATCATGAATGACATCAAGGCTGATGACAAATGGGAGCCTTTTACCACAACAACGGACCTATATATGGACATGTGAATACCTGACCTCAATACATTGATGGGGCAACTCTTCACACATGAGACAAAGCTTAACAATAGTGGAGATACTTCTAGATGTAATCAATCTTCTAGCCTCTACACAAATAAAAATAAGAGTAAAGATAAAGGCAAAGGTAAGAATGAAGAAGATGCAAGTACCTCTCAAGTGAATTTCACAGGTAGAGGAAGAGGTACTAGAGCAAGAGGTAGAGGAGGAAAGCAACGCAAAGGGAGACCATACAATTCTTCACCTTGCAACAATCGAGGTTTGTCAATCATACCACAAGTGAATGCTTCAAGGACAGAAAGAATTAGAGAGGAAGAGGCTTCTATAGAGGAGAC
Source organism: Ceratopteris richardii (assembly GCA_020310875.1). Taxonomy (NCBI): domain Eukaryota; kingdom Viridiplantae; phylum Streptophyta; class Polypodiopsida; order Polypodiales; family Pteridaceae; genus Ceratopteris; species Ceratopteris richardii. The sequence continues at coordinate 136,167,323 of CM035428.1, read as the reverse complement.
AATGGACAATCAAGAGGCAGGTTCAATAATGGCGGAAACAACTACCATCAAAATTACAACCAAGGCTACAACAACTATATAGATGATCAAGAGTATTCCCTATTACTCATGAATATGATAGTCAAGCAAGGTAAAGATGATGAGTACCTATTCTATATTGATTTTGGTTGCTCCAATCATGTAGCAGGCAATGTAGCATTATTGTCTAACCTTGAAGAACCCAAAAGAAATCATGAAGTTGAGATAGGTGATGACACTAGGCACTCTGTAAAGAAGATTGGAAATGTTAAAGCATCTGATGGTAACATGAATCTTCTAAGCTGGGTATTGTATGTACCAATAGTAACAAAGAATCTAATCAATGTTGCAGAGATTGTTGAGAAGGGTTTAAAGGTTGGATTCAAAAGGTGATAAATCTGGTAGATGTTTTACCTTTGAAGTTGAAGATATAAGAAATATTGGCCTCTTCAATTATAAGGAACAAACCCTATCTGAATTGGTGATATGGCATAAGAGACTAGGACATAGAGATAAAAGGACATTGAATCAAATATGCAGGGATCAGAGTGTGCTTGGCATCCCAAATGTGTCCAGTCAACACATGATTTACAAATGTGGAGCATGCCAATTTGGCAAGTCACATAGGCAGCTATTCAACAAAAATGGATACATATATGAAGACTACTTGGAGCTTGTACACACAGATATGTGGTGTTCTTGTAGAGAGCCATCAATTTTAGGATCAAGGTTTTTATTCTCATTCATAGATGACTATAGTAGCTGGATAATACTTTATTTTATGAATCTTATAGATGAAGTCTTCGCTTGTTTCAAGAAGTATTTGGCATTGGTTGAGAATCAAATAGGTAAAAGTTTGAAGAGGCTCAGATCTGATGGAGGTGCTGAGTATTTCTCACATGAGTTTGGCTCCTTCTTACAAGATAGATGCATAAAGAGAGAGTCTACAACAAGGTACATACACTCTTGAACAAAATGGAGTGGGATAGAGAAGAAATAGATTAATAGTTGAGGCTACAAGATCAATGTTGAATGAGAAAAAACTCTCTAATTATCTATGGGTAGATACTATGTCCACAAACACTTACCTAATCAGTAGGCGTCCATCCAAATCCCTGGATGGGATTACATCTTATGAGGCATGGAATGGCAGGAGACCTTCTTTAGATCATTGTAAGATCTTTGGGTGCGTTTCTTATGCACACATACCCTCACAGATTAGGGGAAATCTTAATCCAGAAGATGAAAGATGCATATTCGTTGGCTATGATCAAAATAGAAAAGGATATAGGTTATATAATCCCACTAACAAAGGATTTACAGTTAGTAAGGATGTAGTATTTGATGAAAATAAATCTTGGTTTGAGGATGATTGCAAGAAAGTAAACCTACCCTATGACTTGGAGAGTGATTTTCCGAATCTGACCAAGGAAGAACCACATAGCTCAAAGGATGTAAACTCAGAAGATGAAGAACAAATTGATTTTAAAGCTTGAAAGCCCAAGGGCAAAGCAAAGTTCAAAAAATTGGAAGACATTCCCAATTCATCCAATCAAGCACTTAGAAGATCTCAAAGGGAAAGCAAGAAACCTATAAGGTATGGCTATGACACATCACTAGTCACCAAACATTCTATATACATAGCTAAAGACTTTATGTTAGAGGAACCATCTTCATTTGAAGAAGCAAACAAGAAAGAAGAATGGAGAGAAAGTACAAAGGACAAAACTGAAGCACTTCAAGAGAATAGCACTTGGGACTGGTTCTCAAAAAACCATTCATGAAGGTAATAGGATCCAGGTGGATCTACAAAGTGAAAAAGAACTCAAATGGCACAATAAATAGGTATAAAGAAATGCTAGTCGCAAAGGCGTTTGCTCAAACCCATGGAGTGGATTATGAGGAGACCTCACTTGTAGCCAAGATGCCAACTATAAGAGTTCTACTAAGTATTGCTGCTTCAAAGCATCGGAACTTGTACCAGTTAGATGTTAAAAATGCATTCCTTAATGGGTGGATCTATAAAGAGGTCTACATGGATCAACCACCCGGGCATGAAGATAAAGGCAAACCTAATTATGTATATAAATTACGGAATGCACTATATGGTTTAAAGCAAGCTCCTAGAGCTTGGAACCATAGACTGGTCACATACTTGCAGGACCAAGTTTTTGTTGTAAGCAAGGTAGATTCTTCATTGTTCATTAAGAAGACTAATTCATAGGTTGTTTATCTATGTGTTTATGTGGATGACATTATCATTACAGGAAATGATGCCAATGGCATCAAGAAGATTAAAACTCAGATGAAGGAGGAGTTCAAGATCAATGAGCTTGGATTGCTTACATATTTTCTTGGTTTAGAAATTGTTTATATAGATTTGGTGTTTTCATTACTCAGAGAAAGTACATACATGATATACTAGTTAAGTTCAAAATGGAAAACGCAAAAATTGTAGGCACATGCAAGGAATTGAATCACAAACTCAGTGCTCATGAGGGAGAGCTGCTTGAAGATATTATAGGTCATCAAAGTCTTGTTGTGAGTCTCAATTATGCAACCCTAACAAGAGTGGATATATGCTATGGGGTGAGTAAATTGATTCGATTCATGCATACATGAAGAAAACCTCGCATGGAAGCTTCCAAAAGAATCTTAAAGTACTTGAAGGGTACCATAAATGAAGGGCCATTTTATCCATTTACATCTAACTTGGATATCAAGCTATACTCTAATGCAGATTGGGCTCGCTCAAAAGATGATAGGAGGAGCACCTATGGTACATATCTTTAGCAGGATCTAAATTGATTTCATGGTCATCAAAGAAACAAACAACTGTGGCATTGTCATCAACTGAAGTAGAATATAGGAGCCTTTCAAATGCAACATGAGAGGCAATGAGGTTAAAGCTATTCTACTCAGACTTGGGGCTACATACATACACTCCAATGATCTTTGGGGATAATACTAGCTCACTACATTTGGCTGCTAATCTTGTATATCATACAAGGACTAAGCACATTGAAGTGCATTATCATTATGTGAGAGAGAAGCTACTTAGCAAGGACATACAATCATCCTATGTATCAACAAACTTGCAATGTGTAGATATGCTAGCTAAATCTTTGGATGGAACTATATTGAATAGGTTCAAGATGATGATCGGATTGCAGGAGATTAAAGAGAGTAGAAGCCCAAGCATGTCAGGCTTGAGAAAGATTTATTGGTGCAATTACTCCAAGCCTAAATGCTTGATCACTTATCCTAAAGTTTGTATGTTCATTCATTAGCACATGAATGATTCTTTGTAGAAGGTTGATTTTTACTCTTTGTAAAAAGTGCATATGTGGAATCACTTCCAATTATGAATTTATAGGAGAATCTTTCCATGAATTATTTGGTGAGGATATATATCAAATCAAGCCTTAAAACCTTTCAACACGTTTAAGGTTCGAATTCAAACTTGAATCTTGGCTCCAACAAGAGGCTATAAAAGAGGACTATCTAGTCGCATGGATAGAGTATGATAGAGGATGGCATAACAGATATTTCAAAGGAATTTGTGTGGCATGTTGAGCTATGATTGTAGATATTCTATTGCCGTCACATTGTGCAATCATTCATTGCCATGTTTTATGTAATTTATGTGCATTAATACATATAATCTTCCTAGGTCTCATCTCTTCTACTCTGTCATATACTATTGAGAACTTTGAGCTTCTTCAATCCCTTTCTTAGTACTTGATCATTTTTAGTGATTTAAGTTGGTATACATTCATTAGATAGTCAGTGTTGTATGTTACAAAGTTTCATGTCAATTTCCTCAGCCATTCTTGATATATGTTCGAAACATTGCTCCCTTGTTTGCATACTGTTAACTCCCTAAAATGCAAGGATGCATCTCAGTTTTGCTAAGCATCATTCTCTAAGTGTAGTTGAGAATTTCAAGTGGGATAACTTGTGAAGGTAAGCTATCATAGTGAGTTTGATATTCCCAAAAAGGATTCTTTCTGATTGTTACCAAAGAAGGAGTAGCATTCATTTCTTTGAGCACATGTAGTGACCAAAATAGCAATGTTTTGGTTCAGAGTGAAACTCCAAGCTACCTATTTTGATCCAATGATTTAATGATCATCTTCCAAAGTACTTGGGTGATTATTTCTATCTTCTCGAAAGCTCAGAGGTCTACTTTGCACTTGTCAACTCAATTTTGGTTGTTGTGAAGTAGGAATTTGCAGCACCATCTCATCTCTAGAAGGTGTCCACCATCTCCTCCAACATAGGCTATTCCATCTACTTAGTGGCCATAGGAGAGACTTTATAGAGGAAAGTGGATGTGCACAAGGGCAAGAACTATTCAAGGTTGGGATACATTGCAAGTTGCTAATTGGGAAAGAGATTTTCCCAAAGTCTTTTAGAGCCTTCTCGAAGCCATAAGTTAATGTAAGTTAACTTGAGCTCAAAGCTACTTAATTCAAGTAGTAAGTGCACCTAATACTTTTAGAGTCAAGTGGAACGTGTTCAAATAGTTGTACAAATTGATTTTTTCAAAGATATTAAAATTATATTAAAACGAAAGAAAACATCATCTAGAGAGAGATAAAAAGAAGGTTGATAACATGTTTGTCAAACATGGGGAACCCCCTTTAGTTTGAGCTTCTTGTTCACTATGATGAACTCTATGTGATATCTAAAGGGGGGTGGGGGGCCTTCTTAGAATATTGAATCACATGCATATGTAGACTAGAGTTACTCCAAAGCTCATGTTTAGTCTGCAATTCTATATAATGACTATCTAGGTGGAGGATAATATGTTAGTCTCTCTAGCATGGAGACTAGGTTGTTAACACATTTCCTCTATGCTACTAGTTATAGAATTCATAATCTCCTAAATATATATTGCATGCATCTTCTTTATGGGAATTTGAATCTATCACTTGAAGTCTATGAATGAACTCTAGATGATCATCAAAGATATCTCCATCCATTCCTCTATAGTAAAGTCTAAACCTTCCCATTTGATTCCTCTTGCATGTTGATGAGCTCTAATAAATATGCAAAGGAAAAAGTGTCAACCTATCCTTGTAACCAAAAAGGTGTAATCCTTTTTTGAATCTAATCTATGCCAAAATGAAAAAAAAAATTTTGCATATATAAGATACCTTTTTTATATATATTTGCATTAAAGGTAGTAGTCTTTCACTTGCATTAGAAGGTCACTCAAATTTTAGAGATTCCTATTAGTCTCAATCTCAAAAAGACTTTTTTCAATGCTCTTTCCAAGTCAACCTCTTGGTTGTGGTTTCATTCGATAGTAGATAGGAACATTAGGATTCTAGTGAAATGGGAAATTAACTCAACCATTCATGCATGCCACTAATTAGATGATAAGTCCATTGGCTACCTTTAGATGATGTGGCATTTGGATACTTTATTGCTAGCTAGAATTTTACCTACAAGATTTCTTCCTTATTCATTCTACCTGAAGTATGTATTGTCATGGCATGGTATTTCTGCATGTAGAAGAGAACTATTTTTTCTTTTCTAATCATGTGTCCAACGATTCATCATCTTCATACTTTTCTTACCAATCTCCATCATTCATTGCATCTATTTAAGTATCTTCTAGAAGCTTTCCATGGGCACATCTACTATGATTCAAAATCATCAAGACCATACAAAATGATAATTAAAATTTCTTTAGATGAAACAATTTCCATACGTATTACAAAGTAGCTCATACATATCTTGGAAGAAAGATGATGACACATGAACACTTATTGCAACCATGTTGTGTTCCAATGGATGTATGGGAGATCATGTAGGTGGGATGTTTGTAGATGATTTAAGAAGGCCTTTTGCAACGTACATTGTTTCTATCACGATAATATATGTACATATGATATAAGTATATATATATATATACATACATACATACATACATACATACACACACACACACATATATATATATATATATATATATATATATATATATATATATATATATATATATATATATATATATATATATATATATATATATATATATATATATATATATATATATATATATATATATATATTGTAATAGACCTTATTAGAGTTAGAGTGATGAAGTACTCAATTTTAATTCTCTATTGCTAAACGAACTAAGATATTGGGATTTCTTATATAGTATGCCTATGCCTTTGATTTTTACTATAATATCAAACGATAAGAATTGGTTATGTATTATAATTCGAGAGAACTCCTATAATAATTTTACATAAAGAATCTGCATGTTTGTCAAAATGGGAAAAGTCTGTATTCATGAATGTGTCCATCCATGTAAATGCAGGATTGCGACGAAGTAAAGAAAATTATAGTACTCTAATCATGGAGCTCGAACATTGCATACGATATTTTGAAGCTCATCCGTGCACTTGAATTTTTTCCATGAATCAGTGTGTACATCTTTAAATGTGTGTGTGTGCATGTGAACGTTAAGGTGCACAAGTTTCATAGTACGAAAAGAAAAAAAAGACAATCTAATTAAAACAATGTCAAACTCAAAACTCTATCAAGAATCAGTGAGGACTGGAAGTGGGCGGCCGGAATCAGACAAAACGACTCTATCTGGTTTCCGATACATGGCATCCGGAGTGTGGAGTCGTGGAACATTCAAAATGCCAAGAAGTTATGGAACAAAGGATTCAAAAAATGGAAACACCTCTGGAAACAAGACACCAACAGTTGGATCAACTACGAGGATATCGACCCTCGCATAAACATCTCCTACGAAGAATGGAACACCTTGCAAAGCAGATGCCTCGCTTGGGATCGTCGCAAAACCCGCCTTCTCATGGGACATGATGCTCCGAACGCGCGTGGTCTCAAATGGCACAATGGGAATAGCCTACTCAAAATCCCAAACATCAAAGAAACGACTGACCTCCAGATCAGCCTCAACAAGAAGTGGTGCCTGTCTTGGACGCGGCTTCGGTGGGACATGAAATTCATGGGTATCTGGCACCCACTTATTGAGATTAAGAAGTCGGTCCTCTTATGGCAAATTCTTCATCGCGGAATTTGGACTAACCATAAGGCAAGCAAAATTTGTGGGACCCCTCCGTGGTGCAAACGCTGCCACCGTGCAATCGAAGATGTCCCACACATCTTCCTTACATGCCCCAACTCCTACAAAATCTGGCAAAGGGTTGGACTGAAAATCAGAGTTCAGAAACAACTTAGCTGGAAACAAGTCCTTTTGGGTGAAGCGATTGGATGCTCTGCGGCTCTCTGGAACGCAATCAGAGGGGAAGTCCTGTGGAAAATTTGGCGGGAGCGGTGTGCTCTCAACTTCGGCGACCCCCCCAGGGAGTGGTCGATTGAAAAATCTCTATTCCTCCTTGGCAAAAGAATTGTCAACAGTAAGAAATCCCCCCCCTTTAGACACCATCAAGTTTTCCTTTTGATCAACAACAAGCTCAAACCCAAGTGGGTCCCGCATGAGAGCGACGAGAGGGTGATCAACCTTCTTTGTATTGCAAACTAGGAATCAACCAAGCCTCCCCTGCTTTGTGGGATTTGGGGGGTCCCGTGGGCACTAGTCCCCTTCTATTGTACCTTTGTTTCTTAATTTAATTCAAGTCCGGGAGAGTAGGCTATTGCCGAACTTCCTTTATATGAAAAAAAAGCAATAAAGTTTGCTAAATTTACGGCGAAAAGTGATGAATCAAAACAAAAACTCGTGGGAATTAAAGTTAAAACATGTACACGACGAAACACGCAGATTTTGTGCATGAAGAGCGGAGATTTTCTATGGATGCATGTAGCTTTGTGTTTCGTAAACTGTGCATAAGCCACGATGGGATGTAAAAGAGCAAGAACATACAAAAGAGCACATCGTCATTCTCGATTTATGATAGTGATGAAGTTTGGAACGCAGGACAGCCATGTGTATTCGATACAGAGATGTTATGCATGCAACGTTTAGGTCATTGCGACATCAGAGCAAGGCTTCGAAGAAGGATCACAACACAGGTACTATAAGAGAAACTGTATTACATGAGATTGTAAAGAATTATACGATCAGTGTCAGGTATGACACTATATCTGTAGAAGTATAAGATATTTGATTATATGGCATGCTAGTATCTTTGTGAAGAGTAAGCGTTAGATCAAAGGCCATATTTAGTTCATCTAGGTGAATAAGAGTCTGCAAACACCATTTACTAAGGTGATTATAGACCTGATTTATTATAGTGGATGTATTAATTAAAGATTCTGTTCATATATATGTTCATGAAGTAGTACAACCATGTTTAAGATAGATGCATGCACATAGCTTGGACTATTTCTATCGAGACATAACTTTTTGCCTGTGAGAATCGGTTAAGAATGATTAATTCTAAATATCAAGAGGCATGTCTGATTTTATCTTCCTGTGCATTGTACAATCATGATCTCTACATATTTATGATCAAACTTATGGAAGGAGGTTGTAGGTGAACTGACATTATTACAGAGGTATATATGATATCAATAGACCCTCTAGGGACATATTCAATTAAGAGACCTCGATTACGTCATCAATTGAACATCAACATAATAGTGTGCTTACTTCTCGGATTTTAGATTTTTAAGGACATTATGGAAACCTGATGTTTCTCTGACAAATGTGAGAACATTTTGAAGTTCAACAGATTTCAAGAATTTCACTAGCCATGGGGTCCGCTAACTCAGGAGTGCACTTTGCCAAACGCAAGCATTCATATTCAGTGAAGGTATTAGCATAACTTGCACTTCATGTAGATACAGATCTTTTGACTTACTATAGGTTTAGTTGATTATAAACGCATCACGAAAGCACAATATTACTCTTAAATACCTTTATATATGTTATGTTTCAGATAAATCAAGATATGAAAGAAGCAGATGCATGCAATTCAGATTCATGTTTCTTCTTCTGTGTATACGATATATGGATGAATGAAGGTAATGGAAATACATGTAGCAAAGAATACGGCCGGAGATAAGAAAAGAGATTCATAGATTTAAAAGGATTTGTCCTGATATGATCACATATAGTAGTATATGTATGTGTTCTGTACTTGAAGGTTTGTGTTCTGTACTTGTAGGTGAATGATGAGTTGAATAAATGTCGCATATGTTATATATATAAGAGATTCAAGTGTCCTTGCAATTTGACATGAAGCACATATTTAAAAGATGACTCTTTTGTCATGGAATGGTAATTGAGATGGCATGCTAACATCATGTTTATTCAATATCACGAATTTTAATGACATTAGTAAAAAAAAGAGGGTGAAAACATGAGTAACTAGATATTGTGGAACGTCGATAGCGTAGAACATTTATGTGAAGATGTTTTAAAGAGTTACTTTGAAGTAATTTGAAGTAAAGGAATAGTTATTCATTCGAAGAGCTTGAATTAATATATGGTCAATCACTCTTCGTGCTCCCAAGTGTGTTTGAGAGAAATATTGTTTTGCAGTTCCTTATCTACTTCGCTTTTGCCTTTCATATGATTTCTATGAGTTTCATGGATCATGACTATATTTTATATAGTGTTTTTAGAGTTTACCATGATCATGTACGTGTTAGCAGAAGTTTTTTTTTTTTTTTAATTGTTTCAAATTATATATCTTAATGACGGGAGGTTTTTGGATTTCAAAGAAGAACACTTTATGTATAAACATAAAGATTATGTTATATGACATATATTTCTCACGGTCTTTCAAAGATGAGATGTTTTGCAGGACAAGGATAGATGATGATCCAACTCTGAAGATCAAAGACTTGATGATGAACATGATCATATTGAGACCGCGGCTCATGATAGAATTCTCTGAAAGAATTCTCCTCGTCATCAATGACAACATCGAAAGGAACCGCAAGATTTAGATTGTGAATGATATCGAGATTGAGATTGAGATTGAGATTGTGATTGAGAGTGTGATTGCGATTACAATTGCGAATCTGTAATTGTGTGATAAACATTTAGACAATGATTATGTAACTCTGAGATTGAGAGTGAGAATGAGAATGAGATTGAGATTCGCTCGGGGGTGGTCGGGTGGTTCGAGTTTCAACTAGAAGATATTGATACTGTGTTTCCTGGAGAGTCCCTATGTATGCTTTCAAGAGGTTTAAGGCAAATTTCGCAAATGGCAGATTGTATGCGTAGAATTTGATTATGTCAGAAGACCAAACTAAAAGAAATCGTGAGGGGCAATCAATATACAGGTTAGATAATTATATGCATAAGTCATGCGTATTACAGAGGCATATATTGCAGCAATTGTGAATGGAAGATAGAGACTTTGCTTTTAAGTCTCTATTGTTTTGGAGGGCAAAAGATATTGAGTGTACATGGATTTATGAATCCCGAGAATTAGAAGTTGAGTCTTCTTTCTATCTTTGTGTACATTGATTTATTTGGATCATAATCTTGTTGTTTATTGTGTTGTTGTGATATGAAGCTATTGTATAACCAAGCATTTGTGTTTCTTTGGTTTTTTTTTTTGGAGGAATGTTGGAAGAGAGCAGAAACTCGTGATTGACGATAGATTGTGATTCAGGAAATAATACATACACACACACATATATATATATATATATATATATATATATATATATATATATATATATATATATATATATGTGTGTGTGTGTGTGTGTTTGTGTGCATATGTGTGTGTGTATGTATGTATGTAAGTATGTATCTATAGATGTATGTATGTATGTATTTATGTATGTACGTATGTATGTATGTATGTATGTATGTATGTATGTACATATGTATCTGCGTATAATTCCTCTTTGCCTCTCCCATATTAGTCTCTCTCTATTTGTCTCTCTCTCGCACACACATTCACTCTATTCCTTCCTTATATTTTATCTCTCCCGCTCTCACTCCTTTCTATCCCTTAGTTAGATTTCCTCTTTCTCTTTATCCCTCTTTTATGTATATATGCATTTCGATAGGAATATATGCATGGTTGTATGCATGCATACACAGAAAGTGAGTGCATGTTTATATGCATGCATGTATGCACATATATATGTATGTATATACATATACATGTCTAAATTTATGCATATATATATGTATGCATGTGTGTATGTATGTATGTATGTATGTATGTATGTTTTCTAAACTTCCTACATGGAGGCATAGACACACACATGGAAAACACCCTTCAATGTATGTATACCCCCTTGTAATACCTTTTTCTCACCATATCAACTCCAAATGAGTGACAAGAAAGAAGAGAAAATCTGACTCAAACATTAAGTAACTCATCTCTTAAGTGTTTAATGTCAAGGGAGCACTAGATTGTGCTCTCTGACTTCACTAGAAAAGATTTTGGAAATACACTTATGATTACATGAACACCCACTTAGGGAAAATAATACAAGAAGTTGTAGCCAAAACAAGACGTCCCACAACCCAGAACCAATAGGTATGGAAAACTAGACTAGAGATGATACAGGAGACCCCACAACCCGGGATCGTAAGTATGAGACAAGATATCTGGATTACAAGAACTCCCTCCTCGGGTATGAACTAGATACAAGAAAGAACTCGACAAGATCTCGTAGTACGAGATTACAAGAGGACAAGACAGGATGTCCAAGAACTAGAATAGACAAGACTAGAATAAGGAACAAGACAAGAACTAGAACTAGAACTTGGAAAGTACTTACTTGGCGGTCACGACTCCTTGAGCTCCCAAGAGTGGTATTGGAAAGACTGAGAATGAATGTGGTGAATCCCTCCTTTTATAGGTTTTCAAAGGCGGTGAACTATGGCGGTTACGAAATGATGATGTCATTAATCCAAAATGGGACCTCAGAATATTAGAATGGAGCAAGTAAATAGTTGATCTTAGGGTTTTGGCACATTCTGGACGCAATGGAAGGGTTCGTTTCTCTTAGTTCTCAACCAATCATGAGATATAGGATTCACATGGAATCTGAGGTTCAAGATGGTTTCCTTCTTTGTCCATGACATCACCTCCCCCTCAAGCGAGGAGTTCGACGAGGAGCGGTTATCTGACTCTGAGATCTTCTAGAACTTGAATCTTCATAGCTCTTGGTCTTTGTAGAGTTCTTGATATGTGGTACTGAAACATGATGATGATGGATATCCATGACGAAACTAGAAAGGGTTTGTCGTATATCTAGGTGTAGAATCAAGGCCATGATTCTCATGGTGGGTAGTGCTCCTCCTTTGATTCTGATGATGATACTTCTGATTTGGGATTTGTTTGTAGAAGTCCTAATTCCAACTTGCTTCTTCTTCTTAGGACATTTGAATACCATATGATCATGATCTCCACAATAAAAGCATAATCCATTGTCTTTCTGATGTTTTCTTTCCTTTTGTTTAATTCGTTTGACGCTAATGTTATCCAACTACATGGGTTCTGGTTGAGATTCTTCCAATATATGTTGTTGAGTGTCACATAATCCTAGTAGGAGATGGTTGAACCACGCTCTAAGAGAGAGGATTAGCAAGTAATCCTCAACCATGGCTTTTGGGGCAAGTGGTTAGCCCATCACACTCCTAACTAGGAGGTTGTGAGTTGGATTCCCGACATTGGTATCAGAGCCTAGTTGCAAAATTGGGCATGATGGCGGTGCATCGCGGCGCGTCTCAGGGTACATCCTGTCAGGGTACACTTGTCAGGGTACATCCTGTTAGACCTGCCGGGGTACATCCTGCCAAGGTACATCTAGACAGGGTACACCCGTGGGCACTTGGAAGCGCTTATCCATGGTGAGTGTGAAACTAATCTTGGATGAAGGTACATGGGCATTTGGGCACCCATAGTTGGGGGTGGGATAGGTCCAAATTTGGTCCATGGGCTGGAGTTTGAGGTTGGTGGAAACACTCATGCATGGAAAGTGGGTCCAAGAGATTCAGGAAGGTCCACAAGTGAGCATTGAGGGCAATGCTCAGTCTAAGGGGGAAGGAATGTCACATAATCCTAGTAGGAGATGGTTGAACCACGCTCTAAGAGAGAGGATTAGCAAGTAATCCTCAACCATGGCTTTTGGGGCAAGTGGTTAGCCCATCACACGCCTAACCACGAGGTTGTGAGCTCGATTCCCGACATTGGTATCCCGGTTAGGAGTGCGATGGGCTAACCACTTGCCCCAAAAGCCATGGTTGAGGATTACTTGCTAATCCTCTCTCTTAGAGTGTGGTTCAACCATCTTCTACTAGGATTATGTGACATTCCTTTCCCCTTAGACTGAGCATTGCCCTCAATGCTCACTTGTGGACCCTCTTGAATCTCTTGGACCCACTTTCCATGCATGAGTGCCACCAACCTCAAACTCCAGCCCATGGACCAAATTTGGACCCATCCCACCCTGCGTGGGTGCCCAAATGCCCATGTAACTTCATCCAAGCCAAGTTTCACACTCACCACAGATAAGCGCTTCTTCCAAGTGCCCACGGATGTACCCTGTGTGGATGTACCCTGGTAGGATGTACCCTGGTAGGATGTACCCTGACCAGCTATGGGACTGGCAGGATGTACCCTGGCAAGTGTACCCTGACAGATGTACCCTGAGACGCACCGCGTCGTGCCACCGTCTCCAAGCCCAATCACTCAACTAGGCTCTAATATGAATGTTGGGAATCGAACTCACAACCTCCCGGTTAGGAGTGCGATGGGCTAACCACTTGCCCCAAAAGCCATGGTTGAGGATTACTTGCTAATCCTCTCTCTTAGAGCGTGGTTCAAGCATCTCCTACTAGGATTATGTGACATTGAGGAACTGAGGTAAACTTGTATTCTCGATCATGAACAGAAATCTTCTTCTCATGCTTTCTCTCAAACAACCTACTGTCACACTCAATTGCTTGATTAATGAATTCATTCAAAGTATTTACCTTGGACATGGTTAACAGGAGGTCTTTGACATCATGGCATAAGCCCCATCGAAATGGGTTCATAAAATAATCCTCCTGCCATGTGAGATCACAAATGATTTTTCTGAATTTTGATGCATAGGTACATGCAGATCTATTTCCTTGATGTAGCTTCCTTAGCTTTGTTTCGGCAACACGTGAACAATTGGTATCTCCAAATGAAGATGTGAAATCTTGAATAAAGGCCTTGAAATCATGCAAAATGTCCATATCCTTTGTTGGTTTTCTCGTATCTCTTGGACTTATTATTGAATGACTTTAAGGGCAGAAAAAAATTCTTCTCGAATAATTTCCATGGTGTCTGGTCTTGATGAAGGTAGTCTTGCCAAAATTTCAAGGGATCACTAGATTGTGCTCTCTAACTACAGTAGAGAAGATGACGGAAATGTGCTTCTGATTACAGTAGACAAGATTACCAAAATGTGCTTGAGAATATGTGACTAAACTAATTCAACAACTTTCATCCTTATATTGGCTAATTGTCTTGTAATGTGGTCTTTCCTATTAGGGTTCTTACTTAGATAGAGATTCTTTAATGGCAACCAAGCTGAATGAGAGCTTTTGAATGACATGATCTATGGAACAATATGCCTCTTGAACCAAATACCAAAAAATGAGAGTGTTTGTGAATATTTTGTATCCCATTTGGATTTCTCTTAAAAAGGTTGAATGTGTAGTTGTCGCGTTCTAACTATGGATGAAGATGTAAATTCTTCTTTTCGTCTTGAGTCTGTTGCATAGAAATTAGAGTAGAAGCCCTCTTGATGAAGAAGACACATATTCCTTTGCTTATCTTGGTATAGGGTACTTTCCTTTGAGAATGTTCCACAGGTCCTTGGAAATTAACAATTTCATCATCATAACTGCACATTGAATAGTTAGACATTCCATTTTATTTATCCCCGTATCTCCATAGTGACTCATCTTGAGTTAAAGGTTTATGTCAATTATGTTCCGATACCAAATGTTGGAAGTGTGCTAGGGCCAATTAGACATTCACATGTTAAATCAAAGACCTTTCAAGTCTTAACCTTACAAAATTACACACCTTAACTTGATCAAAATAGATATATGCTAATAGAGATATACAAGAAGAAATTTATGAAAGTGTAGCAACTTAATCCTAGTACACACATAGATATAAAAAAATATCAAAATTTAATGTGTACAAAAATTGAATTTAAGCTGAATCTAAGGGTCGTAGTTACTGAAATAATGTAAAATGGGGCTCTGAGGTATAAATTTGAGTGAATATATGCAAAAATAAGGATATCGACTATTTAAGATAGTGAACACTACAAATCCTAATCAGAAATTTGGTCCCCTCTAATGTAGAGTAACAAGAATAGTTCTTCCTATTGTTAAAGTAATAGGCACAACATTAAGACAAGTAGAAACTCTAATTTAGGTATTACGCCTATCCAAAATTAGCATGCACACAATGAATGTGTGAAGAAGAACATGCTATGGTTGTTCCAAAATCCTGCAAATCTAAATGTACTCCTCATCCTTGAGTTCTCCTTGACAACTCCTAGCTCATCACCCAACAACTTAAGCTGAACTAGTTTGTAGATTGATTGTTATAATGGTGGTAAGAGATCTTTTTCTTATATAGTATAGGTTAAACCTCCATAAAATCTAGGCATCTCCAAAAAAGCCATTTTATGAGTTAAACACTGCCTTTTGGTAGAATGCACTCATCTTTGTGCTAAAAAGCACATGAAAAGCACCATGGAAAGCATAGTGCAAGGTAGAATTAGGGCTTAGCTCTAGAGGGCCAATGTAGAACCAAACGGTAAAGTATTATAGATTGTTAGAAAGCTCTCAAGGAGTGATGTTGTTGGCAGTGCATCCGGTAGTAGCCAGAGGCATTGACGCATAGGAAGTATGTAAAGATGGGAATGCAATGAGTTGTGAGGGCCAGACACTTCATTTTTTTCAAGAAATATACTGCATGATATTCCTTTGAAACTTCAAATAGTGATTATTATCACTCTTGTAACATATGTACCATAAAACACCGAACTTTGTATTTAGCAGCTCCATTTTGTGCAAGCCAAGGATTCCTTGAGCTTGAGGAGCTTAGGTAGAATGAACATACCAATTTTGGTAATTTTTAGACTTCATTTGAACCCCCAAATGACCCCTAGAACCTATTTTTTAACGATGCCGGACACTAGGTATCAAACCATTCAAAACTAGTCAAGAAACTATGAAAACAGCTAGAGAGCTCATTTTTGAGGTAAGCAAGTTAGAATTTAGAGCTACTTTGAGCTTGTAATAGTGTTCTTGAGTAATAGATCTTGTTCATGACCTTGCATTGCCTCTCTCTTGTCTCTACCATGTGTGTATGTCCATGTATGTGTGTGTGCATTCTCATGCTTCTCACCTTCACCTTCACTCACTTCATACATTCACGACCTTCATATCACTCCTGTCTCTTCTGTGGATTGACAATTAAGGAGGTGGAACTTCTTAGCGTGGAGCTTATCCTAGCTTAGAACAACACCAAATTTGGCACCATTGCCGGGGATCGAGTTCTAGAACGAACTCTTGATGGTAAGAGTATAGTGAGAATCGATGTTGGAAGGTAAATATTTTTCACTATTGTTGTTTTTTTGCATTGTTTTGCATTTTTCATCTCCCCTACACTTCTTCTTCATCCCCACATCATCTTCTTACACTCCAAAAAAACAAAAAACTCACAATATCCACCTATTCCCTCCATTTTCCTCATTTGTGCATGCCAAAGAGAGAGAGAGAGAGAGCTCTTGTGCAAGATCATGTGTTTGTGTTTGTGAGTTTCCTTGCAAGTAACACACTCTAGTACACTAGGGAAGCTCTAAAAAGGTAAAATCTACAACTTTCTATTAGTTCTACCCTTGGTGTCAGACAATCATGATTGTCTAACAAACATGTCCTTTTCGGATTGCATCATAGGCATGGCAAAGAGCACACTTGCACACACATGAATCCATAGAAGCATCTCAAAAACTTGCATTTTGTTGGACCATCACGATTGGATCATGGTGTCGGAATGGTGTGTCACCATCTCGATTGGCTCATGCCATCATGACGGCTCGACTGGACCATCGCGACGGTCTCACACCTTGACAACGATTTTGGTGGACCATTGCAATAGTCACAAACCATCACAACGATCACATGGATCCCACTCCATAGTGATTGGCTCATGCCATCATGATGCTCTGTTGTCCACATGTCACTTGAACCATCGTGACGATTCCTTTCACCATTGACCATCGCTATGATTGACCATGCAATCGTGAGAGCACCACGCCATCATGACAGTTTGATAGGACAAATCATTGAAATGGCTTGCTAGACCATCGTGATGCTTTCATCCATTGCAACGACTCATATAGATCCAACCATTGCAATGGTCCCAGACCATTGTGATTATTGCACACCATTGCGATGGTTTGGTTAAAAGGAAAATTAAGGGTTTTGATATTTGGCGATTTCAAGGCCTAGTTTGAGTCATTTCTGAGTAATTGGTCCAATTGAGAGGCTTCTTAGCTCATATTTGGAGAAAATCTATCTACTTGTTTTAACTCCCGAGAGCTTGACCATCCATAACTTTATTTTTTGAGCACTAGAGCTTTCAAAAAGCTATTTTTGAATCCTACGTGGCACATTGATATTTAGATAGGATATTGAAGTTGATCCTTATGAGGGATTAGGAAAAAATGGGGGCACTTGAGGATTTCATAAGGAGAAAAGGGACCCTTACGGTGTATACATCAAAGTGCCTCATCATCAAGGTCAAGTATTGGTCTAAAATTTGGATTTTTGGAGGAATATTGAGATCCATCCAAAGTCATTCAAAGCAAGGATGATGATGAAGATAAGCAAGTTTTCAGAAGCCTATCTTCTTGAGCGCAAGAGAAATCAACAAAGATGACTCAAGGTTGGAAGAATACTCAACCCCCTCAGTCAATTACTAGCTTACGCTAAATGCATGTAGTACTAGTGATTCAAATAGGACTGTGATAGGAATGCATCAAGTCCAAGAGACTTATTTTGTGAAGCCTAAGTGTAACTTAAAAGAGTGTGATAATGAAAATCCTAAAGGAAAAGAACTTAATCTCAACATTGCGAGAACTCAAACATACAACAAAAAGTTGATTCTTGACACATACATTGAGACAAGATAAGAGTTTTAAAGACTTAAAAACGAAATAACTAATTGATAACAAAGAAGTTGAAGTGACCAAGAAACATGTTAAGAGATGGAGCAAGATAAATTCATGGACCTTAGATCAGGAAAGCACATAGGTAGGACATATCCACAAAGCCTTAGGTCATCAAAAGCAAATGTCAAGACCATAGCACACTCTTGGGCACAACAACTGAATACTTATCCATATGATTTGAACTCAAAAACAAGTGAGTCTCAAATGTCCTATAGCACGGAGAGACCAGAAAGAGGGTTATGTGTAGCGTACTTAGAAAGAACCAAAGGACCTTACAGGACCCAATTAAAATATGTCCGAACAAACTAGTTAGGTGCTCACATCTACAAGGATGCTTTGAAAAGATTAGTGCTTCAATTGCACAACCCTGACCAATCCATTGGATTGGAACATCCGATGGTTAAGTTTGAGAGAGATTTTTACTTAGACAAGGAAGGAACAATGTATATCATAACTAATCAGCCTAACCACACTAATGAGTTTAACATAGTCATTCTTGAGATGGAAGTAGGGACCCAAGGGCAAGAACCATTAGGAGACAAACTTAGGATACCTGGAGGGAAATCGGTATTGATAAGAATGTTGAATCTAGGGTGGATCCACCTGGACAACAAAAGCATTGAATTGTTTGTGATTAAGGACACTGATGAAGTGTTTTGGAGTTATAGAATGGAACAACCAAGTGAAATAGGATCAATCATAATTTATGAATTCAAGGACAAGATACCCCTAGAAAGGTAGTATACCTAGACAACACTTCAAAGCAAATGTTTGTAGTGTTAGATCATGCAAGACATGTGTATACATGGAGAGGTGAGTTGGTATCCCCCCCAATCATGAGCGCACTTGAACATTTGTCATCAAGGTGTTGGGACATCCTCAGCACATTGCTCTCAAAGAGAGAAGAACAAAGAAAGGCCATAAGTGAGTTTTACTCACACTGTAGGGAGAGATAGATTGGCCATTGAAACGCACGAGAGATCGAGAGAACCAAGAATACAATGTGGTAGGGATGACTTTCCTCTACCTAGATCACATGAGAATCCAAGAATATTGAGACCTACCCAACTAGTGAAGTCGATGAAAAATTACTTTCATGGGACAGGAGATCCCTATGACCACATTGCCGAGTTTAACCAAGTGTTTTGTGCACTATAAGTGGAAGATATGTTCATGCAATATGATGCTTTTGGACTTATGTTAAAGAGAGAAACTTTAACTTGGTTCCAACCTTTGCAACAAAGGCAATTTAGGGACATTCATCACCTTTTAGAGTCATTCATTACCAAATTCTATAAAAGTGGAATCAGGAACAACACTTCCTCATGGATCCACAGCTTCAATCAGACTCCTAAAGAAACAGTTAGACTCAAAAGACGTAGTTTTAGAGAGTATCTTGTGATATGCCCAATGCCAAAACTTCCCACACAGGTGAAACAAGTCTATTTGTTTTTAGATGGCCTATGAACCTCAAAACTATGCTCCTATGTATATTTGAAGGAACCCAGAACTTTAGAGCAATGCGTACGAATTTGTATAGGCATGGTGGACAACTTATGAGATGCGTTGGAACTTTCAAAGGTCTACATAGATTCGAATATCTCCTCTCAATCATCACCAAAACATTCTAGCTCTACATAAGACCTAGTAGAAAAGGTGGCCCATAATCTAGGAGCTTTTAGCAAGTAGATGCCTAGGTTAACATCCGTGAGATGTTGTTAGACCTGTGGTGGTGATCACATGGCAAATGTGTGCTGCAATGTAACACAACCTCAAGAGAATCCTAGTGGTCAGTATTGCATAATTGAAAGGCAATAAAATAATCATATAGCACAAGACTACTCGTATAACAAACAAGTTGTATGACAGAATTACCCCCAAGCATATCCTCAACGAGGTAGATACCCAGATCAGTACAATGCTTAGCTTCATTACTACAGAACCCCACAAAACTACCCCTATCAGACTCAATAGAGACCTCAACCAGTTTTGGCTCAACAACCATCTCCCCTAGCCAATGTAATCTTAGTCAAATATGTTGCTGCAGAAGAAAACGTGAGTAGAGCATTAGTCCCTTCTTCACCTCTTATCACTAAAAGTGATCCTAATTCAATTTTTTTAACTCCACCCATGTAGATAGCCCACCAACATACTACACAAAATTTCCAGAACACATGGAAACATATCAATATGATAGTCCACCATTGGAACCCATTTGGGAGCTTGACTACACCAATGTAATGTATATCAACCCTAACCCACGGTGCCAATTGAGACAACCAACACCACAGGGCCCTAAAGGACCATGCTTTAGGTGCCAAGGACATCATTTCATAAAGGATTTCCCACACCCTCTAATAGCAGGTTAGTCAAATATTATAACATTCAAGGCTTTTGTGTAGAATGTGCTAAGGGGCATATCATAAGAGATTGCCCTAAGAACCCTGCTAATGCCTCAAAAGGGATTCCCATTGACGTGATAGGCATTTTGCATACCTTAGATGGATCCACACCTACATATGTACCTATCCAAGATATAAAAAGAGCCTAAGCGCTATTACAAAACCAACAACCTAACCTAGATACGATAGTTGAAACTAGCAAAGTTGGAGAGTTCGGTGGGAGAAAAAGTAAATCATGGAAGGATTCTCGAGAAAGAATCAACAAGAAATGGAGTAAAAAGATAAGCGAGTTGGAAGTAAGTCTAAAAGAAACTAGAGCTAAAATCCTAGAATTAACATCACAAGAGTCAAATCAAGAAACCCCTAACCATAAACCAAGATCAGTTCTAGCTGAACCCATACCTCAAAATCTAGACATGATGTTTCGAGCATACCATGTAAGGTTAAGAGAAGGACCTTAGGTAGTTGAATTGAGCAAGGAATATCCCAGGGAAGACTTAGAAATTGAGAGAACCAAGGTTTGCATGAAGATGATATACATGGCTCAAACTATGTCTGAAGCCTCTTGATATATCAATTGAACTAATATAGGAAAATGAGAGTTACACTTTCAAGGATTACTAGAGAGGCTAGAACATTTGATTGCTAGAAACAAAAAGAAGATTTTGCAAAAGAACCCTATTGTCAAGAGACACAAGAAGGTAATGCACCATCCCTGTCTCAAGTGCCAAATATCGAGGGTGAAGAAAATCTTTCTTCCATAAAGAAGTATTCACAAGGGTTTTTGAGAGAGATACAAGAGGAGAAGAGAGAAAGAAGCCAATCCCCCTATTCAAGAGATAGATGACTTGCAGGAACAATTTCCCTAAGACATACCCTTTATCTATGACAAAGTAGAGGAAGAGTAGCTTAGTGAATGAATGAAGTTTGAATCTAATTCCTTACAAGATTTACCTCAGTTCACAAGACCTTGGGAAGCTAAGTCTATCAGTATGAGAGCAACCACCATAATAGTTAGAAATGAAGAATCACTAGTTCTTAGAAAGAAGAAAGTGATAAAAAACACTAAAGTTTAGTGTCATCTCACTTTACAAGAACTGTTGAAACTTAAGCCATAGTTGTGGAAGCACATAGAAAACCAATTCCTAGAGGCCGCTTCCACTCACTCTCAGCAAAGTTCACACAAGAAGGTGGCATAAATACTCCTGGAAGGAATTGGAGATATGAGCGAGGGAGGGGAAGGTAATACCTATCTTTCAATAACCCACCAAGGATACACCACTACAGCCATCCTAGATTCAAGAGTGGGAGTAGCCATTGCTACCACTACTTTATGGAAACGTTGGGGTAAGCCAGCATTAAGACCCACAAGAATGAAGCTACAAATGGCTGATGGACATATTGAAAAGCCATTAGGCCTAATAGAAGGTATATCTCTCACCACTTGTGGTGTAAAATTTGAGCATGCTTTTTCCATTTGTAATTTTGGGGAAAATCATGTGTATGAGATGATTTTAGGACGACCATTCATGCAATAGTTGCAAATTGTACAAGATTGGAGAACCAACTCCTTGTACTTGCAACATTTAGGAGTGACCACCAAAGTCAATCTCAAGGATTATTCCCATCAAGATGTACCCCCAATACAATGGAATACCATCCATAGGACCCCTGACGAAATAGAGTTAGTGCATTAGTTAGAATCAAACCTTTCATGGTTGCATGAAGACACTCATTTATGGACATTTAAGGTAGCCAAAAAAGAAGAAGAACAATTAGAAGCCATAACTTTACGATCACAATGACATCCATAAACTCTTCAAGATGGTGCTTATGCAGCAAATGTGTTTCTTGACAAGGAATTCGAGCCTGAGGGTTGGGCAGAGATCTTTACTACCATGGATATAGTAGTAAACAAAGAACAATGGATGCCTCACTATGATGAGGATGGATATTTGAGTCTTTATGATAGAACCTTTAGAGGAAGAGCCCATCCTAGAAGAATGTATGGAAGTGGCTCGAGAACCAGATGAGAGTAGTGAAGAAGACTTAGGGTCCATTATCATGCAATGCTTCTGTTTAAAAGAAGAGTATCTTTAGTTTGGGGAAGCCACCACCCTTGAGTTGGGAAACGAAAATCAAACCAAACAACCCAAGTGACTCATAGAAGATACAAAAAGTAAGAACAAGAAGAGAAAGAAATCACCTACGACAAAAGAAGAAGAACCCCTCATGGAGGTACTAGAGAACTTCAAAAAGTATGAAATAGAAGATAGAAGACTCATGGTAAGGATGCCTAAACGAGAAACATGCATTGGAGAATTATATGATAACCGAGAGGAAACCAAAAAGGTAGTGGTTACAATAGAAGAAGGAGAAGAAAAATGCACATACATAGGGCATAATTTGATGGAGGAGGAAGAAGAAGAATAATATGCTTATTGGGAGAGTATAGATATGTTTTTGCTTGGAGTTACAAGGACTTGAAAGGTGTAGACCTAGATATATGCTTCCATAGAGTCCCCATGATCCTAGAGGTCAAACCTACTAAGCAAAAACCATACACCTATAATGATAACTATGCTGCCAAGATTAAATAGGAGATAGATCATTTGATAGAAGTAGGATTCATTTATGAAATTGAGCGTACCAAATGGATATCCCCCATTTTGGTTGTATCAAAGAAGAGTAGAAACTTGCATGTGTGTATTAGCCTTAAAAAAGTTAATGCCACCATGATTAGAGATAGTTATCCTCTTCCTATTGCAAAACATTTATTGGAACGAGTTGCGGGCAAGGAAGTATATAGTTTCCTTGATGGACTCTCAGGCTATAATCAAGTAGCCATTTCCCTTGAAGATAAACATAAGAGAGCCTTTGCTACTAAGTGGGGCATATTTGCATTTCAAGTGATGCCATTGGGGCTGACAAATGCACCTGCCACTTTTCAATGGTTAATATGTCATGTTTTTAAGGAATTCTTATGGAAAAACTTGGAAGCTTAGGTGGATGACTTATGTGCTCATTCTAAGATGAGACATACCCACATCCTTGAATTAAGACAATTATTTGACAAATTTCAAGAATATCAGGTTTGTCTGAACCCAGAAAAGTGTGTTTTCATGGTTAGGCAAGGCAAGATTCTAAAACACATTGTGCCAAAGAATGGGATCTCTATGGATGAAGAGAAAGCGCAAGTGATTGTAGAATTACCTAGGCTGAAAAATGTAAAGGAGGTACAGGCTTTCATGGGACATTGTGGTTATTATCAATGATTTATACACATGTACACCATCATTGCAAAGCCTATGTACTCCCTTTTGACCAAGTTTGAATGGACAGATGAATGTGAGATATGATTCAATGAACTTAAACCATGCTTCTATTCAAGACTCATTTCAACTACACCAGGTTGGAGTACGCCATTCCATGTGCATGTGGATGCATCCAACTATGCCATAGGATGTATGTTGACACAACCTACGAATCAGAGCAATATAGACCTTCCTATAGCTTATGCAAGTAGATAGTTAAATGTTGTAGAAAGAAATTACACCAGGAGAGAGAACGAAGGATTAGGAACAATTTATGCAATAAAAAAATTCAAGCATTACTTATTGGCAAACAAGTTCAAGTTCTTCACGGATCATCAGGAATTTTGTACTTAGTCAGTAATCCTTGTAACACAAGATGATTGATACGTTGCTTTCTATTACTCATGGAGTACCACTTTGAAGTAGTGTCAGGAAGGGAAAGACCCACCTTAGAGCTGATCACCTTTCACAGTTAACTATTGGAGAAGCTCCTCAAGGAATAGCGGATGAACTACCAGACACATACCTATTTAACCTTGAGATAGTACTTGAATGGGCCAAACCCATTGTCCCTGTTCTCACATTTGGACCCAAGAGTCCTAGGATTAGGATCTCAGAAGGAGAGATCACCAAACACAAAGATACTAGATACTAGCAAGAAGCATATATAAACAAGACAATTAGAAAAATCTTGCTTGTTTTGTAGATGAATCAAAACATAAGAATTGGTTGCAATTAGCATATGTAGCTGTATTGAAGAAACATCATTCAAAACACAGTACATTGTAGACTCTGCATAGAATAGGAGTGTATTGGCCTTCTATGGAAGCTGATGTCTATAGACTATGTAAGGAATGCCATGTATGTTGTTAAAGACCACTTGTGGAACATGCCACTTTGTATCATGTGTATCTCACACTGGAATGGAGTGAACCAATGGTGACATAATTGAGGACAAAAACATTCTCTGATAATCTTGTCGCCCTCACCCTAAATGGACTTAGGGATGATGAAAAATGGACGGCCTTCACAACTACAGTGTACAAGGATAGCCAAGTGCAATTGTTGTATGCAGGTAGACGAAAAGAAAGACACAATGGAGGTGGTACAAAAGGAAGAGGAAGATATCAAAGCAACCAACGAGGTCAACAACAATAAAATGCACGTCAAAGAGGTGGAAGAGCCTCAAAAAGAGGAACATGTGCAAGATTTGGAAAAAGAGGACAACCCACTTCAAATGGATGCTTTGTATGCAGTAAGCCTGGTCATTTTGCAAATGAATGTTATCATAGAGCTCAAAGACAAGGGAATCAAAGCAACAACAACAATTATAGAGGGCAAGGTAATTATGCAAACACATCATCCAACCAAGGGAATGATTATTTACTTGCCAAGGCCAAATGGTAGAAAAAGGCTATCAAGTTAGGTTCAATGACAAAGGATGTTTTGTTGAGGATCCAAGGGCAGGTTTCAAGATCGCAGCAAAAGGAGAAAAGCAAGGGAGAATGTTCACAATGGACATAAATGAGCCACACCATTCAATGTATGTCACATATGGAGACAAGAGGATAGCAGATTTGGATCTATGGCATAAACAAATAGGTCACACCAACCTACAAAATCTCAAGGACATGCAAAATAGGAGATTGGTAAGAGGCCTAACAAATTTTACATCTAAAATGTTTCATGAAATTTGTGTAGCTTGCCAACAAGGAAACCAATAAAGGCTGCCCTTTAAGAAGAGGACCTATGTAAGTGCAAATGTTTTAGACCTCATTCACATGGATGTGGGTCCAACAAGAGAAGCATCCCTTGCTTGAAATAGGTATTTTGTAACCTTCATTGATGAATTTTCAAGAAAAGTATGGTTGTATTGCATTAGAAACAAATTAGATGTGTTCCACGACTTCAAGAAATTCAAAGCAAAGGTCGAGAAGGAGTCTGGCAATTTTATCAAAACTTTGAGATCCGATGGAGGGGGAGAGTAATTCTCCCATGAATTATCTGAAATGTTGCAGGTCAATGGCATCAAAAGACAATTTACATGCAGGTATACCCCTCAACAAAATGGGTTAGCAGAGACAAAGAATAGGCACATAGCAGAGGTAGCAAGGTGTATGCTCAACGAAATGAATATGCCGCATTGTTATTGGGGAGAAGCTACATATACAACCACATACATCTACTTCATCAAGTATACATCATCCAACCCCCAAGGAAGCATGGAGTGGAAGAAAACCTCGCATTTCACATCTTAGAATATTTGGTTGTATAGGTTATGTACATGTACCTCAAGAGTTGAGGTCAAAGTTAGATGCCAAATTTGAAAGGTGTATTTTTCTGGGATATTGTATGGAACAAAAGGGGTATAAATGCTATAATCCCATCACCAAGGTGCAGAAGGTAAGTAGGGATGTTGTCTTTCATGACTTGAAGCCTTGGTATGCATGCATGAGTCCATTATAGGGTGAGGAGATAAGTGAGACAAATAAAAAAAATGATGATAGAGATCAAGAAAGCATGGATTTAAGTGGTCCAAGCAACTCATGCAACACAAGGAAACCCTCACCATGGAGTGGAAGGCTTAGGGAAACAGAGAACAACTCTGAAGAAAGCAAAGGCAAAGGCAAAGAGAATATTTTAGTTGAAGAAGGAAGCTATGTGGACGAGAGCATGTTGGAAGATGAAGAGACAGAAGAAATTCAAACTACAGGAGTGGCAAAACAAAGAAAGAAGATGGCAACCACACCTAAAGGAAGTGAAACAAGGCCTTCAAGAGTAAGATATCTAGTTCAAAGGGTAACATATGATAATTTCATTGCAAAGCATTATGCATATGTGACTTAGGTAATCAAGGACAAAGAACCAACTAGTTATGAAGAAGCTAAGAAGAGAATATTTTAGTTGAAGAAGGAAGCTATGTGGACAAGATCATGTTGGAAGATGAAGAGACAGAAGAAATTCAAACTACAGGAGTGGCAAAACAAAGAAAGAAGATGGCAACCACACCTAAAGGAAGTGAAACAAGGCCTTCAGGAGTAAGATATCTAGTTCAAAGGGTAACATATGATAATTTCATTGCAAAGCATTATGCATATGTGACTTAGGTAATCAAGGACAAAGAACCAACTAGTTATCAAGAAGCCAAGGATTGCAAGGAATGGCAAGAGGCAATGAAGGAAGAGCTCGAAGCACTTGATGAAAACCATAATTGGAGCTTAGTATCAGCTCAAGAAGGCATGAAGGTGATAGGTAATAAAAGGGTTTAGAAAATTTAAAGAAATTTAGATGGTTCCATTGCTAGGTACAAAGCAAGGTTGGTGGCGAAAGGCTTCTCTGAAAGCTATGGGATAGATTATTATGAAACTTTCAGCCCTGTAGCCAAGATGCCAACAATTAGGAATTTGTTTGCAGTGATCACCTCAAGGAGATGGATATTATCTCAGTTGGATGTGAAGAATGCCTTCCTCGATGGAGAGCTTGAAGAGGTAGTCTAGATGAGCCAACGTCAAGGATTTGCTAGTATGAGGTACCCAAATCATGTTTGCAAGCTAAGGAAAGCATTATATGGACTAAACCAAGCCCCAAGGGCCTAGAATCAGAGGTTAGTGGATTATTTATCACGTTGTGGATATGAAGAAAGTGTTGCAGATCCATCACTTTACATGAAGGAGCAAGGAGACAAGATAGTATACATATGCATCTATGTGGATGATTTGATCATCACAGGAAGTGATATTGCAGGTATTATAGATATCAAATCAAAGATAGGAAAGGACTTCAAGATATGTGATCTTGGTACACTAAATTACTTCTTCGGGGTAGAGGTAATCTATCCACACGATGGCATCTTCTTGATTCAAAGAAAATACTTGTTGGATGTGCTATACAGGTTTGGTATGAGTGGTTGTAAACCACTTTCTCAGCCAATGGAGCCCAATACAAAGTTGGTTTCAGGTCAAGGAGAAGCTATACAAGATATTACACTATATAGAAGCGTAATTGGTTCATTAATTTATGCTGCATTCACTCGACCTGATCTCGCATATATAGTAGGTGTTCTCTCTCAATTTTTGCATGCACCCACTCATGATCATCTTATGGAAGCAAGAAAGGTGCTTAGATACATCAAGCACACCATCAACCAAGGTATATTTTACCATATGATGCTGATCTAAGTGTCAAAGGATATAGTGATGCTGATTATGCAGGTAGCAAGGATGATTGAAGGAGTACATCGGGTAATGTTTTCATGATAGGTACAAAAGTGATCTCTTGGAGCTCTAAGAAGCAAGCCACCATTGCTCTTTCATCCACAAAGGCTGAGTACAGAGGTATGGCATTGGCTACATGTGAGCTATTATGGCCTAAGAAGCTTATTAAGGACTTGGACGTGAAAGTGGAGGATTTCCTCTTTATGGAGACAAGACTTCAAGCATCTACCTGGCTAACAATCCCATGTTTCATGCAAGGAACAAACACATAGAGGTTCATTACCACTTCATTAGAGAAAAGGTGATGAGAAAGGAGCTAGATGTAAGGTATGTGAACACTAAAATGCATGTTGCAGACATGATGACAAAGTTTCTTGAAGTTACAAATCTCGGAGGATTCAAGGAAGCAATCAAAATAGGAGATATAGGTTGAAGAAATGAAAGAAAAAGACTTGAGCTTGAGGGGGAGTGTTGAAAGTTGTTCAAGCTCAAGAGTGCAAGAACATGCCCCAAATTGAACCTTCCACATCATCCACAACTAAAGGAGGCTGATTTCCATGAGTTGGGGGCATCAAATCATGCCGATAATAGAAAGAAATTGATTAGAGAGGATTTAGCTCACCTTTTCATGTGATTGGACCTCACTTTTGACATGTATATGTTTTTGGTTGATTAAAGAGGTTAGTATGTGGTCTTTAAAACCTCTTATGAGTTTTATTATGACTTAGAGTCATGGAAATACGCGCCCAAGCTGCCCCCTTGCTTAAGCACACTCCCTACTAGCTTTTTCTCTGCATATTTTGCAAAGATTTCACTTTTTCATACTCTTTCTCCCTAGATGATCTTGGCAGAACCCCCGATCTTGTAATTGTTGTTTCTCCTTTATCCCAAATCCATTTGCAAAAAAAATTGTCTTGTTGGAAAGCTTATACGTTCTAGTTTAAGTGATATAAGGCTCAGGCTCAGTACCTGCACATGGGCAGAGAAATGTCTAGAATAGTGTCTATCTAGTTAGCTCATACTCTATGAAGAGATCAAATTATCTGTTTTATTGCAGCTGGTGGAGGCATCATAAAATGTCCAAATGGAGTGATTCTACTCTCATTTGAAATCTCTCCTAGTCTAGTTTAAGGTTGCAAAGTTTCATTATCAGTCTCTACATACACTCAGATAAACACTGAAAATACAGAGCCTATGTTTGGAAACTTTCAGGATCCTAGGAGGGTTCATCTGCTTTTGTTGAGCACATAGGAGTATTTATCCTCCAAAAGAAAGCACCAAAAATTTCCAAGAACGTAGATCATGATGTAAAGAAATCAAGATAGAACTAGTCACTCCAGCAGACATCTTCTCGACCTTCTTCTCCATCGATGAGAATCCGATAGATTTGGATTGTGTTGCTCTAGCACAATGGTGAGAACCACGTTAAGAAGCTTCACCTCCTTAATTGTCAATCCGCGGAAGAGATAGGAGTGATATGAAGATCGTGACTGTGAGATGATGTGAGAGTGAAGGTGAGAAGCACCAAGATGCACACACACATACACACACACAATGAAGAGACAAGCAAGACACAATGGAAGGTGGGAAATTAGCTCTATTACTCAAGAACACTATTACAAGCTCAAAATAGCTCTAAGATCTTCTCTACTCAAACAAGCTAACCTCAAAAATGAGCTCTCTAGCTCTTTTTATAGTTTCTAGGCTAGTTTTGACCGGTTTCACATCTAGTGACCGGCATAGTTAAAAATTAGGTCCTAGATGCTATTTGGAAGTGTAAACGGTGTCTAAAAATAACGAAAATTGGTATGCACATTCTACCTAAGCTCCTCAAGCTCGAGGACTCCTCGGCTTGCACAAAATGGAGCTAGAAATTAAGAAAAGGGTTTTTCTATGTTACATATGTTACAATAGTGATAAAAATCAATGTTGGAGGTTTTTGAAAAGTATTTTTAAAACATGATTCTTTGAAAAAAGATTCCACTAGCTCCCTGCTCTATCATTACATGCTTCCGCGTCTTCTATGCCTCTGGCTGCTTCCAACACCCCCCTCCCTCTCGCTTTTGTCGTCCCTGACAGAACCTTGTTGTGAGGTCTGCCGGATATAGTTATGTAGGAGGTCTTGAGCGAGGGTGTGCTCGGAGATACGAATGCCTCGGGCCAGATCGGCCTCAAGTTTCTCCCAGTCTATTGGTTGCGGTTCTTCTGGTGGCGAGAGCTGATAGTGTGTGGAATAGACCATTCGTTCATAGGCAAATAAGTGTAATAAATGTGTAGGCCTACTTATGAATACCTCTGAATGGTATTCCCAGAAGGCGGTTGTGAACATCACTTCGAAAGTCTGCTTGTAGCACGCCGGTAGGTACTTTATTCTGCAATGCCAGGCATAACACACCCGTAGCGATGGCGTTGTACTCATATCATATACCAGATCGAAATTGCCATGCTCAAAGCCCAGGGTGTTTACATGAGGTGCCTTGACGCTTCGGAAGAATTTAAAAATCATTTGCATCATGTCAAAGATTTTGACAGTCATATGCGCTGCTATATCGTCCATATGCTTTAGTCGAGGGAGCCAGTGGCGAATTGTAGCCATCATGTAGCCTACAGTTGGTAACTCGATGGGTGGCTTAAAATAGGGGTAATTCAACCAATCCTGGCATTGTTTATTGTTTTGTACCTTAATAGCGAAGGCAGTCCAGGAGCGGCGTCGTGGTACTGGTCCCCAACACGGGTTGTACTTCAAATGCAAAGGTGCCTTTACCCATGTACTCATCATTTCTGGATACTTCTGTAGTAAATCTTTCCGCCACTCTGGTTGATAGATCTCTCCTTGCTGCGGTGGCAAATCGTCCTCCTCGAACTGAGTCGCATGCGATGGTTTCTTACCTGTTTCTTTCTCAATGGCTAATTGGTATTCGGCCATTAACATAAAATACGGTTTATACTGTAGCTCGTGCCTAGATATGTATCATCGTGGGGCCGAATGAGCAAAGAATGGAGACTGTAAAATTCTTTCTTTTATCATCACCATGGCATGTAATTGTGCCTCTACTCTAGCTGAGTGCGTTGTTCCAAGTTCCTCAATCGTCTTCATCCACGCGGGGGTCGGGAGTTCATAAGTCATCTGGCCTTCGGCCGTGACGCGTCCGCCTGGGATGGGTTGTGGCTCGTACGCCTCTTCAAACGTTTCCTCCACCGGGATGGTGACAGTTTCTTCCTCAGCTGGTAGCTCAGGTGGGGAGTCTGGCCTTGGTGGTGCTTCATATACTGCGATCCTTGATTCAAGGTTTGATACCTGGGCCCGTAATGCGTTGAGTTCCTCTAAGATGTCAGGAGAGGGGTCCACAGGTGCTGGTATGTCTTGGTGTGCCGGTGCTCGTAACTGGAGTAATTTGTGATCTTCTTTGAGTTTCTGTAACTCCTCATTCATGCGATCGTATTCATCTAGCAATCTTACATGATCATCTAGCAGCATCCTCATCGAGTCTGAGGGAATGGCTTTGAACCGACTAGGACTCAAAGGTTGGTCTGGGTGGTCAAGAGCTGCTTCTAAGTTTTCTCGATTCTGGTCCTGTAAGTGCTGGTTTTCTTCCTTTGCTGCTGCTAGGTGTCTTCTGAGTAAGCCCATGTTTCGTGTTAGCGTTGCATTGCGGACTGTCTGGGCTCTTAATAAGTTATCTAGGTCAGCAGTGGCTTCCTTGGTCTTTTCTTCGCTTTCTAGTTCTAATTTATGATAGGCCTCTTGTAATTCTTGGTATCGGCTGTTCAGTGAGGCATTCTCAATAGATAATAAATTAAGCTGCGACTGTAAGCCAGTGGTTGTCCTCTGCAACTACTGATAATTATCACCAAGAGATGTGAACTCATCTCTTACTTGCGTCATACACATGAACATCTGTTGAAATGCATTATCTACAGTGGGTGATAGTATTAATGGGGTGCTAAATGAGGATGCAGTGGGTGTAGATGCAAAGGGAACGGGGAATGGAGGTGGGAAGGTGGATGCTGTGGTGATTGTTAAAAATTGTGATGTGCATATGTTTGTGCCGTGAGTGAAGTGAGTGATGGTGCAGTGCGTGGTGAGATGTCCATGTCATTGTACGTGTCTAGTGCAGTGACTGTGAATATGGGTGTGACTGTGGGTGCTTGTGCTGGTGTAAATACAGGATTTACAAAGGTTGAGGAGTAATTTACAGGGGGGCTGGCTGGAGCAGCTTGGGGGAAAGGGGAAATAGGGGTTACAGTGGGTCGGGGAGGTGATACGGGGGAGAAGGTTAATGGCGGTGGGAATGGGAAAAGGGATCGTGGATGTGTGGGGAAGGACGGGAAAGATGGATGGAGGAATGGGTTGGATAGAAAGGTGGGTGTGTGAGGGGGTAGACTAGGTCTAGTGGGTGCGGGGATTGTGGGGTGAGTGGCCGTAAAGACGATTTCTGCTACATCACCGGCGAATGAAGATGTTGGTCTGGGGGAAGGAGGGTGAATAGGGGAAGTTGGATGGACGGGTGGTGATGGAGGAGCGGTTGGGGTGGTCGGTACTTCAGTGACTACTGAGGTATGTACAGTTGTAGCGCGGGGTGGGGAATCTACAAGGATGGTTTCTGCTGCCAACGAACTTTCGGGGACGAGGCGTGCCTCCTGGGCTTGTTCTGAAGACTATGCTCCTGTTGGTACACGAATGTATTCGCCGGGCTTTGAAAGTAGTCGTACTCTGCAGGGGTCAAACTATGGTAGTGGCTTTCTTTGCAAGTACCTAAGTGCTTCGTTGGAGCCTACTGATTTGACTAACTCTCTGAATCCTTTGATGTATGCGTCTTCGAATCCGCCTGTGACAAGTTCTTGTTCTATTATCGCTTGACTCTCTTCCTCAGTCAGCTTTCTGCGTGCCCAAACTTTTTCCATAGTTCTATACAGCTTCTTAATAGCCAGTGTGTAAGCTGCTGCTTCGTAAGTTTCATCTTCATGGGTGTCTGTTTGTTGGCCTTGGCCATCTGTATCACCATGTGTGTCTGTTTGTTGGCCTTGGCCATCTGTATCACCATGTGTGTCTGTTTGTTGGCCTTGGCCATCTATCTGTTCATGCTCTTGGGATTCTTGAGTTCCCTGGCTAGCTTCGTCGTCTCCTTCGTCGTCATCGGTTGCTGTTCTTTCGTCATCAGAGCTAGACACAATCTGTCCTTGTGGCTGATCCCTGGGTGTGGTAGGGTAGCTAGACCTTTCAAATTCTTGAGAAAACAATTGTCCTTCTGAAAACTGGAACTCATTGGAGAATGCATCGGGCATCTAAAAATCGAACGTTGTGTTCAGTGGCGCTGCTTGTTCTGCTTCTAAATGGGGTATTGGAAAAGAGAAAGCTTCCGCACCAATGGTGGTGGGAATTTCAGCTGCTGTGGTGATAGGTTCTGTGGTTGTGGCTGCTTGAGGTGCAATCGTACTGGTGGTGCCCTCCGTTACAACTGGTCTTGATAATCTAATACGAATAGGTTGTACTATTGGAGTAGCTGCTGTCGGTGACTGCTCTGGAGATGGTTGTGGTGAGGGTGATTCTGGGACTTGTAAGCACGGGATAGTGCCTCTCTTCCGCTTTCCGGCTCTGCCTTTGCTAGCCTGTCTAGCTTTCTTTGTGGTTCCTTTAAATGCCTTCAGTTCCTCACTGGTCATGGCACACTCAATGGGTAAATCATATGCCAAACACATATATATAATCCTTGTAAGTGCACAACATCCATTGATGACTTTCTTTCGTTCCCATCTATGTTGTGCCAAATAGAGCTGATCAATTATCCAGCTAGCTAGATCAATAGTTTGGGGTCCAGTACATGCTAAGTATAATCCAAACCAGATTCTTTTGTGGGGCATGGTAAAACGATCCTGAGCTGGGAAAGCAAAATGCTGCATGCATATCCGCAATGGCTTGGAAAGCTCAGGGTTTATAGCTGAAATGTCCTCCCACTTAGTTACATCACCACGTTTCATCGGCTCTGGAACTAGCCGTTCTCTCTCTGTCGGAGTGTGTGTTCCATGTATGTTGAGAGCTGCGCGAATTAAATCTTTGGACACTGGAAAAGATCTGCTACAAAAGATTAGCACCTTAGTATGGAAATTAATTATGATCCCATTAAGGTGAGACCGCAATCCCTTTCCATAACCGATGTGTAACTCGTGTAGCCAAATGTCGTGAAGTGATTGATGCAATGAGTTTTTGCAGAGCTAATGCATGTCTCTAGACGCCTACATGGTCAGATTATGGATACATTTCTTGATGAGCTTTTATCATGCGGGACGTGGGGTTATGGTGTGTGAATTTATACAAGGTTTGGTTGAGGGTGAATTATTACAAGGGTGGAGTTTAAACGGGGTGGGAGAATTGTTAGATAAGGGGGTACAAGAAGACGTCTGGATACGTTTCGGTATCCATTTCCTAAGAGTCTTTGAGTGGGTGGTGTGTTTCTACTGAGGGACAAAAAGCGGTATCGGGTTTGGTGGTATTGAAGGATGGAAAGATTTCTCAGGGGTATATATTACATGGCTTGAGGGTTGGGCTATAATACATTGTTTGGGTACCCAAATCTGGGTGGGTGTGGGTCAATTGATAAGATACTTCTTGGCGATCCAAATCTGTCGAGTATTTGTACTTGGGGAAGAAGATCGAGGGGACTTTGGATGCTGACTCTGCTTTTTTTGAAATTTTGTCCTGTTCTTGTCTGCAGTGTTGCCAATAGGCTGTGGTTGCTGTCCTTTTGGCACCCATATTTGTCTCATGCCACTTGTTCTGTGATGTTGATACTGCTGCTTTCTTTGCCTTGTCTGGTGGTGTGGTCGGTCTCTGTTGTGGTTGACTCCTTCGTGGTTGGGTTTGAGAGGTCCAGTGGACGCTCTGCTTTGGAAAAGAAGGGAGATCCAACACTTGCGTGACCTGCCCATTAGGAAGTGATTCGTTATTTATCTTTAATCTAGGCTAGTCCGCAGCAAGTTTGGAAGGATGAGCACCGCAGGGTATTGTGCTCATTTGGCCGCTGATGCAACCCACCTGACCGCTGATTGTGTCCATCTACCCTAGCGGTTGGGTAACTGCCCCTTCTAGTTTGCAAGAAGCCCCAGGGAAGATCTCCTGTCGTCCTTTTGATTGACAACTGTCCATAGCCAAGCCCGAGTGGGTTGGTGTAGACGTAACGTGGCTGATCTGACCAAAGATCTTCCGGTCTTCCGTCGCATGTATTTCATGGGGTCTAGGGTTACAAACCTCAGTCAGAATGCCATTAGGGAAGTCAAGCGGTATCACTCGCTTCTGCTCTAAGGTTCCAATCTGTAAGGAGCCTTGTCTAAGATTTAGGTCCACTGAGTGATCGTATAGCCAATCTTGGCCAAGGATTAGGGGTTCTATCAGGTCGTCATCATGGCACACTAGTAGCTTCGCTGTCATAGTCACATCCTTAATGAGGATAGGAAGGTCCACCTCACCCATGCAAGGGGTTTCCATGCCTCCTAGCCCTATGAGGTATGCCTCAATAGGCCGCATTTCTATTCCTGAATCCTTATAGTGGGACCATCTAATCTCACTAGTCGCAGCACCTGAGTCAATTAAAGCCCTGAGCTCTTGGCAAGGGTTGCCGTGCTCTAGCCTGACTGTAATGAATGGTCTCCTGTCCACTATGCTAGGATGAGTGGTTGACTTTACTTGACACATGGCCATGGGATATCTGGGTGTTGTTTCCAGATGGTTATAATGTTCTCTCCCTAGTCCTTGTCTTCTTAGCTTCATGCGCTTAATGCGTTCTATTGCTTCTGCCTGCGCTTCCGCTCGTATTCTATTTTCTTCCTCCTTACGCTTCTTTGCCAACGTGAGTCGTCTAAGCATATCCTCAGTAAGAGGTTCCTGATATAACTTGACTCTACAGCCACTAATATAATTAGGCATTATGTCTCCTTCTAAGGTGGCTAACTGTACTGCTCCACTTGTTAAGAGTCTGTTAATGATCATAGGTCCATAACCTCGCTTTTCTAACTTACGTGCGTGTTGTTTCAGCGTATACACGAGAACTAAATCTCCTTCTTTTAAGCCTTTATCTTTCACATGTGCATCAAAATATGCTTTCTATCGCTTCTTTGCTGCGTATATTCCTGCTGCTGCCTTTAGCCTGGTTTCTCCTAATCGTTCCAAGTCCATTATTCTCGCTGATAATTCATGGCCGGTCCACTGGCAACCTTAAGGGTCGGTATCAAGAAGTCCAAAGGAAGCACTGCATTCTGACCAAAAACCATCTGAAAGGGAGTTGCATTGAGTACGGTCTTGTAGGCCACTCGATATGCCCAAACAGTGTGGTGTAACTGTTTGTCCCAATCTGAACGTTTGTTGTTCACGAGTTTCGTCAGTACGTTACAAAGGATCTTATTAGTGCTTTCAGCCTGACCATTGGCCCGAGGATGATAAGGTGCGGATTTCTTGTGAATCACCATAAAATCCTGTAACAAATATTCAATGACTTGGTTTAGAAAGTGAGTTCCGCGATCGCTCACTAACTCTAAAGGCAATCCATATCTTGTAAAGACATTCTCAAATAAGAATTTTGCAGTTGTGTGTGCATCATTCTTTTTTGTGGCTTTTCCCTCTACCCATTTCGTAAGATAATCCGTCGCGACAATAATGTATTCCGCATGTGTACCTTTTGCAGGGGGGTTAATGGGTCCTACAAAGTCTATACCCCACTTTGAAAATGCACGTCCGCCCATCATGGGTTTCAATGGCATTTCATCTCTGCGAGTAGGAAATTGAGTTCTTTGGCACACATCACATCTCTTTACATAGGTATGTGCATCCATGTGAAGAGTGGGCCACCATAATCCTGCAAAGAGGATGGCTTTGATTATCCTATCTGGTCCAAAGTGACCTCCTGCAACACCTTGGTGTGCAGTCTCTAGTATGCTTAGATAATCGCTTTCATGAACACATTGTCTTAGATATCCATCTCTTCCTCTTTTGTATAAATTATCACCAATAAGTGAATAGTCTTGAGCTTCCTCCTCTAGACTGCGTTGTCGTGCTAAGGTCATTTCTTGAGGAAATGTCTTCGTCCTCAAGTATGTCACTAAAGGTTCACTCTAGTCTGGTGTGAGAGACATGTGGTATAATGTAGCATGCTCTACTGGTGGTCTTTCACAACAAACATGGCATTCTTTACACAACTTGTAGACATCTGCTTCCATCGTAGGCCAGTATACTCCTAGTCTATGCAGAGTCTGTAATGTTCGATGTTTTGAATGATGTTGCTTTAATGCTCCTATGTGTGCCAATTGCAACCAATTCGCATGTTCTGATTCATCTACACAATAGGCAAGAATCTTTTGATTATCCTGTTTATATATGCTTCCTGCTAAGATTTGGTATCTCTGAGACTTGGTAATCTCTCCTTCTTTGATCTTTATCCTAGGATTCTTGGGTCCGTATGTCAGAATAGGGACTATAGGCTTAGCCCATTCTAGTGCTATCTCAAGGTTAAACAAGTATGCATCTGGTAATTCATCCGCTACTCCTTGAGGAGCTTCTCTTGAGGTTAATCTCAAAAGGTGGTCAGCTCTAAGATGTGTCTTTCCTTTCCTGACTACTACTTCAAAATCGTACTCCATGAGTAATAGAAACCAACGTATTAGTCGTCTTGTGTTACATGGTTTGTTGACTAGGTACAATAGTGCTTGATGATCTGTAAAGAACTTGAATTTGTTTGCCAACAAGTAGTGCCTAAACTTCTTTACTACGTAGATCATCCCTAATCCTTCTCGTTCCATCGTGGTGTAATTTCTTTCTGCTGCGTTCAATTGTCTGCTCGCGTAAGCTATGGGGAGATCTATGTTACCTTCACTCGTGGGTTGTGCTAACACACATCCTATGGCGTAATTGGATGCATCCACATGTACATGGAATGGCTTACTCCAATCTGGGGTTGTCAATATAGGTGCTGAGCACAAACGTCGTTTGAGTTCATTGAATGAATTTTCACATTCATCTATCCATTCAAAATTGGTTAAAAGAGAGTACAAAGGTTTGGCTATGATTGCATACATGTGTATGAATCTCCTATAATAACCGCAATGGCCCATAAATGCTTGTACCTCTTTGATGTTTGTCGACCTAGGTAGATGTGCAATTACCTTCACTTTTTCCTCATCCGTAGAGATTCCATTTTTTGACACAATGTGTCCTAGAATTTTGCCTTGTCTGACCATGAAAACGCACTTTTCTGGGTATAAACAAACATGATATTCTCGACATTTGTCAAATATTTGTCTTAACTCCGAGATATGTGTCTGCCTGATATTAGAATGAGCACATATGTCATCGACATATACTTCCAAACTCTTGCGTAAGAATTCCTTAAAAACATGACACATGAGTCGTTGGAAAGTGGCGGGTGCATTTGTTAAGCCAAATGGCATCACACGAAATGCAAATATGCCCCATTCAGTGGCAAAAGCCGTCTTGTGTTGATCTTCTGGAGCAATGGCTACTTGATTATAGCCTGAAAATCCATCAAGAAAGCTGTAAACTTCCTTGCCCGCAACTCTTTCCAAAAGATGTTCTGTGATAGGAAGAGGATAACTGTCTCTAATCGTGGCGGCATTAACTTTTTTAAGGTTAATACACACACGCAATTTTCCATTCTTCTTGGGCACTACCACAATGGGGGATACCCATTCCGTATGCTCAATTTCATAAATGAATCCTGCTTCTATCAAGCGATCTATCTCCTCTTTAATCTTCGCAGCGTAGTTATCATTGTACGTGTATGGCTTCTGTTTCGTAGGTTTTGCATCTGGAGTCATAGGGATTCTATGAGAACATATATCTGGATCTACTCCTTTCAAATCTTTGTAACTCCATGCGAACACATCTCTATATTCGCGCAATAGGGCAACTAGCTCTTCTTCTTCTTCCTTCGTCAAATCATGCCCTATGTATGTACATTTTTCTTCTTTTCCTTCTATGGCTACTATTATTTTCTTGGTTTTCTCTCGGTTATCATATACTTGTCCGTCATTTGCCTTTCTATTAGGCATTCGTACCATGATTCTTCTATCTTCGATTTCATATTTCTTGAAGTTCTCGGGTACTTCAAACAAAGATTCTTCTTTTTTTGACATGGTTTCTTTCTTCTTTCTTTTCTTGCCTTCACTCTTAGTAGTCACTTGAGTGGCAATTCTCACATCATTCATAAGTTCTTCCTGTTTTCGAGGGATAGTTTCTACTTCGTAAAAATATTCTTCCTCTGATGCAAAGGGTGAGTCCATGATAATTGATTCTAAATCGAAATCGCTTGCATCCTCAAATGCATCAATGTTAGGTTCACACTCTTCTAAAATTGCATCGCCCATGATTGGCTCTATCATGAAAACTGAAATGTCATAGCCATCCTCGTCACAGTGGGGTGTCCATTGTTCTTCATTGATGGCTACATCCATGGTTGCTAGGATTTCTGCCCAACCATGGGGTTCAAACTCTTCGTCAGGGAATACTACAAGTGCGTAGGCTAGATCTTGAAGGGTTCGTGGATGTTGTTCTGCACCTAAGGTCCTTGCTTCTAATCTTTCTTCCTCTTGTTTTGCAACTTTACACATCCATAAATGAGTATCCTCATGCAACCAAGAAGGATCTGATTCTAATGAGTGCACGGATTCTGTCTCTACTTGTGTCTTATGGATGGTATTCCATTGTATTGGGGGTACATCTCGATGTGAATAGTCTTTAAGATTGACTTTGGTAGTCACTCCTAAATGTTGCAAGTACAAAGAATTAGTTCCCCAATCTTGTACAATTTGCAACTGACGCATGAATGGTCGTCCCAATATCATCTCATAAGCATGATTTTTTGCAAAGTCACAAATGGTGAAAGTATGCTCAAATTCTACACCACAAGTGGTGAGAGATATTCCTTCTAGTAAGCCTAATGGTTTTTCTATGTGTCCGTCAGCCATTTGTAGCTTCATCCTCGTGGGTCTGAGTGCTGGCTTACCCCAACGTTTCCATGAGGTGGTGGTAGCGATGGCTACTCCGGCTCCTGAATCTAAGATGGCTTTCGTGGTGTAGCCCTGATGGGTTATTGGAAGATACGTGTTACCTTCCTCTCCTTTGCTTACATCTCCAATCTTTTCTACGGGTATCTCTGGTACCTTATTTTGTGATCCTATCTGTGAGGAAGTAGTAGCAAGCTCGGGGAATTGATTTGCTACATGTTTCCACAATTCTGGTTTTACCTTTAACAACTCCTCTAGAGTGAGATTACACTGTACTTTGGTATTCTTGATCACTTCCGTGTTTCTAGGGATTACTGATTCTTCATTCCTCACTATTATCATGGGTGCTCTCATACTGATAGACTTTGCTTCCCAAGGTCCTGTGAACTGAGGTAATTCTTGTAAAGAATTGGATTCAAAGCCTGTGTGTTCACTCAGTTGTTCCTCCTCTACCTCATTGTAAATAGAGGGAATGTCTTGGGGAAATTGCTCCTGCAAGTCATCTATTTCTTGAATAGGAGGATGAGTTCCTTGTTCTTTTCTCCATTTCTCTTCTTGGATTTCCCTCAAAAATTCATGTGAGTACCTATGTATGGAAGACAAAGTGTCTTGACTTTCTGTATTGGGTACTTGAGACAGGGATGCTGCATTCCTTTCCTGTGTCTCTGGGACAATAGGGTTCCTATGCTGATCCTTTTTCTCTTTGCTCTCAATTGAATATTCTAGCCTCTCCATTAGTCCTTGAAAGTGTAATTCCGGTTTTGCCATGTTATTCCAATTAAGATATCTAGAGGCTTCGAACAGAGCTTGTGCTAATTCTACCATCTTCATGCAAAGTTTGGTTCTCTCAATCTCTAGATCAGCTCGAGGGTAGTTTTTACTCATTTCAGCTACTGGAGGTCCCTCTTTTAATCTAGCCTGATATGCACGAAACATCATGTCTAGATTTTCTGGTATGGGTTCCGCTAAAACTGATTCTGATTTCTGAGCTGGGTTCTCTTGGTTCAATTCCTGTGAAGTCAACTCTAGGATTTTGGCTCTAGATTCCTTCAAACTTCCTTCCAACTGAGTTATCTTTTTACTCCATTTTCTCTTTATCCTTTCTCTAGAATCTTTCCAAGATTTTGTCTCTTTACTGCTAGATTCTGCAACTTCACTAGTGCCAGCTACTTTCTCTTGATTAAGCTGTTGATTTTGTAAGAGCGCCTGGGCTCTTGTTATAGCTTGGATAGGAACATATGTAGGGTTGGATCCATCTGCGTTGTTTACAATACCTATCACGTTGATAGGTGTCACATTCGAAGCATTAAGAGGGTTCTTAGGACAATCTTTGATTATGTGCTCTTTACCACAATCGGCACAAAAGCCTTGTATGTTATAGTACTATGATTGTCCTGCTATCGGAGGATGTGGACAATCCTTTATGAAGTGATCTCCTTGGCACCTAAAGCATGGTGCTCTAGGGCCCTATGGTCTCTGTTGTCCTAATTGGGGCCGTGGGTTTGGGTTTGTGTACATCACATTGGCATAGTCTGGCTCCCAACTAGGTTCCACTGGTGGACTATCGTAATGATATGTCTCTACGTGTTCTGGTGACTCTGTGTAATATGCGAGTGGACTATCTACATGAGTAGAGTCAAAACTGTTTGAATTCGGGTCACTCTCAGTGATAAAAGGTGAAGAAGGCACTAAAGCCCTACTTAGGTTTTCTTCTGCAGTAGCGTATTTGAGTGAGATGACATTCGCTAGTGGGGGTGGCTGCTGAGCTAAGACGGGTTGAGGTCTCTGTTGAGCCTGGTATGGGTAGTTCTGAGGAGGCCTATAGTAATAAGGCTGAGCATTGTATTGGCCTTGATACCTACCTGGCTGTGCGTATGCTTGCGGGTAGTTCTGTCTCACGGTCTGTTTGTTGTATGGGCAGTCCTGAGCCGTATGATTCATGTATCTTCTCTCAATTGTACAGTATTGGCCACTAGGGTTGGCTTGTGGTTGTGGTGCATTGGGACACATATTTACCATATGATCACCACCACAGGTGTAACAATGCTTGTTTGTTAGTACCCTAGGTTACTAGAAACTCCTAGTTTCTGGGCCACTTTTTCTGCTAGGTCTTCTATTGAGCTAGACAATTTTGTGGATGCTAGAGATGAACAGTCTGAGTCCTTATAAACCTTTGAGAGTTCCAATTCGTCTCCTAAGTTATCCTCAATGTCTATGCATATTCTTACACATTGCTCTAGCGTTCTGGGTTCCTTGAGGTACACATAGGAGTGTAGTTTAGCGCTCAACAAGCCATCTAGAAACAATGACACTTG
Organism: Ceratopteris richardii; assembly: GCA_020310875.1. Taxonomy (NCBI): domain Eukaryota; kingdom Viridiplantae; phylum Streptophyta; class Polypodiopsida; order Polypodiales; family Pteridaceae; genus Ceratopteris; species Ceratopteris richardii. The sequence continues at coordinate 136,124,880 of CM035428.1, read as the reverse complement.
TTTGGCTTGTGAGGGTAGCTCTTGCATTGGACATCGTTCAACATATTGTCGAAACCTACGTCCTCCCAGTCTAACTGTCTCCTGAGGGGTCTGTTTGAAGCTATGAATCAACGAAGACGTGTCATGTCTAATCCCACTTTTAGAGAATTCAATGATGAATGACTCTAAAAAGTGATGGATGTCTCTAAATTGCCTTTGTTGCAAAGGTTGGAACCAAGTTAAAGCTGTATTCTTTAACGTTAGTCCAAATGCGTTGTATTGCGTGAACATGTCTTTGACTTGTTCTGCTCTTAGTACTTGCTTGAATTCTGCAACATGGTCATAGGGATCTCCTGTCCCATCAAAGTAATTTTTCATGGATTTCACTAACTGAGTGGGTCTCAATATTCTTGTGTGTTCACGTGGTCTAGGTAGAGGAAAATCATCTCTACCACCTGGTATTCCATGATCTCTTTGTCTATCCGCTCTATTAGTGTCCATGGTTGTTCTATCTCTCCCCATGGGATGAGTGAAGCTTACTTCGTGTCTTTCTTTATTTTTCTCTCTTTGATTTCCATGGGTTGAGGATGTTCCTACCCCTTGTTGACTTGTATTCATGTTCGTTCTGGATGGAGGGAATACCAATTCACCTCTCCATGTGTATGTATTTTTAGTGTGGTCAGGCACCACAAAGACTCTTTTTGAAGTCTCATCCAGGTATACAACCTTTCTAGGTGTATCCGGGTCCTTGAACTCGTATATCCTGATGATACCTACCTCACTCAGTAGTTCTGTCTTGTATCTCCAAAAGGCTTCATCAGTTTCTTTATTTACAAACAACTCTATGCTTCTGTTGTCTTGAGGGATCCATTCTGGGATTAGTACTCGTGTCAGTACAGATTTCCCTCTAAGTGTTCTAGGCTCTTCTAATGGTTCTTTTCCTTGAGATTTGGTTTCCATCTCTGGTTGACTCACGCCAAACTTGTTGGTATTGTTTGGCTGCGTACTTAAGATATACATTATTCCTTCTTTGTCTATGTACACGTCTCTCTCAAATTTCACCACTGGACGTTCCAATCCAATGGGTTGATCGGGGTTGTGCATTTGCACCACATGCCTTCGCAAAACATCCTCATAGATGCTGGCACCTAAGTGGTTGGTTCGGAGAAACTCTAGTTGCGTTCTATAGGGGCCTTCAGGCTTTTCTAAATAGGCTACATTCGACCCTCCTTCTGGTCTGTCTGTGCTAAATGCCATTTCTGATTCGCTAGTATCTGAGCTCTCGTAGGGATAACTAGTGTTCAATTGTTGAGCCCACGATCGTGTAGTAGTTCTTACACTTGCCTCTGATGATCTAAGGCTTCGTCAGTCTGACTTACCTATATGTTTGCCCGATCTAAGGTTCATTAAATTTTCTTCCTTGTACACTCAGTACACGCTCAGATCGTCAATGATTCTTTGTTATTACTTTCTTGATTCTTTTTAAATTTCTTTAGATTCTTGTCTTAATGTATGCGTCAAGAATTCGACTTTCTGTGGTACTTTGAGTTCTCGTTCCGTCAGACTTATGTTCTTTTCTTTAGGTTTTCATGTCACACACCTTTATCTTTAGTCTTGGACTTGATAAATTTAATTCTCTTGAACTTGAGGCGTTCTTATCGTCTTGAATCCACAATGCTAACGTTTATCCTAAGCTAAGAATTGACTGAGGGGGTTGAGTAATCTTCCAACCTCAAGTCAACTTTTCTGGTTGCTCTAATGCCCAAGAAGTCGCGCTTCCCAAGCTTTATGTCCTTCACTGCCTTGCATTGGTTGTCTTTGATTGCCCTTGCTAGACCTGGAAAAATCCAATATTATACCAATTCACAGTTGGATGATCAAGCACTTGAGTATATACACCTTTTAAGTCCCTTCCCTTTTTGCCCAACTTTTCAATGCTTGCCCCCTAGCTTTCTAGTCCCAAACTAGGTCAACCTCAAAATATCTTATCTAAAAATAGAAATATCCTTTAAGATACTCGTAGTACTCGTAAAGAGCTTTCTAACGAGCTATTAAGCTCAAAAAACGGACTTCGGATGAAAAAGTTATGACCGTTCAGGCCCTGGGGGGTAAAAACTGACAAACATCTCCAAATATGAGCTAAGGGGTCTCCTATGAGTATAATCACCCAAAAATTTCCCAAAAATAGCCCCAAAATTGGCCACAAAATGAAACCCTAAAATTTGCGATGGGGGTGCACAATCGCGATGGCGTGAGACAATCGCGATGGTCTGGGACCGTCGCGATGGCATGAAGTGTGAACCGTCACGATGGTCTGAAATGCACGGTCGCGATGGTCCAAAAGTGAGCAATCGCGATGGTCGGGATGAGTGAACAATCGCGATGGCTCGATGTGGCGGACAATCGCGATGGCGTCAGTCAACGGTCAACATGAACAATCGCGATGGTCCAAAGTGAACCGTCGCGATGGTCACAGATGCGATGGCTTGAGCCAATCGCGATGGTCCAAAATTCGAGTTGTTGTGATGGTCTGAGTGTATCGTCGCGATGGCGTGATGTGCCAGCCGTCGCGATGGTCTAGCTTGCCACGTGGCACCGTCGGCGCGATGGCGTGAGTCAATCGCGATGGCGTAGGGTCAACCGAACAGTCGCGATGGTCCGCGAACCGTCGTGATGGTTCAAGTGAACCATCGCGATGGCGTGAGACCGTCGCGATGGCGTGAGCCTATCGCGATGGTGTGACACAATCGCGATGGTCTGAGACGTCGCGATGGTCCACCAAAATGTGATTTTTGTACATGCGTCTGTGGATTCGTGTGTGCGCTTGTGTCGCCTATCCTGTGGTGTGGTCGCTTACCAAAAATTCCGCACTTGGTAGACCATCGCGATGGTCTGACACAGACGGAAATCTCTTACAGAAACTGAAAATTTTACCTTTCCCAAGCTTTCCTGATGCACCGGAGCTCTGTACCTGCAAGAAAACTCAAGAAAACAAAAGTACATGCAAGCACAAAAGCTCTCTCTCACTCTCTCGCATGCACAAATGAGGGGAAATGAGGAGAATGGGTGGATATGGTGAATTTTCTGATTTTTTTTGGAGATGAAGATGATGATGCGGTGATGAAGATGGAGTGTGGGGGAGGTGAAAAACACTAAAAACTAAGTAAAAACAACAACAAAAACTGAAATTTTTACCTTCCAACGCCACTTCTTGCTATACTCTTACCATCACACATTCGTCCTAGACTCGATCCTCGGCAACGGCGCCAAATTTGGTGTTGCTCTAGCACAATGGTGAGAACCACGTTAAGAAGCTTCACCTCCTTAATTGTCAATCTGCGGAAGAGATAGGAGTGATATGAAGATCGTGAATGTGAGATGATGTGAGAGTGAAGGTGAGAAGCACCAAGATGCACACACACATACACACACACAATGAAGAGACAAGCAAGACACAATGGAAGGTGGGAAATTAGCTCTATTACTCAAGAGCACTATTACAAGCTCAAAATAGCTCTAAGCTCTTCTCTACTCAAACAAGCTAACCTCAAAAATGAGCTCTCTAGCTCTTTTTATAGTTTCTAGGCTAGTTTTGACCGGTTTCACATTTAGTGACCGGAATAGTTAAAAATTAGGTCCTAGATGCTATTTGGAAGGGTAAACGGTGTCTAAAAATAACAAAAATTGGTATGCGCATTCTACCTAAGCTCCTCAAGCTCGAGGACTCCTCGGCTTGCACAAAATGGAGCTAGAAATTAAGAAAAGGGTTTTTCTATGTTACATATGTTACAATAATGATAAAAATCACTGTTGGAGGTTTTTGAGAAGTATTTTTAAAACATGATTCTCTGAAAAAAGATTCCACTAGCTCCCTGCTCTGTCATTACATGCTTCCGCGTCTTCTATGCCTCTGGCTGCTTCCAACAGATTGCCAAGAAGTACTTGACATGGACCCACACCAGTGCAGCTTTGGGTACTCAAGAATTGTCTTTTAGACCAACACCCAAGCCATGTAATATTCATCCGCTCGAAATCACTTCACTCATTGACACCATCATTGCCTAGATCATCTTTTGTACCTTAGCAGAAGAACCCAACCCACCCACCAACTGTTAGGAAATGGATGACAAAATGCATCGAGAAGTCGTTACACCATCCTTTATACAACATAACACCTCCCCTATCTAACCATTACCGTGGTAATAATTCACCCACAACTAAACCTTGTTCAAATTCATCCACACTAACCCACCATCACTTGTAATAAAATCTCATCAAAGAAATCTATGTTCTATCTAAAGCATATAGGGTGTCTAGTGACTTGCATTAGTTTCTGAGAAATCATTACATAAACCACCTCATAACACAAGGCTACACTGGTTACACATCAATTATGGAAAGGGGTTGCGGTCTCACTTTATTGGGATCAAAATTAATTTCCATACTAATATGTCCTCCTTTTGTGGCAAATCATACTCACTCATAGTGGATCACAATACAATTGGAAGGAACCTTAGAGGCTAGCACCAATATTCTAGTAGGCAATTTCGGTAATTTGTTGGATGAGTCTTAGGCTACATCACAACCACTTGATTTTCAAGGTTTCATGGGACCAATGCCCATCGACGATCCTCCCCTTGCTGGAACTAAAAAGGTTCATAAAAATTCCCATTGGTTCCAAGGACTAGCAGGACCTCTATCAAATGCAAACTACATCTATGATTTGATGCTTTGTTTTAGTGGTAGCACATGGGGCAGATATCATTTTTTCTCACGCAAATCTGGAGACTTTCACAACTCAGAGGAATTATGACCTATTTGGGCTAGGATCAAATTCAGAGAGTAATTTAGTGCACCCTTGCCAAAACCTGATTTCTATTGATGCTTCTATTTGGTGAAAACTCTTGAAATCCTCGAGAGAAAGGAAGTGCCAAGAACTTTCATTTTTCCATCCCTTGTTAATGATCCATCTTATAAGATCTCTCTCTCTCTCTCTCTCTCTATCAGGCATACCAGCAATAGTGCGAGCCTTTGCCTAGACCTCCTTTCTCCATCTTTGTCTCTAAGTCATCGTGTAGCCACCACTATCTCTCTATGTCTCTCTCTCTACAGCTCTCCCTCTGAACGTATCTCTGCTATGCCAGGTTCCCTAGCTCTCTCCGTCTATTGTGCCATGTAGGTAGCCATGCAGCTGGGCAATCCCTCCATATATATATATATATATATATATATATATATATATATATATCTCTCAATGTGATAGCACGCTATAGCACATGACAGGTCTATGCCCCCTCTCTCTACTAATCTCTGTGCACAATGACCACACTCTCGTCTCCAAAATCACCTACGAGGCTACGATGCCGTCAGTAGCTGCAGGTCCAAGTTCTCCTGCAGCCCTCAACATATGTCCTCTGAATCCTCTCTCTCTCTCAGACGTCTACAACCATCGAGCACTGCCACAAGTCTCTCTCTCTCTGTGACACATGTGGTCATCAGAATTTTCACGTTAAATGTGATCAATGTATTATCTTTAGGATCATTGGACCAAAACACTATAATAGCCAACAAATTTGCAATCAAGTGGATGATCCCAAAGCATCATACTCTGAGGTCAACCTCACATATGCCTCCTACTTTTGATGAACGCATGTGCTTTCTCTCTGCGGACACCATCACTAACTAGCACACACTTTCTATCTCTAGATCCACTACCGTAATGTACGAACAAGAAGATGAACATGAACAGAAATGGACAAGAAGCATACCTAGAAAGAAGATCCACAAGCAAGATACACGGGGAGGAACAAATGAGGCTAGGGCACCTATTTATAGGTCCCCCTAGGACATCCTCTCAGATTTTGTATTTTTTATCAGTCTTCTAATTTTTTCTAGACTAAGATTTAACCTGAATCCCATAACGAATTAAATCAACAGAAACATGCACAATTTATAACCCTTTCTCGACAGAAACATGCACAATTTATAACCCTTTCTCGGTCAAAACATCACTCCATAATATGAAAATCAATGAACTTAAAAAAAAAATCAATGCACACTTCCCTCAAGGATTCCATCCCAACATTCACCCCCACTAAACCTGCACATTGTCCCAATGGGCCAACCTGCAAAATCCAATAGAAGTATATTAGGGTTATTTTGAAACACTTTTTACTCTTTATGTTTTTCTTTTCAAAAATCAAAGCATGATCTCATGCACTCCATGCAGCTTTATAAAGATTAATACAAATTTTAGAAAATTAAGCAGATGCAAGTTGCACAAACGTCATACTATGTTTTTGCTTTTGCAATCCAATAAGTAATTACATGAATTAATTTTTGGCTTTCTAGGTGTTTTGTTTGTTCAACTGGTTCAGGTCCAGCAAGTCATCCTAAGAATTAGCATATACTAAGTTTCTACTAAGTCAGTTTGTAGAATATGCCCTGTTTTCTCTATTTATCTCCTACTGTCCAACTCTTCATCATATCTTTTTCTTTTCCTTTTTCTTTTTCTTTTTTTTTATCTTTTCTTTTATTTTTCACTTCATCTCAACTCAGCATTTTTCTTTTTTACTTTTAGTTTCACAAATCAGCCTATGTCAAAATAGGGTGCAACTCATGGACTTGTCCACCTAGCCAAGTTTATCCCACCTGTCTGCCAAGCCGACGTAGCGCACGACATACACAACGTCAGCCCTACATGAAATCGACATCAGTTCGTGGCTCTGACCACCCGGCCAGAGTGACTCCATCCGCCTACCGACCCATGTAGGTGCATGAAAACAGATAGGTCAGGCCTACGATGAAACTAGCTATAGCTCGTGGCCTTGATCACCTGACTAAGGTGGTTCTACCCGCCTACTAGCCTATCAGAGCACGCTAACAATATACACACACATATACAACTGGCATGAGTATGTTTGTTTTTCATGAATCATGACCCATATAGAGGTAAGATCTCACAAGAAACAAATAGTAGGACCCAAAGAATCCCACTCACTAAGTGTTCAAATCAATCAGCATATACATGCACTCAGTCTAAGCATGCCATTACATTCCCAAGCTTTCACTCCCAAAAGACTCTAGTTCGCTAACTGATTCCATTCATACCATTCCTAGTCGTTGATGCTTCATGAAAAACCCATAATAAATGTTTGCTATCTCGGTGCCTACTTGATTTTCTTAAATTCATACATACCTTTATCACACACAACAATGCAATGCAAATGATCTTTTAGAAAGAAAACAGATTTGAAATTGGAAACGTTTCACCTGATCATTCGATTCATCTTCATCGCTGATTGATCCAACTTTTCTTGATCTATGGTTCTTTATCAGCATAAGCCTCAGTATCATCAGCATCCTCTAGCATCATCATCATCATAATCATCATCAACCATCATCATCAATTATCAAGCATTATCATCAACCATTAATCATTATAAACCATCATCAGCAATCATCTATCATCAATCCTCAATAATCATCATCATCATCTTCAGTCATCATCATCAATCATCAATCATCTTCATTCAATAGCTCTTGATCATTCTCGTATGTTTCATTCTGATTCTTCTTCAATCATCCTTCAATATTTGCAAATATATCTTGAAAAGTTAGATGTTTACTTCTCTTATTCTTTTTCAAACTCTTGGAAGTCTTTGAATTCCTCTTTTCTCCTCCCTCGATTTACTTAATAATGTCATCAATTGATTGTTTATCTGCTTCATTAACTCGTTTGTCAGATGTTATATCTTCTTGAGTTTCTTCTTTACTCTTTTCTTATTCAATCTCTTTGTCAAAGTTTATTTGGGATTGCAAGTTCATAACTTTCTCTTGGTCAAATATATTCTCCTTAATCAAAAGTTTTGGATCAAATAAAACATATACATCCTGTTCTTTCTTTCATTTCTCTCAAATTTCTCTATCAGATTCTTTTTTATTGATCTCCATTTGTTCTCTTTATATATGCTCAATATTTTGTTTCTCAACCTTTATCTTTCTACTTCTGGTTTCCTCAATCGATTTCTCTTGACTCTCAATAGATAGCAGGCTCTTTTGTTCATCACATTTACTGTTCTCAAGTCTTTTTGGTTTCCACATCTTTTCAAATGACTTTGATCTAGTTTTTGTCTCTTCAAAATATTCTTTCATCCCACCTTTTCCTACATTCAAATGCAAAGGTATTGTCTCTTGATATTTATAAATTTTATTTTCATGCTCACTTACAAGTCTATGTCTGCATGCACTCTCATATGCTACACAATCCCAGAATAGGTCTCTTCTCAGCCCAACTTGATTTCATAGGTATCACTTTAGGCGTGCATCTTCTAAGACCTAATGATTGTTTATGTGTAGATATGCTTTGAACTTTTACCTCATGTTCATTATCGCATTTCAATGTTTGTAGGTCCTTAACCTTCTTAGTCGGTAGGTCAACCATATATTTCAATTAAAAAATCTCCGAATCCATTTCACTTTTTACGTCTTTAATACTTATGCCTATTAGATGAATAGTGTTAGATATTGCATTTATCGTCTGCATTAGGGTCATGACAATACCAAACTTTCATTTTATAGATTCACTCGTGTTAAATTCCATTTCCTTAAATCTCTCTTTGTATTTCCTAAACTATTCTTCAATCATTTTGTTCATTTTGGTGTTCCTCTTCGTATGATCTAAGCTGAGAAGTAGATTCTTGATCTATGCGTCAATAGAAAAGTGTACACTCGTATGGTCAAAACTTATGCAAAAAGTGGATGCTCAAACTCAAGCAACAAAATAGTCTTTTTGTTTAAAGTGTGTATGTGAAGCAATGAAAAAAATCAAAGAACCTAAAATGCTGGTACTTGGAGTGTCTGTTTGACACTGAGGTTCCTGTCAATCTTCTTAAGGAGTGGGTGATGCATCGAGGATCATCGGGCAACTGCCTCACTTCACGTCAGGTTCAATTGTTAGGAAGATCGAAGGAGGTGAGGTGATGGGAAGAGCTGGCGTGGGGTTGGATCAGGCCCCTGTGTGCGCTATTCCCACATCGGGCGAGTGGCATCTACACACTAGGCACCTCGACCCCTCTTTGGTATGTCCATCCTCATAGGACCCTACCCCTCGAAAGAGAGGAGCGAATATGCATATGCGTATGACCGTAGGCGTCGGGAACGAAAAAGGTCCAAATACCACACTAAAACTCGGAAGTAACCAGATCACTGTGCAGACAAATCTCAATAATACAATGTAAAGGCAATTGAAGTTGTCCAATAAAATCTCAGTTATACAACGGTTCCCGCTACTGTGCGGGTCAGTGATACAACAAACCACTACAGTCCGGAATGGTGATACAATATGCCGCCACTAGAGTGTGGATCAACCAAATATAATGTAGACTTCCCGCTACAGTGCAAGAAGACGCCCACGAGTCTCGGCTTTGGTCTTTTCTATCAAAGCTTTACTTCTTTGCTTCTCTCTATGGGGAGTACTCTTTACTTTGGTCTTCAATCACTTTCTTTACTTCATATAATCTCCAAAATCATCAACCGGTCCAACCTGGAAAGCAAAACCATAGAAATGCCCATGAGGGCACGGTAAAATCATGTTAATACATTAAAACTCATGATAAAAACATATTATGCTTTCGAACTACCACACAAATATATAGAGCAAAGTTTCTGTATAAAAACACATGCACAAAGTTTTTAATCTTACACACAAACTCATACTCTCTAATTGCTTTCCCTTCTTCCCTCACTTTTCTTTCCCTTCTTTCTTCCTTTCTATTTCTCTTGCCATGTAGGCAGCCATGCAACCAGGCAATCCCTCCATATCGCTCTCTTCGTGTGATAGCAGGCTGCAGCACACGACAGGTCTATGCCCCCTCTCTCTCCACCCATCTTTGTGCATGATGACCACTCTCTCATCTCCGAAATCACCTGTGAGGCTGCGACACCATTGGCAGTTGGAGGTCCAAGTTCTCCTACAACGCTCAATATATGTGCTCCGACTTCTCTCTCTCTCTCTCTTATAGGATTACAACCATCGAGCACCACCACAAGTCTCTCTCTCTCTCTCAGTGTGACGCGTGTGTTCATTAGAATTTTGACCTTAAATGTGATCAATGTATTATCATTAGGATCATTGGACCAAAACACTATAATAGCCAACAAATTTGCAATCAAGTGGATGATCCCAAAGCATCATAATCTGAGGTCAACTTCAAATATGCCTCCTACTTTTGATGAGCACATCTGCTCTCTCTTTGTGGACACCATCACCAACTAACACATACTCTCTCTCTCTCTCTAGATGCACTACTGTAATGTATGAAAAAGAAGATGAACATGAATAGAAATGGACAAGAAGCATACCTGGAAAGAAGATCCATAAGCAAGATACACGGGCAGGAACAAATGAGGCTAGGGCACCTATTTATAGGCCCCCCTAGGATATCCTTCTAGATTCTTCTTAGCTCCTCTCAAACTTTCTATTTTTGGATGGTCTTTTAATTTTTCCTAGACTACAGGTTTTGGTTTCGCATTGGATGTTCAAAAATTAGTTAAATTAAATGGTTAAACCTTAGGGAAAAATGATAGATCTAAGGTCCAATCTTGGGTTTCCATTGGGGTAAAACTCAGGTTTTTAAGTGGTTTCAAATATCAAACCTATTTCAAATCTCATAACCAATTAAATCAAAATAAACATGCATAATTTACAACCCTTTCTTGGTCAAAACATCACTCCATAATCAAAAAATTAATGAACTTTTAAAAAAATCAATGCACACTTCCCTAAGGTATTTCATCCTAACAACATGTTTACTCCACCTCTAAGCTTGAGTTTCTGCCTGGTCAGAGCCACCACGACCTGACTCCCCACCACAAATCCCTAGAGAAGAAGAGAAAATCTCAATCCCATAGAGGTGACTTATGAAGAAGAATATGAACCAGAACTCGCCCCAGTCAGATGTGTCACGATAGAAGGGCAAGACACATTTGGACTTCCTACTCCCGCATGGCTCAAATCAGTTGAAGAGTTTGGGCTGAGCCACTCAGACGTGTAGAGGCACAACTCCATGCAATGGCCCTGATAGAAGAACACATACTGCAATCGCCTTATTTTTCTCAACTTGCACCACACAGGTACATATCCATCAACAAACTTTAATACAAACCATATTTTATATACGTGGTAGAATACAAGTGGGCAATTGAAAAGGAAACTAGAAAGAAATTGACCCATGCCACATAGTCCGAGCTAGAGGACTTACCCCTAGAGGGAAAAGAAGATAAAATATTTCAGCCATAGAGCTTTTGCAAGAATATCCCGAAATGATGGGTACATGGACCAAGGCCCCACTATACTTAAAGTGCAATTCGTGCTGTGGTCCCATGCCACGACATCGCTCCTGGACTCCATTCACTATTAGAGTTCAAAATAATAAGCAGTTCTATGATTAGCTGAACTATTTGTATCTCGCACCACCATGTAGACCTTCGTAGTAGGCTACATGATGGTGACTATCTGAGACTGGCTCCCTAGACTTCATCGCATGACTGATGTAGTTATGAAGATGACCACTAAAATATTTGACATGATGCAGACATTGTTCAAAATCTTTTATAAAGTCAAACCACAACATGTCAACACCCCAGGTTTTGAACATCGAAATCGAGATCTTGCATACAAAATGAGCACAATGCCATCCATACAGGTGTGTTACGCTTGGCACTATCGGATCAAATATTTGCATACCCGCTACAAAATGACTTTTGAAGAAATCTTTACAACTAGATTCTGGGAATATCATCTTGAAGTTTTCATCAGTTGACCGACACACCTGCTACAATTGTTTGCCTATGAAAAATGCATGTATTCCACACACTATCGTCTCCCACCACTAGAGGAACCTCAGAATATCAATTGGGAAAAATTAGAAGCTGATCTCATGAATGCTATCCATATCACTAAGCTGTTGGGAAAGATGGATGGATGCTCCAAGAGATTGAGTAGGTACTGCCAAAACCTGCTTTGTATCAGCCCTCTTTTGCTTCAGACTTGATAAGTGGACCTTCTTAGCTTTCCAATGACACCATAATATGGCCTATGTTCTTTTGAAACAATGTGTGCAATGATTGAACCAAAACAGATAACTTTGAAAACTCACAATCTCATGAAAACCTTCTATTTATGTCTTGACACCTGCTAGATCTTTTGCTCAGTATGACCAACACAGTAGGAATTGGAAAACTTCCTTTTAGGGGTATCTAATTAGCCTATCAAGATAACTATACCAAGTGAAATGGTGTAAAAACATAAAATATGCTAAGAGAAATCAATTTAGCAAATGAAGTTATACCCCCCAATTTTTTAGGAATGTAGCAAACATTGACTAGTGATCACCTCGATGCGAATTTCTTTGAAATGGCTGAAGAGGATCTCTTTAAACTTTGATATTATGTAGACAACTTTGAGGTAAATCCAACAAGCTTTGAATCACTGAATTTGATGGAGAAATGACTGAGATATGCACTTCACAAGTTGACAGTCTTTTGAGTATTATGACAGAGAACTCAGAAATGAACAATGAGAAAGTATGTATTAATGAACACTTGTATACAAATCCATTTGCATGAATGTCATTGCCTAATGGTGTAGATAGGTGTGGGCTAGAGTGTAGGCCTCACACACACTCAAAATCAGTAATGAGAAGCTTGGGAGTGATGAGTTCTACCCACGACTTTTCCATGACCATTTTTATAAGGGATGAGTAAAAATTTGAATTCAAATTCAAACTTTTGGCTCCCTATGATCAAGCTCCTATATCCTAGGAGATATTCCTTCAATCAAAGAGCTAAATCTTTCCACGAATCCTTTTGGTAGGTGATTACAAAAGATTCCAAGTCAAATTGACTTTTACAAGGAGATAAAGTGGTAATTAACTACTAGCACTAGTTCCTATGCTTCTTCACATATGTAGGTTCTTCAAGATATCTTCCAAGCCAAATGTGTAGGCTTGTGATTTACACCAACAGCTTCCCCTCAAGCAAAACATTTTGGCTTGGTCTTGATCTTCAATCTTCATGTATATCCTACAATCCAATCATTGCTTTGAACCTGCAAAGTTTGGTTCCATCCAAAGCTTTAGTTAACAAATTTGCACACTGCATGTTGGTTGATACATAGGTTAGTTGAATGTCTTTGCTTATCAACTTCTCTCTCACATAATGGGAATGGACCTCTATATGTTTTGTCCTAGCATGATAGATAGGATTAGCTGCAAGGTGAAGAGAACTTGTATTATCTCCAAAGATTGTTGGAGACCTAGTATATAAACCCAATTCTGTATACAAAAGCTTGATCCATATGGCTTCTTGAGCGGCATTATCCAGCCCTTTATACTCTGCTTCTGTAGAAGACAATGCAACAGTTGGTTGCTTCTTTGCAGGCCAAAATATTGGCTTATCACCTGCAAAAGAAATATATCCAGAAGTTCTCCTCCTATCGTCCTTGCATCCTGCTCAATCTGCATCTGAATAAATTTTGATATCAATATCTGAAGTGTAAGGGAAATACAAACCATGGTTCTGTGTACCCTTGAGATACTTCAAGATTCTCTTGGCTGCCTCTAAGTGAGGTATCCTTGGCTTGTGCATAAACTGACTTAGCATACTAACTCCATATGCAATATCTATGCTTGTTAAGGTAGCATAGTTCAAGCTACCCACCATACTTTGATAACCTGTAATGTCATTGACTTCATCACCTTCATGGGCACTTAGTTTTAGGTTTACCTCCATTGGAGTGCTTGCTACTTTGGCATCCTGCAAGTGAAACTTCTTCAACATATCCTGTATGTATTTTTTCTTAGTAATGTATATTCCTCAGTTAGTATAGACTAACTCAAGCCCAAGAAAATACTTCAATAGACCAATCATTGATCTTGAACTCCTTCATCATCTGGCTCTTGATTTGTCTGATTCCATTGACATCATTACCTATTATTATGATGTCATCAACATAAACACAAAGGTATATTACCTCTGAATTACTTCTCTTGATAATAGAGAAGTATCTGCCTGGCTCATAACAAAACCTTGGTCTTGGAGATATGTAGTTAACGTGTAATTCCATGCCCTAGGTGCCTGCTTTAATCCATATAATGCCTTTTTTAATTTGCAAACATATGTTACCTTCTTAGGTCCTCATAGTCAGGAGGTTGTGACATTTATACCTCCTCTGAAATCCATCCATTTAAGAAAGCATTCTTGACATCCAATTGGTACATGTTCCAATTTTTTGATGCACCCATACTTACCAACACTCTGATAGTTGGCATCTTGGCCACAAGAGAGAATGTCTCTTCATAGTCAAAGCCTTGGGTTTGTGCGAAACCTTTGGCTACCAATCTGGCTTTGTACCTATTAATTATGCCATTAGAATTTCTTTTAAGCTTATAGATCCATCTGGATCCTATTACCTTCATGGATTCCTTCTTTGGTACTAACTCCCATGTATCAATCTCCTTGAGTGCTTCAATCTCCTCATCCATAGCTTCTTTCCATTCTTTCTTGGTTATGGCTTCTTCATATGATCCTGATTCTTCAATTGACAAATCTTTGGCAAGATAAACAGAATGTTTAGTAACAAGAGATGTATCATACCCATATCTGATAGGTTTTTTTCTTTCTCTTTGTGATGATTGATTGAGTTGAAGATTCAGGTATGTCTTCAAGCTTCTTCATCTTCATTTTGCCATTGAACTTCCATGCCTTGAACTCTTCAAGGTTGATAGTATCTTCATCATCTGAACTTGAGTCTTCATTCTGAGTAGGTTCCTCCTTTGCAAGACTTGGAAACTCTCTTCCAAATCATAGGGTAGTTTAACCTTCCTACATTCATTCTCATACCAAGAATCATTTTCATCAAAGACAACATCTCTACTCACCATGAATCCCTTATTGGTAGGGTTATAAAACCTGTAACCTTTTTGATTTAGATCATATCCAATAAAGATGCACTTCTCAGCTTTAGGGTCTAGCTTACCTCTTATCTGAGAAGGAATGTGTACATATGCTACACATCCAAATATCCTGCAATGGTCTAGTGAGGGTCTCTTACCATGCCATGCTTAATAGGGTGGCATCCCATCAAGGGATTTAGATGGTAACCTGTTTATGAGATAAGTGGCAGTTGAAACACTTTCTGCCCATAGATAATTAGGTAACTTTTTCTCATTCAACATAGACCTAGCTGTCTCAACAATCAACCTATTTCTTCTCTCAGCTACCCCATTCTGTTCAGAAGAATACCTTGTGGTGATTTTTCTTTTGATGCCTCTGTCCTGCACGAAGTATTCAAACTCATTGGAGAAGTAATCACCTCCTCCATCTGACCTTAGCCTCTTCAAGTTCTTTCCTGTCTGATTTTCAACAAGTGCAAGATATTTTTTAAAGCAATCAAACACCTCATCTTTGTGCTTCATGAAGTACAATACAGTCCATCTGCTATAATCATCAATAAAAGAACATAGTACCTTGATCCTAAGACTGAGGGGTCTTTGCTTGGTCCCCATACATTTGTATGGACAAGCTCTAGGTAGTCTTCATGCATATAACCTTTCCTTGAGAAGGGTAACCTCTAAGACTTCCCAAATTGACAAGCACCACACTTGTAAATCATATGCTGCTTGGATACATTAGGTATTCCAAGCACACATTGATCCCTGCATATTTGCTTCAAAGTTCTTTCTCCTATATGCCCTAATCTTTTGTGCCAAATCTCAAGCTCTGAAAGTGTTTGATCTTTATAACTATATAATGCAATATTCTTTGTGTCTTCTAACTCAAAAGTGAAAATTCTACCTGATTTTTCTCCTTTAGAAATCCTCTTGAACCCATGTCTTGGATCCTCCACGAATTCTCCATATTGGTTGAATCTAACGTGCAAACCTTTCTCCACAATCTGTCCAACACTCATCAAATTTTTGGTAATGGTTGGTACATAGAGTACCCTGCTCAACAAATTCTGATTTCCATTACAAGTCTTAACATTTCCAACCTTAACTACTGAGTGCTTGGTGTCATCACCTGTTTGGACTTGATGCTTACCTTTTGGTTCTTCAAGGTCAAAGAGTAGTTCTACATTGCCACCCACATGATTTGAGCATCCCGAGTCAATGTAGAATAGATGGTCATCATTTGTACCTGATTTTGAAGTCATGTTCATGATCAGAAGAGAGTCATCTTGCTCCTCTCTATAGTTGTTGTAGTCCTTTCTGGATTTGAAACTTCCTTGGTAGTTGCCATTGTAGTTGTTGTTGTAATTGTTGTTGTAACCTTGGTGATGGTTGAATCTACCTCTTGACTGTGAGTATCCACCTCTTTGGTATCCTCTTCCCCTCTGATTTTTGTAGTTCCTGAAACACTCATCTATAGTATGATTTGATAAACCACAAATGTTGCATGGTGAGGAGTTATAGGATCTCTCCCTACCTTGCTGAACTCCTCTGCCCCTTCCTCTTGATGATCTACCTCTCCTTGCATAGTTGGCTTGGGAGGTAGAGCCTTCATCCTCCACCTTCTTGCTCTTGGCTTTATCTTTAGACTTATCAGTGTATAGGGTAGAAGGGTTATTACCTTTGGACGTATCTCCATTCTTGTTGAGCTTTGCTTCATGAGTAAACAATTGTCCCATGAGAGTTGTAAGATCTGGAATTTGCATGTCCATGTAAAGGTCCATGGCAGTGGTGAAGTTTTCCCATTTGTCATCAGCCTTGATCCCATTGATCACTTGCCTTACAATCTGCTCTTCTTCAATCTCTTCTCCTATGCTTGCTAACTGATCTGCTACATCTTTAATCTTGGTCACAAATTCTGAAACAGCTTGCTTAGGTTGCTTCCTTAATGTTGTGAATTCAATCCACAACTAATTTTTTCTAGCCCTTGTGTTGGAGGAAAAATAAGATGACAAGGTTTCCCAAGTCTCTTCGGATGTCTTACAATTTCTAATATGTGGCAAAAGAAAATCAGAGATGGAGTTGAGTAAATAAGACCTTGCCAATGCATCCTTAGCACACCATGTGTTGAGCTTTTCATGTTCTAAGTCCTTTGTTGGTAATCCTCTTGTTTTGAATGAGGGAAATTCCTCATCTCCTGAGATGTATCCATAGAGACTCCTTCCTTGTAAGTAGGTCTTCATCCTTAGAGACAATGCTTGATAGTTGTTTCTGTCCAATTTATCAATAAATGAAGGAAAACCATCTCCCATTTTACCTTAGTTTGCTCTGATACCACTGTTGGGAAAGATGGATGGATGCTCCAAGAGATTGAGTAGGTACTGCCAAAACTTGCTTTGTACTAGCCCTCTTTTGCTTCAAACTTGATAAGTGGACCTTCTTAGCTTTCCAATGACACCATAAGATGGCCTATGTTCTTCGGAAATAATGTGTGCAACGATTGAAGCAAAACAGGTAACTTTGAAAACTCACAATCTCAAGAAAACCTTCTATTTATGTCTTGACACCTGCTGGATCTTTTGCTTAGTATAACCAGCACAGTACGAATTGGAAAAATTCCTTTTAGGGGTATTTACTTAGCTTATCAAGATACCTATACCAAGTGAAATGATGTAAAAGGATAAACTATGCTAAGAGAAATCAATTTAGCAAATGAAGCTATACCCCTGATTTTTTAGGACTGTAGTTGACATTGACGAGTGATCACCTCGATGCAAATTTCTATCAAATGGCTAAATAAAATGTCTTCAAACTTTGACAATATGTAGAGAACTTTGACTTGAATCCAAACAAGCTTTGAATCACTGAATTGGATGGAGAAATGACTAAGATATGCACTTCACAAGTTGATAGACTTTTGAGTAGTATGATAGAGAACTCAGAAATGAACAATGAGAAAGTATGTATTAATGAACACTTGCATACAAATCCATTGACATGAATGTCATTGCCTAATGGTGTAGATAGGTGTGGGCTAGAGTGCAGGCCTCACATACACACTCAAAATCAGTAATGAGAAGCTCTGGAGTGATGAGTTCTACCGTCGACTTTTCCATGGCCATTTTTATAAGGGATGAGTAAAAATTTGAATTCAAACTCAAACTTTTAGCTCCCTATAATCAAGCTCCTATATCCTAGGAGATATTCCTTCAATCAAAGAGCTAACTTTTTCCACGAATCCTTTTGGTAGGTGATTACAAAAGATTCCAAGTCAATTCGACTTTTACAAGGAGATAAAGTGGTAATTAACTACTAGCACTAGTTCCTATGCTTCTTCACATATGTAGGTTCTTCAATATATGTTCCAAGCCAAATGTGTAGGCTTGTGATTTACACCAACATGAGCACACCCTAGTCAAGGACCTCTTGCAAGCTTACATTGTGTAGACCCCACAACAGGGATCTATGAAGGATAATAAACGCGAGAGGGAGGGGGTGTTCAGAGTACATCCAATAGTAACCAGAGGCATTGACGTAGAGGAAGTATGTAAAGACGGGAATGTATTGAGTTGCGAGGGCCATACACTTCATTTTTTTTCAAGAAATATACTTCACGATATTCAATTCAAACTTCAAAAAGTGATTATTATCACTCTTGTAACATATGTACCATAAAACACCCAACTTTGTATCTAGTAGCTCCATTTTGTGCAATTCGAGGAGTCCTCGAGCTTGAGGAGCCTAGATAGAATGACCATACCAAATTTGGTAATTTTTGGACTTCATTTGGACCCCCAAATGACCCCTAGAACCTATTTCTTTAACTTTGTCAAACACTAGGTATGAAACCGATCAAAACGTGTCTAGAAACTATAAAAAGAGCTAGAGAGCTCATTTTTGAGGTTGGAAAGCTAGAGTTTAGGGCTAGTTGGAGCTTGTAATAGTGTTCTTCAGTAATAGAGCTTGTTCATGACTTTCCATTGCCTCTCTCTTATCTCTACCGTGTGTGTGCATGTATGTGTGTGTGCATTCGCATGCTTCTCATCTTCACCTTCACTCACTTCATGCATTAACGACCTTCATATCACTCCTATCTCTTCCATGGATTGACAACTAAGGAGGTGGAACTTCTTAGCGTGGAGCTTATCCTAGCCTAGAACAACAAATGTTCAATGGTGCAATTATATTTTTCCCATTTTTACCAAGTTTGAATTATTGCCGTTAGTGTCTATGTGAAAGGCCAAATGGCTACCTAACATTCTTTTATACATTATTTAATAAAACATATAGTGGCCTTTCTAGCCACATATTGTAAATTTGACCACATTTTGGAAACCTAAGAAATTTGTGTTCATGCCTCCTATGCATCATGTTTTCTATGTATTCTGCATCCTTTGTGCAAAGTTCTGTGTGTGACATTTGGAGCTTGAGTTTCTACTTCAAGGGTATCATCACGAGGCTCTTGCAAAGGAGATTCCAGTGTGGTGCATTGCCATAGAATTAGTTCACTAGTATCAAAGTAGTTCGAGGTATTTGGGATACCTAATGTATCCAAGCAACATATGATCTATAAATGTGGTGCATGTCAGTTTGGTAAATCACACATGTTACCCTTTACAAATAAAGGCTATATGCATGAGGCTAATTTGGAACTTGTCCACACAGATGTGTGGGGACCAAGCAAGGACCCTTCAATTTTAGGCTCAAGGTAGTATGTGTCATTTATTCATGATTTCAGTAGGTGGACTATCTTGTATTTCATGAAACATAAGGATGAAGTGTTTAGTAGTTTCAAAAAGTATCTTGCACTTGTGGAAAATCAAACATGAAAGATTTTAAAGAGGATAAGGTCAGATGGAGGAGCTGAGTACTTCTCCAATGAGTTTGATGCATTTTTACAGGACAGAGGTATCAAGAGAGATATCACAACTAGATATACTCCTAAGAAAAATGGAGTAGCAGAGAGGAGGAACAGATTGATTGTGGAAGCAACTAGATCTATCAGGTTACCCTCTTAGTCCCTTGATGGGATGACCCTCTATGAGGCATGATATGGTAGGACACCATCACTTGAACATTGTAGAATATTTGGATGTGTTGCTTATGTGCATGATCCATCTCAAATAAGAGGTAAGCTAGAAACTAAGGTAGAGGAATGCATTTTCATAGGGTATGATATAAATAAAAAAGGGTACAGGCTTTATAATCCATCCAACAAAGGATTTAGGGTCAGTAGAGATGTTGTTTTTAATGAGAATGACTCTTGTTTGAAAGTGAATGCAAGAAGGTCAAATTGCCACATGACTTGGAAGAAGAATTTCCAAGCCTCACCAAGGAGGAGCCAAACACAATTGAAGACATCAAATCAGATGATGAGGACACCATCAACTTGGAAGAATTCAGAGCATGGAAATCAAAAGGCAAGGTCAAGACGAAGAGGTTGGAGGACATAAATGATTCATCCAACCACGCCTTAAGGAGATAAAAAAGAGAGAGTAAGAAGCCAATGAGATATGGGTATGATACTTCATTAGTCACTAAGCATTCTATTTAGCTTGCTAAGGATTTATCACTTGAAGAACCTTCTTGGTATGGTAACGACTTTAAAAACAGAGAAAGAATATTTTAGTGGCACAAATGTTAAAGTTGGAATCAATTGTTTTCCTCTCATTGGAATGATAGCCAATTTTTCATCTCTTGATATAGCCATGCTTAGAAGGATCTCATATATTAAATTCATAAATCTTGAGTTAGTCCATATCTCAGGTAAGTTAAATTCAGTTGCTGATATGCTATCGAGAGCTAGATTTGATGATGATCTTGAAAATGATCTAATAAAGAATGTGAACTTAGTTGACTATGTTCAAAATATATATGAGTATGAGAAATTTCATGGGCGTGAGTATGAAGATGAATGGAGAGACATTGGAAAGTATTTGAGTACACTGCAACTATTACCTAGCAGGATTATGAATAGATTCTATAAGAACGAGCCTACAACTTTTCCCTACATAATGGTTACCTTTGGAGATATGCTAAGGATAAGGTTAAGAATCCATAAACATTCATAGGAAAATGAGGTCTTCCGTTGCAAGTAATGAAGGAAATGCATGAGGCATTATGGGCAAGTCATAAAGGATTTTTTGGAGCATATGGAAAAATTAGTACCTATTATTGCCCTAAGATATATTTTGACATTAGTAACTATGTTGCTACATGTTCTACTTGTCAACTTCATTCATTCATTAAACATGGAGATCGTTTGCATCCTACTTATCCAACTTGTATTCACTACAAGTGGGTAGTAGATCTTGTAACTATGCCTAAAGGTATTGACAAAATGTGTTACATTCTACTTGCAAGAGTGGACTTAACTAATCATGTAGAGGGACGTTCACTATGATCTAAGACCACATACAATGTCTACAAATCCTTGCTTGAAGGCATCATAAGTTGCTTTGGGTACATAGAGAAAGTAGTTTCTCATCGTAGAGAGTTAGATGCGAGAGAAGCTAAAGAGTTCTTTGAACATCATGGTATTCATTTGTCTCTCACTACTACATATAATCTAGAGGCCAATGGTAAAATAGAGAGAGGGTATCCAACTATTGTGAGAGCCATATCTAAAGCATGTAACAGTGATATTAAAAAATGGCCTAGATTCTTACCTTTTGCACTTTGGGCAGATAGAGTGATGTGCACATGTACCACTCGGTATGTGCATGTTGAACTCATGTACTGTAAAAAAACCGTTGTTTCCAACTCAGTCGCATCTTTCTACATGGTTAAATTTACCTTGGTCTGAAAACAAGTCTACTGATGATTTTTAGACATTGTGAATTAAACATTTAGAACAAGGTAAATGAAGACTTGATGATGCCGTTGAAAAATTAAAAGCATCTAGAATGAAGAACAAGATTTATTTTGACAAAACACATTGATTGCATCCTAAGCCGATTGAAGTAGGAGATTGGGTGCTCTTTTATGATAGTAAATTTGACTCTCAATATGATGCATGCAAAAATCTCACTCAATGGTGGTTTGGGCCATACATTGTATCAAAAGTCAACAACAATGGTACATATTCTCTTTGTGAATTAAATGGTTGGTGTTGCATTAAAACCTTTGATTGCAGGTAAAAGGATAAAGCTATTCAAGAAACATGATAATGATGAGTACATTTTAGATGAGGACATTGAAGAAGATGACAACAATGAGGCGAATTCATAAATAGGAGTATCCATAAAAAAAATAAATAAATAATAAAATGGAAAAACAAAAATAAAAAAATAATATCATTTCTTTTTCAAGTTCATTCCACTTTTTTGTCTCATTCTTGCTTGTTTCTAATTTCACTTCATGCATGTTTCTTTTCAATCTTTCAACGTTTTTCCAATATAAATATGAATATGATCTTTCTCTACATACAAACAAGGAAATCTAAATAAACTCCTCTAGTGCATAAATCTACCTATATAGCCCATGCTCTATTCTTTTATGCCTTCTTGGCTTCCTTTGGCTTGCTCTGTCTCCCCTTTTTTTATGATGATTCGGCAACTTTATGGTTACATTGACTTTTGGGGGATGGAAGAAAGTGTAAACTTTGTGGTAACATGTAGCAGCTTATCTTTTTTTCTTGATGATGGGGAAAATTAAACCCCGATACAAGTACAACCATTTTTTATGATGAATATTAGTTGTCTAAACTCCGATACAAGTGCTGTGAGTTGGACTAAGGATGTAGAAACATGCCATAGAAAGAGCTAGGAATCAAAAATCATGCTTTTGATATAAGATACATATGCATGTTTATATATGAAATTCATGTTACCAAAATAAACCTCCAAGTCTATATGCCCTATCTTTCCATAATCCTAGATTATAACCGATTTCTTAGTAAATAAATTACTACTTAAGATACATTTTTACACAAATATAAAAACCATCATTTACCCATTTGACTCAAGTGATGCGGATATGCAATGCTATGAAAAGTTAGCTAAAGATGAACGATGTCTCTTGAAAATCCTAAATCTTTGTTTATAATTGTATTTAAGGTAGATTCCTTCATGAGCCGTGAAAACACAAAAGAATCATTGGTATGGTAGATTTAAGTTAAAAGCTTAAGGGGGAGTTCTAAAAAATTAAGCTTTAAACTTTAACTAAAGGCTAAAGTAGATGGAACATGTTTCAAGGATGTTCCGATGTGCTTTGGTATATATATATATATGTTTATATATATATATATATATAT
Organism: Ceratopteris richardii; assembly: GCA_020310875.1. Lineage (NCBI taxonomy): Eukaryota > Viridiplantae > Streptophyta > Polypodiopsida > Polypodiales > Pteridaceae > Ceratopteris > Ceratopteris richardii. Next base: position 136,101,699 of record CM035428.1, on the reverse strand, counting down.
ATATATATATGTGTGTGTGTGTATGTGTCTATGTGTGTATGTATGTGTATACACACACACACACACACACACACATATATATATATATATATATATATATATATATATATATATATATATATATATATATATATATATATATATATATATATATATATATATATATATATATATATATATATAGTGTAAGATACATTTTGCTTGTTGACGGATTTTTTTTTTGTCCTACAAAAAAAAAACAAATTCTATGAGTACAAAATATTATAATTCTAAATACATTAGTTTTACAAACTGAAAACCCCTTTTTTTATGGTACATGAAGAATATCATAATTTTCTAGAAAGAAGAGTGACATAGAATTACATTGCCATATAAATACTTCTTTAAGGTAGTTTTACTATGGAAACATCTTATTTACTCTCTATATTTGTACCACTCATAGATTTACTCGTTTCGGTAGTTACAATGCCTTCCCTATTTTTATATATAGGACATGATGAAGTACAATGGTTTTCTTCCTATACGATGATCGAAAACAAAACTTATTTGTTTTTCTAGTTTTTAATTTTAAAAGTTCAATTTGATAGTTACATGTTTTGGTGTTTAGCTATTTTGTTTAGTGTTGTTCCAGTGTTTGTTTTGGTGCTCGATTCTGGTGTAGAGCTCTTCTAAACATTTACCTTAAACCTTAGCTAAAGTCTCAAAGGTGTGGTGACAAGTGGACCTATCACTTACAGGCTCCCTAGCATGAGTTTGAGCTATCAAGAAGTTTTAACCACTTTCCGAAATCATAGCTTCCAAAAAATGTTAAGTGGTTGACTGAACGATTCTTGCACAATTGTCGGAACACTTTTGATAGCCTATATATGTAGGAATCCAAGTCATGAAAGGAACCCACAACCTCTAATGTCTTTTTATTCTAGTTTATAATGTAAGGAAGCTACTACACACAACCCCGTTGCTTAGGTAGTCATTGTTTTAGCTTATACTTCTCTATAGTTAGCCATTGCTCAGTGCCTCTTTAAAGAGTGAGGTAGTTTCTAACATGATTCTATTTCTCTTGTAACTCCTTCTTTTGATATTCATTTGATATGATTTCACTCTATTTCGATTTCTCATTGAGTGTATAAATTGTGGTATAAATTTCATAAATAGTCTCAGAGTGAGCCCTGAGTGATGTTTCAAACACGAAAGATGTGTGTTTGCACATAGGTAGATAGGAGGAAGGAAAGCTAGTGTGACTTGCAAAGGTTCATTCTCCTTAGTGGAGTAATCGAATCAAGTTGTTATATTTTATGGAATAATGGAATGTTATGTGGATTTTTAATGTTTGAGTGTTTTAATGTGATTGGTGTTTTGATTTGGTAGGTGAAGACTCATGAGGCTATCAATGCTTTGTCGCAGAGATTTACTCTCCTCAATTGGAGATATAGTCAGATTCAAAGGGATCATATGTGAGAATTTCAGAAGTTCTTTGGATTACTGACTTCAATAGATTACTATGGATTATCATGGAAGAATAGTGTCAATAGAATGGAAACTTTGATTCCTGATCAATTGGAAATGAGATCCACCTCCTACCACGAATGCACCACAAACGCCTTGTATGTTTATTGGGTTATTCTATCGAAGAGAAGCAGGTTCTTGTGTTTGAGCTTATGTTTGAAAGATATCATTATTTGAACACCTACATGAAGGTCCACACTCAAGTGCCTTTTAATTTTTTCCATTGGGTTCTTTGTTTTTACCAAGAAGCAATTTGCTATAAGTATGGACATAAGGACATATATTATAGTCAATAGACTATTGCAAATTATGTGAGGATTGAGTGAGTCAATATTATGCCATGGCAGGTAGTTTTCTGCAAACCTTTGAAGTCCTTTGATAATAAAAAATAAAATAAATTCTGATGAAGACTTTCAAAAAGTGGTTGGTCATCTCAATGATTGAAATCTATTTTTTGGTCATCTCTATCTTTAGATCAAATGGGATTTCAGCGGAGCTTTTTGTATGTCTCTAAATTTAAAGAATGTTGGGCATAAAAACAATCGCAGCCATCAACGAGAGGTTCCTTACATTTTTTCAAGATTTTTGATCTGACAATCTGCTGGGGATGCATACAAAGGAGGCAAAATTGACGTGAATATATTCAAGCAAGATAGACGAGGAGATCAATTTCTCTATGATCTGGTCCAACAATCAATGGAGGGGGCTGACTAGTTTTGTTATTCATGAACCATATGACAAGCATGTGTGACGACAGACCTGAATGATGATTAAGCACCCAAGACATGCGTAAGCTCTTCTAGAAAGTTTGATGAAGGGAGTTCCTAGTGCAACAAGGATCCGACAATGATTATGAATATACGGTGAGTTTCGAGGCATGAGAATCAAGGAGGATTGATGATTTATCTATAAATAACTTAATGCTCCGCGGTGCGATAACTCATACTCTACGTCACCTACTCCGACACAATGACCAAGGATTTTAAGTTGTTGACATCTGACTTTGCCAACATTGACTGGGGGCTATGTGCGACAATGATAGAAAGAGATAAACGACAATTGATGAGGGAAATTTGGATAGAATATGCTACGATCAAGTTTTAATGCTCATATGCTTGTTGGTTTGAGGATCTTACTCTGATTGTTTGTGTTGATTTCTTGACATAGAAAAAGCAAAAAACGTCAGATGATGTTCAACGTCTTTCAACAACAAAAACTACCGAGTGATGCTTCTCTGTACCCATGAAGCATCAATAGGAGTTGGTAAGCAGAAGAATTTATTTAGCTTAGATCCTTTGGAACTCTGATATTGCTAGCTTACTACACATACATCTCGATTACTTATCTATCTCTTCAAATTGGAAGACATTGATGGTTCTTCCAATGATCTATGCATCACTTTATCCATTCATCTCTTGTAATGTCAAGAGAGGTCTGAGTAGGAAACTTATATTAATGAGAATTCATGGAAAATAGGTACTATAATATGAACTATGTTTTTGCAATGCTATCAACGTAAAAAGGAAGGTATTGTTCACCTGGAGAATAAACGAGGATTCAAAGTTTAGAATATGTAGAGATGAATTATGTTATCTAACAAAGAAATTCACTTTGCATTTCTCAGATATAGATATAATTGTTTAAAGGAACATAAAAAGGTGAAGAGGAATCACATGTATTACATAAATCATTACGCTAAACTCATGGTTGACTTTGTTATTAAAAGAAGATACATGCATCCTTGATTTATTAAAAGATATTAAAATGATGCTTAGATTGTTCCAAAATTTGATTTGATTACATTCCACAAAGTGCTAATAAAGGACGAAGCTAAGTTTCTAATCAATCGTCTTTAGTTCATATCTGCTCTTTGGGTGTCCACTCCACTTGGGATTGCTCCAAGCACCCGGGCTGCGCCATTGGATTCAGTGGTTGACCTAATCCACCTACCAAGCATTCGTGTACTTCTGACTTCTTGAACCCGATGTGAAGAAAGGACACTCTGACTCAGGTATACATGATTTCTATTTTGCTTTGCATATGTGTAAAGAGAGATGGTGGATGCAATCTGAAGATGAGTTGGTGCTGCTACAACCAGCTTCACCCCAGCCAACTGAGACTTCAGAGTTGGTTATTAGACCCTATGAGCTTTCTAAATCCATAAAAAAACCACCCAAGTGTTTTGGAGCAAGTATCTCAAAAGTTTGAGTCAAGATAGACTAGTTGCAAAATGTCTAGCTCCCAAAACTTGTTATTTTTATACTTACACTTGCTAGAAAAATGAGCAGTGCTCTTAACTTGGTGGGAATAAGAAAAAATCCTTTTGAACATAGCAAAAATTCTTAGATAGCTTGCTAATACAAGTTAAAACACTTCAAGTGATCAATTGAGCACTGAGAACAAGATTTAGCAAATTGTGGAACACTCCCGCCATTTTTGGGCTCTCTAGACATTGACTAGTGATAAAAAAAACACATGAATCCTCACAAACGGTAAATCCAATGACCTTGAAATTTTGTAAACATAAACTAGACTCAAAGCCCAATCAAATGCACGTTAAAACTCAGAAAAACATTATGTATAGTCCGAGATAGGAGTTTCTGAAGTTACTGTTGTGAGTGAGTATAGCAAATAACAAAACAGAGAAGGAGTAAATGATGAATGTATAGATTCACATATAATTACAACAACATTGGCAATGAATATTTGCACAATTGGAGTAGAATGGTAGATCTATGGAGTAAGATCTTTAATCTCTACAAATCATCATGAAGGAGATATGAATGAAGATCTCTAATGGGGACTTTCTTCTTGCTCTTTTTATAGCTACATTTGGAGGTAGTTTTTAATGTGAATTCAAATAACTTCACCTAAAAGTGATGCTAAGAGCTAGGAGATATTCTCTTAGCTGATGGATTCATGGACCTAGATATTTCAAGCCATGAATTTCTTTTCTACATCATGGATAACTTAATCCATTCTTTCTTTCACAATTACAAGAGATAAAATATACTCTTTTACAAGAGGTGTTCATATGTTTACACATATGACTACAAATGAACATATCAAATCATATCATGCATGTAGGCTTGGGTAAAATGCACTAACATCTCCCGGTGAAGCCTAACATGCTTGGCCTCCAAATAAGTCTTCAATTGTCCTTGATTTCTTGCAAGCCAATCATCAACTTGAATCTACTCAATTTTGTACCATCAAGAGCTTTAGTCAACATGTTTGCACATTGCATATATTTAGAGACATAGGATAGTTGAATATCCTTGCTCATTAGCTTCTCCCTTACATAATGGTAGTGGACTTCAATATGCCTGGTTCTAGCATGGTATACCGGATTAGCTATAAGATGTAGTGAGCTTGTGTTGTCACCAAAAATGTGAGGTGTTGAAGAATGAAGTCCAAGATCTGTATACAAAGGTTTTAACCACATGATTTCTTGAGTTGCATTAGCTAAACCTCTATATTCCACTTCAGTAGAAGATAACCCCATATTTGGTTACTTCTTGCATGGCAAAGAAATGATTTTTAAACCTGCAAATGATACATGCCCGAATGTGCTTCTTCTATCATCTCTAGATCTGACCCAATCCGCATGTGAGTAGGTCTTTAGCTCAATATCTGAAGTAAATGGATAAAACAAACCTTCATTCATGGTCCCCTTTAGGTACTTGAGGACTCTCTTGGCCACTTCCATATGTGGTATTCTCGTCTTATGCATAAACTGACTCAATATGCTAACACTATATCATATATCCACCCTTGTGAGTGTCGTAGAGTTCAAACTTCCAATAAAGCTTTGATAGCTGGTGATGTCTTCAATTGTCTCTCCTTCATAAGCACTATGGTTATGATTTTTCTCCATAGGCCTACCTGCACACTTGGTGTTTTCCATCTTGAATTTGATGAGCATGTCATGCACATACTTCCTTTGTGATGTATATACCTGAACCTGTGTAGATTAACTCCAATCAAAGAAAATAAGTGAGTGGTCCAAGATCAATTATTTTGAACTCCTCCTTCATTTGATTCTTTACCTATTTGATTCCATCAAGATCATTCCCTATGATAATAATATCATCAACATACACACATCGATAGATCACTTCAGATCCATTCCTCTTTATGAACAAAGAGGTATCCGACTTGCTAGCTTTGATTCCTTGGTCCTACAAATAAGTCACCAATTTGAAATTCTAGGCTCTTAGAGCTTGCTTCAATCGATACAAGTCTTTCTTTAATTTGCATACATAGTTAGGATGATGTGCATCCTCATATCCAAGAGTTTGTGCCATATACACTTCCTCAGAAATCCATCCATTTAAGAAAGCATTCTTTACATCAAGTTGATAGAGCTTCCAATTTCTAGATGCATCAAGACTAATGAGAACCCTAATTGTAGCCATTTTTACAACTGGAGATTAAGCTCTTCATAATCAATACCATGGGTTTGAGAACTTTTAGCAACTAACCTTTCTTTATGTCTATTTTACTTCCATCTAGATTCCTATTGATTTTGTATATCCATCAAGTTCCATTACCTTCATAGATGACTTGTTAGGTACAAGCTCTCAAATCTCATTCTCCTTCAGGGCTCCATTTCTTCATCCATTGCATCTCTCCAAGCTTGCTTGCTTTGTGATTCTTCAAATGTGGTAGGTTCTTCATTGGTTGAATCCTTTCCAATGTATATTGAGTTCTTGGTGACCAAAGAAGTATCATAACAATACCTCTCTGGTCTCTTCTTCTCCCTTGAAGACCTTCTAAGTGGTTGATGTGAGCTCTTGGGTCCATATGTAGCATCTTGCATCTTTGATTTACCTTTGCTCCTCCATAGCTTTAGTCTTTCCAAGTCTTCTAGGTCAATCTTTGAATCACTTTCTTCAATTTTCTTTGGCTCCTTTGGTTGAAGTGATGGAAATCTTCATCCAAGTCATAAGACAGCTTCACTTTCTTGTCATCCTCAAACCATGATTTGTTCTCATAAAAAAATACATCTCTATTCACAGAAAATCCTCTATTAGTTGGATTGTACAATCTATATCCTTTTTGGTTTTCTTCATAACCAATAAATATGCACTTCTCTGCCTTGGGATCCAATTTCCCTCTTAATTGAGAGGAAATGTGAGCATAGGCTAAGCATTCAAAGATTTTACAATGCTCTAGACTAGGTCTTCTTCCATTCCACACTTCATATGGAGTGGTTCTATCTAGTGACTTAGATGGAAGTCTATTTATGAGATATGTGGTTGTAGACACAGCCTCTACCCATAGGTAGTCTGGAAATCCCTTTTCATTGAGCATGGACCTTGCGGCTTCAACAATAGCTCTGTTTCTCCTCTCTGCTACACCATTGAGTTCGGGTGTATACCTTGTATTGACTTCCCTTTTAATGCCTCTTTCATGCAAGTAAGCATCAAATTCAGAAGAGAAGCATTCTCTTCTACCATCTGATCCGAGTCTTTTCAAAGTCATACCTGTTTGGTTCTAAACAAGAGCAACATAATTCTTAAAGAAATTAAAAAATCCATCCTTATGCTTCATGAAAAACAGAATGGTCCACCTGCTACAATCATCTATGAAAGACACATAATATCTTAAGCCTAATATAGGTGGTTCCTTACTAGGACCACACACATTCGTGTGCACTAGATCCAAACGATTTTGATACACATATCCCTTCCTATTGAAAGGTTGTCTATGGGCCTTGCAAAATTGACAAGCTTCACACTTATAAATCATGTGTTGCCTTGTGATATTAGGCAAACCAAGTAGACCTTGGTCCCTACAAATTTGTTTGAGTATCCTCTCACCAATTTGATCAAGCATTTTGTGCCATATCTCCAACTCTGTGAGAGTTTGAGATCCGTAGCTAAATAAAGCTATGTTCTTTGTATCTTACACTTCAAAAGTGAAAAGCCTTCTTGTCTTTTATCCTTTTTCAATCCTCCTAAAGCCTTGTCTTGGGTCTTCAACATATGCTCCAAATCGGTGAATGTAACGTGCAATAAGTTTTCAACAATCTGCCCAAAACTTATTAAATTTTTGGTAATTGTAGGGACATACAAGACTTTTCTTAAGAGCTTCATGGCCCCATCTAATGTGTTCACATTACCTTTCTCCACGGAGTGCTTTGTATCATTTTCGGTTTGCACTTCATGTTTGTTGTGAGGATCTTCCAAATCAGAAAGTAAAGCCACATTTCCTTCTACACAATTTGAGCATACCAAATCGACCGTGTGGAATAAAGTCATTCAAAAGTGAATTCATTGCACTCATCATATGAGCTATAGAATTGATTGCACTTTGAGATAATGTACACATCCTAAGCAATCCAAGAGGTGTTTTGATTATAGTAATATCTCTGCTTTCTAGTGCCAATTGGAATTTGTCATAGCCAGAATAGAGATCTCCCATTGAATAAATAGAATTTCTTGTAAAATCTTCTACAAATTCATCCACAATTGGTCATGTACCAATATTTCTAATGGTTACTTTATTAACCAGCTGAAGATCTTGAATAAACCGAAGTTTTTTATTCTTCTTTGGCACAGTGAACCAACACTTTGAATAGGTTCTTTTACCTCATGTCAAGGGATGCAAGATATCAAGAGATACTTGGAATGCACTTGCTTATTTCTTCTCCTCCAACACTCGAGCAAGGAAGAACCAATTGTGTATGTCGTTCACAACAATGTAGATTTCATATCAACTTGGAAGCTTTGGAGAGGTAATTGAAGAGGAACAAATCATAAGACAAATCATAAATGGAATCAAATCAGATGACAAGTGGAAGTCCTTCACAAAAGCCATGGATTTGTACATGGATATGCATGTACCCGACCTAAACACACTCATGGGCCAACCCTTCACTCGTGAAGCAAAGATTAACAAAGGTAGTGAGGCCTGAAAGGTAATCAAACTTCTACCTTCTATTCTGATAAAGCTAAGGTCAACAACAAGTCAAAGAATAAGAACAATGAAGATGATGGTAGCTCTTTCCAAGCAAACTTTGCACGTAGAGGAAGAGCTAGAGGAAGAGGTAGAAGTGGAAAGAAAGGCAAGGGGAGATTCCAATCATATCAACCTTGCAATATATGTGGCTTATCTAATCATACTATTGAAGAATGGTTCAAGAACCGGAGGAACTCAAGAGGAAGAGGATTCAATAGGGGTGGATATGGATCAAATAGAGGCAGATACAATGGAGGCTACAACAACAACTACAACAACAATTACAACAACAACTACAGCAACAATTACAACAACAACTACAACAACAATTACAACAACAACTATCAAAGTGGCCATAGAGGAAGAAGAGATTACAATAACTATGTATAGATTGCTATGCCCTTTATAGATGATATTCCCATTAAGGATTGCTTGGAAGTTGAGAAATATTGAACTTCGGATGATGATGGAGGTCGCTGATTTGTGAAAGCCCACATCCTTGATTGCCAAAAGATTTTTCAATGGTGTATTTAAGTAGGCTTAACCTTTTCCATAGGGAAATCTATTTTTGGTGTTAATGAGGTTTTTGTTGTTGGTCATCTTTATGGTCACTATGGTGAGAAGCCATATCCGCAAAAAAATTGATGCCATTAGTAAGATTTTAGAAACATGTCAAAATATGAGTTAGGTTCATAGATTTTTAGGTGCTTGCATCTTTATGTGATTTGGATACCACATTTTGCACATGTTGTTGATTGTCTCTATGACTTGTTAAGAAAGAAAAGAAAAAGTATTCAAACTGAAAAGCACACTCAAGGAATGCATAAATTAAAGAAATTTTTGCAAGAAGCTCCCATTCGGGATCAATTGGCAGATCAAGTCTAGCACTAATAATATGATGCACACAGGGTGCTTTCAAGACAACTCAAGGTGATAGAAAGTGATTTCACAAATAGAAATGGAAATGGAAATTCAAAGATGAGGATACCAATTATCAACTTCACAAAGCACTTAGGGAAAACACAATTGGCTATGCTGACACACACAATTTATTTTTCAATTTCCATGTCAATGGAGAGAAAAGATGTATACCTTCTTTACAACAAAAAAGTTCAATTCATCATGCAAAACGATTTATTAATCATATAAGCAGTCGCTAGTATCACATTGATTGAACCAAAGAACAATCAATATATTTCAGAATTCTTAAGAAAAATAATGCATATCTTTGATTTTGCCAAAGTTTAAAGTTTCCTATACAGATTGACATGTATCTTCAGTAGTTGATTAGTAAGTTGGTGAATTGAATTGGCATGGTAAAGTGCAATGAACTCATAAGTAAAAGAAATGCCAATGTCTCATGTGATTCGAAGCTCTTCAATTCTACATTTCGAGTTCACAAAACATCTACTTTTATCTATCTCTTTCCACTAATTTGGTTGAAAGCTAAATTAAAGTCCACTATTCATATGTGTCACCTAACCCATAATATTCATGAAAACACCCTCCTCATATACTGCTTAATATTGAAAGTATCTCCAAAACGTAGATGAGCGCCATCCATTGGGTATTTGTTCATGCAATCTTCAAACCATTATCACATTACTATCATCCAATTTGGCATTATCCATAATCATTGTGTTGGGCATGTGATGTCTATTGTAGTTTCCCTTCATTTTGCTTTTGCTTTCCATTTGCAACTATTTTGATTTCACATTACCCTTCCTTGGGTTCACATGAAAAATCATATATGTGAAAAAACAGAAATGTATGCATGCAAGATATGACACATGCACTATATAGTGTGTAAGTATAAGAGTGTGCTTCTTGGAAAGATAGAGCTGTCTAAAAGTGGTTCATTTCTCAAATGCTTGCACTTTCAAGCAAAGCTCCAATGCCATGTGCAAAAAAAAATTCAATCAGACTTTTTCAAAGCTTAAGACCTTCATACCATGCCAAGTATAATGGATCAAAATTTATATTGCACCCTTCATTGGGTTTGGTCCATGAGTGGAGATAAATATCTCTATGATAGTGTGTAGATTATTGAGGGAATAAGCCTATCACATTGACTGTTGGTACTATAGGTTGGGTCATAAGTCAAGAAGATAGTGAAGGAAATAGATACGGGACTAGATTTGGGGCAAAAATGTTACACAAAACTCACTGTAAATATCCTCAAATTAAAAGGGAATTATGGGTTATGGTAACCACTTCAAAGACTAATAAATAATACTTCATAGGTGCCAATGTTAAAGTTGAAATTGATTGCTTACCTGTTATTGGACTCGTAGCAAATTGTTCATCTCTTCATATAGCTATGCTTAGATGGATCTCATATATAAAGTATATTAATCCAGAGTTCGCTCATATTTCAAGAAATTCAAATGTAGTAGCTAATATGTTATTTGGAGATAGATATAAAGATAATCTTGAGGATGAACGAACTGAAAATGTGAATTTTTTTAATTATGATCCACAAGTTTATGTGTATGAACATTTTCATGAGTTTGAATATGAGGATGAATGGTAAGATATAGGCAAGTATTCGAGCACATTGAAACCATTACCAAGTTGGTCTACACAAAAATTCCATAATATTAGAAAAGGAGCTTATAATTTCTTCTCATGAGATGGTTATCTTTGGAAACTTACTAAAGGTAAGGCTAAATTTCCACAATGAGTTCTAGGAAAAAGAGATCTTCGGTTGCAAGTAATGAAAGCAATGCATGAATCATTATGGGTTGGACATAAAGGATTTTCTGGAACATATGAGAAAATTAGAGATATTTATTTTTTGCTTAGAATGTATATTGATATTAATAATTAGGTTTCTATAGGTTCTATATGTCAACATTTTTTCAATCATGGATCAAACATATGGATCCTTTACATCCTACATATCCACCTTATGTTCATTACAAGTGGGTAATAGATCTGGTAAGCATGCCTAACGAAATCGATAAAATGCATTATATCGTGCTTGCAAGAGAAGATTTAACCAATCATGTAGAAGGTCATGCACTACGCTCTTGAGTCCACGTATAATGTTTGCAAATTTTTATTAGAAGAGGTAATAATTCGATTCCGATATATAGAGAAAGTAGTTGCTTGTTGCAAAGAGTTAAGCGCTAAAGAAGCCAAAGCATCTTTTGAACATCATGGTATATGTTTGTCCCTCAGTATTGCACACAATCCAAAAGCTAATGGCAAAATAGATAGAAGACATCCATCTATTGTAAAAGCTCTATCTAAAGCATTTAACGAGGATATTAAACAATGGCCTAGATACGCCATAAAATGAAGAAACTGTGGATGAACATAACAATGAAGATGATACATCTTTTGATGAGGAATAAACAGTTTTTGTTTGGTTTACATTATGTTTATGAAAAATGAGTGATTATGTTTTTGAGTTTCTTACAGGGAAATATCTTGCATATGAGGAATAGGTACCAAAGATCATCCATGAAGGGTTCTTGTGCCACAAATGTTTTTAAGGACTTTATGAGAGAACCTATAATGAGGAAGCTATGTAATAAAATGTAATTTGTGGTACTAATGCTTGATGATTCTATGAAACAAGAAAAAATCTTGGAAGAGTTTCTTCACAAAATAGAGCAAATCGAATTCGAGTGATTTGAGAGCTTTGATTAAATGCGTGTTATGCATTTTAGTCTTCTTTTCTACTCTACATTATTTGCACCATGTCGATTCTATTTTGCATTTAGAGTATCCATAAAACAATGTATATACACATATGTTTATTTCTTTAGCTTGCACAATATATTTGCTCTTGTAAACAAATAAAAATGATGATATCCAATTTAAAAAAATATATAAAAAACTCTAAAATACCTCAACATCAACATCCTTTTATCCCTTATGCACCATAATTGATTGAAATTCCACATAGAGTATGCATGGTAAAGTCTCATTACCTAATCTTGCATGGAGGCAAGAATTGAGTTCACCTATGCACATAGAGTGAGTCAAAGGATTGATGTATATGCACATCAATATGTATGTGAGTGAGCGCACAAGCTTTGCCATCAAATGCCTTTTACCCTAATGGTTGTACCATATTTGTTTACCTATGCATCTAATAGGGCTACATTGTAAGGCCATGCATAGAAACTTATCTTTTGATCCCATCCACATAACACATGAAGCAAACTGATATGTGAGATAAATTTACTTTTGAAGAAATAGGTATTCCTTGAACCATCGAGGATGATGTGCAGGTTTGGTGGTGGATGTCAGAGAGATTTACTCTCCTCACTTGGAGAGACAATGAGATTCAAAGGGATCATATTTGAGAATTTTTGAAGTTCTTTGGACGAGTGAATTCAATAGACTATTCCGGATTACCATGGAAAAATAGAGTCAATAGTTTGTTTGTTGATAAATTGGAAATCGGATCCACCTCCTATCATGAGTGCACCACAAAAGCCTGGTATGTTTATTGGGTTATTCTATCAAAGAGAAGCAAGTTGTTGTGTTTGAGCTTATGTTTGAAGGATCATTATTTGAGCACCTACATGAAGGTCCACACTCTTAAGTGCATTAAAGTTTTTTTCCATTGGGTTCTTCGTTTTTACCAGGGCGCAATTTGCTTAAAATATGGACATAAGCACATATCTTATAGTCAATAGACTATTTCAGATTATATGAGGATTGAATGAGTCGATATTATGCCATGGGTGGCAGTTTTGTGCAAAGCTTTCAAGTCCTTAGATAATAAAAACATTATAAATTCTGATGAAGACTTTCAAAAATTCATTGGTCATCTCAATGATTGAAATCTATTTTTTGGTCATCTCTATCTTTAGATCAAATGGGCTTTCAACGGAGTCTTTTGTATATCTCTAAATTTAGAGATTTTTGAACATAAAAATGACTAGAATCGTCATTGGGAGGCTCCCGATATTTTTTCAAGATTTCTAATCTGACAATCTGAATCCCTTCTAGCAAGATAAACAAGGAGATCAATTTCTTTGTGATCTGGCACAACAATCAACGGAGGGGGCCTATTGGATTTATTATCCATGAACCATACGATAAGCGTGCATGACGATAGACTTGAATGATGATTAAGTGGCCAAGACATGCGTAAGGTCTTTTGGAAAGTTTGATGAAGGGAGTTCCTAGTGCAATAATGATCTGACAATTATTATGAATATATGGTGATGTTCTGATGCATGATGATTAAGAGGATTGCAAATTTATCTCTCAATAACTTAATGCTCCATGATGCAATAACGCATACTCTACGTCACTTGCTCTAACACAATCAAACAAGGATTCTCATTTGTTGACATCCGACTTCACCACCATTGACTGAGGGCTATGTGTGACAACTATAGAAAGAGATAAACAACAATTGATGAGGGAAATTTGTAGAGATGCTACAATCAATTTTTAATGTTCAAAGACTTGTTGGTTTGAGGATTTGACTCTGATCGTCTATGATGATTCCTTGACATACAAAAAGCAAAAAACGTTAGCTGATGTTCAACAAACATGCATACCATCATATCCCTCTCTCTTTCTCTCAGTTTTATTGCAACACAACATTCACCTATATGTATCTACCTTCCAACTATAAATGTGGGAACTTATATAGGTATAATGCACTTCAATTTAATACACATGAAGTCCTTATATGGGATGCATTTGTAGAATAGATACCAAATCATAGTGTAGAAATCCGGCATTCTTCCAACCTATGCAACCTCTTGATCAAACATGCATTCAAATATTCTCTACTAAAGACATGCACTACATCATTCTCGTGCAAAACTAGAATCCCAATGTGGAGTGGGCCATAAAATGTGAGTTTAGAACCTCACACATGGAAAAACTATTTTCTTCCTTTATAAGATGTTTTGTTGAAAGCAAAGAACTTGATGAAGCAAGATATATTATAGGCAAATAGGTTTTTTTCAATAAATTTAATGAAAAGGCATAAGTGCTAGGAAGTTACAATTATGGACAAGTGGTCATTTTGTTTTGCAAAGTTTGGACCATGAAATAGAGAAAATTGTTGTGAAAACATTAAGCTAAAAGTAATGAGATATTGATTGGAAATAATAATGATCAAAGAAATGATCTCCTTGAAACTAAGAAAGTAGTGAGTTATGTCTTTTACACTCCAAGATTCTATGATAGGTTTTATAAGCTCTTCAATTGCCCTTTTGAAATCAATCACATATGCATTTGAGAAAACATGTTTCCTCATTAAATAAAAAATTAATCAAGTTTAAGCTAGGCCTTCATTATTTGATTTTCAAGTTTTGGATTGCTATCTACCTTTCTTGTAGTCTCATAAAATTATTTCCAAAATATCCACACTGTAATAGCTTGTTTATCATCTCTATTTCTAGAAAATCACTTAGTTTTGCTCCTCCCATTCATGCATCTTACAATATATCACATGTCCCTTGCGAAATCTTTGGGTATTTCCTAAGATTAGCATGGCCACTATGAAATCCCATTTTAGAGACCAAAGCTTTACATTTATTTTATAAATTCATCTATAAGACCTATATGTTTAATGGAATATGCATAATCCAATTGACAATGAACTAACTTGTCAATTCTAACCTCTGCATGCACCCTAAAAATTCCACTTCTGTTTGATGGAAAGAGCACTTCTCCAATTTTGCATATAAACCATTTTTTCTTAGTTTTCCTAGGAATATCTTTATGGGAAATTGATTATGCACTAGATTTTTGAGAATATCAAGATATCATCGAGATATATTAGTGGGAAATCATCTAAACACTCTCCAAAGATATAATTCATCACTTGTTGAAAGAAGGTTGCAGCATTTTTGAGAGCAAATGGCATGAATACATATTCAAAATGCCCATACCTTTTTTAAAATGTTGTCTTCCATTTATCTCTTTCTCTAATCGTGACAAGATTATAAGCTCATCAAAGGTCAATCTTTTTGAAGAACTTTTCTTTTCCAAGGCATTCCAAGAGCTCCAATATAAGTGGTAGAGGTTATCTATTATTTATTGTGACTTTACTCAACCCACAATAGTCTACACACATTCAAAGAGTGCGATCATTCTTCTTTACAAATAGGATAGCGTCTCCTAGAAGTGATTTTGAGCATTTGATAAACCCCTTGGCTATGTTCTTATCAAAATTCTTATAGAATTCCATAAGTTGCTATGGCAATAGTCTATAGATTGGCTCGAAGGGTGCTGGTGCTCTCTCTTGAAGTTCTATGGCACAATCGTAGGGTCTATGTTCAAGGAGAATATCTGCATTCTTCTTTTTAGAAACATCTTCAAAATGTTGATACTCGTTGGGTAGCTTCATTGAATCATCTTTCTTGAACTCTTCACTTAGTATGACATAGATAATATATATCAGTTTCTTCCTTAAGCCATGTATGAAGGCTTTAGCTATGAAATATGTGGGATTCTTTTGGATATCTCAAGGCATGATTTTATTCTTTTCCATATTAATGTTTTGATTATGTTTGTTTAGCCAGGTATTCCAATGATAAATGGATTTACTAGACTCCATATTATGTTGAAACATATGTGGGAATCATTGTCACAAATTTGTATTCTTGATGATGCACTTTCCATGTTAATATTCCCAAATGCTACAATTCATCCATCTATTACTTAAACTACTATTGGTTTTTTCTTCTAAATTATTGGAATTCTATGCTTCTAAACCAATCTTTCATATCATCTATACCCCATGAAAATTGGTCTATGAAATAATCTTCATACAAAGTGACCTGAAATATCAACTGCCTAAATTTTGATGCATAGGTAGTATTCAAAAAATCATGTGCAATCAAGTAGGCATGCATCTTTTTATACCAAGAAAGTGGTGCTTTCTTGAAACTATATAATGCCTTTTTCAACCTACACATTTTGCTTTGATGCCCTTCCATAAGAAAACCATGAGACTAAAGTACATACACTTTTTCGTGTGAGTTACCATGTAGAAATAAAGTTTTAATATCCAATTTATGTAAATTCCAACCATGATGAGCTGCAAGTGCACAAATGCTATGAACCATGGTCAATCGGACAAGTGCATGCAAAGGTCTCATCAAAATCAATGCCTCTCTATTGAGAATAACCTTTTGCAACAAACCTAGCCTTATACGTGTCAATTGTTCCACCAAGCTTATGTTTCAACTTATATACCCATTTAGTGTCAATGGTCTTTTTGCTAGGAGGCAAATCACATAAAGATCAAGTACCATTGTTCATAAAAGCATCACATTCTTATTGGATAGAAACCATCTATTTTTTTTATTTTTTGCTTTGTCAAAAGAAACAACCTCTTTCTAATATCAAAGACTAGAGGCAACCATTGCATAGCAATCAGATGCAAAGGAAGCAATATGAGAGCTAAACAAGTATGATATGTTAGAGGTGCATCTAATTTGCTATCTCTTAAAGTCTTCACAAGCCATTTAGGCATAGTTTCTACATCCTGTATATTAAATCTCTCATCAACAAATGCATCATGTAAATCTACATGCAAAATGGGATGATCTACAACATTATGTGGAACCCACAAAGGTAGAGAAATAGCCTTGTTTGGACCTACACTCCACTATCCATATGCAAGAAGAGGCAACATAATGCCATACACATCTTTGGAGCTAGCTGATGTTTCCTTAGTACATGAAAGTAATTTTTGAGTTTCATCTTCCAAAAAGACAACATCACCACTCACCAAAATGCATTTAGTATGTGGGTGATAGAGTGGATTGCCTTTGCTTTTAGAACCCAAAAAAATATATTTCACTACTTTATCATCCAATTTCCAATGTTGTTGTTTAGGCACTAATGCATATGCCACACAAACAAATACATGCACATGAACAACAAATATCTCACTACCCTGACAAGCCCCATATGAAGTGATAGACTGTAGTGCTTTGCTGGGACACCGATTAAGTACATGTGGTGCACACATAATAGATTCAAGGTAGAAGCTATGTGGTAAAGCCTGACTTTTGACAATATATTTCACCATCTCCACAAGTGACATGTTCTTTATTTCAGCAACTCCATTCTATTGAGGCATATGGAGAATTCTAGAGTGATTTTTTTACCCATATTAAGCCAAAAATGCATTCACATGAGAACACATGTATCCCACCCTCAATCAAAATGGAGGATGGCAAATTTGCATGGTGAAAGATTTTTAGCCATAACCAAAAATTGTTTGAAACACATAAAGACTTCGGACTTTTCTTGCAATGGATACACCCATGCATGCTTGGAAAAATCATCGATAAAAGTCATGAATTAAATGTAGTTCCAAAAAGAAGGTGTCTACATAGGACCACATACATCACTATGTATAAACAACAATTTATGAGTAGCCTGACCTAATGCATCTTTAGGGAAGGAAGAATGTTGAACTTTGACCCAAAAGACAAAATTAATAGACATCGTTACAAGGTGCCTCAAGTTTGACTAGACACGACACCATACAAAATTTGTATAGGTGTAGAAAACTAGGGGAATTGAGATCACCAAAGCCTGCATGCCAAAGATTTCCATTTAGGATAGCCTTAGAATCTTAAATTGCACACTATTGGTGATTTCATACCCTTTTCAATGAGAAAGGTACTCCAATATTCCGTGAGATATCTCAAATCAAGGACATGTGCAACTTTGAATTCTTCATGATCATCAATCTTGATAGGTGGTGAAGGACTAGGTCTCTCCCTCTCAATGGGGAAATAAGATATGGTTCCAACATGGACACATGTAAACATGGATGTATTCTCATGGCACTTGGTAAGTAGATCTTGAAAGTGACTAGATTAATCTTGGCCAAGATGGTGAATGAACGAAAGCTATGATGGTCTAGGTTTAATGCACAAGGCCCTAAAGTTTGTAGATTTTTTTTGAGTAAGCACACTTTACCGCCAATGTGATAGGTTGGATTTTGAACATGATA
This sequence comes from Ceratopteris richardii, assembly GCA_020310875.1. Taxonomy (NCBI): domain Eukaryota; kingdom Viridiplantae; phylum Streptophyta; class Polypodiopsida; order Polypodiales; family Pteridaceae; genus Ceratopteris; species Ceratopteris richardii. Next base: position 136,083,263 of record CM035428.1, on the reverse strand, counting down.
CTGATCCACATAATAATTATATTGTTCTTGCATCTATGGATCTCTTCCTTGAGTTCTTTTTTAATATCCATTAGGTATTGGCCCTTATCTCTTGTTGCTCGGTTGTGGACAAGATTTGAGAGTTGTTTATCCATCTTTGGATGTTGTTCATAATTTTCAAAGAAGGGAATCTCCTTGGTAGAAATATGAACACTATTGTTACACGCAAATGCTACAAGTGGTAAGAGCTTGAACCAATCATTTTAATGATAGTTGATGGTGCCATGGAGATATTTTTCTAGAACTTGACTCACCTGTTCCATGTTTCCATCAGTCTCTGGATGATTGGTTGTAAATAGTTTATTTTGAACACCAAGGAGCTTGAAAAGATTGTTCCAAAAGCAGATTTGAATTGTGCACCTTGATCATTGACAATATCATCAAGAAATTTATGAAGCCTAAAGACGTATCTAAGAAAACATCTAGCAGTGGCTACACCTATGCTTGTCTTGATAGTTGGAATGAAGTGTGCCATCATTGTAGATCTATCAACTATAATAATAATGGCATCATACATATCCGACTCTGGCAGATCTGTTATGAAATCCATAGATAATGAAGCCCATGGCCTTCTTAGCATAGGTTAAGCTTGCAAGATTCCATGAGATTTATGTCGTACTACCTTAGCTCTATTGCAAGTGTCATAGGACCAGATATGTTTATTGACCTCCTTCCACATTTGAGGCCACAAAAAATCCCTTGATATGAGTTATAATATTTTATTCACTCGAAAATGTCTTACTATCTTGCAGTAATCTCTAATGAATATCCCCTAAAGATTATAAAACCCTAGAAATAATTGTACGTATCGAATATATAAAGGTGGTTTTCAATTGAGGATTGTGTCCATCTTCCTAGGGTCCATATAAATTCCTTTCTCTAGTACGATTTAACCTGAAAGCTCCACGATCTGATGGAGAGAGCACTTCTCTAATTTTTCATATAAACCTTTTTCTCTTAGTTTCTCTAGGAATAGCTTTACTTGAGATTCATGATCATCTATATTTTTGAAGAATATGAAGAGACCATCAAGATATAATCCCATTAAATCATTTAAATACCCTTGAAAGATATCATTTGTCATAAATTAAAAGATGAATGGAACATTTGTGGGACCGAATTGCATAACTTCATATTCAAAATTCTTATACCTTCTTCCAAATGCTATCTTCCATCTCCTTCTCTAATGCTAACAATATTGTAAGCTCCTATAAGGTCAATCTTCCTGAAGGGCTTTTGTTTTCCAAGTCATTGCAAGAGGTGTTAGTGGTAGAGTGTATGTGTTCTTTATTCTAGCTTCATTCAACCCACAATAGCCTACACACATTCGTAGATTCCCATCCTTCTTCTTTACAAATAGGATGGAGGCTCCTATAGGAGACTTTGCGTGTCTGATAAACCCTTTGGCTAGATTCCCATTAATATTGTTATGTAATTCTATAGTTTGGTCTTGAGATACTCTATAGATTTGTTAAAAGGGTGGTTGTGCTCCCTCGTGAAAATCTATAACACAACCATAAGGTATATGCTCAAGGAGAATATTTGCATTCTTCTGTTCCTTTCTTACTACATATATGAAGGTTTTTGGTCAAACATATGTCGGGATCTTCTAGATATCTTGACGGGCAATTTTATTCTTTTCCCGAATAATTTTTGGATTATATTTCTTTAGGTAGAGCATTCCAATGATAACCGGATCTACTTGACTCGATATTACATTTAGACATATGTGGAATCATGGCTACAAAGGTGTACTCTTAGTGGTGTCGTTTCATGGTAATATTCCCAAATGCTAGAGGTCATCCATCTACTACTTTAGCTACTACTAGTTTGTTCTTTGAAAGTACAAGAATTTTATGTTTCTTAACCAATCCTTCATGTCATCTCTTAAACCCCATCTAAATTTTCTTTTGAAATAATCTTTATTCCAAGTGAGTTCACATATCATCTACCTTAATTCTGATGCATAGGTAGTGGGAGGGTGGTTACCTTGAAATAGCTTATGGAGTTTTGTTTTTTCCATGGGCTCATGTGTGCATCACCAAATGTCGCCATGAGTTCTCAAAGAAACCCCTCATAGTCCTGAAGTACTACCATGTTCTTCGCCAAGATTGGTTTAAACCATAATAATGCAGGGCCATAAAGTAAGGTTTAAATAAACCTAACCTTGGATGGCTCGTCCCGGTATCTATCAAGTTGCATACAGATGTATAATTTAACTTGATTCAAGAAATCCGTCAAATTTCATGCGATCAGCATTGAACTGTTTGGCATGCAAATCTTGAGCTCCTTCATGAAGGATGAACTAGGCCTTTGATTCACTTGAATAGATACTGGATTTGCATGAAGATTACTAATTCGTTTTTGTCATTCTTGGGGGAGTGCAACTACATGCACAGGATGTCCCATCTCGACTTGTGTCTATTGATGAGTTAGGTCCTCGATTTGTTGTTGGAGACTCTGAAGGGATGCCATAATTCTTAATAAGGGTTCCCCATGATGCGTTGTCTTGGATAGAACTTAGTCTTGCCAAAATATGAGAGGAGAACTAGATTGTTCCCTCTGACTAGACTAGACAAGATTTCAAAATTACACTTTTCATGACAAGATCACGCGCATAGGAAAATGATACAAGACTATATAATTAGTACAAGAAGTCCCAGAGCCTTGGACAGATAGGTATAGAGAGCTCAACTAGAGACTATACAGAGGATCCCATAACAAGCAACCATAAGTATGAAGTAATATCTTTGGATTATAAGAACTCCTTTCATATAGACAAACTAGATACAAGGAAAAGCTTGAAAGGATCTCATACTATGAGATTATAACAAGAAAAGAAAGGATGTCGAAGATACAAGACTAGACAAGACTAGAGAAAAGGACAATTCTAGAGCTCGGACTGCAACTTGAATGTACTTACTTGATGATCATAACTCCTTGGGTCCGCAAGAGTGGGAGTGGCAAGAGGGAGTATGTATATGGCCAACCCCTCCTTACATAGGTTTTCAAGGGCATTCATCAATAATGGTTAAAAATTGATGATGTTATGAATTTAGAACAAGATCTTTGGATATCAGAATCAAGCAAGTAGATAGTTGATATTAGGGTTTTTGAAATTTTGGACACAATGCAAACAATAGTTTCTACAAATTCTAAACCAAGCATGAAATATAGAAGATCACATGGAATTTGAAATTTAGGATAGTTTCGTATGTCCATGATACAAACATCACCACCAAGATATATGAAAAAGTCTCGCCTTAGAGTGATGGACTAAACAAGGAGCTGGTTCTCATGTATAAGATTATGCCAAGATATGTGGAAGGTAGAGCCTTTTTCAAAAGATCTACAATGCTATCCTCTCTGAGCACATGCCAAACTAATCTCTCCAACAAAGAACCTCTCCATGACATAGTAATAATGCACTTCAATCTACTTCATGCAAGCATGGAACACAAGGTTCTTCGCAACTACAAATGCACTCTCATTAAGAGTGAAGATGGTGGTGATAGAAAACAGACTAACACACAAATTACGCAAAGGCGTCTGAGCCAAACACACTCAATAGTGACTATGAAAGTTTCATATACTCAACCTCATAATTACAAGTGGCCATATTAGGCTGCTTCTTGCTCAACGAAGATATGTATGAGCTACCAAGCATGGAACAAAAAACACTAGTGGAAAAACCCATGTTATAGCAAGTAGGAGAGTTAGAGTTAACAAAAGAATGTAAATGTAAAAATAGTGATCCCCGTTGGGATGAAAGAATCCAAAAGTCAAGTACCACTCAAGTAGCAAAAGATGCAATTAATTGCTTCCCAATGATTGACAGGTGGGCAATGCATAAGCCTCCCATCTCAGTGACAACAAAGTGAATATCTAGTCTAGTTATGCATAAGTAAATCAAGCATTCAATAGCATGCTAATAGAGAACAACATCAAATGTTTCTCTGTCATTATGGAAAATCAATCCCAAGCCTATTTCCATAGGAATGGCAATAATTTTGCAATCTTTAAGGTTAAAAAAGTGCAGTAATGCTTCAATATTTTTATTTTGACAAAAAGATATTCCCTCACTATCTTGTATAAATTGAATGCCCGAAAAATGATGCAAATGTCCCAAATCTGATATCTCAAATGAGGCATGCAAATCAGCCTCAAAAGCATCAATAGGCTTCTCATTAGGAATAGTGAGCATCATGTCATCAACATACACAATAGGGATCAAGAGTACATCATCTTCATGCTTAACATATAAGGAACTCCCTATTGGACTATTCAAAAAACAATGTGCAAGCAAGTAGGCAAATATTGTCTCATAACAAGCATGCGATGCTTTCTTTAAGCCTTTAATGCCTTTTCAACGTACACAATTTCTTTTCATGAACTTTTAGCCAAAAACCACGAGGCTGAAATACATATGCTTCTACGTGTGAGTCACCATTCAGAAATGCAGTGTTAATGTCCAAGTGGTGTACATTCCAACCATGATAAGTTGCAAGTGCACAGATGCTATGAAAAATGGTCATTCGAGAAGTGGGTGCAAAGGTCTCATCAAAATCAATGCCTCTCTCTTGAGAATAACCTTTTGCAACAAGGCTAGGCTTATACCTATCAATTCATCCTTAGGCTTACATTCTACCTTGTGTACCCTATTATTATCAATGGTTTGTTCGTCCAGAGGCAGATCACAGGAAGACTAGGTACCATTGTTCATAATAGCATCACATTTTGATGGCATAGAAAGCATCCAATTTTTCTCATTTCGTGCTTTTTCAAAAGAAACATGCTCTTTCTCATCTCAAAGTCTAGAGGTAACCATCACACAACAATCATATGCAAAGGAGGCACTATGAGAGCCTCAATGATTATGATATTACAGAGGTGCATCTAATTTTCTATCTCTTAAAGTTTCCACAAGCCATTTAGACATATTTTTTACCTCCTCTATATCAGCTCTCTCATCAACAAGTGCATCATGTAAATCTACATCAGAAATTGGATGATCTGAAACATTATGTGAAACTTGTAAAGGTTGTGAAATTGCATGATTTAGATTAGTACTTGACTATCCACTTGTAAGAAGAGACAATAAAGTGTCATACACATCTTTGGAGCTAGATGATGTTTCTTTAGTAGATGAAAGTAATGCTTGAGATACATCTTCAAAAAAGTCAACATCACCACTTAAGAAAGTGCATTTAATGTGTGGATAATCGAGATGATACCTTTGCTTTTAGAACTCTACACAACAAAAATTTATCGGCCAATTTCCTATGTTGTATTTAAGGCACTAAATAATGCGTGAGACAAACAAAGACACATAGATGAGCATTAGATGTCTTGCAACCATGCCAAGCCTCATATGAAGTGATAGATTGTAGTGCTTTGCTAGGACATCGGTTAAGTACATATGGTGCACACATAAGAGCCTCAAGCTAGAAGCTATGTGGTGGAGCATGACGTTTGACCATAGATGTCCCCATCTCCATGAGCGACCAATTTTTTCTTTCAATACTCCATTTTTATTATGTGTGTATAGAACTGTACAATGATGTTTTTTCCCACATTCAAGAAGAAATGCATTAAATTTAGATCATGTGTATTCTCCCCCTCTATAAGAAAGGAGGATGCCCAATTGACATGGTGAGAGATTTTCCGCCACAATGAAAAAATGTTTGAAGGACATAAAAACTTTGGACATTGTTGTCAATATATACACCCATGCATGCCTAGAAAAATACTCAATAAAGGTCATGAGTTAAAGGTAGATCTCAAAAGAAGGTGTTTTCATGGGATCACAAACATCAATATATATAAGGTGCAATTTATGAGTAGCACGAACTAATCCATCTTTAGGGAAGCATGATTTTTTCCCAAAATACAAACTTCAAAGACATGTTTACAAGGTGCCTCAAGTTTGGGTAGAGAGAACACCATATCAAATTACTTTATGTGTAAAAAACTAGCATAATTTAGATCACCAAATCCTCCATGCCAAAGCTTTGCATTTGATATAGCCTAAGAATGTCAAACTACACATGATCACTAATTTCATACACTTTCCAATGAGTAAGGTACTCAAATATTCTAGTAGATACTCTTGAGTGTAGGACATGCTCGACTTTGAATTCTTCATGATCATCAATGTCCATGGGTTATGAAAAGCTATACTTCCCTCTTAATGGTGAAATTAGATATGTTTCCAACATGGAATAATTGAAAATTGGATGTATTCTCATGGTAGATGGTAATCGGAGCATGAAAGTGATTGGACTAATCTTGACAAATATGGTGAACAAACCAAATCTCCAATTGTCTAGCTTTGCAAATGGCCTTGAATTCTCTAATATATTTTTGAGTTACCACACTTTATCCCCAATGTGGTAGCTTGGATTTTGAACAGGATGCTCATCTACATAATTATTATATTGTTCTTATAGTTTATGGATCTATTCCTTGTGCTCTTTGTGAATATCCACTAGGTACTAGCCTTATCCCTGATTGCAAAAATTTGGACATGATTTAAGAGTTGTCTATCTATCCTTGAATGATGTCCATAACTTGCAAAGAAGGGATTCTGCTACCAACCATGCAAGAAAACAATTATTGGACACACCAGTGGCATAGAAAGTAGCCTAGTCAGAGTCAATAAAAGAATGTAAATCTAGCAATAATGATCACTCCTTAGGATGATAGAATCCAAGTATTGGGTACCACTCAAGCAGCAAAAGATGTGGTTAACTACCTACCAATGCCTGACACATGGACAATGCATAAACGTGCTCATCTAAGCAAGGAAAATGTGAATATCTAGTTGAGTTATGCATAAGTAAATCAAGCATCCAATATTCTCCTGATAAAGAACAACATCAAATGCAAATCTACCATTCAAAAGACTCAATTCTAAACCTATTTCCATAGTAGTGGTAATACGTCTGCAATCCTCAAGGCCTAAACACTCCAATAATGTGTTAATTTTGGCATAAATCTATTCCTCCATCACCTTGCATAAAGTGAATAACCAAAAAGTGAGGCAAATGTCCCAAGTATGATATATCAAAAGAGGCATGCAAAGCACTCTTAGAGTCATCAATATGATTCTCATTAGAACTAGTGTGCATCATGTCATCAACATACACAATAATGATCAAAAGTACATCATCCTCATGTTTATCATATTAGGCACTCTAAGTTGGATTGTTTCATAAACCTTGTGCAATCAAGTAGGCATGTATCTTTTCACAGAAAGCAGGTGGTGCTTTCTTTAAACCATATAATGCCTTTTACGACCTACACACTTTGTTTTCATGCCCTTTCTTCATAAAAATCATGAGGCTTCTTCTTCATGTGAGTCACCACTTAGAAATGTAGTTTTAATGTCCAACTAATTTATATTCAAAAATTATGAGCTACAAGTGCACATACGCTATGAATAGTGGTCATTCAAAAAGTGGGTGCAAAGGTCTAATCAAAAGCAATGCCTCTCTCTTCAAAATAACCTTATGCATCAAGCCTAGCCTAATACATGTCAATTGTTCCATCAAGCTTGTGTTTAATCTTGTATACCCATTTATTGTCAAAGGCATTTTCACCGGAAGGAAAATCACATAAAGATCAAGTATGATTGTTCATAGTAGCATCATATTATGATTTCATAGCAACCATCCATTTTTTTTATTTTTATGCTTTGTGAAAAGAAACATGCTCTTTCGCATCTCAAATACTAGAGGTAACCATTACATAACAATTTGATGCAAAGCAAGCTCTATCAGGGCCTCAACGAGTATGACATGATAGATGTGCATCTAATTTTCTATCTCTGAAAGTCTCCACAAGCCATTCGAGCATAGTTCTTATGTCCTCTATATCAGCTCTTTCATCAACAAGTTCATCCTATAAATCTGCATAAAATATGGGATGATCCAGAACATTATTTGGAACATGTAAAGGCTAAAAAATTGCCTTATTTGGTTTAGCACTTTACTATGAACATATAAGAAGAGGTAGCAAAGTTTCATACACATCTGTGGGGATATTTGATGTCTCCTTAGTACATGAAAGTAATGGATGAGTTGCATCTTCCTCAAAGACAACATCACCATTGACAAAAATGTGTTTAATTTTGTGGATCATAGATATGAAAGCCTTTGCTTTAAGAAAACTGTACCCAACAAGAATACATTGCACTACTTTATCATCCGATTTCTTAGGTTGTTGTTTAGGCACTAAGCATATGTTAGACAAACAAACACATATAGATGAGCAACAACTATCTTGGGACCATGCCAAGCCTCATATGGAGTGATAGATTGTAGTGCTTTGGTAGGACATCCGTTAACTACATATGGTGCACACATAACAACCTTACACCAAAAGCTATGTGGTAAAGAATGAGTTTTGACCATACATCTCATTGTCTCCATGAATGATATGCTCTTTGTTTTAGCTTACCAACAAGGTAGGTATCAGAACCAATACCAACAGCCATATTGTGGACCACAACAGCAATATCAGGCACAATATAGGCCACAACCAGTCTTGGAAAACCAACCACCAGCTCCTACCAACGTGATTCCAGTCAAGTATGCTGTGGGAGAGGAAAATCCAAATAGAGCATTGGTGCCACTAACCCCATTGATACCAGATAATGACTCTCATGCTCATAGTTCAGACTACTCCCATGAAGGTAGTCCACATGCTTATTACACTGAGTCGCCTGAGCATAGTGAGATTTACTCGTATCAATATAAGGCACCACCTATGGAGCAAAATTGGGAGCCAAAATACTCCAATGTCATGTACACAAATCCTAACCCTAGGCCCCAATTGAGACAAATGAGACCACAAGCCCCTAGAGGATCTTGTTTCAGATGTCAAGGTGACCATTTCATTCGTGATTGTCCCCACCCACCATCTTCGAGTCAAGGTCAGGTTATCGCAATACAAGCTTTTTGTCCTGAATGTGGAAAAGACCATCTTCCCAGAGATTGTGTAAGAAACCCCTCCAGTGCACCCAAGATTACACCCATTAATGTGGTAGGCTTAGTGGCGGATTCAAGTGCAAGTAGTAGTAATGTGGCACCTGTACAGGCAGTTACTAGGGCACAAGCATTAAAACAAGATCAACCAACAGATCAATCGGAGTCAAGTGAATCAGGAGAGCCTAGTAAGTGGAAAACAAGAACATGGAAAGATACCAGAGAAAAGGCCAATCGCAAGTGGAATAAAAAGTTATCGGAAAGTCTAGAAGAAAGCTTAAAAGAAGCAAAAACAAAAATAGAAGACATTGCATCTCAAGGCCCCTTGCATGCCGAAACTCCATCCACTCCACTTCATCCCACCCCACCACCCATTGCAAATAGACCGCAACCAAGGTCTGTTCTCGCAGATCCAACCCCTGAAGGTTTGGACATGATGTTCAAGGCCTACCAGGCTCGACTTCAAGAAGGGCCAACAGCTGCAAACCTAGACAAGAGTTACCCTAGAGCAGATTTAGAGATTGAACGGATGAAAATGTGCATGAAAATGGTAGAACAAGCTCAAGCCATACTTGAGACTAGTCCAAAGTTCAATCAGACAAACTCTATCAAATCAGATTTGGATTTCGAGGGCTTACTAGAAAGATTAGAGCAATTGGTAAACAAACCACAAGTTTCTTTACCTCCACAAGCTCAACCAGTTATTGAAAGAGGAAGCTCACCACCAATGGGAGCTTATGTTCCTAATTCCACAGATGCTGGAATACCTCCTTCAATTCAACAGTACTCTCAAGAGTTCTTGCGAGAAATACAAGAAGAGAAAAGGGCCAAGGAGAAGGGTAACTCCCCTCCTATTCCTGAGATTGATGATCTTCATGATCAATTTCCCCAAGACATTATATCTATTTACGAAGATGAAGCACAACAACAAGAAGATGAAAGATTAAATTTTGAATCTAATACCCTAGAAGAACTGCCTCAATTTCCAGGTCCATGGGAATCTGAATTTCTCTAGATTAGAGCTCCCACAATACTGGTAAGAAATGAAGACTCAGTGGTTCCAAGGAACACTGATGTCGTGAAGAACACTAAGGTTCAGTGTCACCTCACTGTAGAAGAGCTGCTCAAAGCAAAACCTCAGCTATGGAATCATGTGAAGGATCAGGTTCTAGAACTTGAGTCCAATATGCCAAAAACAGGCTCTAAGCAAAAAGAACCAGAGATACCTCTAGACAAAATAGGGGACATGTGTGAGGGTGAAGAAGGTAACACTTATCTTCCAATCACCTACCAAGGTTACACAACCAAAGCAATCATAGATTCAGGTGCTGGTGTTGCTATTGCGACCACCTCCTTATGGAAGCAATGGGGCAAACCCACATTAAGTCCAACTAGAATGAAGCTTCAAATGGCTGACGGTCATTTTGAAAGACCTCTACGATTGCTCGAAGGGATAACTCTAACCACTTGTGGTGTGGAGTTTGAACATACATTTGCTATATGTGACTTTGAGAAAAATAACCTCTATGAGATGATCCTAGGAAGACCCTTCCTACGACAATTGCAAATAGTACAGGATTGGGGAACCAACTCCTTGTACTTACAACACTTAGGAGTCACCACCAAGGTCAATTTGAAGGATTACTCCAGAGATGTGCCACAAAGCGAAAGAAGATTCCATCTCTGTGCATTCTGAAAGTTCACCTGATCCATCATGGTTGCACGAAGATACTCATTTGTGGATGTGCAAGGTCGTAGAGGAAGAGGAAAAACGCTTGAAAGCAAGAGAAGAAGGAACTTCACCAGGAGATAGACGAGTTAGAGACCCATCCTACACACCGATGATCTTTCCAGATGAGGAATTTGAGCCTCATGGCTGGCCAAAAATCTTAGCCACCATGGACATTGCAGTCAATGAAGAACAATGGACACCTCACTGTGATGAGGAGGGATATGATATCTCAGTGTTCATGTGTCAGCCCTTGCTAGAGGAATGTGACCCTAGTGATGTCATAGAAGAAGAAGAGAATGACGATGATCTGGAGTCCATTGTGATGGATAGTTGCTTTAACTCAGAGAAGCACTATCTAGAAGATATAAGAGTGTTCACCCAGAAAGAAGAAGAACCTCTCACAAGTATGAAAACGGTAAATTCAAAGGATGGGAGTGAGAGAAATCAAAAGAAAAAGAAAAGAAAAGTAGTGAAACAAGAGGAGGAGGAATCATTGTTTGAAGTACCAGAAAACGTCAAGAAATATGAAGTTGACGACCGTAAAATTTTGGTACGAATGCCTAAGAGAGAGGCCATCATAGGAGAATCATATGATAATAAAGAAAAGACCAAGAAGATTGTAGTGACCATTGAAGAGAACGAAGAGAGATGCACATATATAGGATATGACCTAAGTGCAAGAGAAGAAATGGAGCTTGTAGCTCTATTAAGGGAATATAGGGATGTGTTTGCGTGGCACTATAGAGACTTGAAAGGGGTAGATCCAAGAATTTTCTCTCATACTATCCCCATGACTGCTGATGCCAAGCCCACCAAACAGAAGCCTTACACATATAATGACACTTATGCAGCCAAGATAAAAGAAGAAATTGATAGGCTGATTGAAGCTGGATTTATCTATGAGATTGAGCATACTGAATGGGTGTCCCCCATTGTAGTGGTGCCCAAGAAGAACGGGAAGTTGCGAGTGTGTATTAACCTTAAAAAAATTTAATGCTGCTACGATCAGAGATAGTTCTCCACTTCCAATCACGGAACACCTATTGGAGCGTGTTGCAGGCAAGTAAGTTTATAGCTTCCTTGATGGGTTTTCCGGTTACAAACTAGTAGCCATTGCCCCAGAAGATCAACACAAAACAGCTTTTGCCACAGAGTGGGGAATATTTGCATTTTGTGTGATGCCATTTGGGCTCACCAATGCACCTGCAACATTCCAAAGGCTCATGTGTCATGTCTTCAAAGAGTTCTTGCGGAAGAGCTTAGAAGTGTATGTGGATGATTTATGTGCTCATTCGCAAGAAAGAAGATTTCACATCCCTGAGCTCAGACAAATCTTCAACAAGTGTAGAGAATATCGAGTGTGTCTGAACCCAGAAAAGTGTGTGTTCATGGTGCGTCAAGGTAAAATCTTAGGTCATATTGTTTCTAAGAATGGAATCTCAACAGATGAAGATAAGGTATGAGCCATAGCGGAGCTGCCAAGGCCAAGGAATGTTAAAGAGGTACAAGCCTTTATGGGACATTGTGGATATTACCGCAGGTTTATCCACATGTACGCGATCAAAGCTAGACCCCTTTATGCCTTGTTGTCTAATTTTGAGTGGAACAACGAATGCGAGAATTCTTTCAATGAACTGAAGAAACGTTTGTGCACAGCACCAATACTGACCACTCCTGATTATAATAAACCATTCCATGTCCATGTGGATGCATCCAATCACGCCATAGGATGTGTGCTAGCACAACCCACAAGTGAAGGAAACTTAGACTTGCCCATAGCATACGCTAGTAGACAGCTCACCGCAACTGAACGAAACTATGCCACAACTGAGCGAGAGGGCTTAGGCATGGTACATGCTGTGAAGAAGTTTAGACACTATTTATTGGCCAACAAGTTCAAGTTTTTCACTGATCATCAAGCTTTTTTATATTATAAAATCACAAAAATATCACATATTAGCAGGAAGCATGTACAAACAAGATACTGAGGGTGTATTAGCTTGTTGTGTTGAGGACGATGAACATAGTAGTTGGTTGCAACAAGCCCATGAAGGAATGCTAGGAAATCTGTAATAGGCCTCTTTTCTAGTGAAATAATTCATTTTGAACTTTCTAAATTTCACTGTGGGGATGATGCTTAGAATGAATAATTAGGTCATTTTATGTATGTAGGAAAAGTTTTGGGTTGAAAAGTTTCATATTCTCTCTCTAGACCTTATTCACATCATGTTTTCTAGTGGAATTTCGAAGGTGAAGATGAAAGAATTAAGGAAAACTCTGTATGAGGGAAAGGTAGAGCAAGAATAAGAGAATAAAAGTGCCAGTGTGAAAGTTTTGTGAATCATGATTTAAGTACCTCGTTGAGGGACCTACATTTAGTTCATTGTAAGAAAATGCCTTGATTTTACTCTCTCTCTCTAGAATTTTGAAACTTGCAGGGCTCAAAAGTGGCATTTGGAGGTGGATTTGGATCTCGGACATCTCTAACACTATTGTGCACATCGAAAAATTAAATAAAAATGTCTCTCACAAGCTTAAGCTAATTCCTCATTGTTTTTGAGTTACAGAAATTTGAAAAGTGCCGTTTTTTCCAACACTTAAAAAAAAAACAAGGGCTTATGTAATCCTATTCGAATCCGTGGTTCTCATGCTCACGTGTCACCATGTCTAATTATGGATATTTTCGGATATGTCTTCTTTTGGTGTTTTTCTCCTATTTTTGACAGGTATGCTAAAGAAAGGAAGAACACTACGATCGCATGGCTTTTTGCGAAAGTTTTGGAGAAACTCGACTTTTTCTAAATTTGGCCGATCGCACAGTTCTCTGGGGGGCACGACTGCGATCAAACTCGAATATAAGGAGATTTGCACATCAACACGGAGGACACACAGAAATCTGAGAATTACCTTGTGATTGAGAGTGTGATTGAGAGTGAGAGTGAGAGTGAGAGTGAGAGTGTGATTGAGAGTGCGAGTGTGAATGCGAGTGTGATAGCTCAGGGGTGGTCGGGAGAGAAATACATGAGTGGATCAAGAATTGTCGAATGTGCAGAGAGAGACCACTAGTGGAGCATGCAACCCTTTATCAAGTATCATTAAATCCAGATTGGAGTGCTCCATTGGTAGAGTTTATGAGATTGGGAAGATTACCCAAAGAGGCTAGTCTAGCAAGAAGACGAAGCATGGAGCAAGAGGCTCAAGGCTATGCCTTAGTAGGACACAACTTATACCGAAGGGGCAAAGATGGTTACTTAAGACTGTGCGTTCATGAATCAGACTATTTGAAAGTCTTAGAAACTGCACACAGCGATGTCGTAGGTGGACACTTCGGCCCTAATCGAGTAATCAAGACCATTCTATTCTCAGGACTTTGGTGGCCCACTCTTCATATGGATGCTCATACCTATGTGAAGAAATGTGACACATGCCAACGTGCACAATATCCAGTTAGAAAAGATGAGATGCCTTTGAGGCCAATGATGGGAGGACGTGCATTCTGGAAATGGGGTATAGACTTTGTAGGTCCTATTAACTCCCCAGCTAGAAACTCCCATGCAGAGTATATTATTGTAGCCACAGATTACCTTAGCAAGTGGGTAGAAGTGAAAGCCACAACAAAGAATGATGCTCAGACTACGACTAAGTTCTTATTCGAGAATGTGTTCACGAGATATGGACTACCAATAGAGCTGGTGAGCGATAGAGGCACACACTTCTTGAATGAAGTCATTGAAAATCTTCTCCAAGGATTCTTGGTGATACATAAGAAGTCTGCCCCCTATCACCCACAAGCTAATGGACAGGCCGAGAGCACCAATAAGATCCTCTGTAACATATTGACAAAACTGGTAAATAATAAACGCTCTGATTGGGACAAACAACTTCATCATGTTGTTTGGGCTTATCGAGTTGCCTACAAAACGGTACTCAATGCCACCCCATTTCAGATGGTCTTCGGATAGAACGTTGTGCTACCATTAGATTTCTTAATCCTTGCCTTAAAAGTAGCACAAGAGTATGAGTGGAATGGGCATGAATTGTCCTCTAGGATCTTTGATCTCGAACGCTTAGGTGAGACGAGGCTACGAGCGGCAGCAGGCATCTACGCTGCAAAGAAGAGGCAAAAGGCATACTTTGATGCACACATCAAGGATAAGGGATTGAAAGAGGGAGATCTAGTGTTGGTTTATACATTAAAACAACATGCCCGTAAGTTGGAAAAAAGAGGATACGGACCCATGATCATTAATAGAATTTCCACTAGTGGTGCAGTTCAGTTGGCCACTCTAGAAGGAGATATCTTGCCAAACTATATTAGTGGATGTAGAGTCAAGCTATATCAAGAACCTCTTACTGAGGATATGCTAATGAGACTCAACACTGCTAAGAAGCGAAAAGAAGAAGAGTTAAGAGTGAGAGAAGAAGCACAGGCAGAGGCCAGAGAGCGTATTAGGCGAAATAAGTTAAGGTGATTAGGCCTAGATGTCAACTCAAAAGCCCCAAAATATCACATGGATATGTGCCAAAAATCGGGCATAACTACTTCTCAAGTCATTGACCGACGTCCCTTTGTGACCATAGAGGTAGGAGAAGGAAAGGGTGCCAGGACTGTGAAAGCATTAATTGACTCAAGTGTAGCAAGTAGTGCAGTTAGACTATCCTACTGCCAAGACTTGCAGTTGAACATCAATCCCATAGAAGCTTATCTCATAGGATTGGGAGGTGTGGAAACCCCTTGTTTGGGTGAGGTGGTACTTCCCATCTACCTTCAAGATGTTCCAATGAAAATCAAAGTGCTAGTGTGTCAAGATGAGAACCTTACAAAACCACTTGTCTTGGGTCAAGATTGGATCTATGACCATGCAGTTAACTTAAACCTAAGAAGTCAAATGCTTCAAGTTTGGGTACATGAACAATGCATTACATTAGAATTAGAGAACTGCATGCTCACATATCATGGCACCACACACTCTCTTAGTTCTTCTAAGACTAATCACATGGAAGAAGATGTTGTATGTGTCAAAAGCTCTATGATGCAGAAGGAGTCAATCGTGGAAGAACAGGTTCGAAGACAGGTGGATCTTTCTTCTTCTCCAAAGACTCAGGTGACCACAATAGTTCCACCACAAAGACAAACACAACTATTCACGACAACTGCTAAAGCAAATAGAAAGACACCCTTCAACAAGAAAGCAGTTCTGGGCATGACACAGATCTGGGTATGCAAGGGAGAGTTACCTCCAGCCTTGCCCTCACAAACCCCATCAAGGCAAGCCAACTAGGCTAGAAGACAAAGGAAGCAGCTCGGACAAGCTCAATCACAAGGTATCCAACAAGTTTGGGTGCCTAAGAAATTAGCTGCAGCTCAACAAGGGCGATTACAGGTGTGGGTACCTAAGAAGGTCTTACATCCACAAAAACCTATATTCTCCCACATGCAAAAGGTCTCAACAAAGAAGCCAAAAAGAGAAAAGGGTACGAACCACGTACAAAGACCGAAAGAAGATCAAATCAGCTCTTCAACAATAGTAGGAAGACGTGCAAAAAATATATGGGTTTGGAAGCCAAAAGTACAGGTAGCCTCCAACGAACCAAAGCGCCAACCACACTGGATACCACAGTTTAGAAAGCATCCAAAGAGGAAGACGCCTAAAGTGATCTTTATAGTGCCAAATATTGTTCTAAAATGGACCCCAATAACGAGGATTACATCATTTCGAGATCCAATGGATAACTCTACCAAAGTTGGCATCAACATCGACAAGTAACTTCGAAAGCCTCATCGAGCGACAACCATGTGCTTCTTGCACAACCCTCTCTTTTGCACCATTCAGGTCATGCACATCCAAAGTATGCATTAATATAGGGCCCTATTACATGGCCGTGCATAGACACATTTGAGAGTCCCATGCACAAGAGCACATTGACATATGTCAACTATTTTTTCTAATACTAACATATGTCTTCTTGTTTGGTGACATTGTTCCTCAAAAAAAAAAAAAAAGAAGAAGAAGAGAAAGAACTTGTTCCCAAGTTTCGCTCATGGAACATGAATGAGTCATGCTTAGTGAAGATTGAACCATCGATTACTGGGCATTTATCGGTTTGGATAGAAGTGTGTCTTGGCTGCTGCCTTATCTGGTAGATGTCAAGAACTTGGCATGAACATGGCATCCACTACTATGGTTTCCTCTTACTATGGAAGGATTAAAGAGCTTGAAGGTCCGCAACTTGAGTGATGCTTAACTACTGCATGTATGAGAGCATCCAGGGAGATATCTGCAAGGGGTAGTCTTAGTACCCTACAAATCTTTGTATGTATACTAGATGAGAAGACTCTTGCTTATGGTGAGCTAAAGAGAATATGTGAAACTAAGCTTGGTGGAGTTCTCAAATGTTGTTTGTCAAGGAATATAAAGAAATTCAATTCTTTGTATTTGACAAATGATGCTTTGAAAAGAGGAGATAGGATCAGCCACTCAAAAGATCTCATAAGTGGACCATCAACATGGACATTCATCAACAATGTTCCATCCCAAAAGCCGAGTGTACAACACGAGGAGATGCACATCGATCGACCTTCTCCATGGTAAGTATCTTTACTTTGGAAACATCATAACCATGATAGCTTAGGAAACCTCTTCGTTGTCATACCCTTGAGCACTTAGCTCAAGAACCCCAATTTTTGCACCATACTTCTTTAGATGCATTTTCCAAGTAAGCATGCATAGGGCTACATTACAAGGCCGTGCACAAGGCACATATTTTCCTCCATTATGGGTTATGAGTACTGGGCATGACTACTATGAACATCAACTTTGGAAGATCTAGAGGATATCAACGGAGCCTCATAACAACACAGAATCCAGCGAAGAAGTACATACCAAGGCACTACAACTTGCAACGGCTCGCAGTCACAGATGAAGAACCAGACAACCAAACCTGCCACATCTCAAAGCCATACGACTTTTGTTCATACAGAAGGGACACTCCCTCTCAAAACACTACTTGGAACAACCACTACAACAAGGTTCTGTCAGGGACGACAAACTCGAGAGGGGGGGGAGTGTTGGAACTCAAGGTCAAGCACAAGCATGGAAGCACATCAGAAAGGTGGACACACACAAGAAGAAGGAGCAAGTAGGGAGCTCCAAGAAGTACATGTCAAATTTTTAGAAGAATCCCCTACAAAAATAGTGATTTCCATCACTAAAAACCATTGTAAATACCATTTTCTATTTTTCTAACTCCAGCTTGTTCAAGCTGAGCAGTCCTCGTGCTTTAGGAGTATTAGAAGTATCATCCAACCAATTTTCATAATTTTTAGACTTTGTTTGAGCCCTCAAATAAGCCCTGGAACCTAATTTTTAACTAGGCCGGACACTAGGTCTGGACAGGGCCAAAACTAGTCAAAAAACTATAAAAAGAGCTAGAGAGCTCATTTTTGGGGTTAGCTTGTTAGAGAATAGAGCTTTGGTAAGAGAACTCTTTTGCAATCTAAGCTTTCCATTGTTCCTCTCTTTGATCTTACTTTGTGCACGCGTGTGTGTATGTGTGTGCATGTTTGTGTGCTTTAACTCACGCACTTGTGCCTTCACTTGCTCGTGGTCTTCATACCGGTCCTCATGTCTGCGCGGATTGACAAGTAAAGGAGGTGGTGCTTACGCTTGAGCTACACTCATGCTTTAGTAATACACTCTCTTGGTTATCATAGGTCCTTCACCTTTCTTTGGTATAAGGTAAGATCTTCTTGACAAGGCAACTAGATGACATTGTTGGTGTCATAGATGACATGTGATGAAAAAGTCAAACTTGGATAAAAGGTTACTCCATCAAGATTGCCTTCTATTGAGGATGCAGGTGTTCATAAAATATTTTAAGTTCTTAAGATCTGTATAGACATCAACTTTATGAGCAACTCCTTCTAGATGGTGATGCAAGGTATCAAACACATCCACTATGGAAAGAAGTTCTTTATGATATGCAGCTTGATAAAGTTTCCATCATCTCCATACTAGGATAGAATAGTATGTAGGGAAAATTTTGATGCATTTTTAACTAGGAAGAAGCGTTTGCTAGAATCAAGGTGAACTAGAAATGCTTTTTTTTGCTTCTTCATTCCATGAGAATTTTGCATTTCCTATAAGCGTGGTAAAAGGTGTTACTATCTTGAAGTAATCTCTAATGAGTATCCCCTAAATATTATAAAACCCTGGAAATAATTATACGTATCGAATATATGAAGGTGGTTTTCAATTGAGGATTGTGTCCATCTTCCTAGGGTCCATATAAATTCCTTTCTCTAGTACAATTTAACCTGAAAGCTCCACGATCTGATGGAGCGAGCACTTCTCTAATTTTTCATATAAACCTTTTTCTCTTGGTTTCTCTAGGAATAGCTTTACTTGAGATTCATGATCGTCTATATTATTGAAGAATATGAAGAGATCATCAAGATATAATCCCATTAAATACCCTTGAAAGATATCATTCGTCATAAATTAAAAGATGAATGGAACATTTGTGAGACCAAATTGCATAACTTCATATTCAAAATTCCCATACCTTCTTCCAAATGCTATCTTCCATCTCCTTCTCTAATGCTAACAATATTGTAAGCTCCTATAAGGTCAATCTTTTTGAAGAGCTTTTGTTTTCCAAGTCATTGCAAGAGCTTTTATATAAGTGGTAGAGTGTATGTGTTCTTTATTGTGGCTTTATTCAACCCACAATAGCCTACACACATTTGTAGATTCCCATCCTTCTTCTTTACAAATAGGATGGAGGCTCCTATAGGAGACTTTGCGTGTCTGATAAACCCTTTGGCTAGATTCCCATTAATATTGTTATGTAATTCTATAGTTTGGTCTTAGGATACTCTATAGATTTGTTAAAAGGGTGGTTGTGCTCGCTTGTGAAAATCTATAACACAATCATGTCTATGCTCAAGGAGAATATTTGCATTCTTTTGTTCCTTCCTTACTCCATATATGAAGGTTTTTGCTCAAACATTTGTCAGGATCTTCTAGATATCTGGACGTGCAATTTTATTCTTTTCCCAAATAATTTCTGGATTATATCTCTTTAGCTAGAGCATTCCAATGATAAGCGGATCTACTTGACTCGATATTACATTTAGAAATATGTGGAATCATTGCTACAAAGGTGTACTCTTAGTGGTATCGTTTCCATGGTAATATTCCCAAATGCTAGAGGTCATCCATCTATTACTTTAGCTACTACTAGTTTGTTCTTTGAAAGTACAAGAATTTTATGTTTCTTAACCAATACTTCATGTCATCTCTTAAACCCCATCTAAATTTTCTTTTGAAATAATCTTTATTCCAAGTGAGTTCACATATCATCTACCTAAATTCTGATGCATAGGTAGTAGGAGGGTGGTTACCTTGACATAGCTTCTAGAGTTTTGTTTTTGCCTTGGGCTCATGTGTGCATCACCAAATGTCGTCATGAGTTCTCAAAGAAACCCCTCATAGTCCTGAAGTACTACCATGTTCTTCGCCAAGATTGGTTTAAACCATAATAATGTGAGGCCATAAAGTAAGGTTTAAATAGACCTAACCTTGGATGGCTCATCCCGCTATCTATCAAGTTGCATATAGATATATAATTTAACTTGATTCAAGAAATCCGTGAAATTTCATGGAGGATCAGCATTGAACTGTTTTGGCATGCAAATCTTGAGCTCCTTCATGAAGGATGAACTAGGCCTTTGATTCACTTGAATAGATACTCGATTTGCATGAAGATTACTAATTCGTTTTTGTCATTTGAGGAGTGCAACTACATGCACAGGATGTCCCATCTCGACTTGTGTCTATTGATGAGTTAGTTCCGCGATTTGTTGTTGGAGACTCTGAAGTGATGCCATAATTCTTCATAAGGGTTCCCCATGATGCGTTGTCTTGGATAGAATTTAGTCTTGCCAAAATGTGAGAGGAGAACTAGCTTGTTCCCTCTTACTAGACTAGACAAGATTTCAAAATTACACTTTTCATGACAAGATCACCCGCATAGGGACATGATACAAGATTATATAATTGGTACAAGAAGTCCCAGAACCTTGGACAAATAGGTATAGAGAGCTCAACTAGAGACTATATAGAAGATCCCATAACACGCAACCATAAGTATGAAGCAATATCTTTGGATTACAAGAACTCCTTTCATATAGACAAACTAGATACAAGGAATAGCTTGAAAGGATCTCATACTATGAGATTATAACAAGACAAGAGAGGATGTCGAAGATACAAGACTAGACAAGACTAGACAAGACTAGAGAAAAGGACAATTCTAAAGCTCGGACTGCAACTTGAATGTACTTACTTGTTGATCATAACTCCTTGGGCCCCCAAGACTGGTAGTGGCAAGAGGGAGTATGTATATGGCCAACCCCTCGTTACATAGGTTTTCAAGGGCATTCATCAATGATGGTTAAAAATTGATGATGTTATGAATTTAAAACAAGATCTTTGGATATCAGAATCAAGCAAGTAGATAGTTGATATTAGGGTTTTTGAAATTTTGGACACAATGCAACAATAGTTTCTACAAATTCTAAACCAATCATGAAATAGAGAAGATCACATGGAATTTGAGATTTAGGATAGTTTCCTATGTCCATGATACAAATATCACCACCAAGATATATGAAAAAATCTCGCCTTAGAGTGATGCACTAAACAAGGAGCTGGTTCTCATGTATAAGGTTGTGCCAAGATATGTGGAAGGTAGAGCCTTTTTCAAAAGATCTACAATGTTATCCTCTCAGAGCACATGCCAAACAAATATCTCCAATAAAGAACCTCTCCATGACATAGTAATAATGCACTTCAATCTACTTCATGCAAGTATGAAACACAAGGTTCTTCTCAACTAAAAATGCACTCTCATTAGCAGTGAAGATGGTGGTGATAGAAAACGGACTAACACACAAATTACGCAAAGGAGTCTGAGCCAAACACACTCAATAGTGACTATGAAAGTTTCATTATACTCAACCTCATACTTACAAGTGGCCATATTAGGCTGCTTCTTGCTCAACGAAGATATGTATGAGCTACCAAGCATGAAACAAAAAACACTAGTGGAAAAACCCATGTTATAGCAAGTAGGAGAGTTAGAGTTGACAAAAGAATGTAAATGTAGAAATAGTGATCCCCGTTGGATTGAAAGAATCCAAAAGTCAAGTACCACTCAAGTAGCAAAAGATACACTTAATTGCTTCCCAATGATTGACACGTGGGCAATGCATAAGCCTGCCCATCTCAGTGACAACAAAGTGAATATCTAGTCTAGTATGCATAAGTAAATCAAGCATTCAATAGCATGCTAATAGAGAACAACATCAAATGTGTCTCTGGCATCATGGACAATCAATCCCAAGCCTATCTCCATAGGAATAGCAATAATTTTGCAATCTTTAAGGTTAAAAAAGTGCAGTAATGCTTCAATATTTTTATTTTGACAAAAAGATATTCAAGCATTAGCTTGCATAAATTGAATGCCCACAAAATGATGCAGATGTCCCAAATATGATATCTCAAATGAGGCATGCAAATCAGCCTCAAAAGCATCAATAGGCTTCTCATTAGGAATAGTGAGCATCATGTCATCAACATACACAATAGGGATCAAACGTACATCATCTTCATGCTTAACATATAAGGAACTCCCTATTGGACTATTCAAAAAACCATGTGCAACCAAGTAGGCCAATATTCTCTCATAACAAGCATGCGATGCTTTCTTTAAACCGTATAATGCCTTTTCAACCTACACAATTTCTTTTCATGAACTTTCAGCCAAAAACCACGAGGCTGAAATACATATACTTCTTCGTGTGAGTCACCATTCAGAAATGCAGTGTTAATGTCCAAGTGGTGTACATTCCAACCATGATAAGTTGCAAGTGCACAGATGCTATGAAAAATGGTCATTCGAGAAGTGGGTGCAAGGGTCTCATCAAAATCAATGCCTCTCTCTTGAGAATAACCTTTTGCAACAAGGCTAGCCTTATACCTATCAATTCATCCTTAGACTTACATTTTACCTTGTATACCCATTTATTATCAATGATTTGTTCGTCAAGAGGCAGATCACATGAAGACTAGGTACCATTGTTCATAATAGCATCACATTTTGATGGCATAGAAAGCATCCAATTTTTTTCATTTTGTGCTTTGTCAAAAGAAACATGCTCTTTCTCATCTCAAAGCCTAGAGCTAACCATCACACAACAGTCATATGTAAGGGAGGCACTATGCGAGCCTCAATGATTATGATATTACAGAGGTGCATCTAATTTTCTATCTCTTAAAGTTTCCACAAGCCATTTAGACATATTTTTTACCTCCTCTATATCAACTTTCTCATCAACAAGTGCATCATGTAAATCTACATTAGAAATTGGATGATTTGAAACATTATGTGAAACTTGTAAGGGTTGTGAAATTGCATGAGTTAGATAAGTACTTGACTACCCACTTGTAAGAAGAGCCAACAAAGTGTCATACACATCTTTGGAGCTAGATGATGTCTCTTTAGTAGATGAAAGTAATGGTTGAGATACATCTTCAAAAAAGTCAACATCACCACTTACGAAAGTGCATTTAATGTGTGGATAATCGAGATGATACCTTTGCTTTTAGAACTCTACACAAAAAAAATTTATCGGCCAATTTCCTATGTTGTATTTGAGGTACTAAATCATGTGTCAGACAAACAAAGACACATAGATGAGCATTAGATGTCTTGCAACCATGCCAAGCCTCATATGAAGTGATAGATTGTAGTGCTTGGCTAGGACATCGGTTAAGTACATATGGTGCACACATAAGAGCCTCAAGCTAGAAGCTATGTGGTGGAGCATGACCTTTGACCATAGATGTCACCATCTCCATGAGCGACCAATTTTTTCTTTCAATACTCCATTTTTATTATGTGTGTATAGAACTGTATAGTGATGTTTTTTCCCACATTCAACAAGAAATGCATTAAAATTAGAACATGTGTATTCTCCCCCTCTATCAAAAAGGAGGATGCCCAATTAACATGGTGAGAAATTTTCCGCCACAATGAAAAAATGTTTGAAGCACATAAAAACTTTGGACATTGTTTTCAATAGATACACCCATGCATGCCTATAAAAATAATCAATAAAGGTCATGAGTTAAAGGGAGATCTCAAAAGAAGGTGTTTTCATGGGATCACAAACATCACTATGTATAACGTGCAATTTATCAGTAGCACGAACTAATCCATCTTTAAGGAAGCATGAATTTTTCCCAAAATACAAACCTCAAAGACATGTTTACAAGGTGCCTCAAGTTTGGGTAGAGAGAACACCATATCAAATTAATTTATGTGTAGAAAACTAGCAAAAACTAGCATAATTTAGATCACCAAATCCTCCATGCCAAAGCTTTGCATTTGATATAGCCTAAGAATGTCAAACTACACATGATCACTAATTTCTTCATGATCATCAATGTCCATGGGTTATGAAAAACTATACTTTCCTCTTAATGGTGAAATTAGATATGTTTCCAACATGGAATAATGGAAAATTGGATGTATATTCATGGTAGATGGTAATCGGAGCATGAAAGTGACTGGACTAATCTTGAAAAATATGGTGAACAAACCAAATCTCCAATGGTCTAGCTTTGCAAATGGCCTTGAATTCTCTAAATTATTTTTGAGTAACCACACTTTATCCCCAATGTGCTAGCTTGGATTTTGAACATGATGCTCATCTACATAATTATTATATTGTTCTTATAGTTTATGGATCTATTCCTTGAGCTCTTTGTGAATATCCACTAGGTACTAGGCCTTATCCCTGATTGCAAAAATTCGGAGATGATTTAAGAGTTGTCTATCTATCCTTGGATGATGTCCATAACTTGCAAAGAAGGGATTCTACTACCAACCATGCAAAAAAACCATTATTGAACACACCGGTGGCATAGAAACTAGCCTAGTTAGAGTCAGAAAAAGAATGTAAATCTAGCAATAATGATCACTCCTTAGGATGATAGAATCCAATTTTGGGTACCACTCAAGCAGCAAAAGATGTGGTTAACTACCTAACAATGCTTGACACATGGACGATGCATAAACTTGCTCATCTAAGCAAGGAAAAAGTGAATATCTAGTTGAGTTATGCATACGTAAATCAACCATCCAATATCCTCCTGATAGAGAACAACATCAAATGCAAATCTACCATTCGGAAGACTCAATTCTAAACCTATTTCCATAGTAGTGGTAATACGTCTGCAATCCTTAAGGCCTAAACGCTCCAATAATGTGTTAATTTTGGCATAAATCTATTCATGGGTGCGGTAGGTTCATGGGAGCGTTTGCGATGAGGTAATTAATTTATAAACTTGGTTTTTAGTTGTTTGTAATTTTCATGTGAATTTATCTCATTCCATTAATGTTCTTTGTTGCAGGACTATTGATATGGAACGTTCTTTGCATGTGTGTGGCAGTGCAAGACCAATATTTTGTATTTGATTTCCATATGGCAATACATTGCTTTGCCACATTTTGTAAAAGCGTCATATATGACAATGGTTTGCCACACTCTTGTACATGCTTCATTATTGAAATATATAACTTCTTTTGTACATGGTTCATTGTTCATTCTGATTATCTCTTTTGTGTACAATAATACTCTGTTTCACGAAATCATATTTCGGTTGTCATTAAAGTACACATCACATGTACTCGGTTTTTTTTGGGCAGAGTGTATTGTCTTTTGTTAAGCAACATCATGGTAATGTTGCTGTAGCAAAAGAAAAAACACTCTGCCCAAAAAAAAATTTGCAGGTATGGTCATTGGTATACGTGACAATACTCCCAGTAGTGTCATCAGAATAACCGTCGGTACACCCAGGAGGCGATGCAGCAGAAGCCCATTACCGACGCATATACCGACGTTTATGCCGACGCATATACCGACGCTTATACCGACGAGTATACCGACGCATATACCGACGCCTATACCGACTCTTTGGTACCGATGCACAAACCGACCTTTACACCAGCGTCGCGGCAAATAAAGCCATGTTCATTTTCCTCGATAAAAACCTCGGTATACCATCGATCTATTGTAGTGTCCATCACCTTGCATAAAGTGAATGCCCAAAAAGTGAGGCAAATGTCCCAAATATGATATATCAAAAGAGGCATGCAAAGCACTTTTAGAGTCATCAATATGATTCTCATTAGAACTAGTGTGCATCATGTCATCAACATACACAATAATGATCAAAAGTACATCATCCTCATGTTTATCATATTAGGCACTCTAAGTTGGATTGTTTTGAAAAACCATGTGCAATCAAGTAGGCATGTATCTTTTCACACAAAGTAGGTGGTGCTTTCTTCAAACCATATAATGCCTTTTTGGACCTACACACTTTGTTTTCATGCCCCTTCTTCATAAAAAACATGAGGCTTCTTCTTCATGTGAGTCACCACTTAGAAATGTAGTACTAATGTCCAACTAATTTATATTCGAAAATGATGAGCTACAAGTGCACATATGCTATGAATAGTGGCCATTCAACAAGTGGGTGCAAAGGTCTAATCAAAAGCAATGCCTCTCTCTTCAAAATAACCTTATGCAATAAGCCTAGCCTAATACATGTGAATTGTTCCATCAAGCTTGTGTTTAATCTTGTATACCCATTTATTGTCAAAGGCCTTTTCACCGGAAGGAAAATCACATAAAGATCAAGTACGATTGTTCATAATAGCATCATATTCTGATTTCATAGCAACCATCCAGTTTTTTTATTTTTATGCTTTGTGAAAAGAAACATGTTCTTTCGCATCTCAAATACTAGAAGTAACCATTACATAGCAATCTGATGCAAAGCAAGCTCTATCAGGGCCTCAACGAGTATGACATGATAGATGTGCATCTAATTTTCTATCTCTGAAAGTCTCCAAAAGCCATTCAAGCATAGTTCTTATGTCCTCTATATCAGCTCTTTCATCAACAAATGCATCGTGTAAATCTACATAAAAAATGGGATAATCTAGAACATTATTTGGAACATGTAAAGGCTAAGTAATTGCCTTATTTGGTTTAGCACTTGACTATCAACCTATAAGAAGAGGTAGCAAAGTGTCATACACATCTTTGGGGATAGTTGATGTCTCCTTAGCACATGAAAGTAATGGCTGAGTTGCATCTTCCTCAAAGACAACATCACCATTGACCAAAATGTGTTTAGTATTGTGGATCATAGATATGAAAGCTTTTTCTTTAAGAACTGTACCCAACAAGAATATATTGCACTACTTTATCATCCAATTTCCTAGGTTGTTGTTTAGGCACTAAGCATATGTTAGACAAACAAACACATATAGATGCACAACAACTATCTTGGGACCATGCAAGGCCTCATATGGAGTGATAGATTGTAGTGCTTTGGTAGGACATCCGTTAACTACATATGGTGCACATATAACAACCTTACACCAAAAGCTATGTGGTAAAGAATGAGTTTTGACCATACATCTCATTGTTTCCATGAATGATATGGTCTTTGTCTTAGCAACTCCATTCTCTTGAGGTCTATAGAGAACTGTATAGTAAGATTTTATCCCAAATTCATCCAAAATTGCATTAAAATCAGAACACATCTATCCCTCTCCCCCCTAAGCAGAATGAGGATCGCATACATCATTGTGTATAAGCTACAATATATGAGTAGCCAAACAAATCCACATTTAGGGAAGAAAGAATGCTAAAATTTTCCCAAAGTACAAGCTTCATAGGTATGCTTACAAGTTGCCTCAAGTTTGGGCCAAGAGGACACCATATCAAATCTCTATAGGTTTAGAAAAATAGCATAATTCAGATGACCAAAGTGAACATGCCAAAGCTTTGCATGTGATATAGCTTGAGAATCTCCAACTGCACATGATTGCTCATTTTATATCATTTCCAATGAATAAGGTACTTCAATCATCCTTGAGATATTCTTGAATCTTAGACTGCTAAAATTTGAATTCTTCATGATCATCAATCTTGATAGGTGGTGAAGGACTAGGTCTCTCCCCTGCTCGATGTTGAAATTAGATATGGTTCCAACATGGATACATGGAAAACTGGATGTGTTCTCATGGATACATGGAAAACTGGATGTGTTCTCATGAGCATGAAAGTGAGTGGATTAATCTTGGACAAAATGGTGCATGAACCAAATCTGCGACAGTCTAGCTTTGCATAAGGCCTTGAGGTTTGTATATTAGTTCTGAGTACACACATTATCCCCAATGTGATAGGTTGGATTCTCAACATGATGTTTATCTACATAATAACTATATTGTTCTTGCACTCTATGGATCTCTTCCTTGATTTCTTTTTGAATATTGATTAGGTATTGGGCCTTATCCGTGATTGTTGGGTTCTAAACATGATTTAAGAATTTTCTATCCAGCCTTGGATGTTGTCCATAACTTGCAAAGAAGAGAGTCAACTTGGTAGATGTATGAACACTATTGATATAGGACAATTCTACAGATGGTAAGAGCTCAAACCAATCATTTTGATGATAGTTGATCGTGCAAGAGAGATATTTTTCTAGAACTTGACTCACCCATTCTCTTTGTCCATCAGTATTTGGATGATTGTTTGTAGATAGTTTAACTTGAACACAAAGGATCTTGCAAAGAATGTTCCAAAAGCCAGATATGAACTATCGACCTGGATCACTCACAATATCATCAAGCTGAGCATGAAATCTAAACATGTATCTAAGAAAAAGTTGAGCTATGGTCGCATCTATGCTTGCCTTGATAGTTGGAATGAAATGTGTCATCTTTGTAAATCTATCTATTAGAATAATAATGGCATCAACGTATCCGACGTTGGTGGATCTCTCATGAATTCCATAGAATATGAGGCCCACATGATCAGATATATTCTTTGACTTCCTTCCATGTTTAGGGCCACCAAGAATCCCTTTGTATGAGTTCTGTTCTTTTATTCACTCCAAAAGTTCCTACTCTAAGGTTTTCATGATGTTGTTGAAGTACTAGGATCCTGGGATTTCTTGGAGGGACATACAATAGGCTATTATAGATTAGTAACCCATCCTTTTCTTGAAATTAATTTACTTCTTGAGCTTTTCCTTCTTGAGTTTTTTTCTTAACGTTACGAAACAGCTCATCTTATGGTAGAGTGTCATGGATCAAATGATTTAGGGCTTAATTTTCATGATGGCTTGAAGAGATAGCTGCTAGCTGAATATGCTCAGGCTTGAGTAATACACTCTCTTGTTGATCATAGGCTGCTTCACCTTTTGTTTGGTACAAGTAAGATCTTCTTAACAAGGTATGTGACTGACATTGTTGGCATCCTAGATGGTTGTGATGAAAAAGTTTAACTTGGATAAAAAGTTACTCCATCAAGATTGCCTTCGATTGAGGATGTGGGTGGTCATGAAATATTATAACTTCTCGCAATCTATATACAGAGTAGCTTTATGAGTTGCTACTAGATGGTGATTCCAAGTACCAAATGCATCCACTATGGTAAGAAGTTCTTAACTTTAGCTACTGATGGTTTCTTCTTCTCGAGTACTAGAATTCTATGTTTGTTTCCTTAATATCATCTAAATCGGATTATGAAATAATCTTCATGCCAAGTGAGATCATATATCAACTCCCTAAATTTTGATGCATAGGTAGCAGTAGTGCAGTTACCTTGATGTAGCTTATGGAGTTCTGTTTCTACCACTTGACTCATGTCTACATGTCCAAATGTGGTGGTTAGTTCTCAAAGATATCCCTCATTGTTATGAAGTACTACCATTTTCTTCTCCAATATTGGGGTGAACCATAATAATGTGTGGTCATAGAGCAAGGTTCAAATAAACCTCACCGTGGATGCCTTGTGAGGGTATCTATCAGGTTGCATACATATGTACATTCTAATTTGTTCAAAAATATCCGCAAATATTTGTGTGATCATCATCAAACTATTATGGCATGAAAATCTTGGGTTCCTTCATGAAGGATGAAGTAGGCGGTCGACTCGATTGAATGCTTCCTTAAGTTGCTTGAAGAGTCCCAACTCATTGTTGTAATTCTTAGACAAGTGCACCCACATGCACGAGATGTTCTATCTTGACTTGTATCTATCGATGAGTTTGGTCCTCAATTTGTTGTTGGAGACCCTGAAGTGATGCCACAATCTTTTCATAAGTGTCCTCCATGATGCCTTGTCTTGGATAGAAGTTAGTCTTGATAGAATGTTAAGGGAGCACTAGATTGTGCCCCCTGACTATACTAGATAAGATTGAGAAATTACGCTTATGATTACAAGATTATCCATGAAGGGAAATGATACATGAATATTTAACTAATACAAGAAGTCCCACAATGTGAGACTAATAGGTATGAATAAATCAACTAGAGATGATATTAAATATCCCACAACTAGGGACCATAGCCATGACACAAGATCTTTGAATTACAAGAACTCCTTATAAGGAGATGAATTAGATACCATGAATAGCTTCAAAGGATCTCAAATTACAACGCAAGAGAGGATGTCCAAGATACAAGACTAGACAAGAACATATCAAAGGAAAAGATTCGAACTTGGACTTGAATCTTGTTTAGACACAATGTAAGAACTAGTTTCTCCAAACTCAAAACCAATCATGAGATAAAGAAGGTAAGGAATTTGAGGTCCAAGATGTTTTCTTATGTCCATGACACAAACATCACTAACATATATATGAAGAAAGACTTGATCATATTGTTGTGCTAAACAAGGAGCTAGTTCTCACATATAAAGACGTGCCAAACTATATGGAAAGAGATCAAGCCACAAAAGGAAGTGAGCCCAAAGCTTTGTGGAAAACTTCAAAATTCTTCCAAGGGAGAGCTTTTGTGAAGAGATTTGCAATGTTACCCTTTATGGGCACATATGCGAAACAAACCTCTCCAATAGAGAACCTCTAACTAACATAATGATAGCACACCTCAATGTGCTTTGTGTGAGCATGGAATAAACGGTTCTTTGTAACTACAAATGTGCTCTAACTATCACTAAAAATGGTGGTTGCAGAAAGATGCCTCACACACAAATCACGCAAAGGTTTCTACACCACGCACACTTAGTAGTTTGTGTGAAAGCTTCCATATACGCAGACTCACAATTAGAAGTGGCCATAGTAGGCTTCTTCTTGCTAAACAAAGATATTCATGAGCTATCAAGTATGAAGCAAAACGAGTAGCAGAGATACGAGTGCCATACCAACCAACCCAATCACAGTTAGAAAAAGCATGTAAATTTGGAGGTAGTGATCCCCCCTTCTGATAAAAGAATCCAAGCAGCATGTGCCACTCCTATAGAAGAAGATGTTCTTAACGACCTAGCAATGTGTAACACTTGGTCAATGCACAAACTTGCTCATCTCAGACACGACTAAATGAATATCTAGTCAAGTTATGCATTAGTTAATGAAGCATCCAATAGCATCTTCATACAGAACAACATCAAATCCATCTACAATATCATGAATACTCAACTATAAACATGTTTCCATAGGATTGGCAATGGTTTTGCAATTTTCAAGGCCAAAAAGTTGTAATAATGTGTCAGTATATTTTGTTTTGAAACAAAGCTCTTCCCCCATCAACTTGCATATATTTAATGGCCAAATAATGATGCAAAGGCCTTAAATCTGACATCTCAAAAGAGGCATGCAAATCAGCCTAAAATTATAAATATGCTTCTTATTAGGCCTAGTGAGCACCATGTCATCAACGAACACAACAATGAAAAAAGTACATCATCTTCATGATTAGCATATAAGGTCCTATTAGTTGGACTATTCTCAAAACCATGACAATCAATTAGACATGTATCTTTGGATACGAAGCACATGCTTCTTGCTTCAAACCAAATAGCTTTTTCACCCTGGCAATTTGTTTTCATGCACTTTCTACAAAAACAATGAGGCTAAAATACATACACTTCTTTATGTGAGTCACCATATAGAAATGGAGTTTCAATGTCCAACTCATGTACACTCAAACGATGATGAGCTACAAGTGCATAGATGGTATGAATAGTGGTCATTCCTCAAGTGGGTTCAAAAGTCTAATCAAAATTATTACCTCTCTCTTGAGCGTAACCTTTTGCAACAAGTCATCATGCTTATGTTTGAGATTGTATACCCATTTACTGCCAAAGGCCTTTTCACCAAGAAGAAAATCACATAAAGACCATGTACCATTCTTCATGATAGCATCATATTTGTGATTTCATGACAACCATCCATTTTTTGAACTTTGTGCTTCATCAAAAGAAATAGGTTCTTTCTCATCACAAAGACTAGAGTCAACCATCGCATAGCAATCTGATGCAATGAAATAACTATGAGAGCTTGAACAAGTATGATATATTAGAGGTGCATTTAATTTTCTATCTCTTAATGTCTACACAAGCAATTTACAAATATTTTGTTGCCTCCTCTATATCAGCTCTCTCATCATCAAGTGTAGCATGTAATTTTGCATCGCAAATGGTATGATTTGCATCATCATGTGGAACCTGTAAGGGCTAAGAAATTGCCTCATTTTGTACTAGCACTTGACTATCCACCTATAAGAAGAGCCAACAAAGTGTCATACACATCTTTGAAGTTACCTAATGTCTCCTTAGTACATGAAAGTAATGCCTGAATTGCACCTTCCACAAAGACAACATCACCACTATCCAAAATTTGTTTATTCTCTGGATGATACACATGATACTCTTTGCTTTCATAACTATACCCAATAAAAATGTATTTCACTACTTTATCCTCTAATTTCTTGCATGTTGTTTTGGCATTAATGCATATGCCAAATCGAAGACACACATATGAGCAAGATCTAGCTTTTGAACATGCCAAGCCTCATATGGGGTGATAGATTGGAGTGCTTTGGTGGGACACTAGTTTAGTATACATTTTGCACATATAACAACCACAAGACAAAAGTTATGTAGTGAAGTAAGACTTTGAACATAATGCTCACCATCTATATGAGCCACCTATTCTTTCTTTCAAAAAATCCTTTTTCTTGAGGTATATATGGATTTTTACACTAATGATTTATCCCACATTCAATAAAAAATGCATTAAAATTAGAAGACATGTATTCTCTCCTTCGATCTGAACAAAGGATGCCCAATTTACATGATGACATATTTTCCACCGTAATTAAAAATTATTTGAAGCACATAAACACTTCTAAAATTGCTTTCAATAGATACATCCATGTATGTCTAGAAAAAAACATCAATAAAAGACATGACCTAAAGGTAGTTCTGAAAAGAAGGTTTCTACATAGGACCACAAATAATAGTATGGAAAATCTACAATTTATGAGAAGCCTAAACTAAGCCATCTTTTGGGAAATGAGAATCTTGCATTAAGCCCAAAATATAGACTACATAGACATGTTTACAAGGTGCTTCAAGATTGGTCATGGAGCACACCATATTGAATTTCTGCAAGAGTAGCAAACTACCAAGCAAAGCATGCATGTCAAAGATTTACATCTAAGATATCCTAAAAATCTTGAATTGTACACATTGAATCATTGAGAGTTTTTTCATAGTCTATGAGCTTATAGAACCCATGAAAGAAAATGCTAGAGAAATAATGACATCGCAATTTGAAAGATCATGAATCATACACCTATCATCAACAAATTTGACAACCAAGACAATCTTGCCTAAGGCTAAAAGTGACAGCACAATTTTCTTGATCCCTCGGACATACAATGCATCTGAGAATGTAAAAGTACAATCATGAATGGTAGTCATAATGATCTTACTAACTCGCATTACATGATGAGAGGAATTATTAGTGCATGTGATAGAATTCCTTGTATTGGCATGCTCAATAGAATTGAAGAAATTCTGCAGCAAGGTAATATGTTCGGTTGCCACACTCTCAAATTACCAAACATTTGAGTTTACTACAAAAATATTCTGGTCATGACAAGATGGACCATAGCTGCAAATAGTAGTAAATGCCCATTCTTCATTCTATACAAGATTAGTAGGATATATTTTTAGTGTAGAGATCTCTACATCAACCATTCTAGTCTCTTTTTTATTTGCTTCACTTTGAGGATGGTAGTTCCGTTAGTATCTACAACATGTGTTTGAATCCTCGTTGTACGGCTCACCATGTGCATGTATCCTGCGGCGAATTCGCCACGACAACGCTGATAAGTCCGCATGTGTTCAGAAGGCTCGCTCCAGGAGATTGTTTAGTGAAGGATGGTCTTCGAATATCCGCGGGCGAGCCCGTATTTTTCACGTACGCTAACGGAGCACCTTACAACCTTTCTGTTTCTTCTGTCAACGAGTAACATTCAAAGTATACTCGGACTCTATTATGAGGTACCATAGCTTCATTGGATTGCTTAGGCACATATATTCTTATTTTGGACAATTATGAGATTAGAATATTTATCCTGTTATTCTCATGATCTCTGTTTTTGTAGCACGTCATCCGTTAATATGCAATGTTAATTCTGCTCTTCATGGCTATGTGACCTATTAACTGTTTAACGTAACATCCATCAATTGTCTGTGAGCAATGACATGAATCGATACACGCAGGAAAGAGATCGAATTCATAATAATTCCAATAATTAAATACGAGCGTCAAGCACTTCATGGATATTGAATAATATGGATGCTCTCATGTCTACTACGTGTGGGTTATCTGCTTTGCAGAAAATTCATCGGAAGTCATAGTCATTTCATGTCGTTGTGTTGAGCAATATTCTTGTCAGACATACGAAACTTATTCTTCTCTGAAACTTAGGTGATTTCTTTGAGATATCATTGAATAGAAACTTCGCTCTCCTTTTTCAAGGTCTTACAGAGTACAATTTTCAATCATGTGACAGTTATTGCTAGTAGAGTGGATACATTAACATGAAATCCTTTATCTCTCTCCACTCTAGTCCATTCTAAGGCAACAATGAAAATTTATGCAGCTTCCATTATGAAAATTTATGCAAATCAGATTTCTTTTATGAGTAAGCTATCATCAAATCATCACCCTCTTGTTCTTCATTAGTTCACTAAATAATGGTTGCGTTTTGCGAAACTCAATCCGAACGCCTAAAGACCTTCTGATGGTTGCGCAATTTCAAATATCCTCACGTAAACATGAGGAAAAAAATGTCTTTTCCAGTATCCATGTATGGATTGTTGCAAAATGGTGGTGTATTGTACATGATAATGGACATTTAACGATTACTTTTCCATCTACTTATCCTTTTTAATTCCTTCTGCGAATTTTCTTAATATAATGTAAAATGAAAAATATAGGATGCTTATATGAGATGAAGTCGGTTGCTAACACACAAATTATTATATTTCACCAGTACATCGTCTCTACGCAGATTCTAGGAACAAGGGAAAATAAGAACAGCGTTTTTTGTTTTGGAGAACCAAAGAAATAGAGAATCCTATAGGTTTTTTCGTATTTATGTTGGTGACGTGAGCACTTAATACTTTAAACAAGATATTTGTTCATGAGAGATCAATGGTTATAGATTGTACAAAGATAAATGCACATGAATCTCTGAATGAGCCGATTGGTAAATGTTGAAGAGACATGTTTATGTCTTGTAAGAACTAACTATTAATGTTGATATATTTTGGTAGTTATGTGTGTGAACAGACTTATGATCTCTCATGCACTTCTTTCCCTCTCTAGGAGGTTTTCTCCCCTAGCTTGTATATACACCTATAACCCTAATGGATCACTTTATCTTGTACATTAGCTTGGTAATTTATTCACTCTTGTGTTGTGCTTAAAGCTTCTTATTCTTCCTTTTGATGTTCATGTGCTTACGTAGACCTCCAATTCCAACGATTGGTATCAAAGAAGGTGGCCGCTTCATTTAGGTCGTCATCAACATCCCTCTGATCATAATCTTAGAATTGTATGATTATTGTTGAGCATACTCAGGGCAATTATAAGCTG
Organism: Ceratopteris richardii; assembly: GCA_020310875.1. Lineage (NCBI taxonomy): Eukaryota > Viridiplantae > Streptophyta > Polypodiopsida > Polypodiales > Pteridaceae > Ceratopteris > Ceratopteris richardii. Next base: position 136,047,438 of record CM035428.1, on the reverse strand, counting down.
ATAATGCTTAGGAGCATACCAATATTGCCTCCAAACATACTATCATAGTGCATGTCCAAGAAAATTTGTCCTTTTGTGCCAAACATATTTATAGGTTTTTGTTCGCTAGTATAAGTGCTTCAAAGGATGCTAAAGGTTTAGTAGAGTTGGACAAGGTAATTTTGTTCAAAGTTTTGGGATATAGTGATCTTTTTTCATCAAGGTATTTTAGTGAGTGAGCATGGCTAAAAGCAATGATGTACTCTGTATGTGGTTGTTTTCCACAAGTTGGATGCTACAAATCACCCATTATGGGTATATATGATGCATCGTGTATTGTTAGGAAAAGGGCTATATAATATTGTGCAAGATATTGAAAAATCAACTACTACATCTTCAAATAGGGCCATTGAAGGTAATGCACATGGCAATGAAGATGTCAACCTTAAAATTCCTATTCGTGTTGTGGTTCTTGTTGCACCTACTTCAAAGCAACTTTGATGGGATGGGGGAGATGCTTAAGAACATGCATTCATATCTTTGTCTCTCAAATGTGCCATTATCCCTCACATTCACTCTTGCAAATTTATTCACTCTTGGGTTGTGCTTAAAGTTTCTTCTTCTTCCTTTTGATGTTCATGTGCTTACGTAGACCTCCAATTCCAAAATTGGTATCAAAGAAGGTGGCCGCTTCATTTAGGGTGTCACCAACATCCCTCCGATCATAATCTTAGAATTGTATGATTATTGTTGAGCATACTCAGGGCAATTATAAGCTGAAAATGCTTAGGAGCATACCAATATTGCCTCCAAACATACTATCATAGTGCATGTGCAAGAAAATTTGTCCCTTTGTGCGAAAACATATTTATAGGTTTTTGTTCGCTAGTATAAGTGCTTCAAAGGATGCTAAAGGTTTAGTAGAGTTGGATAAGGTAATTTTGTTCAAAGTTTTGGGATATAGGGATCTTTTTTCATCAAGGTATTTTAGTGAGTGAGCATGGCTAAAAGCAATGATGTACTCTGTATGTGGTTGTTTTCCACAAGTTGGATGCTACAAATCACCCATTACGGGCATATATGATGCATCATGTATTGTTAGGAAAAGGTCTATATAATATTGTGCAAGGTATTGAAAAATTACCTACTACATCTGCAAATAGCACCATTGAAGGTGATGCACATGGTGATGAAGATGTCAATCTTAAAATTCCTATTCGTGTTGTGGTTCTTGTTGCACCTACTTCAAAGCAACTTTGATGGGATGGGGGAGATGCTTAAGAACATGCATTCATAGCTTTGTCTATCAAATGTGCAATTATCCCTCACATTCACTCCTGCAAAACAACAAAGGATGCTTGGATACACTTACCACTTCTTACTATGGAAGAAATGAGGCTCGCGTTCCTTACCTTCAAAAATACTTGGACAATGAGCATATGAAAAAACGAGATTGTATGGATAGTCTTTTGACAAAGGTCAAAGACTTGAAGGAATGATTGACTTTTATTGATGACCTATTATGAGTTAGTTCACTTGTGCATACTTGTTTTAATGGTCTTCGAGATTCATACCAGAGTTTTGCTTCTTCTATTCAATTGATGATGAAACAAAATCCAAATCCCTAAAAATTTAACGAATTAGTCTCTTTTTTTTTCCAGGTAGATATGTCCAAGAAAACTAGTTCTAGTATGCGTGTTGTAGATCAAACTTTCTTAGCTAATCTGAAGGGCAAGGGTAAAAAGAACTAATCTATTTGTAAGCAAAAATCTACTAATGCTACACAATCGAAGAAGGAATACAAAGGTGAGAAGAAAACAAAAACACAAAAATAGTTTTGCAAATATTGTAAAAAAAATCGTCTATCATAAAGATTTTTCTAGACCTTGCTACAGAAGAAGCAAAGAAAAAAGAGACTAGAATGATTGACGTAGAGATCTCTACACTAAAAATTGATCCTACTAATCTTGTATATAATGAAGAATGGGCATTTGCTACTATTTGCAGCTATGGTCCATCTTCTCATGACCAAAATATTTTTGTAGTAAACTCAAATGTTTGGTAATTTGAGAGTGTGGCAACCGAACATATTACCTTGCTGCAGAATTTCTTCAATTATATTGAGCATGCCAATACAAGGAATTCTATCACATGCACTAATAATTCCTCTCATCATGTAAGGGGAGTTAGTAAGATCTTTATGACTACCATTCATGATTGTACTTTCACATTCTTAGATGCATTGTATGTCCGAGGGATCAAGAAAATTGTGCTGTCACTTTTAGCCTTAGGCAAGATTGTCTTGGTTGTCAAATTTGTTGATGATAGGTGTATGATTCATGATCTTTCAAATTGAGATGTCATTATTTCTTTAGCATTTTCTTTCATGGGTTGTATAAGCTCATAGACTATGCAAAATCTCTCAATGATTCAATGTGTACAACTCAAGATTTTTAGGATATCTTAGATGTAAAGCTTTGAAATGCATGCTTTGCTTATTTGAATTATGGTACTTTGCTACTCTTGCAGAAATTTGATATGGTGTGCTCCATGACCAAACCTGAGGCACGTTGTAAACATGTCTATGTAGTCTATATTTTGGGCTGAATGCAAGATTCTCATTTCCCTAAAGATGGATTAGTTTAGGATTCTCATAAATTGTAGATTTTTCATAATATTATTTGTGGTCCTATGTAGACACCTTCTTTTCAGAACTACCTTTAGGTCATGTCTTTTATTGATGTTTTTTTCTAGACATAAATGGATGTATCTATTGAAAGCAAAGTTAGAAGTGTTTATGTGCTTCAAATAATTTTTCGTTACGGTGGAAAATATATCATCATGTAAATTGGGCATCCTTTGTTCTGATCGAAGGAGAGAATACATGTCTTCTAATTTCAATGCATTTTTTATTGAACGTGGGATAAATCAATAGTGTAAAAATCCATATACACCTCAAGAAAAAGGATTTTTTGGAAGAAAGAATAGGTGGCTCATATAGATGGTGAGCATTATGGTCAAAGTCTTACTTCACTACATGAATTTTGTCTTGTGGTTGCTATATATGCAAAATGTATACTTAACTAGTGTCCCACCAAAGCACTCCAATCTATCACCCCATATGAGGCTTGGCATGGTCAAAAGCAAGACCTTGCTCATCTATGTGTCTTTGGTTTGGCATATGCATTAGTGCCCAAACAACAATGCAAGAAATTAGAGGATAAAGTAATGAAATGCATTTTTATTGGGTATCGTTATCAAAGCAAACGGTATCATGTGTATCATCTAGAGAATAAACAAATTTTGGATAGTGGTGATGTTGTCTTTGTGGAAGGTGCAATTCAGGAATTCCTTTCATGTACTAAGGAGACATCAGGTAACTGCAAAGATGTGTATGACACTTTGTTGGCTCTTCTTATAGGTGGATAGTCAAGTGCTAGTACAAAATGAGGCAATTTCTTAGCCCTTACACGTTCCACATGATGATGAAATCATACCATTTGGGATGGAAAACTACATGCTACACTTGATGATGAGAGAGCTGATATAGAGGAGGAAACAAAATATTCCTAAATTGCTTGTGTAGACATTAAGAGATAGCAAATTGAATGCACCTGTATTATATCATGCTTGTTCAAGCTCTCATAGTTATTTCATTGCATCAGATTGCTATGCGATGGTTGACTCTAGTCTTTGTGATGAGAAAGAACCTATTTCTTTTGATGAAGCGCAAAGTTCAAAAAATGGATGGTTGTCATGAAATCACAAATATGATGCTATCATGAAGAATGGTACACAGTCTTTATGTGATTTTCTTCTTGCTGAAAAGGCCTTTGGCAGTAAATGGGTATACAATCTCAAACATAAGCATGATTACTTGATGCAAAAGGTTATGCTCAAGAGAGAGGTATTCATTTTGATTAGACTTTTGAACCCACTTGAGGAATGACCACTATTCATACCATCTATGCACTTGTAGCTCATCATGGTTTGAGTGTACATCAGTTGGACATTGAAACTCCATTTCTATATGGTGACTCACATAAAGAAGTGTATGTATTTTAGCCTCATTATTTTTGTAGAAAGTGCATGAAAACAAATTGCCAGGGTGAAAAAGCTTTTATATGGTTTGAAGCAAGAAGCATGTGCTTGGTATCCAAAGATACATGTCTAATTGATTGCACATGGTTTTGAGAATAGTCCAACTAATAGGACCTTATATGCTAATCATAAAGATGATGTACTTTTTTCATTGTTGTGTTCGTTGATGACATGGTGCTCACTAGGCCTAATAAGAAGCATATTTATAATTTTAAGGCTGATTTGCATGCCTCTTTTGAGATGTCAGATTTGAGGCCTTTGCATTATTATTTGGCAATTGAATATATGCAAGTTGATGGGGGAAGAGCTTTGTTTCAAAACAAAATATATTGACACATTATTACATCATTTTGTCCTTGAAAATTGCAAAACCATTGCCAATCCATGGAAACATGTTTATAGTTTAGTATTCATGATATTGGAGATCGATTTGATGTTGTTCTATATGAAGATGCTATTGGATGCTTCATTAACTACTGCATAACTTGACTAGATATTCAGTTAGTCGTGTCTGAGATGAGCAAGTTTGTGCATTGACCAAGTGATACACATTGCTAGGTCGTTAAGAACATCTTCTTCTATAGGAGTGGCACATGCTACTTGGATTCTTTTATCAGAAGGGGGGATCACTACCTCCAAATTTACATGCTTTTTCTAACTCTGATTGGGTTGGTTGGCATGACACTCATATCTCTGCTACTGGTTTTGCTTCACACTTGATAGCTCATGAATATCTTTGTTTAGCAGGAAGAAGCCTACTATGGCCACTTCTAATTGTGATTCTGCGTATATGAAAGCTTTCACACAAACTACTAAGTGTGTGTGGTGCAGAAACCTTTGCGTGATTTGTGTGTGAGGCATCTTTCTGCAACCACCATTTTTAGTGATAGTTAGAGCACATTTGTAGTTGCAAAGAATCGTTTGTTCCATGCTCGCACAAAGCACATTGAGGTGTGCTATCATTATGTTAGTTAGAGGTTCTCTATTGGAGAGGTTTGTTTCGCATATGTGCCCATAAAGGGTAGCATTGCAAATCTCTTCACAAAGGCTCTCCCATGGGCATATATGATGCATCATTTATTGTTAGCGAAAGGGCTATATAATATTGTGCAAGGTATTGAAACATTACCTACTACATCTGCAAATAGCACCATTGAAGGTGATGCACATGGCGATGGAGATGTCAATCTTAAAATTCCTATTCGTGTTGTGGTTCTTGTTCCACCTACTTCAAAGCAACTTTGATGGGATGGGGGAGATGCTTAAGAACATGCATTCATAGCTTTGTCTATCAAATGTGCCATTATCCCGCACATTCACTCTTGCAAAACAACAAAGGATGCTTGGATACACTTACCACTTCTTACTATAGAAGAAATGATGCTCGCCTTACTTACCTTCAAAAAAAAAATGATGCTCGCGTTACTATAGAAGAAATGATGCTCGCGTTACACTCTCTGTTTAGATCTCACATCTTGTTAAGTGGTGTGCGTAATCTTAGCCTTTGTCTTTCTGTATGCTTTAGGTCTTATAATTTCTCTTCTCTTTGATTTTGCAGCAGTTCTTTGGCGTCGATTCTTTGGAATTCGATGATAGATGACATACATTACGCTTTGAAGACAACGATCCAAAAGAGGGATATACTTGTAAGTGATTGTTTTATTCTCTAGTGATAGAGAGAGAAAGAGAGAGAGAGAGAGAGATGAGAGAGAGAGAGAGACAGAGAGAGAGAAGAGAGAGACAAAAGACAGAGAGAGAGAGAGAGAGATGAGAGAGGAAGATAGAGATAGGAAGATAGAGCATACATACACACACACATACACACACACATCTACACATCTAGAGAGATGAAAGAGAGGAAGATAGAGATAGGAAGATAGAGCATACATACACACATATACACACACACATCTACACATCTACACATGAGAAAGAGAGATGAAAGAGAGGAAGATAGAGACAGGAAGATAGAGCATACATACACACACACATCTACACATCTACACATGCATACATACACACATACATGGACACATATGCATACATACACACATACATGTACACATGCATACATACACACATATACACACATGCATGCATACATACACACACATACACACCTGCATGCATACACACACATACAAATATACACACATGCATACATACACACACATGCATACACACATACATACACACACATATATACACATATGCATACATACACATACACACACATGCATACACACACATGCATACACACACATGCATACACACATACATACACACACACATATATGCACATACATACACACACACATACATACACACATATACACACATGCATGCATACATACACACACATATACACACATGCAGGCATACACACATATACACACATGCATGCATACATACACACACATATACACACATGCAGGCATACACACATATACACATATACACATATACACACATGCATACACACATACATACACACACATGCATACACCCATACATACACACATACATATACACATATGCATACACACACATACACACACACAGATACACACATTCATACACATGCATATATACACACATGCATACACACACATATACACACATGCATGCATACATACACAACATACACATATACACACATGCATACATACACACACACATGTACACACATGCATACATACACACACATATGTACACACATGCATACATACACACATATACACACATGCATGCATACATACATGCACATATACACACATGCATGCATACACACACATGCATGCACACACACACATGAATGCATACACACACATGCATACATACACACACATATATACTCACACATGCATACATAGACACACATACACATACACACATGCATACATTCACACACACACATACATACACACATGCACACATATACACACACATAAGCTAGTGTATTAATTAAATATATATATTTAAACATATAAAATTTCAATTTTAAAGTTTTTTTTACATCAAATATATAAAAATAGGATTAGGGTTTTTAGGCTATTTACACATACATACACATATACTTATACACATATATATACACACATATATATACACATATATATACACATACAGATATATATACACATGCATACACATACACACATGTTTTAGATCTAGGTCTCTCCAATTAGGGTTTTAGGATTTTTACACATACATAACATATATACACACATACACATACACATATAATACATATATACATGTATATACACATGCATATAGAAATATACATATTTTAGGTCTAGATCTTTAAGATTATGGTTTTAAGGTTTAGGCATACATATAATTCAATTACATTTATATTAAGAGAAAATATAGAAAAAAATAAGAAAAAAATCTGAATATAAATATAAATATATATATATATATATATATATATATGTATATATATATATATATATATATATATATATATATATATATATATATATATATATATATATATATATATATATATATATATATATATATATATATATATATATAAGGGGATAATTATATAGATAAGTAAATATGAAAAAAGCTAATGTTTTAAATAAATAAATTAATTATATATAATTAAATATATAAAAATAGGTTTAATTTTAAGAAAAATAATCAGAGTAAATATATATACGCATACACATGCACACATATACTTATCCACATATCTATATACACATATATATACACATGCATACACATATATACATGTTTTAGGTTTAGGTCTTTCTGATTAGGGTTTTAGGGTTTTAACACCTACATAACGTATATACACACATACACATACACATATAATACATATATACATGTATATACACATGCATATAGAAATATACATATTTTAGTTCTAGATATTTAAGATTAGGGTTTTAGGGTTTAGGCATACATATAACTCAAATAAATTTATATAAAGAGAAAATGTAGAAAAAAGTTAAGAGAAACATTTGAATATAGAAATAAATATATATATAAAATAGGATAATTATCTAGATAAATAAATATAAAAAGAACTAGTGTCTTATATAAATAAATGAGATATATATAATTTAATATATAAAAATAGGATTAATTAAGAAAACAATCTGAATATATAAGTAAATAAATATATAAAATAGGATAGTTATATAGATTAATAAATATAAAAAGAATTAGTGTTTTAAATAAATAAATTAAATAAATATAATTAAATATATATAATTAAATGTAAAAAAATAAGGTTAATTAAGAAAAAAATCTGAATATATATATATATATATATATATATATATATATATATATATATATATATATATATATATATATATATATATATATATATATATATATATATATATATATATATATATATATATATATATATATATATATATATATATATATATATATATATATATATATATATACATAATAGGACAATTATATAGATAAGTAAATATGAAAAGAACTAGTGTTTTAAATAAATAAATTAAATGTATATAATTATATAAAAATAGGTTTAATTTTAAGGATTTTAATATGAGTAAATATATATACACATACACATTCACACATATACTTATACACATATTTATATACACATATATATACACATACACATATATATACACATGCATACACATACACACAGGTTTTAGGTCTAGGTCTTTCCGATTAGAGTTTTAGGATTTTAACACCTGCATAACATATATACACACATACACATACACATATAATACATATATACATGTATATACACATGCATACAGAAATATACATATTTTAGGTCTAGATCTTTAAGATTAGGGTTTTTGGGTTTAGGCATACATATACCTCAATTAAATTTATATAAGGAGAAAATATAGGAAAAAAATAAGAAATAATTTGAATATATATATATATATATATATATATATATATATATATATATATATATATATATATATATATATATATATATATATATATATAATAGGATAATTATATAGATAAATAAATATAAAAAGAACTAGTGTTTTAAATAATTAAATTAAATATATATAATTAAATATATAAAAATAGAGTTTTAATTATATAAGCAATAGACATATATATAATACATATAACACATATACATATATATAGGTCTTTAGTATTAGGGTTTTAGGATTAGGGTTTTAGGTTTTTTAGTTGTTTAAGTATTTAGGTTTTAGTATTTCAGGTTTAAGTCTTTAGGAGCATGATTTTTAGGTTTAACAAAAAAGTCAAATGTTCTAAAATGTCCATATTGTATCAGATGGCTAGTTTGGATCCGGAGGAAAGAATGGCATGTCCTTGCACTCAGTGCAAGTATCACATTTATCGAAAACGAAGGATTTGTACTGCACATGTTAGAGAGTATGGATCCTTTGATAAAAGTCCACTAGAAAACCTACGCTACCATTCGCATGGTCCCCGAGTGAGCAGATGGATCCAAACGACATTGCACCAGTAACCTCTCGTGAACAAAAGAGAACAAAAAAGGAGTTAGACGTACAAGCGCGTACTAATAGCATTACGCGGAATGAACATATGCAAGAAATGCTCGAAGCATTTATGCGATGGACAAAGATCATGATGGTGGAGAAGATGTCAAAAGTTTCATGGACACAACAAAATTTCCATGATCAAAAGTCGATGAAGAATATGAAAACATGCCAAGACTAGCTGATCTACTACTTTACAATGGCACAAAGATATCTATACTACGTGTGTCACTTACGATGCTCAATCTGCAATCCATTTATGGATGGTCAGATAGTAGGTTACTAAATTGTTTAAGTAAGTGCATTTGAAATAAACTTTCATTGTTGTATCAAAATAACTTTATTTACTAATATCTTTCTAATTGCTTATTGTAGGCTCCTTAAAGATGAATTTCTGCTAGAGGGCAATGACATGCTTCCAACACGTGCAGATGCAAAAAAACATTTACAGTCCATTGGAATGGATTACAATAAGATTCATGCTTGTCTAAATGATTGCATTCTCTTTCAGAATAAGTATGAGCATCTCCACGTATGTATGAAGTGTCGAGCAAATAGATTTAGAGAAGACCTTGTAGGCGAAGCAATCCCCTCAAAGGTTCTTCGTCACTTTCCTATTATTCCACAAATTAAGAACATGTTTAGATGCAAATCTATAGTTGAGTTAATGTCATGGCATGCAAAGAGCAGGTCTACAAATGGTGTAATGTGAGTGCCTATTAACTCTGATGCTTGGAAGCACATAGATCGTAAGTGGCCAGAGTTTGCTAATGACCCTTGATCCATACGTCTAGGCCTAGCTATGGATGTAGTTAATCCATTTGGTTTACGAAGCTCTTCATGGAGCACATGGCCTGTATGTTTGGTCAATTAAAAAATCCCACCATGGCTGGCCAAAAACAAAGGTCATTTATTATTAGCTCTTATTGTACCAGGTAATCTGCGTGACATGTCTCAACCTATAATAAGATGAGATATGCCATTGCAAGGCATACTTATGTGGATGATGCATGATTGGCCTAGTTATGGTGAATGTTCAGGTTTATCGATTTCGGGTTACCGTGCTTGTCCTTTATGCGGACCACGACTCAAAGCATGCTATTCCAAAGCATTGGGTCAAACTGTCTATGAAGGACACCATAGATATTTCCGTTATGGACATGTTTTACGTGAAGGAAAAATTAGTCGACAAGTGCAATGCCAAATGAAAGCTAGCGATTGGAAACAACTGCGGGATTCAGAAACTCCAGTCACTGGCATGAAACGATTGTCCATTTTTCATGAACTCCCTTATTGGAGTGATTTATTGATCAATCATTTGGTAGACACGATGCATATTTTTAATAATGTGGGAGAGATTCTTTGGAATACTTTGATCGGAAAGAAAGAAAGCAAAGCACAAAGGAAGGACTTAGAAGAGTGAGGCGGTATGCAAGAGTTGTGGTTAATTACGAAGTCCAATGGAACAGTATAGTTACCAGGAGCTCCTTGGGTGCTTCGGAGGATGGAAGGGCAACAACTGAAGAAAACAATTTTAGAGTTTCGGACACCTACTGGATGCATGAGGTGTCTTAATACTGCTTTCACACGAAACGATGATCTTGCAGGACTGAAGTCTCATGATTGGCACAAGTCTTTATAGTTTGTGCTCCCTATAGCCTTAAAAGATTGTCTTTCGGAGGATGTACGAAGAACCATTTATAAAATTAGTTCTTTAGTATGGTCGATCTCTTCTAAAGAGATCAATAGAGATAGCATAGAGAGTGCAAAACTCAATGCTATCGAGGTTGTTTGTATGGTAGACAAATACTTTCCCACAAGTATTGTCACAATTCAACTTCATTTACTAGTTCATGTGGTAGATGAAGTTGCAATAGTAGGAACTATCCATAGTCAATGGATGTTCTTCTTAGAGCACTTTATGAAGAAATTAAAAGGGTTTGTTTAACAGAGAGCACATCCGGAGGGTAGCATGGCAGAGGGATGGCTCGCACAAGACTCTCTTGTATTCATAATTGAGTTTCTATGTATGTCGGATCAAGAAATACCTCGCTTATGGAGTGATGATGAAGAAGTTCGTCTCGTAGGCGATGAACCACAGAGACTCTTAAGCAGATAAAGTTTAGAAAAAGATTGTTTCTTAGAGTAAAAGAAAAACAAAATTTCATAGAAGTAATCAAGAGACACGAGAAAGCTTTTGCTTTTTTTTTTTCACACGAGATAGGTTGTGCATATCTCAAAGAGGTTCCACCCATGATTATCTTTGGACCACCACATACACCATGGAATATTAGACCTATTCGAGTCCATAAGGCTCACTTACTTGAGTTGATGGGGCCGTTAAAGGAAAAGTTATCCATGCAAATATTGTATCCATCTTAAGCACCATTTTCAAATAGGTGGTTCATGGTGCAAAAGAAGAATGGGAAACTTTGTTTCATCCACGATTTGGAGCCTACAAAAAGATCCATAATAAAAAATAGAGGGAAAATACCTATAGTAAATGAGTTTGTAGAAGCATTTGTTGGGCATTCCATGTACTCAATGGATGATATGTATTCAAGATATGACTAGTTTTAGTTGGCTATTGAGAGCAGAGACATCACTATGATGAAGACTCAACTAGGCCTTGTATTCATGTGTACCTTACCATAGGGACTGGAAAATTCTATGGGTTATATGATGAATGCCATGAATCTGGTCCTACATGAATTCATACCTTTGGTGACTATACCTTTTATCATTGGTATTTTGATAAAATGATGTGAGGAAGGAGTGAAAGATGAGAATTTAGATGCTTTTGATTGTAGGAAGTTTGTTAGCGACCATATATCTAGCTGTGAGAAACATTTTGAGGTATTTTGAAGAGATAGAGCTAACATTTTCTCTAAAGAAATCTATTTTTGGAGTCGGTGAGGTTCTCATTGTAGGACATCCATGTGGACATTATGACCGCAAGCCATACCTGTAGAAAGTTAAGGCCATTTGGAAAATTTCTGAGGTGTGTCGTAATATTAGTGAGGTGAGGATATTCTCGGGAGCATGTACCTTCTACGTGATCTCAATTCCTCACTTCGCACATGTTGCAAACCGTATTTATGATTTTCTAAGAAAGAGAAAAACGTTTGTTTGGATAGAAAAATAGTCAAGAGTGATGCGTAAATTGAACCAAGTACTAATTGAAGCCTCGATTCTAAAGCATGTTGATCATTTGGATCAAAAGCCTATAATTTTGACTATTGACACCAGTCCTACTAGTATAGGCTAGGTCATAGGACAAGATGATGATGAAGGATAGAGATATGTAGTTCATTTTGATGCAATGATTTTACATGACAATCAAAAAAAATATCCACGGATAAAGAGAGAGTTATGGGGATTAATGATTGGTTTAAAAACCAATAAAGAGTATTTTGTTGGGCTGAATGTTCTATTTGAGACTTAGGATCTTCCATCAATAGATATGATTACTTACTTTTCTTTGTCGGATATTGCCATGCTTAGGTGGATCTCATATGTGAAGTTTATTCATCCGACTTTTTTTCACATAGCTAGAAAGCTGAACACAATTGTTGATATGCTTTCTAGAGTGAAATTTGATGATGATCATGTTGTAGAAAGAGAAACAAACATAACGAGATATGATCCACTAGTGTATGTGTATGAGCAATTATGTAAGAATGAGTATGATGGTGAGTGGAAATATGTAGGGAATTATTTAAGTTCATTGAAACCTTCCCTTGGCTAGTCCACAGATAAGTATAGATCCATCACAAAAAAGTCTTATAACGTTCTTTGGAATAATGGACTTATTTGGTGATATGATAAAGCAAGGTGAAGAATCCACAAAAAGTACTTAGTAGTAGGGGTCTTCAAAGCAAGGTCATGAGAGACATGCATGAGACCTTATACATAGGTCACAAAGGATTTTATGTGACATATGAAAAGATTAGGGAAGCCTACTGGTGACTAGGGATATATGTGAGTGTACATTACATTGTGAGGACTTGTGCCACATGTGAGGTCCATTCATTGGTTAGGCATAGAGAATCCTTACATCCAACCTACCTTGCTTGCATCCATTACAAGTAGGTGGTTGACCTTGTAACCATGCCCAAGGGGATAGATAAAATGAGCTATATTGTACTTGCCAGAGAAGATTTTATCAACCATGTGGAAGATCGAGCTCTTCAAACAAAGACTACTTATAATGTATGTAGATTACTTTTAGAAGAAGTAACCTCAAGATTTGGATATGTTGATAAAGTGGTTGGGGATAGGGGAGAGTAAGATGCAAGAGAGGCAAAAGATTTCTTTTATTGTCATGGAATTTGTTTATCTCTAACTACTACTAATAACCCTAAGGGATATGGAAAGATTGAGAGAGGTCACCCTTCTATTGTGGAGGCAATCTCTAAGGCCCGTAGTTGTGGCATAATGCAATGGCCTAGATATCTTTAATATGTTTTATGCGTGCTAAATTGATGTACTATTAGAAGCTAGTTTTCCCGATCTAGACTCACATATTGACTTTGATGATGCTCGAGTGGAATGATGAAATGATGAGAGAAGAGCTTTTATAACTAAGGATTAATCAATTAGAGCATAGAAATAAGAAATTAAAAGAAGTAGTTCAAAAGATAATTAAGTCAAGGTTGAAAAGTAAAATTTACTTTGATAAAACTCATTGATTTAGACCACATGAGTTTGAGATAGATGACTAGGTACTAGTCTATGATAGTACCTTCCATACTCATTCTAACGCTAGGAAAAAAGTAAAAAAGAGATGGTTTAGCTCATATGTAGTGATGAATATGTTTAGTAATCGAATGTATGAGCTTTGCTCATTTGATGATACTCAGTTGAGAACTTTCATTGCAATAAAGAGAATAAAATTAATCAAGAATAGAAATTATAATTATGAGATTGAGGAAGAACTACTAGAACATGCTCATGAAGAAAGGTAAATAAGGTGGATGTACTTTTCCCCATTTTTTTCATTTTTAGTTTTATTCTGTATTTTGATCTTCATGCATATCCTGTTGCATTTCATGATGTTCTAGGAAAATAAGAGAAGGTTTAAAATTATCATAAGAAGTGATTAGAGAATCTTGTAGGTATGTATGCACTTGAGAGAGTAGGATGAGATACCCTGTAGCCATTATGAGGACTTAGATCAGACACTCTATCTTGAAGCTCTAAGTAAAAAGACGAACTTAGTTTATATGAGTAGGCTATGTGAAGTTTTGCACTTAGGAAGTTAAATCTTGACTAATTCTAGTGCATGTCTCTAGATCCTTAGCTATGATTAGGGATTAGGTCTTTCCTCTTTAACAAAAGAAGTTGTGAATAAAAAGAAATAAATACAAAAGTAGTACATTAATGGTACCAGTGAAAAGAAAAAGAAAAAGAAAATGAAAGAGATAAAGAAAAAGAAAGATACAAGAACAATTTCATGACATGGATGTGGTCTTAAAATGACTTCTGAGGTTTATATGTGGGCTATAGAAGGTGAAGCTATGAAATAATGGAGCCAGTTGTATTGCATGATAGGTGTATGGGAACCAAACATGATAACATTTATATAAAATGATGACTCACATTGGAACGAGTCAATAAGAAAGATTGCTAGTAGAAAGTCTAAGTAATTTCTATAGGTGAAGTCTGACTTATTTTTGAAGGTAGTATGCTAATCAAATAGGTTTCCCAATCATGAATTACGTACTTTAAAATCATCTTCATTCTCCTTGGGACCTGCATATGCATAAAAAAATTATGTTTCAATACTTGAAAAGAGAAACATAAAATCTAGAAAGAGTTTCAAATGAATCTTGATACGCATCTATTGGATTTTGCAGGTTTGTCCATCGGGATGATGTGCACGTTTATGGGGAGTAGATGTTGGGATGAAATCCCTCTAGGATTATGTGCCAAGAAAATTTAAAAAAAAAATTCTTTACTTTTTCGACCATGATATGATGTTTTGATTGTAGAAAGATGAAAAGATTCATAAACTATTCAAGGAATTGATTGATTTTATTGCTTGTGGAATGAGGAAATATTTTTTTTGTACATTAGGCTTGTATATTTACATGTATAAAGTTGATTAACCCCTTAAAAACCTGAAAACCCTAGAAATTCTAACTTAAAACCCTAACTTTCAACCAATGAATCCTAACTTGAACCTTTAGAAACCCATGACTTTAGACGCTTTGTTTATATAGTATGAGTTGGAAAACTATGCAACAAGAAACGCTAGGTGAATAACCACAAACTAACCCTTGAGAACATATTCCAAACCCTTGAAACACTAGCTTTAACCCTTAAAAACTCTAGGTTTTGTACCCATAATGTGTATATTTAGCCATTGTATAGAGTTGGAAACCCTAACCATAAGAAATCCTAACTTTTGCATGATAAAGATCTTAGCGAGGATCCATTGTTCCCAACTCTAACGATTAGCTTATAAAGGTGAAAAGATAGTAAATCTTTAATAAAAAAACTAAAAGTAAAAGTAATAAAAATAAAAAAGAAAAACATAAAATAAAAGGAGAAAAATAGAAAATAAAAACAAAAATCAAAATAGGAAGCAAAGATTAGGTTTTTTGAGAGTATAAGGGAATAAAAAAAAGAATTTATGAAAATAAAACGGAAAAACCTAGAAAGATCTGAATTTTTCAGGTACTCCTTCCTTCTTCTCCTTGATCATGCTTTATGATACTTGCTTTTTGCTCTATGATCCTTACTCTCAAGCACTCCCTCTCTCGTTACCATGCAAATAGAGAGAGATAGAGATGGAGAGAGAGAGAGAGAGCCCTAGTCTCTAGACCCTCACATCTCCTCTCTATGATCTTTGTGCACACGTGGATGCATATCTCCATTAATTGTTCATTTAAGTTTTGATCTTCATTGTGTATTATGTTGAGAGAGAGAGAGATAAAGAGAGAGATAGAGAGAAAGAGAGAGGAGTTGTGTGAAAAGAGCTCAAGCAAAATGGTCTCAACTGTGGTCTTACCCACAAGAACAAAACATTTCTAGAGGATTTGTGTGAAAAGAGCTAGAGCTAAATGGTCTCAACTCTCGTGTTACCCACATGTCTTACCTATTTGTGTAGAGGAGGAGGTAGAACTTGCGCGATAGTGACAAATGTGGCTGGAAATGAGCTTGGCATAGAAGGCTACCTTTGATACATCAACAATCATTAGTGTTTGTCATCCATTTTGGTCTCGTATCTTTCAACCTAAACTTGATTTCTTCATAGCCGCAACAGTTTTGAGTGTTGTGTCTAGGAACCTTTTCAAGAGCTAGCATTATGAACAAAAGTTTTGCTATGATGCACGCATGGAGATGGATCGGCACTAAGAGAGAGAGAGAGAGAGAGAGAGAGAGATAGAGAGAGAGAGAGAGAGTTTCACGTAGTAGATCGAAGACACAAAAAAAGATGAAGAAATCATAGAAGAGATTGAAGACGAGGAAAAAGGGAGAGAGCGAGAGAGAGAGAGACAGACAGAGAGAGAGAGGTGAGAGAGAGATTAGCACACAAGGAATGGGATCCGATGTTGTAATAGAGAGTAGCGGAGAGAGAGAGAGAGAGAGAGAGAGAGAGAGAGAGAGAGAGAGAGAGAGAGAGAGATTGCAATTTACACAGAGATCAAATTCAGTAGAGATTGTTGAAATTGGCATTGTTGGGTTTGAGAGAGAGAGAGAGAGAGAGAGTTGCACCGAGCAGATGAAAGATGCAAAAGAGATGAAGAAGTCACAAAATAGATGGAAGGAGAGAAAAAAGGGAGGGAGAGAGAGGGAGAGAGAGAGAGAGAGAGAGAGAGAGAGAGAGAAGAGATAAGCACACACGGAATGGGATCCCATCTTGTAACATAGAGTAGCACAAAGAGAGAGAGAGAGAGAGGGAAAGAGAGAGATTTACAAAAAAGATCAAATTCGGTAGAGATCAATGAAATTGACATTGTTGGGATTATATGAGAGAGAGAGAGAACGAGAAAAAAAACATAGAGGCAGAACAATGGTGATGCACAAATGAGAAACTCCAACAGAGAGAGAGAGAGAGGAAGAAAGATAGAGAGGGAGAGAGAGGGAGAAAGTAGCACTATTGTGGCACTATAGAAGCACTCATGTTTTGAAAAGCAGAAGGTGGAAAGAGAGCGAGAGAGAACCATGGATCATAGAGAAAGGGGGAAGAGAGATCTTTGATGGAGATCATGGAGGAGAAAGGTCTCGCATGCAAAAGTGTAGGCGATGAAGAACAAATTTTAGATGGAAATGAGAGAGAGACAGGGAGAGAGATAGAGAGAGAGAGAGAGAAAGAGAGAGGCAGAGAGAGAGAGTGTCATATCACAATATTGCGGTTCTGTAGCTCAATGAGAGAGAGAATGTGATGGAAGAAAGAGGCTTAGAAAAGAAGAATAAACGATTAAGGAAAGCCACCCTATTGACCACTTTATTATGTTGGGAGTGAACTTTGCATGTTCTACAAATGAAGTTGAGAAAACATATTGCAATCTTTCTCTAAAGTGTCATCCTCATGAAAATAATTTAATTTTTTACGCCCTAATAATAGAGATGGAAATTTACTGAAGGAAGTGGGAGATTAAGTTCCTATAATGCTAAAAAATTATTTAAGTTAATCGATAAGTCATTTGTAACACTTTCTGATCCTACAAAGAGTGTTCATTTATGACACAGAGGAGAAGAAGCATAAATGGAAAGAGAGAAAGGAGATACCGAGAATCATGGTAAAAAGCTTTGAAAGTACATATGAATTAAGTTGTCCTACTAAAAATTAAGAATGTACGCGTTGGTGCTTAAGGGGAAACCATGCATATGCTGATAAAGATTTCTCAAAAACTAAGGAATATATGTATATGAAAGCTATTGCAGATATTCATGTGGCTAACACCTAAAACTTTGTTAGAAGGATTTCATCACTCACATTGACAATCAGAAAAATTACAAGTTTCTTATAGATTGTGGATCTCTAAATCTCTTAAAAAACATGTTTTATGTGATTTGGTTGACCTCTCTCTTGCATACTTGGAGGCTGAAGAAAATTCAAGAACCTCTAATTGAATTTCGGACTTGTTGTTTGCACCTACCACTTAATGTCCATTTGCATCTTTATTTTCACTTAGTTCCATGTGTTTTGAAAACCTACATGTGTTGTGTGGTTGTGCGGGTACAAGACCCTATAAATAAGCACATTTAATATGTGCTTATGTATGTGTGTACCTAGGTATGAATGTGCATGTTAGAATGTGTCATGCATATGCATGTGTATTGATGTGGATGAGTAGGCGTATACCTATCTGTATGAAAAGTGTGAGTATATGTTTAACCTATGTGCCTATGTGTATGCATTAACCCTGAGAGCCTATATGTGTTTGAATATTTCTAAATTAATTATGGCTAAGTGAATATTGTGCTTCATAAGTGAGTATTTATATGATTATTTATGTGTGGTTATGTACTTATGATAGATCCTATACGAATAATTACCATCTGGGAGAAGCCCTAAGTATGAACACAATTGTATGTGTGAGATCCCTATGTCAGTCACCCTAATTGGGGAACCTTATGTGTGTTAAAAAGTCTAAAGAATTATGAATATCTTTCAAAAGATTTAGTATGAATATCTTTCAAAAGATTTATGCTTGTGAATGATTCTCTAAAGTATTTATGTAGATTGTGCGTATAAGTGAGTGGGTATGTGAATCGGCCTATGTGAATGCCTATGTGTGTATATTTAACTGTATGTGTTGGAATGTCAAATGTGTATTTATGAGTGCCTGTGCATATGTGAATATATGTGGTACGATATATTTATGTGTTCACTTTCATATGTGTGTTTATGATATGAGCATGCGTATGTATATGTGGGACAGAGAGAGAGAGAAAATGAGAAAAAAAGAGGAAACAGAGGGATAGAGAAAGAACTAAATAGATGTTATTCTGCAATTTTATTTTTGTTCAGTTTTCTTTTGTTTTTATGATGTAATTAGATCAGGTAATCATAAAGATAATTATATGTATTGTTAGCATAGTCTATTTAGTTCATTATTTAGTGATATGTTAGAAACTATTTAAGAATATAACTTAGCCATAGGATTAAAAAATTACAAAATTAAAGATATACTAAGAAAAATAAAATGAAAGGTCTATAAATGAATAAGAAAATCTACATCATTAATTAAACTAAAAGAAAAGAATTTATAGATATTAAAATGAAATATGAGACTCATAATGACTGTTTTATATCATAGTGCATTTTATTTATATTTGTACTAATGAGAGTTTTTTATTTCCTAAAGATTTTTGTTTACAGAAATACCCATAATCAAGAGAACTCAAGAGAAGAGATACTAATGATTTGATCTGAAGATTTTCAAGGATTTGAAGTGAATTGAAGAGGTATTTCATCGCACTATAGCCAAGAAGGCCAATCCACTTCGAGCATTAGCATTACACATCTGCACTGTAACAGAATATCATATTATTGTTTAGATCATTGAGCTAATTTTGAGCATAGTTTGTAGGAAGCACTATTATTATTCTCAATGGTTTTATTGCTTATAGACAATAAGAGCACTAAGATATATTTGGTAGACTTCAATGATTACATGCACACGTAAATGATCCATTTGTTTCAATTACAGTATTGAATAGGTCCAAGCTCGATTTCCTTTTACTGTAGAGTATAAATTGATTTTACACTAGTCCAAGAAGAAGAATATTATGCTTATCTATATTAAATTCATTCTCTAAATAAGTTCCCCTTTATTTGGATCTTGAGATAGTAAGTTCATGTCTTACTTCAGTGAGAAGGATTAAACTCTCATACACTTCTCCTATGCAAGGATATTAATCTTAATGAATGACCTTTAATGAAAAAGATCATGAATAGTGACATGAGTTGAGTATTTAATGATAAGATAACCCCTCAACAAATAAAGAATTGTTTTCTTAGAAGAAACTTTTGAGTTCATGAAAACAAAGTGATCTAACCAAGCTTGTTTACTTTGCAGCCATTGTTTGCTCTTATCACTTGAGGTCATTTGAAAGCACCAGGTATGTGTCATATTATCAACGGTTGACTTGATCCCTCAAACGAGCCCTTTCATGCCTACACCATTCAATCATGTTTGCATGTACAATAAACATATTTTATTTGCTTTACATGTGAAATGAACTTATACAATTGTCCATGCTTTGCATTTTACATTTAGAATTCTATTTCCAAAACAACGCTTGCTCTCATGAAATAGTCCTAACTTAAATAAGCGATCTCTTTGAATGCACTTTGACATAGAACTTTACAACAGTCAAAGGCATTGATTGTTTGAATGCACTTTGACATAGAACTTTACAATAGTCAAAGGCATTGATTCCTGATGTACTTACTTTAAACATAAGCATAAGAGATATGTTAGCAAATGCTGATGTAAAGAGAAAGAAAGAGAGAGAGAGGAAGAGAGAGAGAGAGAGAGAGAGAGAGAGAGAGAGAGAGAGATTTGATTTCTTCTTGTTTTGTTGCTATTTTTCAAAGACTATTTGATTGGATTACTTCTTATTTAAATAAAGAAAACTACGAATGAGTAAATATAGATTAGATCGCTTAAAAATTGATTAGTTTTTTCAAGTGTGTATTTTTTGTTCTAAACATTTTAATACTAAACATGCTTTTTCCATTATCTTCTTTCAGATTATGGAAGATTAAAGAGAAGTGAAGAGAGTTACATGAAAGTTTTAAGTAACTAGTAAAGAGTTTTAAAGAGGTGGTATTTTCGACATTGATCCAACATTGCACTTGCCCTAAGCACATTGTAGCGGAGTTCTTGACTATCATAGCTCTATCATCCATCATCACTTGGTGACGTATACCTTCTATTAAGATTTTTTGATCGACCTTATCATGATTAGATCTGATGTATTAGTTGATTAGAAGGAAAACCACATTGATTGTATACATTTAGTTATTGGATGTTGATGAACAGGGTTTTTTTCCTGTGGAGTTATTTTACTTTCATTTTGCAATCGCATGCTTGTTCTATGATAACCCCATTCTCCTAATTTAGGATCTAAGCATGAAAAGTGTTTTCTTAGGCCCACAAGAAGCCTCTCGATGTACTGCTCACTAGGAAGAGGTGTCCATCATCCGAAGCCCACTTGCCAAAATGAGTAATGCGATGCACCCCCTTGGCGCCGAATCCAAACCCTAGCCACTCATTCTGCCCACTTTGATCGACATCCCCCTAACACTATCCACTATGGCAAGCAGTTCTTTATAGTGGCTTTCATAGTTAATCTTTGGAGGGGAAAGTTTCTTTGAATGAAATGCACTTGGATGTAGGTTTCCATCATCTCCATACTAGGATAGAATGTCACCTAGGGCAAAGTCTGATCTATTTTCCTCTAGGCAAAAGGGCTTTTTAGAATTGGAACCAACTAGAACTAGAGCAGTGTGAATGTTAATTTCAAGGTCTAAGGGCTTGTTCTGCTTCTTCACTCCATGATAATTCTAGATTTCCTATAAGCTTGGGAAGAGGTGTCACTATATCTGAGTAATCTATGATCAGTATCTTGTAAAGCTTGGAAACTCTACAAAATATTGTATGCCTTGAACACATGAAGGTGGTAATAGGATTTACTAAACTAGATATTAGGTTGAAACATATGTGGTAATCATGGTCACTCAGTTGTACTGTTAATGGTGTGGTTTCCATGATAATATTCCTAGACGCTAGAGCTCGTCCATCTACTATCTAAGCTACTACTAGTATATTCTTCCAAAGTACTCGAATTCTATGTTTCTTAACCAATCCTTCATATTATCTCTTAAGCCCCATATAAATTAGCGTACGAAATAATCTTCGTTGCAAGTGAGATCATATATCAACTGCCTAAATTTTGTTGCATAGGTAGTGGTAGGGCACTTACATTGATGTAGCTTCCAACGTTTTGTTTTTTCCACTCTATTCATGTTTGCATCTCCAAATGTGGTGGTGAGTTCTCAAGGAAATCCCTCATACTTAAGATGTAGTGCCATGTTCTTCTCCAAGATTGGGGTGAACCATAATAATGCTTGGCCATATAGCAAATTTCAAATAAATGTGATCTTGGATGCCTCGTGAGGGTATTTGTCAAGTTGCATATAGATGTATAATTTTACTTTCAAAGATATCCATAAAACCTTGTGTGATCACCATCTAGCCTCTTTGGCATGCAAATCTTGGTTTGCTTTATGAAGGATGAACCAAGCCATTGATTCACTTGAATAATTCCTTGATTAGCTTGAACATTCGTGAATCTTTATTCTAACTCTTGGAGGAGTGTGCCTACATGCACCGAATGTCCCATCTCGAGTTGTGTACTGAGATGAGTTAGGTCCTCGATTTGTTGTTGGAGACTCTATGGTGATGTCACAATCTATTCATACGTGTTCTCCATGATGCCTTGTCTTGGATAAAAGCTATTCTTGCCAAAATATCGGGGGAGCACTAGATTGTACCTTCTGATTAGACTTGAAAATATTTCAAAATTACACTTTTGATTAAAAGATCACCTCAACAAGAGATGATACAAAAGATCCCACAACTTAGGAATATAGGTATGAAGCAAGATATTTGGATTCCAAGTCCTCCTTTCAAGGAGATGAACTAGATACAAGGAACAACTCGAGAGAATCTTGTACTATGAAATTAGAATAGGACAAGAGTGGATGTCCAAGATAGAAGACTAGAGAAGACTAGAGCAAAGGAAACGACTAGCTCTCAATTTGGAGGTTGAAAGTACTTGTTTATCATGACTCCTTCAAATCCCAAGACTAGCATTTGCAATAGTCAGTATGTATATATCCAACCCCTCCTTATATAGGTTTTCAAAGGTGGTTCATCAATGGCATGAATGATGATCTCATCAAAATTAATGATGATCTCATCAATGATTATCTCATCAATGATGATCTCATCATTGATGATCTCATCAATGATGGTCTCATGAGTGATGGTCTCATCAATGATGCCATCAATTCAAAACGTGATCTCTAGAATATATCAAAACTAAACAAGCATACAATTGAACTTAGGGTT
The DNA here is from genome assembly GCA_020310875.1 of Ceratopteris richardii. Classification (NCBI taxonomy): domain Eukaryota; kingdom Viridiplantae; phylum Streptophyta; class Polypodiopsida; order Polypodiales; family Pteridaceae; genus Ceratopteris; species Ceratopteris richardii. Next base: position 136,023,740 of record CM035428.1, on the reverse strand, counting down.
TACACACCTTCATGACACAATGGAAGCAAACGTTTTTCCAAATTTTGAACCGATCATGAGATATAGAAAGTCACATGGAATATGAGGTTCAAGATGGTTTCATATGTCCATGATGCAAACATATGAACAAATACCCACTTTGAGTGATGCGTTGAACAAGGAGATGGTTCTCATGTATAAGCACATTCCAAGCTATGTGGAAAGAGATAGAAAAAATGAAGTAATCCTAAAGCTTTGTGGAAAGCATTAAACTCCTCTCAAGGTAGGGCTTTGTGAAAAGATCTCCAATGTTATCATGTGTGAGAACATATGCCAGACTAATCTCTCCAATAGAGAATCTCTATTGCATTATGATAATGGTCCTCAGTGTTCTTTGTGTTAGCATGGAACAAAGGATTTCGCACAACTACAAATGCGCTCTAACTATCACCAAAGATGATGGTGGAAAAAATTGAACAACACCCAAATCACCCAAAGGTCTCTGAGCCCACACAAAAAATTCATTGTGAAAGCTACCCTATACTTGAGATCACAATTAGTAGTGGCCATAGTAGGGTGTTTTTGCTCAACCAAGACATGCATGAGCTACCAAACATGAAGCAACAACCACTAGTCGATACACTAGTGTCATAGCACCAAGCCTAGTCAAAGTTAGAAAATGCATGAAAATGTGGTGTTGGTGATCTCTCTGTGGGATAAAAGAATCCAAATATAGGATATAACTCAAGTAGTGGAAGATGCACTTAACCACTTGCCAATGCTTCACACCTTGAAAATGCATAAACGTGCTCATGTAAGAGAGAGTTAATTCATTATCTAGTTTATTTATCCATATGTAAATCAAGCATCCATTAGCCTATTGATAGACAACAAAATCAAATGCATCTCAAGCATCATGAAGAAAACCTTAAACCTATTTCCATAGAAGTGGAAATAGGTTTGCAATCTTCAAGGAAAAAAGTCTACCACAATGTGTCAATGTATATATATTTTTTTGAAACAGAATTATTCCCCCATCAACTCACATAAATTGAATGCCCAAATAATGATGCAAAAGCCTGAAATCTAACATCTCAAAAGATTCATGCAAATGACCCTCAAAATCATCCATATGCTTCTCATTACGAGTAGTGAGCAACGTGTCATCAACATACTCAAGCATGATGAAAAGCACATCATCTTCATGCTAAGCATATAAGGTGCTCTCAGTTGAAGTATTCTCAAAACCATGTGCAATCAAGTTGGCATGTATCTTTTCATATCAAGCATGTGGTGCTTGCTTTCAAACCATATAATCCCTTTGTCAACCTAGACATTTGGTTTAATGCCCTTTCTACAAACAACCTCGAGGCTAAAATACATACACTTCTTTATGTGAGGCACCATTCAAAAATGTAGTTTTAATGTCCAACTGATGCACATTCCAACCATGACAAGCTGCAAGGACACAAATTCTATGAACAATGGTCATTCAACAAGTGGGTGCAAAGGACTCATCAAAGTCAGCGCCTATCTCTTGAGCATAACCTTTTGCAATATGCCTGGCCTTATATGTGCCAATTTTTCCATAAGGATTTTGCTTCAGCTTGTATACCCATTTAATGCCAAAGGCCTTCTCACAAGGAGGCAAATCACATAAATACCATCTAACATTCTTCATAATTTCATCATATTCCAATTTCATAACAACCATCCAAATTTTTTAATCTTTCATTTTGTCAAACAAAAGAGGCTCTTTCTTATCATAAGGACTAGAGCCAGCCATCCAATAGCAATCTCATTGAAAGGAAGAACTACAAGAGCCTAAACATGTATGATATGATGGGGATGCATCTAATTTTCTATCTCTTAAGGTTTGCACAATCCATTTAGGCATACTTATTTCCTCCTCTATATGATCTCTCTCATGATCAAGTGCATAATGTAATTTGCATCAGAAAGGATGATCTACATCATCATGTAGAACTTGTAAAAGCTAAGAAATGGCCTCATTTGGACCATCACTTGAGTATCCACTTGTAAGAGGAGGCAACAAAGTGTCATACACATCTTTCAAGCTAGCTCATGTCTCCTTGGTACATGAACGTAATGGCTTCATTGCATCTTCCACAAAGAAAAGATCACCACTAACCAAAATGAATAAATTTTGTGGATGATACGGATGATAGCCTTTGCTTTCAGAATTGTACCCAACAAAATAACATTTCACAACTTTATTGTATAATATCTTGGATTGTTGATTAGGCACTAATGCATATGCTAGACAACCAAAGAGACACAAATGAGCAATAGATTCTTGTGACCATGCCAAGCCTCATATGGAGTAAGAGATTACAATGCTTTGGTGGGACACCGGTTTCAGTCCATATGCTACACAAATAACATCTTCAAGCCAGAAGCTTTATGGTAAAGCATTAGTTTTGACCATATACAGCGATGTTTGTTCTTTGATCAAATCCACTTTTTTAAAGGTGTATAAGCAACCATAGACTAATGTTTTATCCCAAATCTAACCACAATGCATAAAAATTAAAAGACATATACCCCCCCTCTCGATCCAAATAGGGGATGCCCGATCTACATGGTGATAGAATTTCAGCCATAACCAGAACATATTTGAAGCATGTAAACACTTTGAACTTTGCTTTCAATGGATACACTCATATTGTCCTCAAAAATCATCAAAAAAATCCACTAGGTAAAGGTATTTATGAAACAGAGGTGTCTACATAGGACCTAAGTTAGGACTATGGACAACCTACAATGTATGAGTAGCCCAAGCTCAACCTTCTTTAGGTAAGGAATAACCCTAGATTCTTCCCAAAATATAGACTTCATAGAAATATTTATAGGGTGCTTTAAGTTTGGGCAAACAGCACATCATATCAAATTTCTATAGGTGTAGCAAACTACCATAATCTTGATGATCAAATGTGCATGCCAAAGCTTTGCATATGAGATAGCGTGAAAATATTGAGCTGCACACATTCAATCATTCACACATTTCACATAGTTTATGAGCTTATAGAGCTCATGACATAAAATGGGAGAAGTAATATTGGCATCACCATTTGAAAGATAATGAATTTTACACCTCTCATCAACAGATTTGATAACCAAGCCAATCTTTGCTAATGTTGAAAATGACAAAAGAATTTTTTTGATCCATGGGACATATAGTGCATCTCAAAATGTGAAAGAACTATTATCAGCAATAATCAAAATGATCTTAACAAGTACCATTAGAGGAGAAGAGGCATTATTAGCACATGTGGTAGTATTCCTTGTATGGGTAGACTCAAAAGAGCTGAAGAAAGTATGCAATGAGGTAATATGTTTGGTTGCCATGCTATCAAAGTATCAAACATCTGAGTCTAATGCAGACATAAAGTGCTCATTAGAAGATGGGTCATCAGTAAACACCCACTCTTCCTTGTGCACAAGATTTACAGACTCATTTTATGATGTAGAATTGTCTGCAGATACCATTCTAGCCCCTTTCTTCCTTTCCTCTTTTGCAAACACTTTTGGAAAAATCTTTATGACATGATCATTTCCTCTATAGTATTTGCAAAATTGTTTCTACATTTTTTTTTTCTTCTCATCTTTGTCTTCCTTATTTGATTCTATAGAATTAGAAGATTTGTTCTTACTAATAGATGAGTTCCATTTACCCTTGCCCTTTTGATTAGCTAAGAAAGCTTGATCTACAACACTCATACTAGAACACTTTTGTCTGGAGTGATCTTCGTGCAACAAAACAAATATTAAGTCATCGAATGGTGAGCGTTTTGGATTGCCTTTCATCATCAATCAAAGAGTAGAAGAAAAATTTGGATATGAATATAAAAGACCATTAACAAGAGTCTACACAAGTGAACTATCTAGTAATAATTGATCATAAAAAATGAGTCGTTCCATGAAATCTTTGACCTTTGTCAAAAGAATATCCATATAATCTCCTTCATTCTTGTTCTCACTCTCCAACTATTTTCAAAGGTAAGCAACATAAGTCTCATTTCTTACCTTGTATAAAGTAGTACATGTGTGTTATGCATCCTTTACTAATTTGCAAGAGAGAGTGTGAGGGATATGGGTACGTTTGATATAAAACGCTATCAATGCAAGTTCGTGAGCATCTCTCCAATCCTATCAAAGTTGTTTTGTAGTAGTTACTATCTACATCACCTTCAATGACTGTATTTGTAGATGTACTAGGGCAATTTTCAATACAGTATAAAATATTCCACAACCCTTTCGCTACCAATACAAGACTCATCATATATGCCCATAATGGATAATTTATACGATACAACGTATCCTTAGCAACCAAGATAAGTAATACATCATTGGTTCTATCCATGGTCACTCACTAAAATACCTTGATGCAACATGAGTCTCATTTCTTACCTTGTATAAAGTAGTAAGTGTGTGCTAAGCATCCTTTAATAATTTGCAAGAGAGAGTGTGAGGGATATTGGCACATTTGATATAAAAAGCTATCAATTCAAGTGCATGAGCATCTCTCCCATCCCATCAAAGTTGTTTTGTAGTAGTTACCATC
>CM035428.1:136006676-136014176 GCA_020310875.1 Ceratopteris richardii | reverse complement strand
TTATGAACCTAAGCCACAAAGAAGGTAAAGAAGATGATCATTTGTTCTACATAGATTCAGGATGCTCGAATCATGTTGCAGGCAACATTGCTCTTCTATCTGACTTGGAAAGTCCAAAGCATAGACATGAAGTGCAAACAGGGGATGACACGAAGCACAATGTGGAGAAGATTGGTAATGTCAAAGCTTCCAATGGCAGGACAAACATTCTGAGTAAGGTTCTCTATGTACCCACTATCACTAAAAACCTAAGAAGTGTAGGCCAAATAGTTGAAAAAGGCTTGCAAGTTAGGTTCACCCAACATGGAGCTTTTGTGGAAGATCCATGTCAAGGCTTCAAGAAGATAGCCCGAGGTGAGAAGCATGGTAGGCTCTTTACTTTTGAAGTAGGAGATACGAGGAACATAGCTCTATTCAACTTTGGGTCTCAAACCCTAAGTGAGCTTGAAGTGTGGCATAAGAGACTTGCTCATGTGAATGAAAGAACCTTGAAGGATATATGCAGGGATCAAAGTGTTCTAGGACTGCCGAACATATCAAAGCAACACATGATCAACAGGTGTGATGCATGTCAGATTGGGAAGGCACAAAGACAACCATTCAACCACAAAGGCTACATCCACAACAACTTATTGGACTTAGTACATACAGATGTATGGGGACCAAGTCAAGAACCTTCATTGGCAGGATCAAGGTACTATGTCTCATTTATTGATGACCATAGTAGGTGGACTGTTCTATACTTTATCAAGAGTAAGAATGAAGTGTTTGATTGCTTCAAGAAGTATCTTGCACATGTGGAGAATCATACAGGTAGATCACTAAAGAAGCTCAGATCTGATGGAGGGGGAGAATACTTCTCCAAAGATTTTGATGAGTTCTTGCAGGATAAAGGTATCAAAAGGGAAGTGACTACCAGGTACTCTCCTCAACTAAATGGAATTGCAGAGAGGAGAAACAAGACATTGGTTGGATCAGCCCGAACAATGCTTGAAGAGAAGAAGTTGTCACATTATCTATGGGCAGAAGCTATTTCAACTGCAGTGTACCTTGTCAATCGACTACCATCCAAATCACTTCAAGGTATGACTCCTTATGAAGCATGGCATGGAAGAAAACCTAGTCTTGGACATTGCAAGGTTTTTGGTTGTTTAGCTTATGTTCATGTACCATCACAAATAAGAGGTAAGCTAGATGAAAGGGCAACAAAGGCAGTGTTTATTGGATATGATTCAGCTCAGATGGGTTACAGGTTCTTCAATCCTTCAACCAAGCAATTCACTACAAGTAGAGATGTTGTGTTTGAAGAACACAGGTCTTGGTATGATGAAGACAAACAAAAGGTAACACTACCATATGATCTTGATTCTGACTCTCATCAATTAGGAAGGAAGCATGATACACAGGTCCAGGATCCAAGAAGTGATACAGACGATGACCAAGATGAAAGAGAAAGGGATTACAAGCTATGGAAGTCAAGAGGCAAAGCAAAGATGCAAGAGGTTGGAGAATGCTCCAAACAAGCACCTAGAAGATCAGCAAGAGAGAAGAAACAACCAGAAAGGTATGGATATGATTCCACATTTGTTACAAAGCATTCAATCTACTTGGCAAAAGACTCTATTTCAGAGGAACCCTCAACCTATGAAGAGGCAAAGGGAAACCCTAATTGGGAGAAGGCCATGAACGAAGAGATAGATGCATTGAAGGAAATGGACACTTGGGATTTGGTTCCAATGTCACCGAATCAAAAGGTAATTGGTTGTCGATGGGTATATAAGGTTAAAAGAAATTCAGATGGATCAGTTTGCAGGTACAAGGCAAGATTATTTGCCAAAGGATGCTCACAAACTCATGGTATAGACTATGAGGAAACATTCTCACCAGTTGCAAAGATGACTACAATCAGGACATTGATAAGTGTAGCTACTGCAAGGAATTGGAGACTCCTCCAACTTGATGTGAAAAATGCATTCTTAAATGGTTGGATAAGTGAAGAGGTATACATGTCACAACCACCAGGTTTTGAAAACCCTAATCATCCATTTTATGTTTGCAGACTTAAGAAAGCATTGTATGGATTGAAACAAGCTCCAAGAGCTTGGAATTACAGGTTGGTTACATATCTTCAAGACCAAGGGTTCAAAGCTAGCAGCTCCGATCCTTCTCTATTCATCAAAAGGGATCACAATGAGGTTATCTATCTATGTATATATGTAGATGATATTATTGTGACAGGTGATGATCTAAATGGCATTCAAAGGATCAAGAGACACATGCAAGAGGAGTTCAAAATCAGTGACCTAGGTGAGCTCACATATTTCCTAGGTATGCAGGTGATATATACAGATGAAGGAATGTATTTGACTCAAAGAAGATACATTCAGGATCTTCTTCTCAAGTTCAAAATGGAGAACACTAAACCTGCATGTACACCTTTGGAGATGAATCATAAACTTAGTGTTTATGAAGGTGAGAAAATTGAAGACATTAAAGAGTATCAAAGCTTGGTAGGTAGCTTGATATATGCTACTCACACAAGGGCAGACATCTCATATAGTGTGGGAGTGCTTAGTCAGTTCATGCACTCACCGAGAAGACCACACATGGATGTGGCTAAGAGAGTACTTAAGTATCTCAAAGGTACAATCAACGAAGGTATATTCTATCCTTACTCTTCCGATTTGGATATCAAAATCTACTCAGATGCAGATTGGGTAGGAGCTAAGGATGATAGAAAAAGTACATCTGGTTACTTAGCATTTGCAGGTTCGAAGCTAGTGTCATGGAGTTCCAAGAAGCAACCAACAATTGCTTTATCCTCAATTGAAGCAGAGTATAGAGGCTTGACCATAGCAACTCAAGAGGCAATATGGTTAAAAGCATTGTATACAGATTTGGGACTTGTGAGTTCCAAACCTCACATATTTGGAGATAATCAAGTAGCAGATATGATGACAAAGGCACTTGATGGAATAAAGCTTTGTAGATTCAAAGCTATGGCAGGTATTCAACCTATCAGAGAATGAAGACTCAAGCATACTTTAGCTTGAGGGGGAGCTGTTGGAACATCAAGCTTACACTATGCTTGAGGTGGATTTGATCTACATCAAAGGCTATCGCGTCGAAAGAATATCCGTTGGAGAGTTCTTTTTCATATGCTCATTTATTGTATTTTTTGAGAATATTTTGATGGCTCATTTACCGTTGTAAAAGCCTTGAGTTGTACACATGTAAAGGTACAAATATAGGGCCAAAATCCCACGAAATTTTGGTGGTTGAAGTTGCATTCAATCAAGCAATCAATCACCTAAAAGTAGATCAATCAAGATCTTCACTTTTCCTAGATTGTAGGGAAGTGAATTGATTCCCTCCAACAACCATTCCCACCTTCATTTGAATTCAAATTCAAGTTGTAAAAGTCGCGGAACACTCCTAGAGGCTATATAAGGAGTTGAAATCACTTGTACATTACATGGAAGCAATATACATACACTTGTGACCATCATTGTCTTGCTCCTTCAATTTTCTGCATCATCTTCTTCGCCAAGAGTAATCTTGCAGAGGCTGCTGCTCTCTCCTCAGAGCTCCAAATTGAGTGAAAAAGGACTCATTGGAAATTTATCAGTGTCTAGTTTATGCCTGTAAATTTTCAAAGCATTTGGTTCCGCAGATTTGGAGACATCTCAGTTTTTCTGCCTCGGGGTCAATCTCTGCGTATTCCTGAAAAATAGGAGGTACCACCGGTGAATGTCGCATTCATTCCTATAGCATATTTTGCTTATTCCTTATACTTTTGTGCATTCCATACACTCAACCCTATGTGTATCACTCCCATAAAATGATTTTTTCTAATTGTAATCACGCTGGTCGCTATGGGCATTTGAAGTTCATTGTCTCTTCCATAGATAGTAAGTTTTTTGAGCTAGTCGACCCGCGAACCTATCTGTTTTGTATCGACTCATTCTCCTTGATGCTCCAAGGTACATAGTGTGTTTCTTTGCACTTATAGCATGCCTATAAGGTCTATTTGAGTCTCCAAAAGCTCAAGGGCTGGTCTTGTGCCGGTTGGCTTGACCAAACTTCATCACTTTGAAACGCACTTTTCTACCTTGGACAAGCTTCTCCAAGTTCTTTCAGGTTACATGGGAGAGAGAGAGAGAGAGAGGGATGGGGGGAGAGAGAGAGAAGGGAGAGGGAGAGAGAGAGAGAAAAAGAAAAAAAAAAAAAAGAGAAGGGGTCATCCAAAAGGAAAAATAAAAAAGGAGGAGGGATAACACGACATGGAAATAGAGAATGAGAGGAAAAGATTTATTAATTTAGCTTCTTCTAAAGCAAGGCACTTACTACTAGATATGATGACTCTCTTTGGAGCCAAAAAGATCAACAATGATTAATTTCCTCTTCCTTATTGTGGGAAGATAAGACCCTTTGACTATTGCATACTCAGACCATTTTTGTTTGGAACATCTAGATCCTCGTCTGGTACCTTATCATATTTCTTAATGTTCACCTTCAAATGGCATGGATTTGTGAAGATTCTCTGATAGTGCCTTGCAAAGAGTCCTGGAGAAGCCTTGCCTATTTTGAATCACTTGATTGGAACGTGGTTTTTATCATCAAGTAGCACATTTATATAGTTCCCCAAAACAAAGAAAGAGTTATTTGTTGCTAGTAGCTACATATCATGATGAACAGACATTGCATAATTTGGTGACAACGATGCCCTCTTATGATTTGGAGGAACTACCCTACATGATCAAATATTATTTGTAATGACTATGTGCAACTACAATAGATTTCAAGCACTTGCTCCTTCATTAATTCTGTGTTGGAAATGAGGGGTATCTATATGATGCAAACAAGTCACCAAGAAATGCCCCGCCTCATGCATGCACCCATCCTCCACATATCTATTATGAACGATTATGACATTCTCTTCTCTAGAGATTGCCAAATCAAGTCTTGGCACTTTGGTAGTGCCACTACTCGTTTTATTTGCATATTCAATCAAACAAAATGAACTGAAGGAATTGAAACGAGGTGGAATCTAGTATGTATAGTGAGTGATTTGGTTCTATCCGATAGAATTAGACTTAATTAGACTCTGCCTTAGAAGTGTTATCCAAGAGTTTCTTGTCCTTTTCAAAATCCTTTAGTTTAGCCCTTGAGTGTTGACCATAAGTCCTTTTGTTTACTTTTGTTCTCATGTCATCAAACCTCTTTAAAGTTGTAACATCACTCTTTCTGATTCTCTTCCAAGCCATAGTAGCCATATTGTTGGATGCTTCGACCTTTGTTATTGCATTCCTCTTTAAGGTAGTAGGCATACCTTGCAAGTGAGGCTTTTTCCTCTAGTGAAATTTTTCATCTTGAGGGTGCTTCCCTCTCAGTTTTTTTTTTTTCTTCCTAGGCTGATTGTATTGATCATTTGATCTTACCTTAGAAATGTGTCTTCCTAGTACCATAATCCCATTGCTCTATGATTTGTTGAATTGATGATTGTGTTTCTCTTCAAATTGCACATCTTGCAAGAGTGATTCAATTGAATAAATTGGAATAGACTGACTTTATGATGAATTCCTTTCAAGACATCCTCAATATTTACCTCTTGAGTATTTTCCTGAGGACAAGATGGTTGCTCCTTCAATGAAGTTCTCTCTATGTCGTGAGCTTCTTTGATGGCCACTCCTTCCTCAAAATTAGCCCTCTTGGATTCTTCTCTTTCCTTGACTCCATGTTGCTCCTCTACACATGTAGTTGCTTGCCTAGCCCTAGTCATCATAGGTAGTGTGGATGATGAAATATCATAAGATTTTGGGGCCATAGCTTCTTCATTTTGAGTCGCGGTGATCATATGGATCTGAGTGGGGGCTTGCGAGGACAATGCCTTGTATAATGATCCTTGGCATCTAGGCAATGTTGACATGGAGGTGTGCCCTCTAGAAAGGAGCACCTATTCTCCATATGACCATACTCTCCACAATGATAACACATTAACCGTCTAGTGTATCTATGTCCAATTTGTCGATTCTCCTCTCTATTATGTATATTTGATGTACCAAAATAAAAAGTGTTAGGAACTTGATTGTTACCTCTCCCCTGGGCTCCCTTGAGGGAATAGCAATCACAAGCCTCATTGCCACGTTTATTAAAAATTTGGCAACTTACTCTGTTGGGCCAACTTATGTGAGAGTGACCACCGTTGTTCCATGTGGTATACCAAACTTGCCTTCGGATGTCCTGACAGGTCTATAAATCCTCCATTTCGTGGTGACGTGCAACCACTAGATCTTCCTTCTATAGCATGGGTGGTGAGACAATCTTTTCTTCATTTCTACTTCACTACATCTTTAGCTCTTCTATGTTGCTTGATTGGCACAAGATTCTTCACATAATTTGCCTGCATCCTTCCTTCAAAGTGCATCCTAGCCTCTTCTATGTGAGAGGTAATTGTTACAAAGTCGTTTAGAGTGGCATCGATTCTGAGAGATTCCCGAAGCTTATGCTAAGACAACCTAGGAAGAGCGTTTTCAATCCACATTTTGACCAAGAAATCAGCTGGTGCATACAATAACTGGGTGATGTCTGCTTTATTATGAGTATGTAGTTCATGAAATAATTCATCTCGGCATAATGTGAGGTTCTTGAGTTGATCTAAAGCTCGCTTTGAGGAGTCACGCAGTCTTAATGTTTGTGACAATAAAGTCTTCAATGCTTTTTAGGTGGTGAAATGCAGGTCTGCATATAAGCTATACCACTTGTCTACCATACCTTACAATGTAGAAGAAAATAGCACTAGCATTGTGTCCTCTCAATTTTGAAGTCCAAAACTACGACATAAGGAGATAGATCTCCTCACATGGTCATCTGCATCTTCATATGCTGATCTCTTAAAGGTAGGGAATTTAATGTTTAACCTTGAGAGTAGGTTTGAAAAGGTCCTCCATTGGTGCTTGTACTTCCTCTGAAGTCTCTGATGAGAAATCCAATATCCTTCTATGCTTTTGCATTGAGAGTGGGGTTTAAGTCAAATCAGTAGACAAACTTAAGGGTAGAGGGCAGCTAAGTCAACTAGCCAAAGGTAAAGATGACTTCTTGAGGCTCCTTCGTACACAAACTGGCTCTTTTTCTTCTTGAGTGTTGGTCATTTACCTACTCGCAAGATGCAAAAATCAAGAAAGAATAATGCAAAAAACAAGTATTTATTGCACTAGGTACCTCACACAAAAAATGCAGGTGTCCCATCGGGCATGCCAAACTGTAGACGAGGTACTTGGATATCCAACTTGGACAAATATCAAACTGTAAGGGAAGCTATGTGTCACATAATTCTAGTAGGAGATGGTTGAACCACACCTTAAGATAGAGGATTAGGAAGTAATCCTTAACTATGGCTTTCGAGGCAAGTGGTTAGCCCATCGCACTCCTAACTGGGAGGTTGTGAGTTCGATCCCCGACATTGGTATCAAAGCCTAGTTGTGAAATCAGGCTTGGTCG
>CM035428.1:135996676-136001676 GCA_020310875.1 Ceratopteris richardii | reverse complement strand
GTATATCTGGAGTCAAAGAGGGCTGGTACAAAGCAGCATTAGCAGTACCAACTCAATCTTCTGAGTGTATCCAACCATTTTCTCCCAACAGTGGTATCAGAGCAAATAAGGTAACATGGGAGATGGTTTTCCTTCATTCATTGACAAATTGGACAGGAACAATTACCAAGCATGGTCTCTGAGGATGAAGACCTATCTACAAGGAAGAAGCTTATTTGGATTCATATCAGGAGATGAGGAATTGCCCTCATTCAAAGCTAGAGGCCTACCCACCAAGGAAGAACAAGAGAGGCTCAACACATGGTGTGCAAAAGATGCATTGGCAAGGTCATATCTTCTTAACTCTATATCTGATTTCCTTTTACCTCACATAAGGAATTGCAAGACTTCCCAAGAAACTTGGGAAACCTTGTCAACATATTTTTCATCAAGTACAAGGGCCAGAAAGAATCAACTATGGATTGAATTCACTACTCTTAGGAAGCAATCAAAGCAATCAGTTTCAGACTTTGTCACTAGGGTCAAAGACATTGCAGACCAGCTTGCAAGTATTGGAGAGGAGATTGAAGAGGAACAAATAGTAAGCTAGGTAATCAATGGACTAAAAGCTGATGACAAATGGGAGAGCTTTACCACAGCAATGGACCTATACATGGACATACATGCTCGTGATCTAACAACTCTGATTGGTCAACTCTTCACACATGAAGCAAAGCTTACAAGGAATGGAGAGCAATCAAAAGGTAACAACCCCTCTGCTTTATACACTGATAAGAAGATTAAGGATAAAGGTAAAGGGAAGAAGCAAGAAGAAGGCTCTACCTCCCAAGCTAACTATGCAGGGAGAGGTAGATCTTCAAGAGGTAGAGGTAGAGGAGGTAAGTCAGGTAGGGGTAGACACTACAACACATCACCATGCAACATTTGTGGATTGTCTAACCATACCACAGATGAGTGCTACAGAAACTATAAGAATCAGAGAGGAAGAGGCTATCAAAGAGGTGGATACTCTCAAGGGAGAGGCAGTTTCAACCAACACCAAGGCTACAATGGATACAACAATCAGTACAACAACAATTACAATCACAACCACAATAGTAACTACCAAGGTGGATTCAGAAATAGAAGGGATTACAACAACTACACAGAGGAGCAAGATGACTCCCTATTGATCATGAATATGACCTCCAAGGCAGGTACAAATGATGATCATTTATTTTATATTGATTCAGGGTGTTCTAACCATGTAGCTGGTAATGTGGCACTACTCTCTGATTTGGAAGAACCCAAGGGCAAACATCAAGTGCAGACAGGTGATGATACTAAGCATTCTGTTGTAAAGATTGGTAATGTAAAGACTAGTGATGGTAATCAGAACTTATTGAGGAGAGTACTTTATGTCCCAACTATCACCAAGAACTTAATGAGTGTAGGTCAGATTGTGGAAAAAGGTTTATAGGTCAGGTTCAATCAACATGGAGCATATGTGGAGGACCCAAGACATGGATTCAAAAGGATAGCCAAGGGAGAAAAATCAGGTAGATTATTTACTTTTGAGCTAGAAGACACCAAAAATATTGCTTTATACAATTACAAGGATCAAACACTTTCAGAATTGGAAATTTGGCACAAGAGGTTAGGTCACATAGGTGAAAGGACCTTAAAGCAAATGTGCAGGGATCAATGTGTGCTTGGGATACCTAATGTATCCAAGCAACACATGATATACAAGTGTGGAGCTTGTCAATTTAGTAAGTCACATAGATTACCCTATTCAAAGAAAGGTTTTATGCATGAAGACTATCTGGAGTTGGTGCATACAGATGTTTGGGGACCTAGCAAGGAACCCTCCATTTCAGGATCAAGGATTATGTGTCCTTCATTGATGATTATAGCAGATGGACTATGTTATACTTTATGAAGCACAAGGATGAAGTATTTAATTGTTTCAAAAGATATCTTGCACTAGTTGAAAATCAAACAGGAGGAACTTGAAGAGGCTAAGGTCAGATGGAGGAGGTGAGTACTTCTCAAATGAGTTTGAAGATTTCTTGCAGGAAAGAGGCATGAGAAGGGAGATAACTACAAGGTACTCACCTGAACAAAATGGAGTAGCTGAAAGAAGGAATAGACTTATTGTTGAAACAGCTAGGTCTATGCTTAATGAAAAGAAGTTACCAAATTATCTTTGGGCAGAGAGTGTATCTACTGCCACCTATCTCATTAACAGGTTGCCATCAAAGTCACTTGATGGAATGGCACCTTATGAGGCTTGGCATGGTAAGAGACCATCATTGGATCATTGCAAAATATTTGGTTGTATTGCATATGTGCATATTCCCTCACAGGTAAGGGGAAAGCTAGACCCTAAAGCTGAAAAATGTATCTTCATTGGTTATGACTTGAACCAGAAAGGGTACAGATTCTACAACCCCTCAAACAAAGGTTTCAAGGTAAGCAGAGATGTCATCTTTGATGAGAATGACTCATGGTATGAAAATGAATGCAGGAAGGTTAGTCTACCTTATGACATGGAAGAAGACTTCCCAAAGCTCACCAAGGAGGAACCAATCCAGAAAGAAGACTCAAGTTCAGATGATGATGACACAATCAACCTTGAGGAATTCAAGGCATGGAAGTCCAAAGGAAAGATGAAAATGAAGAAGCTAGAGGATATACCAGAATCCTCAACTCAAGCAATGAGGAGATCTCAGAGAGAAAGTAAGAAGCCTATCAGATATGGGTATGACACTTCTCTTGTAACTAAGCATTCTGTATATCTTGCAAAGGATCTATTGAATGAAGAACCAGGTACATATGAAGAGGCAATCACCAAACCAGAATGGAAAGAAGCTATGGATGAAGAAATAGAGGCTCTCAAGGAGAGTGACACATGGGACTTGGTACCCAAGAGGGACTCTATGAAGGTGATAGGATCCAGATGGATCTACAAACTCAAGAGAAACTCTGATGGTACAATCAACAGGTACAAAGCTAGGTTGGTAGCCAAGGGCTTTGCACAAACCCAAGGCATTGATTATGAGGAGACATTTTCTCCTGTGGCTAAGATGCCAACAATCAGAATTTTGGTGAGTGTAGCTGCATCCAAGAATTGGAACATGTACCAATTAGATGTCAAGAATGCTTTCTTGAATGGATGAATATCTGAAGAAGTCTACATGTCACAACCACCTAGCTATGAAGATCAAGAAAAGGTAAATCATGTTTGTAAATTGAAGAAGGCTCTATATGGCTTGAAGCAGGCACCTAGAGCATGGAATTACAGGTTGACAACCTATCTCCAAGACCAAGGATTTATAATGAGCAAGGCAGATACGCCATTGTTTATCAAAAGGAACAATTCAGAGGTAATCTATCTCTGTGTTTATGTTGATGACATCATCATTACAGGCAATGATGTCAGTGGGATTAGACACATCAAAGGACAAATGATGAAGGAATTCAAGATCAATGATCTTGGATTATTAAAGTACTTCTTAGGTCTTGATTGATCTATACAAACTCAGGTATCTTTATCACTCAGAAGAAGGATATTCAAGACATGTTGAAGAAGTTTAATTTGCAGGATGCTAAAGTCTCAAGCACTCCAATGGAGGTCAACCTAAAGCTTAGTGCTCATGAAGGTGATGAAGTCCAAGACATTACAGGATACCAAAGTATGGTAGGTAGTCTGAATTATGCTACCTTAACCAGAATTGACAAAGCATATGGTGTGAGTGTGCTAAGCCAATTCATGCACAAACCAAGGGTACCTCACCTAGAGGCAGCAAAGAAGATCTTGAAGTATCTAAAGGGAACTCAGAACCATGGTTTGTACTTTCCTTATACATCAGATATTGATATTAAAGTATATTCAGATGCAGATTGGGCAGGATGCAAGGATGATAGGAGGAGCACATAAGGATACATATGTTTTGCAGGTGATAAACCTATTTCTTGGTCAGCCAAGAAACAACCTACAGTAGCTTTGTCATCTATTGAAGCAGAGTATAGAGGGCTAGCAAATGCCACTCAGGAAGCTATCTGGTTAAAGCTTTTGTATACAGAGTTAGGCCTATACACAAGGCCTCCAATTATCTTTGGAGATAACACAAGTTCTCTTCACCTTGCAGCTAATCCAATATATCATGCTAGAACCAAACACATAGAGGTTCATTACCACTATGTGAGAGAAAAGTTGCTTAGCAAAGACATTTAGTTGACTTATGTGTCCACTAATATGCAATGTGCAGATTTACTCACTAAAGCTGTGGATGGAAACAAGTTATGCAGATTCAAATCCATGATTGGATTACAGGATGTGATTGAAGAATGAAGATGAAGACTTGGACCAAAATGTTTGGCTTGAGGGGGAGCTGCTGGTGCAATTCAAGCCTTCACAATTTGGCTTGGATACTATCTTGAAGACTCAACATGTGAGAAGGACTATAGGAACTTATGCTTATAAGTTCTTACCATTTTATCTCTTGTAAAAGTCTTAGTGACTTGGCATGTTATGTAATCACACCTAATTGATTGGAAGTTGTGGAAAAGGTTGTTGATTAATTGAGAGAATATCTCAATCAACTTTTAGGTGAAAGATTCTAGGAGATTGATTTGAATTCAAATTCAAATCATCACTCAATTCCTATAAAAACTACAAGGAAAAAGTCGCGGTTGTTCTTCACCATTCCTGAGGCTAACATCTGTGATTATTGAGTGTGTGAGGTCTACTCCATAGCCTACACCTCTGAGTACCATTTGGCTATGTGTATCATGCCAATGGGAATGTACATTTACATGATCTAATACAAATACTTACATTAATCTACTTTGTGATTCTCTGAGTATACACTCCAAGTCTGTCAACTTTCAAGAGGCATATCTTAGTGCCTACTCAACCAAATCAAGTGATTCAAGGCTTGTTGGAACCAACTCAAAGCACTCTACAAGACTACAAAGTTTGAAGAAGTTTGGTTCAGCCATTTTCGAGAAATTGT
>CM035428.1:135756488-135978988 GCA_020310875.1 Ceratopteris richardii | reverse complement strand
GTCAATCTCCTTTTCCATGAGCTTCTGGCTGATGAAGTGGTAATGCACCTCTATGTGTTTGGTTCTTGCATGGAAAATAGGGTTTGGTGCTAGATGCATGGAACGTACATTATCTCCAAATATGTGAGGTTTGGAACTCACAAGTCCCAAGTATGTTTACAATGCCTTTAACCATATTGCCTCTTGAGTTGCTATGGTCAAGCATCTGTACTTTGCTTTAGTCAAAGATAACACAATTATGGGTTGCTTCTTGGAACTCCATGAAACTGGATTTCAACTTGCGAATGCTAAGTAACCAGAAGTACTTCTTCTATCATCCTTAGCTCCTGCCTGATCTGCATCTAAATAGATTTTGATATCCAAATATGAAGAGTAAGGATAGAATATACCTTCGTTGATTGTACCTTTGAGATACTTAAGTAGTCTCTTAGCCGCATCCATGGGTGGTCTTCTCAGTGAGTGCATGAATTGACTAAGCACTCCCACACTATATGAGATGTCTGCCCTTGCATGAGTATCATATATCAAGCTACCTACCAAGCTTTGATACTCTTTAATGTCTTCAATTTTCTCACCTTCATAAACATTAAGTTTATGATTGATCTTCAAAGGTGTACTTGGAGGTTTTGTGTTCTCCATTTTGAACTTAAGAAGTAGATCCTGAATGTATCTTCTCTCAGTCAAATACATTCCTTCATCTGTGTATATCACCTACATACCTAGGAAATATGTGAGCTCACCTAGGTCACTGACTCTGAACTCCTCCTACATGTGTCTCTTGATCCTTTGAATGCCATTTAGATCATCAGGTGGTTCTGACATGTGTACATGTTCACTTATCCAACCATTTAAGAATGCATTTTTCACATCAAGTTGGAGGAGTCTCCAATTCCTTGCAGCAACTACACTTATCAATGTCCTGATTGTAGTCATCTTTGCAACCAATGAGAATGTTTCCTCATAGTCTATACCATGAGTTTGTGAGCATCCTTTGGCAACTAATCTTCCCTTGTACCTACAAACTGATCCATCTAAATTTCTTTTAACTTTATATACCCATCTGCAACCAATTAGCTTTTGACTCAATGACATTGGAACTGAATCCCAAGTGTTCATGTCCTTCAATGCATCTATTTCTTCTTTCATGGCCTTTTCCCAATTAGGGTTACCCTTGCCTCTTCATAGGTTGAGGGTTCCTCTAAAATTGAATCTTTTGCCAAGAAGATTGAATGCTTCCTAACAAATGTAAAATCATATCCATACCTTTCTAGTTGTTTCTTCTCTCTTGCTGATCTTCTTTGTGCTTGTTTGGAGCATTCTCCAACCTCTTACATCTTTGCTTTGCCTCTTGACTTCCATAACTTGTAATCCTTTTCCCTTTCATCTTGGTCATTTTTTATATCACTTCTTGGATCTTAGACCTGTGTATCATGCTTGCTTCCTAATTGATGAGAATCAGAATCAAGATCATATGGTAGAGTTACCTTTTGTTTGTCTTCATCATACCAAGACCTATGTTCTCCAAACACAACATCTCTACTTGTAGTGAAGTGCTTGGTTGAAGGATTATAGAACCGCTAACCCACTTGAGTTGAGTCGTATCCAATAAACACTACCTTTATTGCCCTTTCATCTAGCTTACCTCCTATTTGTGATGGTACATGAACATAAGCTAAACAACCAAAAACCTTGCAATGTCCAAGACTCAATTTTCTTCCATGCCATGCTTCATAAGGAGTCATGCCTTGAAGTGATTTGGATGGTAGTCTATTGACAAGGTACAAAGCAGCTGAAATAGCCTTTGCCCATAGATAATGTGGCAACCTCTTCTCTTCAAAGATTTTTTGGGCTGATCCAACCAATGTCTTGTTTCTCATCTCTATAATTCTATTTTGTTGAGGAGAGTACTTGATAATCACTTCCCTTTTGATACCTTTGTCCTTCAAGAACTCATCAAACTCTTTCGAGAAGTATTCTCCCCCTCCATCAGATATGAGCTTCTTTAGTGATCTATGTAAATGATTCTCCACATGTGCTAGATACTTCTTGAAGCAATCAAACACTTCATTCTTTCTCTTTATAAAGTAAAGAATAGTCCATATACTATGGTCGTCAATAAATGAGAGATAACACCTTGATCTTTCCAATGAAGGTTTTGACTTGGTTCCCATACATCTGTATGTACTAAGTCCAATAAGTTGTTGTGGATGTAGCCTTTGTGGTTGAATGGTTGTCTTTGTGTGTTCCAAATCTGACATGCATCACACCTCTTGGTCATGTGTTGCTTTGATATGTTCGGTAGTCCTAGAACACTTTGATCCTTGCATATATCCTTCAAGGTTCTTTCATTCACATGAGCAAGTCTCTTATGCCACACTTCAAGCTCACTTAGGGTTTGAGACCCAAAATTGAATAGAGCTATGTTCGTGGTTTCTCCCACTTCAATAGTAAACAACCTACCATGCTTCTCACCCTTGGCTACCTTCTTGAAGCCTTGACATGGATCTTCCACAAAAGCTCCATGTTGGGTGAACCTAACTTGCAAGCCATTTTCAACTATTTGGCCTACACTTATTAGGTTTTTAGTGATAGTGGGTACATAGAGAACCTTACTCAGAATGTGTGTCTTGCCATTGGAAGCTTTGACATTACCAATGTTCTCCACATTGTGATTTGTGTCATCCCATGTTTGCACTTCATGTTTATGCTTTCGACTATCCAAATCAGATAGAAGACCAATGTTGCCTGCAACATGATTCAAACATCCTAAATTAGAACAAATGAACATCTTCTTTACGTTCTTTGTGGCTTAGATTCATGAGAAGTAATGAGTCTTCATGTGTTTGATCTTTTGAATAGTTTTTGTAGTCCCTTTTATTATATCCTCTATTGTTATTGTTGAAGTTATATCCACCTCTGCCTGTATTGCTACCATATCCACCTCTTCCACTTCCTTTCTGGGTCTTCCCTTTGAACCAACAATTTTGAGTGGTGTGGTTGGTCTTATCGTAGATGGCACAAGATTGAACATTCTAACCTCTGGCTTTGTCTTGCTTTGGTCCTTTCTTCTTCCCTTTCCACTTGCTTTTGCGTATGAAGTTGGCTTGGAAAGTATCTTCTTCATCTTCTTCCTTCTTCTTGTCTTTCTGCTACTTATCCTTCTTATCTGCATATAGAGCACTAGTTGGATTACCATGATAGGAGTTACCTTCCTTTATGCTATTGTTGGCCTCTTGATTGAAGAGTTTTCTAAGAAAGATGTTGAAGTGTGAACACTACAACATATGAGGGGCATACCGACGCTGCATATACCGATGCTCACACTCGGCGTCGGTATGGGCGTTGGAAAATGTCACTTAGAGATACCGACGGTCAAAAGACTATCGATATGACTGTTTTAAATGGATCGTCGGTGTGGCCCACAGCTGTCGGTATATGCATCGATATGAGCATTGCTATGAGTGTCGGTATAAGCATCCGTAATTTACTAGAAAATACCGATGCCCACACGGACGCATATACTGACACATATATTGAGGGTGATTTTAAACATACCACACCCGAGAGCAAAACTTCACATTTTTGCGCATGTTTGATTATTGTTGGTCTTCTGTCGAACTTGCGCGCGCGAACCAAATTGCGACCTGCATTGTATTGTGCACACACACACAGATCTCTCTCTCTACACACACACACTCTCTCTCGGCTTAGATCTCACATCTTGGTAAGTGTTGCGCGTACTGTTAGCATTTGTGTTTCTCTATGCTTTAGGTTCTATAATTTCTCTTTTCTTTGATTTTGCAGAAGTTCTTTGGCGTTGATTGTTTGGAATTCGATAATAGGCAACATACATTACGCTTTGACGACAATGATCCAAAAGAGAGACATACTTGTAAGTGATTGTTTTTATTCTCTATTGATAGAGAGAGAAGGAGAGAGAGAAAGAGACATGAGAGAGAGAGAGAAAGAGAGAGAGAGAGAGAGAGAGAGAGAGAGAGAGAGAGAGAGAGAGAGAGAGAGAGAGAGAGAGAGAGAGAGAGAGAGAGAGAGAGAGAGAGAGAGAGAGAGAGAGAGAGAGAGAAAGTGAGAGATAAAGAACAGTGAAAGAAAGGAAGATAGAGATAGGAAAATAGAGCATACATACACACAAACACATACACACACATTTACACATTTACACATGCATACATACACACATACATGTACACACATGCATGCTTACATACATACACCTATACACACATGTATGCTTACATACACACACATATACACACATGCATGCATACACATACATACAAATTTACACACATGCATACATACACACACATGCATACACGCATACATACACACACATATATACACATATGCATACATACACATACACACACACATATACACACAAACATACACACACACATATATTCACACATATACACACATGCATGCATACATACACACACATATACACACATGCATGCATACACACATATACACATATACACACATGCATACATACACACAGATATGCATACATACACATACACATGCATACACACACATACACACATGCATACACACACACATGCATACACACATACATACACACATACATACACACATACATACACACATACATACACACATACATACACACATACATACACACAAATGCATGCATACATACACACACATGTACACACATGCATACATACACACACACATGTACACATGCATACATACACACACATATATACACACATGCATACATACACACATATACACACATGCATGTGTACATACACACACACATGTACACACATGCATACATTCACACACATGTACACATGCATACATACACACACATATATACGCAGATGCATACATACACACATATACACACACATACACACATATACACACATATACACACATATACACACATGCTAGTGTTTTAATTAAATATATAAATTTTTTGTTTTGAAGTTTTTTTTTACATCAAATATATAAAAATAGGATTAAGGTTTTTAGGCTATTTACACATACATGCACATACACATATAATATATATATATATATATATATACATGTATATACACATGTATACAGAAATATACATATTTTAGGTATAGATATTTAAGATTAGGGTTTTAGGGTTTAGGCATACATATAACTCAATTATATTTATATTAAGAAAAATATAGAGAAAAATAAGAAAAAAAATCTGAATATATAAAGACATATATATATATATATAATATGATTAGGGTTTTAGGATTAGGGGTTTAGACTTTTATAGGTGTTTAAGTATTTAGGTTTTAGTATTTCAGATTTAATTCTAAGTCTTTTTTATTAGCGTTTTGGGGTTTTAATACCTACATAACATATATAAACAAACACACATATACATATAATACATACATACATGTAGATACACATGCATACAAAAATATACATATTTTAGGTTTAGATCTTTAAGATTAGGGTTTTAGGGTTTTAACACCTACATAACATATATGCACACATACACATACACATAATATATATATATATATATATATATATATATATATATATATATATATATATATATATATATATATATATACATATTTATATAGAGATATACATATTTTATGTATAGATATTTAAGATTAAGGTTTTAGGGTTTAGCCATACACATAACTCAATTATATTTATATTAAGAAAAAATATAGAGAAAAATAAGAAAAAAAATCTGAATATGTAAATAAATATATATATAAAATATGATTAGGGTTTTAGGATTAGGGGCTTAATTTTTATAGGTGTTCAAGTATTTAGGTTTTAGTATTTCAGATTTAAGTCTAAGTCTTTCTGATTAGGGTTTTAGGATTAATATCTACATAACATATATACACAAACACACATATACATATAATACATACATACATGTAGATACACATGCATACAAAAATATACATATTTTAGGTTTAAATCTTTAAGATAAGGGTTTTAGGGTTTTAACACCTACATAACATATATACACACATACACATACACATATAATACATATATACATGTAGATACACATGCATACAAAACTATACATATGTTAGGTCTAGATCTTTAAGATTATGGTTTTAGGGCTTAAGCTTACATATAACTCAATTATATTTAAATTAAGAAAAAATATAGAGAAAAATAAGAAAAAAATCTGAATATATAAATAAATATATATATAAAATATGATTAGGGTTTTAGGATTAGGGGCTTAGATTTTTATAGGTGTTTAAGTATTTAGGTTTTAGTATTTCAAATTTAAGTCTAAGTCTTTCTGACTAGGGTTTTAGGGTTTTAATACCTATATAACATATATACACAAACACACACACACACACACACATCTATATATATATATATATATATATATATATATATATATATATATATATATATATATATATATATATATATATATATATATATATATATATATATATATATATATATATATATATATATATATATATATATATAATAGATACATGTAGATAATTATGCATACAGGAATATACATATTTTAGGTCTAAATCTTTAAGATTAGGGTTGTAGGGTTTTAACACCTACATAACATATATACACACATACAGGTACACATATAATACATATATACATGTAGATACACATGCATTAAAAAATATACATATTTTAGGTCTAGATTTTTAAGATGAGGGTTTTAATTAAATATATAAAATTAGATATATAAAAATAGGATTACGTAAGGAAAAAATCTAAATATATAAATAAATATATATATAAAATAAGATAATTATATACATAAATAAATATAAAAAGAACTAGTGTTTTAAATAATTTAGTTAAATATATATAATTAAATATATAAAATTAAATATATAAAAATAGGATTAAGTAAGGAAAAAATCTGATTCTTTGGAAAACTTTGATCAGAAAGAAAGAAAGCAAAGCACAAAGGGAGGACTTAGAAGAGCGAGGTCGTATGCAAGAGTTGTGGGCAATTACTAAGTCCAACGGTAAGTATCGTTACCAAGAGCTCCTTGGGTGCTTCGTAGGATGGAAGAGCAACAAGTGAAGAAAACAATTTCAGAGTTTGAACACCTACTGGATGCATGAGGTGTCTAAAGACTGCTTTCACACGAAATGACAATCTTGCGGGACTCAAGTCTATGATTGGCACAAGTTTTTATAGTTTGTGCTCCCTGTAGTCCTAAAAGATTGTCTTTCAGAGGATGTACAAAGAACCATTTATAAAATTAGTTCGTTAGTACGGTGGATATCTTCTAAAGAGATAAATAGAGATAGCATAGAGAGTGCGAATCTATCGAGGCTGTTTGTATGGTAGAGAAATACTTTCCCACAAGCTATGATGAAGATGTTCCTCTCGTAGGCGATGAACGACAAGGTAAAGGATTGCAAAGAAAAATGGATGCAGCTTTCAGAGAGAAGGCAATGAAGTTTTGCATAGTTAGCTCTGCGCCTATGCAGAATCGGTTAGAAAGGTATGAGCTTGCCAAGGAAACTAACACAAAGGAAAGAGCTTAGTTTCGAAGAAATCTTTCCACTCGATTTTTGCCTTTTCTAGAAAGTCTTCGACCTCTTCCACCTTTTCCAACGAGCAGATGGCTAGATACAGCAGTTTCACAAGCAAAGGCAACTAGTGAAGATATCTCTAAAGAAGAAGAAGAAGAACTCGCAAAAGGATGTGATTGGGAGTATATCAAATACGGTGCACTATGGTCTCATGGACGACACTTTTGAATCACACGAATGAATCAAAATAGGTCTACTTTTGATAGTGGAGTGATGGTGAATTTTTTGCAAAAAAGTAGAGCGAGTGCAAGAGATGATAATGCTCTAGAATGCGAGCTAGATTATTGTGATGTGATTCAAGACATCTTGAAACTATCTTTCAGAAAGTTTGATTACTTTGTTTTTGATGTGAAATGGTTCAAATTAGTCAGCTCTCGAAGAAACGTAACAGTGAGACGGAATAAAAGCGGTTTGCTTCAAGTCGACTCCACAAGATTATGGACAGATGAAAGGGATACATTTGTACTTCCCGAACATTGTGAGCAAGTTGTTTTTATACCAGATTCAAAAGAACTAGAGTGGCTATTTGTTTTACAAGTCACTCCACGTAGTAGACAAATTTTTGAGAACATCGATGTAGAAGAAATTCCATCTCTAGTGGACTCAGAGATTCATTCGATAGTCAAGGAGGAAGAGATCATTGTTCGAGAAGAAGAGGTCATTGAAGAAGAGGTCATTGTTCGAGAAGAGGAAGCAATAGACGATGATTGGGAAGAAACCAGCACAGCACGTGATTTAGAAGCCATCAATATAGAGATAGATATTCTCGGTGCATCAGATCTTCAAGAGGATGCTAGACTAGCGGACTTTTGAATAAAACACTTGTACGTACTAATTTTTGTTTTTTTTGTTTATTCTCTATATTACTTTTATTATCGCATGCTAATTATTTGAGTTCTTTTATTGCAGAGCACGATGGGAGACAATCCTCCAGTCACTCCACATTCCATGACAGAGAAGCAGTTTTTGGAGTTCATCTCTGAGGTTCGTCCCGCATATATGGCCGCTGCATCTCAGTATTGGATCGCTCCTGGTAGCACTCCTCCCGGCCTCACTCCTGGCGCCCTTACTCCTGCCGGCCTCACTCCCGCTGGCCTCACTCCCGCTGGTGTCACTCCCGCTGTTGTCACTCCCGCTAGTGTCACTCCTGCCGGTGTCACTCCTGCGGGTGGTGCTACTCCCGTAGGAGGTATGTCTCCTAGCTTTGTGACTCCACCACGACCATCTTTTTAGCCATCTCCTAGTGGGTCTACTAGTAGACATGTGCGTTCGACACCTCAGCGCGATACAGGTTCTGGCCCGTCTTGTAGATCTAGGTCACGCTCTGGAGCAAGAGGTTCTAGGAGTGGATCTATAGGTAGGTCTAGAGGCAGAGGAGGTAGCTCTTGTGGAGGCAGTAGGACGGACATTGTGTCCCCCGCTTCTACTCCTAAGACGAGTACCTCAGATGTAGGTACGCCACACAGTACACCACGTGGAATACCACGTACACTTTGGGGTGCTCATGACCGTGATGACTCCAAGGTGTATAGTATCAGAGATGGAGCTCTGGTGATGGATGGGGCTGGCAAAGCAACGCATGCACGCATACGACAGCTTTGCTCCATCTAGTTTGGACACTCTATCATGCTGAAATGGAGTGAGCAAGATAAAGATCGGAAGAATTATATCAGACAAATGATTTATCAGGAGTTCCGACCAGCCGATGGACAGTCTCTTGTCAGTTGAGAGTGGATTCTGCACACCGCACGTGAGGTTATGTCCCATCGACGATTTGAGGCTCGTGATGCTTTCAGAGCAGGCTTACCAAAGCTTGTATGGTTAGATGTTGAGGAGTGGGACGTGATTCGTGACGAGCAGCAGCAAACTCCTGATCGATATCACCAGCAGCGAGATGCCGCAGCCACACGTTTAGATACGATTGGACCGTCATATTTGGGCAGCGGCGGATATGACACGATGTGTCATGAGTTTGTAAGTACCATTTCATTTATTGAAATTATTTGTGTTAAATTTCTCATGTATGTTCCTCTAATCTTTTCTATATTTGTTTCAGGAGTTGGCAATGGGTCGTCCTCCAACACGAATGGAGGAGTCTTACGGATATCTTCATGGGTTGATTGCACTATTGGAGGACTTGGAGGGACGCGGAGCGGTCGTTTCATGGGAGCATTTGCGATGAGGTAATTAATTTATAACTTGGTTTTTACATTTTGTTTGTAATTTTCATGTGAACTCATCTCATTCCATTAATGTTCTTTGTTGGAGGACTGTTGATATGGAACGTTCTTTGCATGTGTATGGCAGTGGAACACCAAAATTTTGTATTTGATTTTCATATGGCAATGCATTGCTTTGCCACATTTTCTAAAAGTATCATATATGACAGTGGTTTGCCGCACTCTTGTACATGCTTCATTATTGAAATATATAACTTCTTTTGTACATGGTTCATGGTTCATTCTGATTATCTCTTTTGTGTCCAATAATACTCTGTTTCATGAAATCATATTTCGATTGACATTAGAGTACACTTCACATGTACTCGTTTTTTTTTTGGGTAGAGTATTGTATTTTGTTAAGCAACATCATGGTAATGTTGCTGTAGCAAAAGAGAACACACTCTGCCCAAAAAAAATTTTGCAGGTATGGTCGTTGGTATACGCGACGGTACTCCCAGTAATGTCATGGGAATAAGCGTTTGTACACCTAGCAGGCGACCGTATACGTGATGGTATGCCCAGTAGAGACCTCGGTATAGGCGCCGGTATTACCGACGCTTATACACACGCATATACCGATGCTTATACCGACGCATATACCGACGCTTATACCGACGCTTTGGTACCGACAGGCATACCGACCTTTACACCGGCATTGCGGCAAATAAAGCCGCTTTCATTTCCCTCGGTAAAAACCTCGGTATGCCATCGATCTCTTGTAGTGGGAGTTTGCACATCCATGATGAGATTATAAGCCATCGTGAAGGATTGCCATTGCTTATCACTTCGAACGCCATTGAGAATTTTCCTTAGGATAGCCTCTTCTTCAATCATCTTTCCAATGGATGCTAAGTGATTAGCAACCTCCTTGATCTTGGTAACAAAATATGTGATGGTTTGTTTAGGTGTCTTCTTCATTTGGTTGAACTTGTTCCAAAGATGATTCCTTCTTGCTTTGGTACTAGCAGAAAAGAAAGTCTTTAGGGCATCCCAAGTCTCCTAGGATGTCTTGCATCCTCTAATATGTGGTAATAAAAAGCCAGAGATAGAGTTTAGTATGTACACCTTGCTTGAGCATCCCTTGCACACCAAAGTGTGAGCTTATCTGTCTCCTCTTATGTAGGTCCTCCTTTGGATCTTGGAATAGGGATAACTTCATCACTTGCTACAATTCCATAAAGACTTTTACCTTGCAAATAGGCCTCTATTATGATTTTCCACGTTGCGTAGTTGTGTCCATCAAGCTTCTCGATCATTGAGGGAAACTTGTCACCCATCTTGATCTAGCTCTGATACCACAAAAAGAACTTGGAGAAGCTTGTAGGAGGTAGAAAAGTGTGTTTCAAGGTGACAAAGTTTGGTCCAACCAACCAGCACAAGCCCAACCCTTGAGCTTATGGAGACTCAAATAGACTTTTTAGGCATGGGATAAGCTCAAAGAAATGCAGAATGTACTTTGGAGCATCAAGGAGAAAGAGTTGATAAAAAATAGATAAGTTCGCGTGTCGACTAGCTCAAAAAACATACTATCTATGGAAGAGACAATGAACTTCAAATGCCCATAGCGACCAACGTGATTACAATTAGAAAAAATCCTTTTATGGGAGTGCGAAAAATCGGGTTGAGTGTATATAATGCACAAAAGTATAATGAATAAGAAAAATATGCTATAGGAATGAATCAGACACTCATTGGTGCTACCTCCTAATTTTCAAGAACACACAGAGAGTGATCCCGAGATAGAAAAACTGAGATTTATCCCAAAAATGTGAAGCTCTGGAGAGAGAGCAGAAGCCTCTGTAAGATTTATGTTGGTGAAGAAGATGATGCAGAAAATTGAAAGAGCAAGACAATAATGGTTACAAGTGTATGTATATTGCTTCCATGTATTGTACAAAAGATTTCAAGTCTTTATATAGACTTTAGAAGTTCTCCATGACTTCTACAAGTGGATTTTGAATTGAAATGAAGGTGGAAATGGTTGTTGGAAGAAATCAACTCACTTTCCTACAATCTAGGAAGACTGAAGATCTAGTTTGATCTACTTTTAGATGACTGATTACATGATTGAATGCAAAAAAACCACCACAAATTTGTTGGATTTGGACTCTATCTTTCTACTTTTACATGTGTAAAGCTCAAGGCTTTTAGAATGATAAAAGATCCATGAAATTTTTTTTAAAAAAAAATACAATAAGTGAGCATAAGAAAAAGAACTCTCCAACGGATATTCTTTCAATGGGATAGCCTTCGATGTAGATCAAATCCACCTCAAGCATAGTGTAAGCTTGTTGTTCCAACAAATCTTTCAATAAAATCTAAAAGATTCTTGATTGATTTTTAATGCATTCTCAATTTATTGTAGTTTTTTTCATTTGTTTTAGGCTTTCCATCTACAACTCAAAAGTGTTGATATATTTAGGTAGTGATGTGTGTGAACACTCTAGGACTACCAAAGCACTTTTTCCCTCTTTAGGAGGTTTTCTCCCTGGATTCTATATACCCTTATTGCCCTAATGGATCACTTGTCTTTGTACATTCTAGTGGTAATACATTCAGTATTGTGTGTTGTACTCCAAGGTTCTTCTTCTTCCTTGTGTTGTTCGTGTACTTTCACACACGTCTAACTCCAATAATTGGTATCAAGCTGGTGACCACTTCATCTAGGGCATCCTCATCATCCCTCCCATCAAAGTCTCAAAATCGCACAAAATTTGGTGAGCATACTCAAGGTGATTAGCTGATCAAAACAACTTATCTTTCTCGTGTGGAAATCGGGAGCTGAGTTCCTTTTGGCCTAGAAATGCATTATTAGAGTGCTTGTGCAAGCTATTTTGTCTTTTTGCACCAATGATATATATAGGTTTAGGTTCGCCAGTATAAGTGTCTAGAAGTGTGCTAAATGTTCAACACAATTCATCAGGCTAACTCTATTCAACTTTTTCAGATACAATCACTTCTTTTGCATTAGGGTATTTTAGTCAATGGCCATGGCTCAAAGCAGTGATGTATTTCGTACATTGGCTATTGAGGATAAGTTGGATGGTACAAATTACCCATTGTGGGCTTATATGATGTGTCATGTATTGGTTGCAAAAGGATTGTGGAATATTGTGAAGGGTGTTGAAAAATGTCCTATTACACATTGCAAATATAGGTACTAACGTTGATGCAGATGGCATCGAAGATGGTGATATTCTATAGATTCTTGTTGGTGTTGCGGTTTCAGAAACACCTACTTCACAGCAAATTCATTGGGATGGTAGAGATGCTAAAGCATATGCATTGATAGCCTTGTTTATCAAATGTGCCATTATTCCTCACATTCACTTCTTGTAGAACAATTGGGGATGCTTGGGATACATTTACCACATTGTACCAAGCTAGGAATAAGGCTCTTGTTGCATACCTCCGAAAATAGTTGGAGAGTGAGCGTATGAATGAACGTGATTCGATGGAAAGTTTTCTAACAAAGATCAAAGATTTGATTGAATAGTTAATTTCTACTCATGAAGTCTTGAATCAGAGTTCACTTGTGTTGACTCTTTCGAATGGTCTTCCTGATTCATACAAGAGTTTTGCTTCTACTCTTTGTCTGATGATGGAAGGCAATCCAAATGCCTTAACATTTGATCTAGCTTTCTTGGCTAATCAGAAGGGCAAAGGTAAATGGAGCTCTTCTAGTAGTAACCTGAAATCTACTATTTCTACACAATCAAAGAAGGATGACTGAGATGATAAGAAAACACAAAATCATAAATTTTTTTGCAAGTACTATAAAGCAAATGGTCATATCATAAAAAATTGTACGTGCAAAAGAGGCAAAGAAAAAAGAGGCGGGAATTGTTGTTGTAGAGGCCTTGACACCAAAAACATATCTGCTAATCTAGTGTAGAAACAAGAATGGGTGTTTACTACTGTTTGCACTTTGATCCATCTTCTCTTGAATAGTGTATGTCTACAGTAGACTTAGATGATTGGTACTTCAATAGTGGGGCAACCAAACATATTACCGCGCATCATAGTTTCTTCACTTCACTCGAGCCTGCCCCTAGAGGGAATAATGTCATATTTGCTAACTACACCTCTTATCTTGTCATGGGAGTTGGAAAGATCATTCTGACTATTGCTGATGCTAGTTCTTTTACATTGTAAGGTGCTTTGTTTGTGCTAGGGATCAAGAAGAATCTATTATGAGTTCCAAATTTAGTTAAGATTGGCTCGGTTGTAAAACTTATTGATGAAAGATATATAGTTCATGATCTGTCAAATGGCAAAGTGATTATTTCTTCTAGCATTTTATGTGGTGGGATGTATAAGCTGATAGACTATGAAAGATTTATGAATGATTTAGCATGTGCATTACATGATTCTTAAGCTATA
The DNA here is from genome assembly GCA_020310875.1 of Ceratopteris richardii. Lineage (NCBI taxonomy): Eukaryota > Viridiplantae > Streptophyta > Polypodiopsida > Polypodiales > Pteridaceae > Ceratopteris > Ceratopteris richardii. The sequence goes on along the minus strand of CM035428.1, from coordinate 135,964,775 downwards.
TTAGATGCAAACCTTCGGCATATAGGCTTTGGTCATATGATTTTTGCTAGTTTGCTATGCCTGTAGAAATCTTAAATGGTGTCCTCTCTACCCAAACTTTAGGCACCCCATAAACATGTATGTGAAGGCTATATTTTGGGAAAAATGTAGCATTCCTCACACTCAAAAGCTGGTTCATTTCAACCCGCTCAAAAATTGTATCTTATTCATAGTGATGTCTATGGTCCTATGCATACACCTTCTTTTGGCAACTATCTACACTTCATGACTTTCATTGATGATTTTTCAAGGCATGCATGGGTATATCCATTGATCGCAAAGTCCAAAGTGTTTATGTTCTTCAAACAGTTTTTGGTTTTGGCTAAAGATATTTAAGCATGTAAAATGGGCACCCTCCATTCTGATGAAGGGGAGAATACATGTCTTCTAAAATTAATGCACTTTTGGCTCAACATGGGATAAAACATCAGTGTATAGTGCCATATAACCTCAACTAAATGGAGTTGCTAAATGGAAGAATAGGTCACTTATGGAGATGGCAAGGTGTATGGTCAAGAGTCAGGCTTTACCACATAGTTTCTGGTTTGTGGATATCATGTGTGTAGCATATGTACTTAACACATATCCCATTAAAGCATACATATGAGGGTTGGCATAGTCACAAGCCATCCGTTGCTCACCTGCATGTTTTTGGCTGTCTAGAATATACGTTAGTCCCTGAAAAACATTATAGAAAATTGGATGAGAAAGCAGTGAAATGTATTTTTATCGGGTACAGTTCTGAAAGCAAAGGCTATCGTCTGTATCATCCATAGACTAAATGTATTTTGGTTAGCCGTGATGTTTTTTTGTGGAAGATGGTATTCAACCATTACTTTCATGTACTAAGGAGACATATGGTAGCCCCAAAGACATGCATGATACATTCCTCCCTCTTGGACAGTCTAGTGTTGGTGCTAATGAGGCAACTTCTTAGCCTTTTTAGATTTCATGTGATGATGTAGATCATCCCATTTCTGATGCAGATTTACACAGTGTACTTATTGATGACAAAGCTGGTATTGAGGAGGTGAAACTATGCCAAAATGGCTTGTGCAGACTTTTTGTGACAGCAAATTAGATGTGCCTCTATCATATCGTACTCATTCACGCTCTCATAGTGCCTCTTTTGCATTAGATTGCTATGCTATGGCTGCCTCTAGTCTCTGTGATGAGAATGAGCTTGTTTCATTTGATGAAGAACAAAGTTTTAAAACTCGATGGCTGCCTTGCAATCACAATATGATGCTATTATGAAAAATGGTACCTGGTCTTTATGTGACTTGCCTCGTCGCAAGAAGCCGATTGGCACTAAGTGGGTATGCAAGCTGAAGCATAAGCCTGATGGAGCATTTGACAGGTATAAAGCTAGGCTTGTTACAAAGGGTTATGCCTAAGAAAGAGGCAATGATTTTGTATGAGACCTTTGCTCCTACTTGTCGAATGACTACTATTTGGAGCATCTATGCACTTGCAGCTCATCATGATTGGAGTGTACATCATTTGGACATTAAAGCTGCATTTCTAAATGGTGATTTGCATTGTAGCGTTGCTCATAAAGACGGGCACTCAGACATACCAAAAGATTAAAGCAACATTAGTCATTATTATCAAAAGAATAAATTAGAAAAAGTATTTAAATGAGACATATATATGAATAAAGAGATCTTATCTTTTGAATCTTAAGATGTCAGATTCCAATTACATCAATAGCTTCTGGATTAAGCCTCTTCCTTCTTGATACCATAGCTTTGCAAAATAGCTTCTGGAAGAAGCTCGACCTCCCGACCACCCCCAAGCTATCACAATCTCATTCACACTCGCACTCTCAATCACACTCTCAATCACACTCTCACTCACAATCTCAATCTGAATCATTATCATAATCATGTGATTATACAATAATAATTGCAATCTCATTCTCATTCTCATTCTCAATCACACTCTCACTCTCAATCACACTCTCAATCACATTCTCATGGATCATTCATCTAAACCTCCTTGAATATAGATAGAGGAAACTTGCATGGTCACTTCTTTAAATCCGCATGCCCAAAAATAAATATCTTTCAACAAAACCGATCATAAAAAAAGCATCACTGTCAAAGTTCTTCAATGTATATTCATCTCAAGATCTAATAATCTTTAGTATATCATCATCCAATCCTTAATCGATGAGGTCATCTGCTCCTCCATGTAGATCCCACTTTCCATGACTAGCTTCAGTTGAGAAAGCGATCTGATGAACATCGTTGGCCTCCTCCAATAGTGGCAAGTATATATCAACACCGTCCACTCCTCTTTTCCACTCCTCTCACGCGACAAGAAGAGAAAGAATTGATCATATAAATAATTGCATAAGAAATCTGATTGAGGAAATGGTTATGTCCTTAGGAAACATGAAATCGTGTTTCAACAATAGATGTGAATTTGCAAAGTTCATTCTTCAATACTTTGTTTTCCATATCAGAACATGCTTCTAGATCAAAGAGCGTAGAATTTGTGGATCTTCGGGAACGATGAAGAATAAGAGTCTGAGCCGAGCGGTTCTCTTGCATTCAATGATGAAGTTGTGTACCACAGCTTGTTGATGGTCAATAGCATACTTGTCAAAAGACACTGAGATTTTCTCAAAAGCTCGCCGGGTAATATAGATCATATAATTTCAATCCTTATCCTCATTTTTGATGGAACTTTGAGCGCACAGAAAGAGTTGACTAGTATGGCTAAAAAATTATCCTACATATTCCCTTCCACAGGAGTTATCATCCTTGTGCAAGGCCATCATGAATCCTCTACTCTGTTGAATTCATCACTTCTATCAAAGACCTCTGCACATGAGAAGACTCTCTTTGCTCTGTAACGTCGCCAATTTTCCTGACTCGAATGCTCTAGAAAAAACAGAGCGCGACCTTCCCATGAATAACTCCCAGTGTATGCGAGCATAACAGATTTGCAATGGTTGTCCTGCTGTTGCATGAGATTATCATAGAGAAAAACCTTCCCAGAAATCACCATGATGATAACCTGCCTGCTTCTGTCAAAACTGCTTGGTAGTATGAGCGCTCGCACTCAAAATCTGCTTCGATCTTTGTTTGAATAGTATTGTAAAACGTGCGCAATCAGATGTGGTGATTTTTGTTAATTTTAGTTGCAGAATTTCAACTCTGACAGCACAGGCATTGTCTTCCTGCCTTCCCGAGAGAGACCTCCGTTCCTGCTAAAAATAATGCGTGAATTCCTTCTTCTGCACATCCTGCATGAATCGGCCTTCCTCCGCCAAGTGGAGTCCCTTCAAACCCTGAATCTTATGCATGTTTGCAACGTAGACACCATCACATTCCTCATGCTCCTTTGGATTCAACAATCTGTTCTACAAACGGAACCGTGTTCTTTGATCTTCATCGATAAACGTTCATATTCTATCTACATCAGACCTATGCTCTACATATTGTTTCTAGTCATGTCATGTCTGAAGATGCCGCTAAACACTCCCCTCGCTCTCTCTCAAGATTCCTACGAACAACAGCGCTCCATACACCTGGACGTTCGTGCGTTCTTCTGCATGCCTTTTTTTGTTCTTTTAAAAGTGCAGTCTTCTAGTTTTATTTTTAGCCTCACGTTGATTTGCTTTTTACGTAAAGTAAGTGATAGACTTTGTTTTCTATTTATATTCTGCCTATTACTTTTTGTTTACGTTCTTCTGTTTCCACAATTTTAGCAATAAAGTTTGGTTTTCATATCAATGGTTTCACACTACAATTTTTAGGTTCACATGGAATAATCAATTTTTCATATTTTGAAATGATATTATGTGCACACGTACATGGGTAAAGATGCGTTCACATACACATATTGGAATCTATTGATTGACATGGTATTGTAATGATCTTAAATACAAATGCATATGCGGCATATCTTCAAGTACGTGATTTACCACTTCGGTTTTCCCATCTCTTCGCAACCATATATAAAGAGTCCTATTACATTCTTCCCCTCTTTGCAGAACTCTGTCCTCAGAGTTTGGGGACAACAGATACTATTAGTGCTAGTTTTTATTGAGATCATTCGTCAAATGAAGAATAGAAAACACAATTCGTGCACATGAAGAAAATAATGGAAGCACTTATCTTGCTAAGTTTGCATAGTGAAGCCGTGTGCTTTCTTTTCACATCTTTCTTTGCGCAATTCTCGAAGAAGTTTTTGAATAAGTTCCTCTTGCTCTTCTATCTTCTTGGAAAGCTTGCATCTTGTCCCGGAATCCAACTCTGCTCTGATACCACTTGTAGCGTTCCTCATAAAGACGGGCACTCAGACATACCAAAAGATTAAAGCAACATTAGTCATTATTATCAAAAGAATAAATTAGAAAAAGTATTTAAATGAGACATATATATATATATATGAATAAAGAGATCTTATCTTTTGAATCTTAAGATGTCAGATTTCAATTACATCAATAGCTTCTGGATGAAGCCTCTTCCTTCTTGATACCATAGCTTTGCAAAATAGCTTTTTGAAGAAGCTCGACCTCCCGACCACCCTCGAGCTATCACAATCTCATTCACACTCGCACTCTCAATCACACTCTCAATCACACTCTCACTCACAATCTCAACCTGAATCATTATCATAATCATGTGATTATACAATAATATTTGTAATCTCAATCTCATTCTCATTCTCATTCACACTCTCACTCTCAATCACACTCTCAGTCACATTCTCATGGATCATTCATCTAAACCTCCTTGAATATAGATAGAGCAACCTTGCATGGTCACTTCTTTAAATCCGCATGCCCAAAAATAAATATCTTTCAACAAAACCGATCATAAAAATAGCATCACTGTCAAAGTTCTTCAATGTATATTCATCTCAACATCTAATAATCTTTAGTATATCATCATCCAATCCTTAATCGATGAGGTCGTCTGCTCCTCCATATAGATCCCACTTTCCATGACTAGCTTCAGTTGACTAAGTGATCTCATGAACATCGTTGGCCTCCTCCAATAGTGGCAAGTATATATCAGCACCGTCCACTCCTCTTTTCCACTCCTCTCACACGACAAGAAGACAAAGAATTGATCATATAAATAATTGCATAAGAAATCCGATTGAGGAAATGGTTATGTCCTTAGGAAACATGAAATCGTGTTTCAACAATAGATGTGAATTTGCAAAGTTCATTCTTCAAGACTTTGTTTCCCATATCGGAACATGCTTCTAGATCAAAGAGCGTAGAATTTGTGGATCTTGGGGAACGATGAGGAGTAAGAGTCTGAGCCGAGCGGTTCTCTTGCATTCAATGATGAAGTTGTGTACCACAGCCTGTTGATGGTCAATAGCATACTTGTCAAAAGACACTGAGATTTTCTCAAAAGATCGCCGGGTAATCTAGATCATATAATTTCAATCCTTATCCTCAGTTTTGATGGAACTTTGAGCGCACAGAAAGAGTTGACTAGTATGGCTCAAAAACTATCCTTCATATTCCCTTCCACAGGAGTTATCGTCCTTGTGCAAGGCCATCATGAATTCTCTACTCTGTTGAATTCATCACTTCTATCAAAGACCTCTGCACATGAGAAGACTCTCTTCGCTCTTTAACGTCCCCAATTTTCCTGACTCGAATGCTCCAGAAAAATCAGAGCGCGACCTTCCCATGAATAACTCCCAATGTATGCGAGCATAGCAGATTCGCAATGGTTGTCCTGCTGTTGCATCAGATTATCATAGAGAAAAACCTTCCCAAAAATCACCATGATGATAACCTACCTGCTTCTGTCAAAACTCCTTAGTAGTATGAGCGCTCGCACTCAAAATCTGCTTCGATCTTTGTTTGAATAGTATTGTAAAACGTGCGCAATCAGATGTGGTGATTTTCATTAATTTTAGCTGCAGAATTTCAACTCTAACAACACAGGCGTTGTCTTCCTGCCTTCCCGAGAGAGACCTCCGTTCCTGCTAAAAATAATGCGTGAATTCCTTCTGCTGCACATCATGCATGAATCGGCCTTCCTCCGCCAAGTGGAGTGCCTTCAAACCCTGAATCTTATGCATGTCTGCAACGTAGACACCATCACATTCCTCATGCTCCTTTGGATTCAACAATATGTTCTACGAACGAAACCGTGTTCTCTGATCTTCATCGATAGACGTTCATATTCTATATCTACATCAGAACTATGCTCTACATATTGTTTCTAGTCATGTCGTGTCTGAAGATGCCGCAAAACACTCCCCTCGCTCTCTCTCAAGATTCCTACGAACAACAGCACTCCATACACCTGTACGTTCGTGCGTTCTTCTGCATGCCTTTTTTTGTTCTTTTAAAAGTGCAATCTTCTAGTTTTATTTTTAGCCTCACGTTGAGTTGCTTTTTATGTAAAGTAAGTGATAGACTTTGTTTTCTATTTATATCATTCCTAGTACTTTTTGTTTACGTTCTTCTTTTTCCACAATTTTAGCAATAAAGTTTGGTTTTCATATCAATGGTTTCACACTACAATTTTTAGGTTCACATGGAATAATCAATTTTTCATATTTTCAAATGATATTATGTGCACACGTACATGGGTAAAGATGCGTTCACATACACATATTGGGATCTATTGATTGACATAGTATTGTAATGATCTTAAATACAAATGCATATGCGGCATACCTTCAAGTACATGATTTACCACTTCGGTTTTCCCATCTCTATGCAATCATATATAAAGAGTCCTATTACATGCATGAAGAAGTTTATGTTTTTCAACCACATGGCTTTGTGTAGAAAAGGCATGAAAACTAGGCATGCACGTTAAAGAAGGAATTATATGGTTTAATGCAAGCACCACATGCTTGGTATGAAAAGATACATGCCTATCTGATTGCACATGGTTTTGAGAATAGTCCAACTGACAACACCTTATATGTTGAGTGTGCTAATGATGTGATTCTGATCATTGTTGTGTATTTTTATGATGTGCTACTCATTGGTCCTCATGATAAGCATATTGCTGATTTGGATGCCTCATTTGAGATGTTTGATTTTGGGGCATTTGCATCATTATTTGGGCATTAAGGTTTATGCAAGTTGATGGTGGAATGTCTTTGTGTCAAATGAAATACATTGACACATTATTGTAGTGTTTTGGCCTTGAAGACTATAAACCTATTTCCACATCTATGGAGAGAGGTTTATGATTGAGTCTTGATGATGCTGGATATGCATTTGATGTTGTTCTCTATCAGCAAGTTGTTGGATGCTTGATTTACTTATGCATTACACAACCACATATTTAGTTTTCTGTCTCATAGATGAGCACGTTTATGCATTGCCCAAGTGTCAAGCATTGGCAGGTGGTTAAGCGCATATTTTTCTACTTGAGTGGTACATGGCTACCTGGGATCGCTATCGCCATATTTACATGACTTTTTCGACTCTAACTCTGCTGATTCCTATGACACTCATGTTTCCACTAGTGGCTTTTGCTTCATGGTTGGTGGATCATGTATATCTTGGTTGAGCAAGAAGCAGCATACTATGGCCAGTTCTAGGTGTGAGGCTGAGCATAGTGTAGCTTTTCACAATGAATGTTGAGTGTGTGTGGCTCAAGAGCCTTATGGCTTATTTGGATGTTGGTTAGTCTTCTACCAGCATCATCTTCACTGATAGTCTGAGTGCATTCATAGTTGCGAGGAACCCAGTGTTCCATGCTCGCACTAAGCACATTGAGGTCTGTTATCATTATGTCTGGGAGAGGTTCTCTGCTAGAGAGATCATCTTGGCATATGTGCCCACATAGGGGAACATTGCAGACCTTTTCACGAAGGCTTTTCCTAGGGATATGTTTGAAGCTTTACACAAAGCTTTGGGATTACTTCCTTTTGTGGATTGATTCCACATAGCTTGGCACTTCCTTATACATACCTGAGCTCCTCTTCACTGTATCATTCCAAGGAAGATTTGTTGATACATTTAGGTAGTGATATGTGCACTCTAGGACCTTTGGGGCACTTTTTTCCCTCTTTGGGAGGTTTTTTCCCCTGAATTGTATATATGCCTATTGTCCTAATGGGTCAGTTATCTTTGTACATTCTGGTGGTAATACACTCAGTATTGTGTATTGTGCTCCAAGTTTCGTCTTCTTGCTTCTATTGTTTGCGTACTTCCGTTGACCTCTAACTCCAACGAAAATATTTAATTTCATCCTCTTGATGTGAATCTTTTTTATCTGATATAGTTTGTAGATAGTGAGAGGAAGAAATGAGATTTCACTGAAGCCCTAATAGAGAGATGCTTAAAGGCACAACATGTTTTATGATTTTCACGCAAACTTTCTCTCCCTTCCAAATTTCATATATTCATGTAAGATACATTTTAATTGAACCTCCATGGTCTTTTTGAGATTTGATTTGATACGTTTAATATGGATTAATCAAAAGGAATAAAATTCCTTACATGCTCCATTTTTATCCTAATGTTTGCCCTTATGTACTAGTGTGGAACGACTAGAAGTTGATCTTTTTGCTTCCATAGATGGAAACAATGCAATTTAGTAGAAAACAATTGAACTTACTCACTATCATTCCCTTGGAATTAACTTTATAAGAAAATATATGTGTCCAACTAAAATTTTGGGACCCAAATAGCTGGCCAATAAGGAACATTCAATTGATCTGCATCTACATTTTTAGCATCTTTTCATTTAACAAGATCACTGTAGGACTAGTACAATCTCCAAAAGTAGAAACAAGGGCCTGATAGGTACAGATAGCTCAACTGGGGATGATTGAGAAAATCCCACACCCCTGGATTATGGGTATGAAAGAAGATCTTTGGATTACAAGAACCCCTTTCAAGGAGATGAAATAGATTCATTAAATAACTAGAAAGGATCCGGTACTACATGATTGCAATAGGACAAGAGAGCAATCCCAAGATAAAAGCCAAGAAAAGAGTGGAGCACAAGACAAGACTAGAACTCGAACTAGAACTTGAAAGTACTTACTTGGTGATCATGATACCTTGAGCTCCCAAGACTAGCATTGGAAAGACTTAGTATGTACATGGCCAACCCCTCCTTATGTAGGTTTTTTAGGAAGGTGCATTATTGGTGGTTACAGATTGACGATGCCATTGATTAGTTCATCAATTCAAAGTTTGATCTATAGATATTAGAATCAACTTGTGAACCAATCACATGGAATTTGAAGTTTGAGATGGTTTCCTTTTTCCATGACATCACCTCCCTCAAGCAATAAGTTCCATGAGGAGCGGTCATGTTCTTTGGTCTTCACTTCATTTGATTTTTCTTGTGAAATTATCGAACCTGGATTTATGCTCTCTAAAGGTTTTTCAATAGTTTTCCAAGTATGATCACGGATTTCATATCCTTTTCAATGAACAAGAACCTCCAATCTTACTCACGATATTCTCCAATATAAGACGTGGTCCACTTCGAAATTCCTCATGATCATCAATCTCGATAGGTAGTGAAGTACTAAGTCTCTCCCCCCTCAATGGTAAAACCAGATATGTCTCCAATATGGATACATTGAAAACTAGATGTGTTCTCATGGCACTTAGTCTATCGAGGTTGAAAATGACTTTATTTATCTTGACCAAGATGGTGAATGAAGCAAATCTTTGATCGACTAGCTTTGAAGAAGGCCTTGAAGCTTGTAGATTTTTTTTGAGTAGTAACTTCTATCTTTGTAGGAGGCATATTCAAACTTTCAATAATCACTCTTTGTTTATGCAATTTATTAATTCTAATTAAACAAACAATGTCTTTTTGTTGAACTCGCATGATTTATTTATTTTTGTTCTTAAATAGTGACAAAAGTTATTACTCCATATCCAGTGGGCGTGGTTTAGCAGATATGCCTTGTACTCCTAGGCAGATGGCAAGGGTTCAAGTCCCTCCTAGAGTTGGATGCCTTAGAGTTCCCCAAGATGGGTGTCTCTACCTTAAGAGGTTGGGTGTGTGTGTCTTTCCACTTCATTTTACTCTCAAAAAAGAAAGTTCTTACTCCATCTCTTGTAGTCAATGATTTTTAAATCAACTATAGTAACTTTCAAAAGTGTGCATTGTAAGCAGGATATTGTTTCTTTTTTAGCATTTCAAATAACATTGTGAGAATGATTTGATTCAAAAGACAATACAATGCAATTGTTTGAACTTGATCATTTTACTTTCTTTACATGATTCCTATGTGAAATTTGTTATTAGATTTTATCAAATGGTCATTATCTACTTTTAAAATCTATATACAGATAAGTGGAAGTCAATAATACTTGATGACATTCAAGTTTTGATGTTGCACCATATGAGTAAAATAAAAATACTTTAAGTGCAATAAATATTTTGCGAGTTATCCATTGATGTTGATAGCTTGTTGCTTTAACTATCAAGGGAACTAACATCTTCGTTTATTATTGCATAAATAGTACTTCCAATTGTAATCCTTAAAAGAGCATTAACGATAAAATACTTTCAATCAATGGTATTTTTTTCATAACTTTTCATATAGACCCAAGATATTATAGGTTCTTATGATTCCATATAATTCCTTATTCGACATGAACAATTGCAGTCAATCATGATCTAAAATGGAAGCATCGTACAAAGCAAATCTCATCTAAATCCTAAAAGGTTTTGAAATGGCCATAACCATCAGTTGTAAGAGACACTTTTGTATGATATACCATAATTTTGTTTTTTTTTTTAATGATAGTTACTAAATAATTAGTTGTAACAAGACATTACAATCTATGATCATTGAATTCTCATCAACAAAGATTTGCTTTAAACTATTACATGTTCATGTAGCCAACAGAAATACGAAAAAAAGTATGGGATTCTCTATTTCTTCGCACCCCAAAACCAATTACTCTTTGTCGTTTTCCCTTGTTTCTTAGAGATGATATACTGCTAAAGTATAATAAAAAGTTTTTTAGCAATCAATGCCATCTGATATAAGCACCCCTGTATTTTTTATATTACATTATAATATGAAAACCTACAAGACTACTTGGAAAGGCGAACTAGTAGGAAAAGTAATCGTTTAATTTCCATTATGATATACAATACACCATTATTTTGCAACACTCCATACATGGGTAATCAAGAAGGCAAGTAAACCAAATAGCATATGTTTAATTATTTGATAGGAAATCATTTCTCCTTAAATCATTCCTAAATTACTAGTAAAATTAACAGAATATCCTTTCTTTCAAATATGTAATGGAATACAATCTCTTTCTATCCCTTGACTACGTCAATCACCTTTAATGTTTTAAAGTCGAAACCAACGTTATTTTTCTTAATGTTACTGGAGCACTGTGATAGATGTAATAATAGTGTATAAAATAATTTCTCTTAAGTTATCACGTAAATGGCTATCACGTCAATTTCTCTTAAGTTATCACATAAATTTCTCTTAAGTTGGAGAAGTGTAGTTGTTAAAACGGGCAGGTCTTGATTACAAGTAAGAAGATGCTCCACTCTATTCAACGCACACACTAAGAAGCTCTATATCGTAGGCTCTGAAGACTTGAGGAGGGAGTGAACAAAGGAAAAGCCCAATCCCAGAAGGGTCTACACAAAATCAGAGCAATGCTTGGATACGAGGAAGAAATTCAAAGGAAAAATCAGCAAATTTTCTTTAAGGAGTGGTGGAATCGCAAAGCTGACAAGCCTGCCAAAGGCATGTGCATCATTCTTAAAAGAAAAAAAAAACAAAGAAGCGATCCCCCTATTGCTAGACTCAAATGACCATGTATGCAATACGAAAGAAGAAAATTTTGAAATCATTGAGGAACTCTTTACAAGACTTGTGGGAACCTCCATGCCCCTCTCCCCTCATAGATGGGACTGCATGGTGGCCATCTCTAGGATATCCTCTCATAGGATCCCACACAACCTTCCATCCCTACTTGATGTGCCTCTCTCGGAAGGAGATATCATTGAAGTTATTGATGCCCTTCCAAGAGGGAAAAGCCCAGGGTGAGACGGGCTCACTAATAAGTTCTTTAAGGCTTTCAAGTTGGTGATCGCCACCCCTCTTTGTTTGGTTTGGCAAGAGGCACTCAAGTTTGGCGTGCTCCCTTCCTGTGTCCACAATGGCATCATCAAGTTGATCCACAAAAAAAGAGAACATTACAGAATTGAGAACTAGCGTCCGATTAGGATGCTTCAAATGAGATGTAAGGTCATTGCCAAAGTCATAGCCAACAGAATCTCTTGCCATCTAGGAGCATGGTTAAGCGAGCACCAAAAAGGCTTCGTCAAAGGCAGGTCAATATTGGAAGCCATTATAGATATTTGGGAGGGTCTTGACTTCACGGATGAATCAAGACAAGATGTGCTCTTTCTCAAGATCTACTTCGACAAATCTTATGATAGGCTGTAATGGGACTATATTGTGCAGCCTCTTGAAGACCTTGGGTGCAATAAAAAATTCACCAAGATGATCTTGACCCTTATGAAAAACGTGTCAACTCAAATTAATGTTAATTGTCAACTTTTAAAAACAATCCAACGAAAAAGATCGATCAGACAAGAGTGCCCATTGGCTTTCCTTCTCTTTTCTCTTAAGTTGTCACGTAAATGGCTATATCAATCAGTTTACGATGGGTTTTCATCTTTCGCTTTAAAAATTAACTACTCGCTGTCTTGCTATTTTTCCTCATCATTACATGAGGATATTTGAAATCCAGATACCATTAGTAGGTCATTAGACGATCGGACCAACTTTGAGAGAACGCAAGGCTGATGATTTGATGTAAGTTGCATTGATTTTCGTTGCTCCCTCAAACTAGACAAGAGCGGCGAAAGATAAAAGATTTCATGTTAGTGTATCCACTGTACTATCACTATCACAAAATTCAATATTGTACTCTGTCAGACCATGCAAAACGAGAGGGAATTCTATATTCAATAATATCTTCGAAATAAACCATTTAAGTGTGATAGGGCCCTAAGTTTCGCATGTCTCAGAAGAGTAGCGCTTAATGATGAGGTGACAAGAAAGTAAATAAACAAAAAAAGACTTAAAATAAATTCTCCACCGCTGTCGCCGAGCAAGAGTTTTTTCTGAACTCTGTCTGTCTCGCTTCGTTTTCTTCTGTGGATTGTTTAGCGCCATAGCTGCGCTAGATTAACTTTTGATTACAAGTGGTATCAGAGCGACTCCCCATTGCTGCACGCAGGTCGTTGTAGTCTACAAGCGAGGAAACCTGTTATAACCAGAAGTCATTGATAACAGCCGAAAAACAAAAGAGTGGATGAGACTTGCACGAAGCTGCTCACTGACGGAAAGAAAACATGGGTGGTCCACGTCTGCTGTTATATTGACAACAGTGTCTTCTCTATCCCATTTTTCTCTTCCTCCCTCAGATTCTCTTGGACCTAATGCTCTTCAAGATAGTTCTTGATCCGACTCTCAGTTTCTTTTTGGAAGTTCGATATAAAAGTGGGAGGACTTTATCTTAGGTACAGATTTGAGTTTCGATTTTCCTTCGATTGCATGTGGCAGGCGACGTCATGTATTTTCTTGTGGGTCTTTGAATGGACACTACTCACATGCTTTGAGACAAATGTAAGCATTTTGTGGGCCTTGAATTGAACAACTCACGCACCTTGTGAGGTTTTATATTACCCTGCCGAAAACCTTGAATTTAGAAAAAAAACTGAGGGATGTGGTAAGGTTTTTAACTGGGGTATTCTCATGCTTAGAGATACTCTGGTGATATAGGTGGAAGGCCAAAGAGAAGACAATCTAAAGACCTCGTGTATCAATCACGGGATGAATGTATGACTTTGAGGCCTCTCATTAGAGATTATTTACTTATGTTACGTGCAGTTTTTGGAGTGGATTCACTATAGTTGACTTGGATCATTTACACTTTCGACAAAGAAGACTCTACGGAGCCTTTTTCGGAGAGGTAAAAATTGAGCATATAAGTGCATAGAGACGTAGGGAGTGCTTAGAAGAAGAGGAAAACCATTTAGATTACTTGTGAACATTCGGTTTTTTGTGCATATATCTAGAAATACTCCCTAAATGCTACCGAATTTTTTCTAGACCTCGCCATAAGATTGCCAATACATAGAGCAGTGCTGAGATTGCAAGAATAACATTGTGCAAATAGTTGGTGATAAGTTGAGCAAAGACAATTATCACATATGATCATATATGATGGAGAATTTCTTAATGGGAAGAGGATTATGGGGATTAGTGAATGGAGAGGACGAGTGTCCTGAGTTGCGAGAGAACTCGAATGCAAAATAGCAAAAGGAATATAAAACATGAATAGAAAAATCTAGAAAGGTTCTCCATTGGATATCAATATGTATATCAGAGAGCTTGATTCCACATATTATGAAGGCTATCACACCGAAGGAAGCTTGGGACATAGTTCATATGATATATGATACGTCGACGGAAGCTAGAAAAATAACTTAAAGCAAAAGTTGGATAGTGTATGGCGAGAAGATAGATCCGTAACTAATTATGTGATTGAAATTAGGAAGATCACTAATGATTTAGCTTCCATAAATTGCAAAGTCGAAGATGATGATATGATATCAGTTATGCTAAATGGTCTAGGACCGCAGTATAAGAGCTTAGGTACTTCTATCTTAGTGAGAGGGACTATATTAGATTTTGACGAGCTAGTAGCTCTTTGCATGACAGAAGAAGTAAAACTTGGTTTGAATGCATGAGGAAGTGGCAATTCAAGAGATCATGCATTCTTTCAGCATAGAGGAAGAGGTTCTTCTCATGGATGTTCATCTTCTAGAAATGCAAATAGAATGGATATGCTAAGGTATAAAGTTTCTAAGAAGAGAAATGCATAGAAGGTGACCTGTAGAGCTAATCCATAGTGATGTGGTTGGATGTGCTAGAACAAAATCAGTTGGTGGCTCACTATAATTTTTGATATTCATTGATGATTATATCCGATATACATAGATTTATTTTTTGAAGCATAAGTGTGAAGTTTATGAGTGCTTTCTGAGATTCAAAAATATGGTTGAAAAGTAGTTGTAAATGTATATGAAATTCCTACCATTAGATTTAGGGGGAGAATATATCTCAAGATAATTTGATCAATACCTTAGTGATCATGGAATCAAAAGAAAATTATCTTCTAGATACACACCACAATAAAATGGTGTTGCAGAATGCAAAAATCGTATGATTGAGGAAGTTGCTTGAGCCATGTTGAATGAAAAAAACATGCAAGATATGATTTGGGTAGAAGCTTGTCATATGGCTGTGCGTGTTATAAATAGAGCTCCAACAACCATGGTTCATGATCTCAGTCCTTATGAGAGACTATGGAAACGTAAGCCAAATATGAGTTATTTACGAGTTTTTGGAAGTATTTATTATGCACACGTGCGTAGTCAGGTGAGACATGAGTTTGAGGCAAAATCTTAAAACTTCATATTTTTTCGATACTTAGAAGACAAGAAAGGATATAGATGTTATAATCCTGTTACAAAAGAATGTACAGTAAGTAGAGATGTTATATTCGATGAAAATGCATCATGGTACGCACCTAAAGACGGTTGTGATAGAGAATGATATGGATGATTCTATGCAAAATGTTCATGATGAGCCAGGAACAAGTCATAGATATTTTGACCATGAATAAAGTTAAGACTATGCTTCATATGAGTTTCCTACACCTAAAACGTCATGGAGTGAAAATGCAAAAGACTATGCAAGAGAAAGAAAAAGATACATACAGATGTGATTCAGATATTGATGGTGAGATAGTTATGCCTGGCATGTTGAAAAATATGAAGGGGAAATATGTTCGTCCACATGCAAGGAAAGAGACACGTTCAAGATCTGATGAACAAACACCTTTGAGATGATCTATGAGAGTAAAACATCATGTGGATAGACTGAATCTATACAATCAGTCTATGAAGCTTCATTATGCATACATGACTGAGAGAATCAAGCATGAAGAACCAAAGAATTTTCATGATGCATCACAAAGTGAAGATTGGTGCAAAGCAATGGATGATGAGATAAATGCATTGAAAAAGAATGATACATGGTATTATGTGAAATTGCCACCGAATAAGAAAGCTACTGCATATAAATGGATATACAAAGTGAAGTGCAAAAGTGAGGGGTCATTAGAAATATTTAAAGTGCGCTTAGTTGCAAAAGGATATGCACAAGTATATGGATTGGATTATGATGAAACTTTTAGTCTAGTGGTTAAAATGACAACAGTAAGAAGCCTGATTGCACGGGCTGCTATGAACAATTGGACATTGTACCAAATGGATGTTAAGAATGCATTCTTGGATGGCAAATTACATGAGGAAGTCTATATGCAGCAACCAAAAGGTTATGTGCATCCAAAGTATCCTGAGTATGTATGCAAATTAAAGAAAGTGCTTTATGGATTGAAAGAAGAACCATGAGCATGGTGTGAACGATTCACTAAGAAGTTGTT
Organism: Ceratopteris richardii; assembly: GCA_020310875.1. Taxonomy (NCBI): domain Eukaryota; kingdom Viridiplantae; phylum Streptophyta; class Polypodiopsida; order Polypodiales; family Pteridaceae; genus Ceratopteris; species Ceratopteris richardii. Next base: position 135,948,250 of record CM035428.1, on the reverse strand, counting down.
GGATCTGAAATTTATGCAATCAAAGGCAGATTATTCACTGTTTGTATGGAATCAAGGAAGCGAAATGATTCTATTAGTGATTTATGTTGATGATTTGATCATTACCAGTAATGATGAGAAGAGGTTGATGATTTGAAAAGGAAAATAGAATCTGAATTTTTGATGTCGAATTTGGGAGAGCTAAAATACACTTTGGGAATTGAAGTAATTTCAATAAAAGAGGGAATTTGGATGATACAATGCAATTATATGCTGGAAATGCTTGAAAGACTTGGTATGAGTACTTGCAAACCTATTGATATGCCATTTGATGCTAATGCTAAGCTTATGGATGATGGGAAATGCTTGCATGATGCCAATGCATATAGGAAAATAGTTCGAAGTTTGTATTATGTAACAAAGGCAAGACAGGATTTGAGTTTTGCAGTTGGTTTGATGAGTCAGTTTATGCATAAACCATGTAGAGTGCAGTTGGATGTAGTGCAATGCATATTGTGATATGTGAAAGGAACATGGAATTTTGGCTTGTTTTATAAGAGAAAAGTTCAGCCATGTATATATGCATACATAGAGGCGGATCGGGCTAGAAATGCAATGGATCGAAGATCAACGAGTGGATTTTCAGTTTCTCTTGTAAGTGCAATCATATCTTAGAGTAGCAAAAAGCAACCAATTGTGGCCTTGTCAAGTACCCAAGCTGAATATAGAGGCACTACACAAGCCATTTGTGAAGGGACATGGATTAAGTATCTACTTGAAGACATGGGAATCTACATCGACAAAATGTGGTCATCTATTGTGACAATGTGAGCAGCATAATGCTATCAAAACATGAAGTTTATCATGCGAGATCAAAGCACATTGAAGGTTATTATCATATTTGTTCATGAGAAGGTCATCAAAGGAGAAGTGGAGCTGATTCACATCAACACTCGAGAACAAGTGGCAGATATCTTCACCAAAACTCTTCCGAAAGAAAAGTTCATCCACTTCAAAGAAGCTTTAGGAGTTAGAAAGCTTTAGTTTGTATCTAGATTTCATTTCATGTTATTTCATCTTGTATGGACATATGTATTTCTTTCATCTTGTATTCAAGCTCATTCTGAGCTTGAGGGGGAGATTTGATGATGTGGCAAGATAGTAAATATTCAAGAAATGACTTAATATAAACTCTCCACCACTACCACGGAGAGAGAGTTTTTCTGAATTGTGTCTGTCCTGTTTCATTTTCATCTGTGGATTGCTTAGCGCCATAGCTGCGTTGGATTAACTTTTGATTACACTTAAAACAATGACATGAAATAACTAAGACTTTGGATGAACTTTCTAAAAAGCAGATATCTCATGCATTTAGCTATTGGGATTATTATGAATCCCTACTCTTTCCTACATGTGACGATTCATGTAGTTGCTTACTAATAGTTGATGGATATTATTTTAAACAGATGAAACATTGCATATAAACAGACGATGTGCTACAAAGAAAAAATAGAGATCATGAGAATAACAGGATAGATATCCTAATGTTGTCATTGTCGAAAACAAGAATATATGTGTGTAAGCAATTTTTTGGAGCTATGATACCTCATAGAGTCAGAGTATACTTTGACTGTTACTCACAAACATATTTGACAGGAGAAACAAAAAGGTGGTAAATTGCTGCGTTGGCATATGTGAAGAATAAGGACTTGCCTGAGGAAATTCCAAGACCATCCTTCACTAAAAACTCTCCTATACATACACATATGGTCACAAGACATAGACAACATATCTTAATATATCAAGCACATCAACACATATATTGAATTACATGTATAGGGAGCCACACATACATTTTAGGGGTTCTTATATACACATATAAGCACATATGCACTTTAGTTTATATCCATATCTACATATGCACACATAAAACACCTAATCTTCTAAATGATAAACACTTAAATAGGCATATATAAATATTCACCACTTTATGGAGCATGTACAATGATCAATGATGATCCATACATAGATATATGGACAGAAATTTATTCGCTTTAACTCAAAAGCTCACATACACACAAGGTAACTCATATGTAGGTTTCCCATCTTTGGGACTCCTAAAGAGGTTAAAACTGACTAACTAAGAGGTTAAAAAGTAATTCGCTATACTAAGCATGTTTACAAACTGCCATGGGAGTACTAGATTATGCCCTTTGACTAGACAAGACAAGATTTTAAAACTACACTTTTGATTAAAAGATTACCCACATAAGGAAATGATACAAGTATATATGAATAATATAAGAAGTCCCACAACCTAGCAATGATAGGTATAGATAGTTCAACTAGAGATGATAGAGAAGATCCCACAACATGGGACTATAGGTATGAAGGAAGATCTCTGGATTACAAGAACTCCTTTCAAGGAGATGAGGTAGATATAAGGAATAACTAAAAAGGATCCCGTACCAAAAGCTTGCAACATGACAAGAGAGGAATTCCAAGGGAAAATATGAGACAAGACTAGAGCAAAGGACAAGACTAGAACTCAAACTAGAACCTGAAAGTACTTACTTGATGATCAGGATTCCTTGAGCTCCCAAGACTAGCATTGGAAAGACTCAGCATGTATATGGCCAACCCCTACTAGTAGGTTTTCAAGGGACGTCCATCAATGGCAATTCAGAATTTATGATTTCATTGATGATGTCATCAATTCAAAACTTGATCTCTAGGTATAAAAATCAAGAAACTAGAAAATTGATCTTAGGCTTTTGGCATGTTTGGGATACAATGGAAGCATTAGTTTCTCCAAATTCTGAACCAATCATGCGATATAGAAGAATGCATGGAATCTAGCATTTGAGATGGTTTCCTTTCTCCATGAGATGATCTCCCTCAAGCGATAAGTTCCACAAGCAGTGGTCATGCTCTCTGATCTTGACTTCATTGGATCTTTCTTATGAAATTCTCGAACCTCGATTTGTGATCTCTAAATGTTTGATGGCTGATTTGATATCCTTTCCAATGAACAAGACACTCCAATGCTACTCGAGATATTATCAAATCTAGGACATGCTCGATTTCCAATTCTTCATGACCATCAATCTCGATAGGTAGTCAAGGACTAGGTGTCTCCCCCCTCAATGGTAAAATCAAATATGGTTCCAATATGGACACATGGAAAAGTGGACATATTCTCATGGCACTTGGTAAGTGGAGGTTGAAAATAAATGTATTAATCTTGGCCAAGATGGTGAACAAAGCTAATTGCTAATGGTCTAGCTTTAAAGAAGGCCTTGAAGCCCATAGACTATTTTTTAATAAATTCTATCTTTGTAGAAAGCACATTCTAAGTTTCAATAATCATTCCCTGTTTATGCAGTTTATTAATTCTAGTTAAAGAAACCAAGGCTTTTTGTTGAACTTGCATGAATTAATTATTTTTGCTCTTAGATAGTGACAAAAGTTATTACTCCATCTCTTATGATCAATGATTTTTACTTCAACTATAGTAACTTTAAGAAAAGTCATTGCAAGTATGATTTTTAAATACCTAGGGAAATAAGATCTTAGGAATTATAGTAATTTTTAAATATCTAGGGAACTAACATCTTAGTTTATTATTCTATAAATAGTAAACCCAATTGTACTCCTTTGATTCTTAAAAGAACGTTAATGATAAAATATCTTCAATAAATTATTTTTTATAAGTTTTCAGATAGGCCACGATTTTCTTATTTGAAATAATATTTACTAAATAACCAATTCTTAAAAAGACATGAAAGTGTCTCTTCATGATATACTAGTGGAGTCATTGAGAGATTCCTTTGTATTTATCTTTGTACAATCCATAACAATTGAACTCTCATCAACAAAGTTCTACTTTAAAGTATTACATGTTCATGGAATGAACATAAATATGAGAAAACCTAAGGGATTCTCTATCTCTTTGGTACCCTAAAACCAAATACTCTTTCTCGTTTTCCCTTGTTCAAGAAGCCTAATTAGAGATGATATACCAGTAAAGTATAATAAACAGCGTTTTAGTTATCAAATTCATCTCATATGAGCACCCAATATTTTTAATATTACATTATAATATGAAAACCTACAAGACTACTTGGAAAGGCAAACTAGTGGGAAAAATAATCGTTTATTGTCCATTATGATATACAATACACCATTATTCTGCAACATTCCATACATGGATACACAAAAAGGCAAGTAAAGGAAATGGATAATGTTTAATTATTCTGAAAACGTTTTTCCTTAAATCATTCCTAAAGAGGTAGTGAAAATTAACAGAATATCCTTTCTTTTACATATGTAATGGAATAAATCTCGTTCTATCCCCTGACTAATGTATACACCATTAATGTTTTAAACTCGAAAACATCACTAATTTTCTTATTATTGTTGGAGCATTGTGATATATGCAATTTATCTTTATTTATAACGTTAATGACTATATCAATCAGTATACAATGGGTTTTCCGTGTTTCCCTTTTCAAAATCAACCACTACCTGCCTTGCTGTTTTTCCTCATCATTACATGAGGATATTTGAAATCGAGATACCATTAGAAGTTCATTAGACGATCGCACCAACTTTGAAAGACCACAAGGTGAAACATTAAAGAACCTAATGATTCGTGAACTAATGAAGAACAAGAGGCTGATGATTTGATGCGAGCTTACTCCTCGAAGAATCTAAATTGAATTCGAACCTAATGTAAGGTGCATTGATTTTCGTTGTTCTCAAAACGGAAAAGAGTGGAGAGAGATAAAAGCTTTCATGTAGATTCAACCACTTTCAAAACTTTAAAAAATGTACTCTGTCAGACCTTGAAAAAGAAGAGGCAAGTTAATAGGTCACATTGCCATGTAGAGTGTAAACATTACATATTAAGAGACGACATCCTATAAATCAGAGATCACGAGAATTCTGCAAAACAAGAATCTATGTGCCTAGGAAATCCGATGAAGATATGACACCTAATAGAGTCCTATAATACTTTGAATGTTACTTTCAAGTATAAATAGAAAGGTTGTAAGTGTATCCACTCTACTATCAATCACTATCACAAGATTCAACAATGTCCTCTACCAAACCTTGAGAAAGGAGAGGTAATAATATCTTAACAAAAAATAATAATAATATCTTCGAATAAAATCATCTGATAGAGTAGTAAGCTTAACACAACGACATGAAGTTTCTAAACATCAGATAATTCACACCTAGTAGAAATGAGAGCATTCAAATTTTTCAATATCCCTGCAGTGCACCTAGTTATTGGAATTATTATGAAATCAAACTCATTCCAAGACAAGCAATTGATGGTTATTACGTTAAACAGCCGATCGGTCACATTGCCATGAAGAGAAGAGGCATTCTATATTAATAGATGACGTGCTACAAAAAAAAATAGAGATCATGAGAATAACAGGTATATATCCTAATCTCATCATTTCCCGAAACAAGAATAACAAAGGGTTCCTCCCAACTACAAATGCACTCTAACTATCACAAAAGATGGTGGTGGCAAAAAAGTGACCGCAAATCACCAAAAAGTGTCTGAGCCACACACAATCAATAGTGATTATCAAAGTTGCCCTATACCTAGGCTCACAATTAGACGTGGCCAAAGTAGGTTGCTTCTTTCTCAAACAAGGTATGCATGAGCTACCATGCATGAAGCAAAAACACTAGTAGAGACAACAATGTCATAGCAACTAGCCTAGTTAGAGTTAGAAAAACCATGTATTTTCGGCGGTAATGATCTCCCCTTGGGATAAAAGAATCAAAGTACAAGGCATCACTCAAGTAGCAAAAGATGTTCTTAAACTCTTGTCAATGCTTAGCACCTGGGCAATGCATAAACCTACTCATCTGAGAGATTCATAAATGAATATCTAGTCAAGTTATGCAAAAGGCATATATCTTTCCATACCAAGCATGTGCTAAGTGCTTCAAACCATATAATGCCTTTTTTCAACCTACACACTTTGTTTTCATGCCCTTCTTGCAAAAACAATCATGAGGCTGAAATACATACACTTCTTTATGTGAGTGACCACTCAAAAAAGTAGTTTTACTATCCAATTGATATACATTCCAAACATGATGAGCTACAAGTGCAAACATGCTACGAATAGTGTTCATTTAACAAGTGGTGCAAAGTTTGCATCAAAATTAGTGCCTCTCTCTTGAGCATAACCTTTTGCAACAAGCCTAGTGTTATACCGGTCAACTCTTCCATCATGCTTATGTTTCAACTTGTATACCCATTTATTGCCAATGGCCTTTTTGGCAACAAGCAAATGAAATAAAGACTAGGTACCATTCTCCATAATAAAATCATCATATTCTAATTGCATAGCAACCCTCTAATTTTTTGAATTATGTGCTCATCAAAATAAATAGGCTCTTTCTCATGACAAAGACTAGAGGCAGCCATCGCATAGCAATCTGATGCAATGGAAGCACTATGAGAGCCTAAATGAGTATGATATGATAGAGGTGCATCTAATTTGCTATTTCTTAAAGTCTACAGAAGTCATATAGACATAATTTTTGCCTCCTCTATAGTAGCTCTCTCATCATCAAGTGCATCATGTAAACTTGCATTAAAAATGGGATGATCTACCTCATCATGTGGAGCCTATAAAGGCTAAGAAATTGCCTCATTTGCAGTCGCACTTTACTATCAACCTATAAGAAAAGAAAGCAAAGTTTCATACACATCTTTGGAGCTATTTGGTGTTTCCTTAGTACATGAAAATAAAGGTTGAACTACATCTTCCACAAAGACTACATTACCACTAACCAAAATGTGTTTAGTCTGTAGGTGATATAGATGATAGCCTTTGCTTTCATAGCTATACCCAATAACAATACATTTCACTTCTTTATCATCCAATTTCATGCATTTTTTTTAAAGAACTAATGCATATGCACATCAACCAAGGACACACAGATAAGAAATAGATGACTTGTGAACATGCCAAGCCTCATATGAAGTGATACATTAGAGTGCTTTGATGGGACACTTGTTAAGTATATACGTTGCACACATAGCAATCTCAAGGCAAAAACTATGTGGTAAAGCATTACTCTTGACCATACAGCTCACCATCTATATGATCCACCTATTCTTTCTTTTAACAACACCATTCTATTGAGGTCTATACTGAATTGTACACTAAATTTTCATCCCACATTCAACCAAAAAAGCATTAAAATCAAAAGAAATGTATTCCCCCATTGATTAGAATAGACGATGCCCAATTTACATCATGACATATTTTCAGCCATAAGTAGAAATTGCTTGAAGCACATAAACACTTTGGACTTTACTTTCAATGGATACACCCAATCATGTCTACAAAAATCACCAATAAAAGCCATGAAGTAATGGTAGTTTCAAAATGAAGGTATCTACATAGGACCACAAACATCACTATGGAAAAGCTTCAATTTATGAGTATCCCAAATTAAACCATCTTTAGGGGAGGAAGAACACTACATTTTTCCCAAACTAAGGACTTCATAAACATGTTTACAAGGTGCCTCACAGCTGGCCAGAAAGCACACCATATCAAATATCCAAAGTTTTAGAAAACTAGCATAATTGAGATGAACAAAGCATGAATGCCAAAGCTTTGCGTCTAAGATAGCCCAAAAATCTTGAACCGCACACGTTGAATCATTCACAGATATTGCATATTCTATGAGCTTATACAATCCATGGAATAAAATTGCAGAAGTAATAATGACATCACTATTTGAGAGATCATGACTTGTATACATTTCATCAACAAATTTGACAACCAAATGAATCTTGGCTTATATTGAAACTAACAAGATCATTTTATTGATCTCTAGGACATAATGCATCTAAGAATGTGAAAGTACTATCATCAAAAGTGGTAAAAATGATCTTTCCAACTCCCATTACATGATAAGAGGAGTTGTTAGCACATGCGATAGGATTCTTGTATGGGAATGATTAAGAGAACACAAGAAACTACACTACAGGAAATATGTTTGGTTGCCACAATATCAAAGTACCAAACATCTAAATCTACTACATACATACTTTGCTCATGAGAAGATGGTTCATAACTACAAACAACAATACATCCTTTTCTTCATTCAATACAAGATTAATGGATTTTGTTCTTGGTATAGAGACCTCTTCAACAACCATTCTCGTGTATTTCCTCTTGGCCTCTTTTGTGGCCAAGTTTGGACAAATCTTTATGACATTATCATTTTCTTTATAATATTTGCAAAATTCTCTCTATGTTTTTGTTTTCTTGTCATCTTTGTCTTCCTCCTTTGATTGTGTAGCATTCACAGATTCAGACTTAATAGTACATTAGTTCCATTTACCCATGCCATTGTGATTAGCTAAGAAAGCTTCATCTACATCATGCATACTTGACCTTCTTTTCCTACACAAAGCTTCTTGCACTAAAAGAGAGCCTAAGTCACCAAATGTCAAGAGATTTGTATTTTCTTTCATCATCAATCAAAGATAAGAAGAAAAACCCTTGTATTAATCTGGAAGAACTTTAAAAATAGTCTACACAAGTGAAGTATCTGATAATAATTCATCAGCTAAGATAAGTCACTTCTTGAAATCTCTGAATCTTTGTCGAAAGAGTATCAATAGAATCTCGTTCATTCATATGCTCACTCTCCGAATATTTTCAATGGTAAGTAAGAAAAGCCTTATTTCTTCTCTCGTATAAAGTGGTAAGTGGATCCCAAGTATCCTTTGCTATTTTGCAAGAGCAAATGTGAGGGCTAATGGCACATCTAATAGACAAACATATAAATGCATGTGCTTGATCATCTCCCACATCCCATGAAAGTTTCTTTATAGCATGTGCAACATGAACCGCAACACGAATAGCAATATGAAGATCATCATCTTCAATTTCATGTACATCACCTTCAATGGCTTTATTTGCAAGTGTGGTAAGGCATTTCTCAATATGCTGCACAATATTCCATAGCTCTTTTGCTACCAATGCATGATGCATCATATATGCCCATAATGGGTAACTTGTACTATCCAAGTTGTCCTTAATAGTCAAAATATGGAGTACATGAGTGCTTTTAGTCATGTTCACTCGCTAAAATACCTTGATGCAAAAACCAAAAAATCACTATATTTTAAATAGTTGAAGAGAATTACATTGTCGACTATGTTAAACCTATGGCATCCCTTTGAAGCACTTATACTAGCAAATTATAATCTATATATATATGTTTGGCACAAAAGGACCACGCACTATGATAGTATGTTTGGAGGCTATTTTTTGTATGCTCTTAACCAATCTGAGCTTCTAATATCCATGAATATGCTCAACAATATTCACACAATTCTAAGACTGTGATCAGAGGGTTGTTGGTGATAAACTGGCCACCTGCTCTAATATCGATTGTTAAAGTTCGAGTTCTATCTAAGCACATGAACAACACAAGCAGGAAGAAGAAGCTTTGAGCAAAATACAATAGTGATTAAATTACCAAGCTAATGTACAAGATTAAGTGTCCCATTAGGGTTATATGTGTATATACAAGCCAGGGGAAAAAATGTCCTAAAGAGGGAAAAAAGTGGCCCATAGGTCCTAAGTGTGTTCATACACATCACTACCAAAATATATCAGCATTAACAATAAAGTCTTACAAGACACGGAGATATATCTTCAACATTCACCAATTGTCTCATTCAGAGATTCGTGTATATCGATCTTTGTAAAATCTATAACCATTGACTCCTCCTGAACGAAGAACTTGTTTAAAGTATTAAGTTCTCATGTCACCAACATAAATGTGGATAAACCTATGGGCTTCTCTATTTCTCTGATACCCCCAAACAAAAAAAATCTTTCTTATTTTTTCTTGTCCCAATATGTTTGGAGATGATATACTACTACAATATACTACTCTTTGTTTTAGCAATTGACCTCATCTCATGTAAGCACACTATAGTTTTGTCTTGTTCCAAAAACCTACTTGGCGATGATATACTGCTACAATATAATGATTTGTGTTTTAGCAACCGACCTCATCTCCTATAAGCACACTATATTTTTCATTTTACATTATATTAGGAAAATCTCCAAGAGGAATAGAAAATGAGAACTAGAAGGAAAACTAATCCCTTAATTTCCATTATGATGTACAATAAACCACGATTTTGCAACAATCAATACATGGATACTCGAAATACAAGAAAACAAAATCGAGAAAGTTTATAGGGAAACCTTTTTCGTCAAACAATTCTTAAAGAACTAGTCGAAATCATCAGAATATCCTCTCTTTTGAACATGTAATGGAATACAATCTTTTTCTGTCCGTTGACTACCTTAATGACTTCAAAATGTGAAATTCGACAACCGTGTTATTTACTTAAGTTAACATTTAAATGACTATATTAATCAACATACGATGGATTTTCCCGTTTTGCTCTTTTAAAGAATAACCACTAATTCTCTTGCTATTTTTTCATCATTGCGATATTTGACATCGCGCAACCATTATTAGGTCATTCGGCGTTCGGATTGACTTTCGGAAAACGGAAGGTGAAATATAACATAATGTACGATTTGATGATAGCTTACTTATAAAATACTCTGATTGAACTTGAGCTTAGTGGACTTTGAGCTGCATTGATTTTGATTGTTCCCTCAAAATGGATGAGTGGAGAGAGATAAAAGGTCTCATGTACTATCAACCACTATCACAAGATTCAATAATGTACTCTATCAGACCTTGAAAAAGGATAGGCAACTTAATAGGTAACATTGCCATGTAGAGAGGAAATATTACATGTTAAGACACAATGTCCTACAAAACAGAGATCACGAGAATAACAGGATATATAGTCTAGTCTCATCATTCTGCAAAAGAAGAATAGATATGCCTAGGCAATCCGACGAAGATATGACACCTAATAGAGTCCGAGAAAACTTTGAATCTTACTCGCAAGTATATTTGACACAAGAAACAGAAGGCTGTAAGTGTATCCAGTGTACTCTCAACTAGTATCACAAGATTCAACAATGTCCTCTACTAGACCTTGAGAAAGGAGAGGTAATAATATCTTACCAAAAAATAAGGTATCTACCTAGGAGCACAAACATCACTATGGACAAGCTTCAATTCATGATTAGCCCAAACTAAACCATCTTTAGGGGAGGAAGAATAGTACATTTTCCCCAAAGCATCATTGAGATGACCAAAGCATAATTGTTTGATCATTCACAAATTTTGTATATTCTATGAGCTTATACAATCCATGACATGAAATTCTAGAAGTATTAATGACATCACTATTTGAGGGATCATGAATTGGACACTTTTCATCAACAAATTTGACAACCAAACGAATCTTGGCTTATATTTAAAGTAACAACATATTTTTCTTGATCTCTATGACATATAATGCATCTAAGAATGTGAGAGTACTATCATCAAAAGTAGTAAAAAATGATAATTCCAACTCCCATTGCATGATAAGAGGAGTTGTTAGCACATGTGATAGGTTTCTGTATATGGGAATGCTTAAGATAATAGAAGAAACTACACTACAAGGAAATATGTTTGGTTGCCACACTATCAAAGTACCAAATGTGTGTGTCTACTACAGACATACACTGCTCATGAGAAGATGGGTAACAACTGCAAACAATAGTAAATGCCTATTCTTCATTCAATACAAGATTAATGGATTCTGTTTTTGGTGTAGAGACGTCTCCAACAATGATTCTAGTCTTTTTCCTCTTGGCCTCTTTTGTAGCTAGGTTTTGACAAATCTTTATGTCATAAACATTTTCTTTACAATATTTGCAAAATTGTATCGATATTTTTGTTTTTTTCTAACCTTTTTCTTCCTTCTTTGATTATGTAGCATTAACATTTCTACATAGTATTAGATTAGTTCCATTTACCCATGCCTTTCTGATTAGCTAAGAAAGCTTGATCTACAATATGCATACTTAACCTGCTTTTCGTAGACAAAGCTTCTTCCAGCAAAATAGAGCCTAAGTCACAAAATGTTAATGGATTTGTACTTTCTTTGATCATCAATCAAAGATAAGAAGAAAAAACCTCGTATGAGTCTAGAAGAACTTTAAGAATAGTCTACACAAGTGAACGATTGTATAATAATTCATCAGCATAAATCAACCACTTCTTCAAATCTTTGATCATTGTCAAAGGAGTATCCATAGAATCTCCTTCATTCATATGCTCACTCTGCAACGATTTTCAATGGTAAGTAACAAAAGCCTCATTTCTTCCCTGGTACAAAGTGGGAAGTGGATCCCAAGCATCCTTTGTGATTTTGCAGGAGTGAATGTGAGGGTTAAGGGCACATTTGATAGACAAAGCTATGAATGCATGTGCTTGAGCATCTCCTCCATGCCATCAAAGTTTCTTTATTGCATGTGCAACAAGAACAGCAACACAAATAGGAATATGAAGATCATCATCTTCAATGTCATGTGCATCACCTTCAATGGCTTTATTTGCAAGTGTAGTAAGCCGTTTTTCAATACCATGCACAATATTCCACAACCCTTTTGCTACCCATACATGGTACATCATATATGCCCATAATGGGTAGCTTGTCCTATCCAAGTTATCCTTAACAGTTGACATATAGAGTACATCATTGCTTTTGGCCATGCTTACTCACTAAAATACCTTGATGCAAACCCACAAAAAAAAATCACTATATCTTAAGTAGTTGAACAGAATTCCCTTCTCGAGCTCTATTAAACCTATAGCATCCCTTTGAAGCACTTATACTGGCGAGCCATAAACTATATATGTTTGGCACAAAGTAACCAATTTTTCTATACATCCACTATGATAGTATCTTTGGAGGCAGTTTTTGTATGCTTCTAAGCAATTTGAGCTTCTAATATCCCTGAATATGCTCAAAAATATTCATGCAATTCTAAGATTGTGATCGGAGGTTTTTTGGTGATAAAGTGGCCACCTGCTTTAATACAGATTGTTGAAATTTGATTCTATCTAAGCACATGAACAACACAAGGAGGAAGAAGAAGCTTGGACCACAACACAATAGTGATTAAATTACCAAGCTAATGTACAAGATTAAGTGTCCCATTAGGGTTATAGACGTATATACAAGCCAAGGGAAAAAAACTCCTAAAGAGGGAAAAATGTGCCCCGCAGGTCCTAAGTGGGTGTTCATACACATCACTATCAAAATATATCAACATTAATAATCAAGTCTTACAAGACATAAACATATTTCTTCAACATTCACCAATTGGCTCATTCAGAGATTCGTGTGTATTGATCTTTGTACAATCTATAACCATTGACTCCTAAATGAAGAACTTGTTTAACGTATTAAATTCTCATGCCGCCAACATAAAGGTGGGGAAACCTATAGGATTCTCGATCTCTTTGATACCCCTAAACAAAAAAATCATTCTTATTTTTTCTTATTCCAATATGTTTCGAGATGATATACTAGTAGAATGTAATAATTTGTGTTTTAGCAACTCACCTCATCTCATATAGGCACACTATATTTTTGGCTTGTTCTAAAAATCTGCTTAGAGATGATATACTACTACAATATAATAATTTGTGTTTTAGCAACTGACCTCATCTCCTATAAGCACACTATATTTTTCATTTTACATTATATTTGGAAAATCTCTAAGAGGAATAGAAAAGGAGAACTAGAAGGAAAAGAATTCCCTTAATCTCCATTATGATGTACAATACACCACCGTTTTGCAACAATCCATACATGGATACTCGAAAATGCAAGAAAAGAAAATGGAGAAAGTTTAATCATTTTTTTGGAAAACGGTTTTCGTCAAATCATTCTTAAGGAACTAGTCGAAATCATCAGAACATCCTCTCTTTTGAATATGTAATGGAATGCAATCTTTTTCCGTCCGTTGACTACTTTAATGAATTTAAAATGTGAAAATAGAGAACCGTGTTATTTATCTTTAGTTAACACTTAAATGACTATATCAATCAGCATACGATGGATTTTGCCGTTTTTCTCTTTTAAAGAATAACCACTGGCTGTCTTGCTATGTTTTCATAATTACGATATTTGAAATCGCGTAACCATTACTAGGTCATTGGGCGTTCGGATTGACTTTTCCATTGGTCATATCATTTTGAGGAAATTGAAGTCCATCGAAAAGCAAATCTTAGTGCTTGAACCACCAAGATTTTCTCATTCAAATTCTGAAAGAATATGTGAAGCATGTGCATTTGGAAAACATCAATGTATGAAGTTTCCAAGAAGAGAAATGCATAGGAGGAGACCTCTAGAGCTAATCCATAGTGATGTGGTTGGATGTTCTAGAACAAAATCAGTTGGTGGCTCACTATACTTTTTTATATTCATTGATGATTATAGCCGATATACATGGATTATTTTCCGATATACATGTGCCTACTCAATTGAGACACACGTTTGAGGAAAAATATGAAAAGGGCATATTTACTGGATACTCTGAAGAGAAGAAGGGATATAGATGTTATAATCCTATTACAAAAGAATATATAGTAAGCAGAGATGTTATATTCGATGAAAATGCATCATGGTATGCACCCAAAGACATGGTTGTGATAGAGAATGATATAGATGATTCTATGCAAAATGTTCATGATGAGCCAGGAACAAGTCGTAGATATTCTCACCATGAAGAAAGTTAAGAATATGATTCATATGAGTTTCCTACACCTAAAATGTAATGGAGTGAAAATGCAAAAGACTATGCAAGAAGAAAGGAGAAAGGGAAAGATATGTACATGTTTGATTCAGATATTGATGACGAGATAGTTATGTCTGACATGTTGAAAAATATGAAGAAGAAATATGTTCCTCCACACACAAGGAAAGAGACACGTTCTAGGTCAGAACAAGAAACACCCTTGAGAAGATCTACGAGAGGAAAACATCCTATGGATAGAACTAGAAGGAAAACTAATCCCTTAACTTCCATTATGATGTACAATAAACCCCCATTTTGCAACAATCGATACATGGATACTCGAAAATGCAAGAAAAGAAAATGGAGAAAGTTTATAGGGAAACGTTCTTCGTCAAATCATTCTTAAAGAACTACTCGAAATCATCAAAATATCCTCTCTTTTGACTATGTAATGGAATACAATCTTTTTCTGTCCGTTGACTACCTTAACGACTTTAAAATGTGAAATTTGAGAACCGTGTTATTTATCTTAAGTTAACATTTAAATGACTATATCAATCAGCATACGATGGATTTTCCCGTTTTGCTCTTTTAGAGAATAACCAGTAATTGTCTTGCTATTTTTTCATCAATGCAATATTTGAAATCGCGCAATCATTGTCAAGGGAGCATTAGATTGTGCTCTATGACTAGACTAGACAAGATTTTGGAAATACACTTCTGATTACAAGAACACCCACGTAGAGAAAATGATACAAGAGTATATGATCGATACAAGACGTCCCACAACCCGAGACCAAGAGGTATGGAAAACTCCACTAGAGATGATACAGGAGATCCCACAACCTGAGATCATAGGTAGGAAACAAGATATCTGGATTACAAGAAACCCCTTCAAGGGTATGAACTGAATACAAAAAATAACTAGAAAGGATCTCGTACTACGAGATTACAATAGGACAAGATAGGATGTCCACGATACAAGACTAGATAGGACTAGGGCAAGAGACAAGACTATAACTTGAACTAGAACTTGAAAGTACTTACTTGGTGATCATGACCCCTTGAGCTCCCAAGACCGGCATCCACGAGATTGATTATGAATGTGGACAACCCCTCTTTTTATAGGTTTTCAAGGGCGGTTACGATTTGATGATATCATCGATGACATCATCAACTGGAAACAAGACCTTTGGGTGTCAGAATTCAGCAAATAAGCAGTCGATCTTGGGGTTTTGGAAAATTCCAGACACAATGGTGCCATTAGTTTCTCCAAAGTCTTAATCAAACATGAGATATAGGAAATTTACATGGAATCTAAGGTTTAAGATGGCCTTCTTTGTGTCCATGAGATCACCTCCCCCTCAAGCGATGAGTTCCACGAGGAGCGGCCATGTTCTCTAGCTTGGGTTTCATTGGATTCTTCTTATGGAATTCATGAACCTTGACTTTTGCTCTCTAAAGATTTTCTGTAAGTTCACAAGTACGATCACTAATGTCATATGCCTTCCAATGAATAAAGCATTCCAATCGTCCTCACGAGATTCTTGAATCTAAGACATGATTAACCTCGAATTCTTCATGATCCTTAATCTTGAAAGGTGGTGAAGGATTGGGTCTCCCTTGAGCTTCCTTAGCTTCATGACAAGATAGGTCCTCCACTCTTATCCATTTTGAAGGGACAATGAAAATCAATGCAGCTTAAAGTCCGTGAGGCTCAAGTTCAATCAGATTTTTTTAGAAGTAAGCTATCATCAAATAATCAACCTCTTCTTCTTACATAGTTTATATTTCACCTAGTAATGGTTGCGCGATTTCAAATATCGTAATTATGAAAACATAGCAAGACAGCCAGTACTTATGCTTTAAAAGAGAAAAACGGCAAAATCCATCGTATGCTGATTGATATAGGCATTTAAGTGTTAACCAAAGATAAATAACACGGTTCTCTATTTTCACATTTTAAAGTCATTAAAGTAGTCAACGGACAGAAAAAGATTGCATTCCATTACATATTCAAAAGAGAGGATGTTCTGATGATTTCGACTAGCTCCTTAAGAATGATTTGACGAGAAACGTTTTCCAATAAAATGATTAAACTTTCTCCATTTTCTTTTCTTGCATTTTCGAGTATCCATGTATGGATTGTTCCAAAATGGTGGTGTATTGTACATCATAATGGAAATTAAGGGATTTGTTTTCCTTCTAGTTCTCCTTTTCTATTCCTCTTCGAGATTTTCCTAATATAATGTAAAATGAAAAATATAGTGTGCTTATAGGAGATGAGGTCAGTTGCTAAAACACAAATTATTATATTGTAGTAGTATATCATCTCTAAGCAGATTTTTAGAACAAGCCAAAAATATATTGTGCCTATATGAGATGAGGTGAGTTGCTAAAACACAAATTATTACATTGTACTACTATATCATCTCTAAACATATTGGAACAAGAAAAAATAAGAATGATTTTTTTGTTTAGGGGTATCAAAGAAATAGAAAATCCCATAGGTTTCCCCACCTTTATGTTGGCGGCATGAGAAATTAATACGTTAAAAAAGTTCTTCGTTAGGAATGCTATAGGTTTAATAGAGCTCGACAAGGTAATTCTGTTCAACTAGTTAAGATATAGTGATTTTTTTTTGTGGGTTTGCATTAAGGTATTTTAGTGAGTGAGCATGGCTAAAAGCAATGATGTACTTTGTATGTTGACTGTTAAGGATAACTTGGATAGTACAAGTTACCCATTATGGGCATATATGATGCACCATGTATTTGTAGCAAAAGGGCTGTGGAATATTATGCATGGTATTGAAAAACGCCTTACTGTAGTTGCAAATAAAGCCATTGAAGGTGATGCACATGACATTGAAGATGATGATCTTCATATTCCTATTTGTGATGTGGTTCGTATTGCACATGTTATAAAGAAACTTTGATGGGCTGGGGGAGATGCTCAAGCACATGCATGCATAGCTTTGTCTATCAAATGTGCCATTAGCCCTCACATTCGCTCCTGCAAAATCGCAAAGGATGCTGGGGATCCACTTACCACTTTATAGGAGAGAAGAAATGAGGCTTTCGTTACTTACCATTGAAAATCGTTGGAGAGTGAGCATATGAATGAAGGAGATTCTATGGATACTCCTTTGACAAAGTTCAAAGATTTGAAGAAGTGATTGATTTATGCTGATGAATTATTATCCGATCGTTCACTTGTGTAGACTATTGTAGATCAAGCTTTCTTAGGTAATGAGAAAGGCATGGGTAAATGGAACTAATCTAATAATAAGTGGAAATCTCTCAATGATACATAATCAAAGAAGGAAGACAAAGGTTAGAAGAAAACAAAAACATAGAAATAATTTTGCAGATATTGTAAAGAAAATGATTATAGCATAAAGATTTGTCAAAACCTAGCTACAAAAGAGGCCAAGAGGAAAAAGACTAGAGTCGTTGTTGGAGAGGTCTCTACACCAATAAAAGAATCTATTAATCTTGTAATGAATGAGGAAAAGGCATTTACTACTGTTTGCAGTTGTGACCCATCTTCTCGTGAGAAGTTTATGTCTATAGTTGACATAGAAATTTGGTACTTTGATAGTGTGGCAACCAAACATATTTCCTTGTAGTGTAGTTTCTTCTGTTATCTTACGAATTCCCATATACAGAATATTATCACATGTGATAACTGTTGGTGCAGACCAATCACCAATTGAAGTTTTGAAAGACAAAGGATGGAGATAAGATCAAGTCTTGAAGCTTAGTTGACTTCCGAGGTGGGATCCAACTCGAGGAGGACACCGACGTCATTGGCCTGGAGATCCTAGACAGTAAAGAAACCTTGCAGGAGGGGTACGCTACAAGCAAAGAAGACGGCTTTACTACCAGCAATGAAGATAACTTGGACAGCAAAAGTTCCATCATCGGATCGACCATTCCGGAAACGGAGCCGAAAACGGTGTCCAGTTCTACCCAGCAGGTGGCTTCCCGCAAAGGAAAACAACCTTTGGAGCTACCGTGGAAAAGCCCCCATAAGAACCTATTGCCAACTCGGGATCCGATCCGAGCGAAAAAGAAAGATGAACCCAAGAAAAGAAAGGACAAAGCTCCCTCCCGCAAAGAGGGATTACTACGACAATGATCATCATATCGCTAAATGCTCGAGGGCTAACCGACCCCTCAAGAGCGACCATCATTGGGCAATGGCTCCGCGACATTAGCCTAAACCCAGATTTTATTTGTATCCAAGAGATTAAAATTGACGGAGAAGACCTCCAGAAACGGCTCAGACAGGTCTCCTCGGCCCATATGTGGATCCCTACGAAGCACCAGCGGGGAACCGGGGGAACGGTAATCGGGGTTAAACAACTCTGGTTTGAAAAGCTTGAGAACTCTATTGAAGATGTTAGTCACCGTTGGATTGCTGTTTCTTTCGGTGCTCCGCTGTGTGTTACTATGGTCTCTTTGTACGCCCCTAACGGGGAGTTGGAGAGACAGAACACTTGGGCCTCCTTAGACTCGCTTCCCCACAACGTGCTTATTTGTGGAGACTTCAACATGGTGGAGGACCCTATGGACAGATGGATGGGCAAGGGCAGGGTCATCGACAGTCGGGAGAAAGAAACGTGGGACATCACCAAACTCCACTTGGATTTGGTTGAATACAAAGACTCGAATGGCTTTTCTTGGTCGAATCTCCAAGCGGGCGAGGACCTGAGGAAAGCTAGACTCGATAGGTGCTACATCTCTCAGAATTTTACTCATCAGTGGGGCCACCCTACCATCACGCAACGTACTGACCTCACTATCTCTGATCACTACCCGATCGTTATCACTTTTCAACCTTCCAACAAGATCCGCCAGGCTCCGTGGTTCCATGCCAACGCTTCCACCTTCTCTCTCCCCTCCGTCCATCAAGAAATTGCTGACGTGTGGAAGGTGGCGTTCGCCTCTGGCTTGGCCCCAGCCAAGTGCTGGAGAAGTGCGGTCGACAGGTCTCGTAAGATCATGATCAGAACTAAGAAGATGCTCGAGACAGTGCAGCGGGCTCGTAGGGAAGCTCTTTATCACAGACTCTGGCGACTCGAGGAGGAAGTGAACAAAGGAAAACACCAAGCCCAGAAAGGTCTCCGAAAAATCAGAGCAGTGCTGAGATACGAGGAAGAAATACAAAGGAAAAACTTGCAAATCTTCTTCAAGGAGTGGTGGGCTGGCAAAGCTGACAAACCCACCAAAGAGATGTGCCATATCCTTAAAAGGAAACACAACAGAGAGTCGATCCCACTACTGCTAGATCCACATGGCAATGTATGCAAATCGGAAGCAGATAATTTTGGCATCATCGAAGGGCACTTCACGAGACTCCTGGGAACCTCGAACCCCCTCTCCCACCATAGAAGGGACTGTATGGCTGCCATTTCTAGGGTTTCCCCCCGGAGGATACCATCCAACCTCCACTCCCTGCTTCATGCCCCTATCTCTGAATCAGAAATCATCGCGGTCATAGATGCCCTCCCTCTCGGCAAAAGCCCGGGACCCGACGGACTCACTAACGAGTTCTTTAAATCCTTCAAGCTGGTGGTTGCCACCCCTCTTCGGATGGTCTGGCAAGAAGCGCTAAAGTTTGGTGCTCTCCCTGCCTGTCTAAATAATGGAATTATCAAGTTGATACACAAGAAGGGGGAAAAGAACAGAATCGAGAACTGGCGGCCTATCACGATGCTCCAAACAGGATACAAGATCATCGCCAAAGTCATTGCCAACAGACTCTCGTGCCACCTGAGATCTTGGCTCAGTGAGGACCAAAAAGGCTTCATCAAAGGCAAGTCTATCCTGGAAACCATTTTGGACATTTGGGAAGGTATTCAATTTGCAAATGAGTCTAACCAAGATGTGGTTTTCCTCAAGATCGACTTTGACAAAGCCTACGACAGGCTAGAATGGGACTATATTCTACAGTCGCTCCAAGATCTCGGATGTAGTCAGAAATTCACCAAGATGATCGCGACCCTGCTCGGAAACGCTACGACTCAAATCAACGTTAACGGCAAACTTTCGAAGGCGATCCATCTTAGAAGATCTATTAGACAAGGATGCCCTCTGGCCCCCCTTCTTTTTGCCATCGCCACCGAGGGACTGAGCAGACTTGTGGCACATCATGTGGAGGCTGGTAATATCAAAGGTCTCCGGCTGCCTCACGACCACAGTCAAATCATCATGAGACTCTTCGCCGATGATATGAACGCGTTCGTCCACAATGATAATACCAGCCTGGAGACTTTCTGGAGGTGTCTTGCTACCTTCTGTGATGCCTCTGGATCCAAAATCAACCACTCTAAGACCGCCTTTAGGGCTATTGTGGGGCATCATCCTGACCTCCTCATTGATCATGGCTGTCAAATCATTCCACAGGGCCAAATCTTTCGACTTCTTGGAATCCCCTTGGGGTTTGGTGTCTCTATGGAGCAGCGGTGGAACTGGGTGATGGCCAAGCTCGAAAACAAACTTAACTATTGGAGAGGTATGCAAGTCAATCTCGCTGGGCGTGCGATGGTTATCAACACGTTCCTCCTCTCTTCGACCATCTATTTCCTTTCTTGTTGGAGACCGAATGAGCAAGGCCTGTCGAAACTGAATAGTATTTGTAGAAACTTTCTTTGGACGGGCGATCACAACAGTAGGGGGGTGCCTAAAATCAAATGGGCCACCTGCACTAGCACTAGAGATTGCGGGGGGCTTGGCATCCTGGACATTGGGTGTATGGCCAACAAACTTGCTGCCAAATGGTTGATTAGGGCTTGGTGCAACAGGGAGGCCTCGTGGGCCAAGCTGATTTTCAGAAACAAGAACGAGTTGGCCCTCAGGGGGATCCCGAACTGGAAGAACCTTGGCATCATGACCCTCCTATTCTCCCCGATCCCCGTCTCCCCGAAAGGTTCCAATCTCGTGTGCTCCCTTTGGAAGGGCTGGAACAAAGTCAAAAGCTTCACGAGAATTAGTGAGGACTGGAAGTGGGCGGCCGGAATCAGACAAAACGACTCCATCTGGTTTCCGATACACGGCATCCGGAGTGTGGAATCATGGAACACTCAAAATGCCAAGAAGCTATGGAACAAAGGATTCAAAAAATGGAAACACCTCTGGAAACAAGACACCAATAGCTGGATCAACTTCGAGGATATTGACCCTCGCTTAAACATCTCCTACGAAGAATGG
Organism: Ceratopteris richardii; assembly: GCA_020310875.1. NCBI lineage: Eukaryota > Viridiplantae > Streptophyta > Polypodiopsida > Polypodiales > Pteridaceae > Ceratopteris > Ceratopteris richardii. The sequence continues at coordinate 135,926,313 of CM035428.1, read as the reverse complement.
AACACTCTGCAAAGCAGATGCCTCGCATGGGATCGTCACAAGACTCGCCTTCTCATGGGAAACGACACACCGAACTCGCTTGGTCTCAAATGGCACAATGGAAACAGCCTACTCAAAATCCCGAACATCAAAGAAACGGCTGACCTCCAGATAAGCCTCAACAAGAAGTGGTGCCTGTCTTGGACGCAGCTTCGGTGGGACATGAAATTCATGGGCATCTGGCACCCCCTTATAGAGATTAAAAAATCTGTCCTCTTATGGCAAATTCTTCACCGAGGTATTTGGACCAACCATAAGGCTAACAAACTTTGTGGGATCCCTCCTTGGTGCAAGCGTTGCCACCGGGCTATCGAAGATGTCCCACACATCTTCCTCACCTGCCCCAACTCCTACAGAATCTGGCGGACGGTTGGAATGAAAATCAGACTTCAAAAACAGCTTAGTTGGAAACAAGTCCTTCTGGGAGAAGCGATCGGCTGCTCTGCGACACTCTGGAACGCCATCAGGGGGGAAGTCCTGTGGAAAATTTGGCGGGAGAGGTGTGCTCTCAACTTCGGCGATCCCCCCAGGGAATGGTCGATTGAGAAATCACTATTCCTCCTGGGCAAAAGGATTGTTAACAGTAAGAAATCCCCCCCATTCAGGCACCATCAAGTCCTCCTTTTGATCAACAACAAGCTCAAACCCAAGTGGGCCCCGCATGAGGGCGATGAGAGGGTGATTAACCTTCTCTGTAATGCAATCTAGGACTCAATCAAGCTTCCCCTGCCTTGTGGGATTTGGGGGGTCCCGTGGGCACTAGTCCCCTTCTATTGTACCTTTGTTTCTTAATTTAATTCAAGTCCGGGAGAGTAGGCTATTGCCGAACTTCTTTTATGTTAAAAAAAAAAGTCTTGAAGCTTAGAAGATGGTTACATTCACAGGTGGAAAGAAAAGTACACATATGTACATTAGCTAAGACATAGGTCACTTATACTTTTGATTAGTCATAAGTCTGTACATATTTGCCTATAAATACTATGGAAAAATGTCGGGGCATAGAGAGAGGAGACGAGGAGAGACTATGTGAGAGCATAGGAATAGAGAAATGAGGAGTTGTAAGTGTCATTAGACACATGAAAAGTTAGTTGAAGTCTCTCTCTTATTAAGTTGTAGTCTTCTTCAAAAATGACAGAATTTTTGCGCCTGAAGTTTCTGTGTTTTCTCCTTCTGTGGTAGATCTTTTGTCGAATGCTTTTGTACAAGTCTAAGTCTAGAGTTGATTGACTACTGTACAAAATTTTAGCTTCCAATTGTGATCAGGCTGAGAGAATTCTGAATAGGAACATTCGTATGTGTAAAGGTCTAAGTACCTTCTGAAACAAGCGCAGATTTCGAGTTCAGAGAAATGGACAATGCCTAGTGCACAGTGTAAAATTTTACACAAATGATAGCTCAAAATCTAAGTTGAGAGATAATCTATCTATATCTAAAAGCATTTGACCAAAGGGGTTCGACATTGGGAGAACCATAGCTAAGAAGTTACAAGTGTCAAAGTCGCTACAGCAGAGAAGCAGTTTTACACATAGGTAAAGTGTTTGAGTCATTTCTCAAAGTATACTCAATCATTTGAGGAGATTTAAGTTGTAGAAGGTGAGCAACCTTAAGGCGACACATCGTACAAAGTTTTATAAAAAACTTTACACGAATGGTTAGTCAATCAAAGATTAATCTGTAGCAGACTTTTCTGAGAATTTGATTTTTTCCAGAATAGTCAATTTCTTGATAAGTTAGTGATTGTTCTCTAAATTAAGAGGATTCTAGACTTATTCTTGATATAGAGGTGCTCTAATTTCAAGAATAGGTTGTTCTTTTGGAGATTAACACTCTCCATCAGTGGTATCAGAGCAGGAAGCATAAGAATTGAGGAAAGGGAGACTCCGACAGTTGCAAACATACAAACTTTACATTTTGAAGTATCGAAAGGACAAAGAGTGAAGAAAGCTTGAAGGAAGACACATTGAAGTTGTCAAAAGGATCAGAAGGAGTAATATTCGAAGCCAAGGTACATTTATTTCTCATAAAGCTTAAAGATCTGTTAGTACAGGTGAAGAAAGGATGGGAGATTTTGTTCAGATAGAGAAATTGGATAGAGAAAACTATCCTGCATGGTCAATGAGGATGGAAGCCCATCTAATGAGCAAAGATTTGATAGCCTACATTACAGGAGAAGAAGAAAAGCCTCAATTCAGAGATCCTAGTGTTCCAACTAGGGAGGAATTGTCAGATTTGAAGATTTGGATGAAGAGAGTTGCTCAAGCTAGGAGCATTATCTATATGGCAGTCATTGACTACTTGCTACCTCACATTAGAGGTCTTGAAAGTGCAAGTGAAATATGGAATTCTTTGGAGGAGCATTTCCAAAACACTACAAAGTCAAGAAAGGCATCCTTATGGGCAGAGTTTACTACTTTCAAGAAGAAGGCTTCACAATCAATATCTGATTATGTGACAAAGATGAAGGACATTGCAGATGCATTAGGAGCAGTGGATGAAGACATTAGAGAAGATAAATTCGTAACGCAAATTCTCACAGGACTAAGAGGTGATGAGAAGTGGAAGCCTTTTATTTTTTCTATAGAACTTTCATTGGATCATTTCAATCCTGATTTGAATCAATTGTTAGGACATATGCTAACTTTTGAGAATGATATCAAAGGAGATGTTGACAAGAGTGCAGGTCATGCAATGTACTCTAAAGACAAGAAGAAAACTAACAAAGGAAAGCAACAAGCAAATGAAGAAGAAGGCACAACTACTCAAGCCAACTTCCTAAGAGGAAGAGGAGGTGGCAAAGGTAGAGGAAGAGGCAGGAATAACAAAGATGGAGCCAAAGCTTGCTGGATTTGTGGTAAGAAAAATCATTTAGCTAATGATTGTTGGCATAACACTTAGAGTAATGGTGGATACAATCAGAACTATAATTCAAGAGGAAGAGGTGGAAGAAATCAAAGAGGTAATTTCAGAGGTAGAGGTAGTAGGGGTTACTTTGGAAGAAATGCAGGTAGAGGATTCCAAAGTCAACAATACAACAATACCTACTACAATTATGCTTCAGATCAGAAGGAAGATTCAACATTGATAATAAATGCAACTTGTGAAAGGCAGAGTGAAGATCAAAGAGTCTTCTACATTGACTTAGGGTGTAGCAATCACCTGAGTGGTAATATAGCTTTGATGACTGATTTGGAGAATAAGGTAACTAATCATGTTGTTCAAACACGTGACAATACAAAGCACAATGTGAAGTCAATTGGATCAGTGAAGGCCAAGGATGGTAGCACCTTATTGAGTAAGGTCTTGTATGTTCCTACAATTCCTAAGAATCTGATAAGTGTAGGACAAATTGTGGAAAAAGGTTATGAAGTAAGGTTCACTAATGAAGGAGTGTTTGTGGAAGACCCTAGCAATGGGTATAAACAAATTGTTTCAGGGAAGAAAGAAGGAAGATTGTTCACTTTGAAGATTCAAGGTAATGTTGGTCATGCCTTGTTCACTTATGTAGGACATAAGATCTCTGAGTTAGATCTTTGGCACAAGAGACTTGGACATTTCAATGAAAGAGGTATTAAAGACATGATTAATAATGGTTCAGTGCTTGGATTGCCTAATGTTGGAGGTCAACATATGACGTACAGATGTGACGCATGTCCATTAGGTAAGGCTCATAAGCAACCCTATTCTAAGCATGGGTTTATGTATTTAGAAAAGCTTGAGTTGGTACACACAGATGTGTGGGGACCATCAAAGGATTACAGTATCAATGGTTCAAGGTATTATGTGATTTATGTTGATGATGCTACCAGATGGATCACTATCTATGTGATCAAAGATAAGTCAGAGGTATTCAATACATTCAAATATTATCATGTGTATGCAGAGAGAATTACAGGTCATAAGTTGAAGAGACTAAGGTCAGATGGAGGGGGAGAGTATTTCTCTAATGAGTTCAGTGAGTACTTGTGGAATGCAGGTATAAAAAGGGAGGTTACTTGCAGGTACTCTCCTCAACAAAATGGTGTAGTAGAGAGGAGGAATAGGACTCTTGTTGAGTTTGCAAGATCCATGTTGAAGGAGAAAAATTGCCCAAATTACTTGTGGGCTAAGGCTGTAAATACAGCCACTTATCTGGTCAATAGGCTACCATGTAAAGCCTTACAGGGTATGACACCATATGAGGCGTGGTGGGGTAAGAGACCTACATTAGAGCATTGCAAAGTATTTGGATGTTTGGCATATGCATATGTGCCATCACAATTAAGGCACAAATTGGAGCCTAAAGCTGAAAAATATGTGTTCATTGGTAGTGATGATAAGCAGATGGGGTATAGGTTGTGGAGTCCATCCACAAAACAATTTATTGTGTCTAAGGATGTTACATTTGATGAGCAAGGTACTTGGTATGCAGGTACAATCAATATTAATACAGGTGATGAAGAAGTTGTGAGTCAAAGGAAAGGTAAATCAAAGGTTCAGATATTTGATGAACAAGAGAATAATGAAGTGCAGGTTGAAGTTGAAGAGATACCAAGATTTGATCCTGAATGTGATGAACCAGAAACCTCAAGGAGTGGAGAACTTAGAAGGTCATCAAGACACAAGTGGCAACCTACAAGGTATAGCTATGATACTTCTTTTTTGGCTACCAAAGATTATGCTTACATGATACAAGCAGATGAAGAACCTTCTACATATGAAGAGGCAAAAGGTAAAGAAAATTGGGAGAAAGCTATGCAGGAAGAATATGATGCATTGGTGGAAAATCAAACATGGGATTTGGTTCCAAAACCAAATAGCCAGAAGATCATTGGATGTAAGTGGGTCTACAAGACAAAAGGATTTGCAGATGGAAATGTGTCTAGGTACAAAGCTAGACTTGTTGTGAAAGGGTTTGCTCAGACATATGGTATTGATTATGATGAGACTTATAGTCCTGTGGCAAAGATGACAACCATCAGATAACTTATAGCAATTGCTGCATGTAGAGGTTGGAAATTGTGTCAATTAGATGTGAAGAATGCTTTTTTGAATGGTTATATTTCAGATGATGTTTTCATGGAGCAACCTCAAGGATTCAGAGATGGAAGATATCCAGATCATGTGTGTAAGCTCAAGAGAGCTTTATATGGCTTGAAGCAGGCCCCAAGGGCATGGAACTATAGGCTTGTAAAGTTCTTAAAAGAACTTGGATTTCAAGTATCAAAAGCAGATAGTAGCTTGCTTGTCCAAGCAAGTGATGATGGGTTCATTTACATATGTATATATGTTGATGATATAATTCTTACAGGTACAAATGAGAAAGGCATTCAAAGCCTAAAGAAGCAAATGGAGAAAGAGTTCAAAATCAGTGATTTGGGAGATTTGTCATACTTCTTGGGCATGGAGATTTCATACACTCAACATGGAGTGTATGTGACTCAAGATAGGTACTTGAAGAATTTGTTAACCAAGTTTAAAATGAATGATTGCAGAGTAGCACCTACTCCAATGGAGGTGAATCACAAATTGAGTAGATATGGAGGTGAAGAGTTCAAGGACATAAAACAATACCAAAGTCTGGTTGGTAGTCTTATCTATGCTACATTAACTAGACCTGATTTATCATATGAAGTTGGGGTTTTGTCCCAATTCATGCATTGTCCTAGGAAAGAACATTGGATTGCACGTCAAAGAGTGTTGAGATACATTAAGGGTACACTCAAAGAGGGTTTGTATTATGGTTTTACATCAGATACAAATATCAAAATATATAGTGATGTAGATTGGGCAGGTAATCCAGATGATAGAAGATCAACCTATGGGTACATGTGTTATGTGGGAGATAAGTTAATCTCTTGGTGTTCAAAGAAGCAACATACAGTTGCTTTGTCATCTAAAGAAGCAGAGTACAAAGGCATGGTTGAAGCTGCAAAGGAAGTGATATGGCTTAAGACTCTCATGAAGAGTTTTGACACTATACAGAGTATACCTATCATTTATGGAGATAACATGAGTTCATTATATCTAGCTGCTAATCCTGTTTTCCATGCCAGGACCAAACACATTGAGATACAGTATCACTTTCTAAGAGAGAAGGTGATGGATAAAGAGATTGAAGTCATACATACTTCAACAAAAGATCAGATAGCTGATATTCTTACAAAGAGCTTGGATGGACCAAAGTTACAGAAGCTTAAAAACATGGCAGGCATAAAGAAGATAAGAGAAACCTCAATTGATGATTGAGGGGGAGCTGTTGGTGTAGACCAATCACCAATTGAAGTTTTGAAAGACAAAGGATGGAGATAAGATCAAGTCTTGAAGCTTAGAAGATGGTTACATTCACAGGTGGAAAGAAATGTACACATATGTACATTAGCTAAGACATAGGTCACTTATACTTTTGATTAGTCATAACTCTGTACATATTTGCCTATAAATACTATGGAAAAATGTTGAGGCATAGAGAGAGGAGACGAGGAGAGACTATGTGAGAGCATAGGAATAGAGAAATGAGGAGTTGTAAGTGTCATTAGACACATGAAAAGTTAGTTGAAGTCTCTCTCTTAATAAGTTGTAGTCTTCTTCAGAAATGACAGAATTTTTGCGCCCGAAGTTTCTGTGTTTTCTCCTTCTGTGGTAGATCTTTTGTGGAATGCTTTTGTACAAGTCTAAGTCTAGAGTTGATCGACTACTGTACAAAATTTTAGCTTCCAATTGTGATCAGGCTCAGAGAATTCTGAATAGGAATATTCGTATGTGTAAAGGTCTCAGTACCTTCTGAAACAGGGGCAGATTTCAAGTCCAGAGAAATTGACAGTGCTCAGTGCACAGTGTAAAGTTTTACACAAATGATAGCTCAAAATCTAATTTGAGAGATAAGCTATCTACATCTAAAAGCATTTGACCAAACGGGTTCGACATTGGGAGAACCATAGCTAAGAAGTTACAGGTGTCAAAGTCGCTATTGCAGAGAAGCAGTTTTACACATAGGTAAAGTGTTTGAGTCATTTCTCAAAGTATACTCAATCATTTGAGGAGATTTAAGTTGGAGAAGGTGCGCAACCTTAAGGCGACACATCCTACAAGGTTTTATCAAAAACTTTACAGGAATGGTTAGTCAATCAAAGATTAATGTGCAGCAGACTTTTCTGAGAATTTGATTTTTTCCAGAATAGTCAATTTCTTGATAAGTTAGTGATTGTTCTCTAAATTAAGAGGAGTCTAGACTTATGCTTGATATAGAGGTGCTCTAATTTCAAGACTAGGTTGTTCTTTTGGGGATTCACACTCTCCATCAATAATGATTCCTCTTATCATGTAATGGGAGTTGGAAATACAATTTTTGACTACTTTTGATGATAGTACTTTCACATTCTTAGATGCATTATATGTCATAGAGATCAAGAAAACTATGTTGTTAGTTTCAATATAAGCCAAGATTTGTTTGGTTGTCAACTTTGTTGATGAAAAGTGTACAATTCATGATCCCTCAAATAGTGATGTCATTAATACTTCTAGAATTTTATGTCATGGATTGTATAAGCTCATAGAATATGCAAATTTTTTGAATGATTCAACGCGTGCAATTCAAGATTTTTGGGCTATCTTAGACGCAAAGCTTTGGCATGCATGATTTGTTCATCTCAATTATGCTAGTTTTCTACACAATTATGCTTTGGTCATCTCAATTATGCTTTGGGGAAAATGTAGTGTTCTTCGTCCCCTACAGATGGTTTAGTTTGGGCTACTCATAAATTGAAGCTTGTCCATAGTGATGTTTGTGCACCTAGGTAGATACCTTATTTTTTGTTAAGATATTATTACCTCTCCTTTCTCAAGGTCTGGTAGAGGACATTGTTGAATCTTGTGATACTAGTTGATAGTAGACTGGATACACTTACGGCCTTCTCTTTCTTGTGTCAAATATACTTGTGAGTAAGATCCAAAGTTTTCTCGAACTCTATTAGGTGTCATGTCTTCGTCGAATTGCCTAGGCACATCTCTTCTTCTTTTGCAGAATGATGAGACTAGAAAATATATCCTATTATTCTCATGATCTTTGTTTTGTAGGACGTCGTTTCTTAACATGTAATGTTTCCTCTCTACATGGCAATGTTACCTATTGAGTTGCCTCTCCTTTTTCAAGGTCTGATAGAGTACATTATTGAATCTTGTGATAGTGGTTGATAGTACATGAGATCTTTTATCTCTCTCCACTCGTCCATTTTGAGGGAACAATGAAAATCAATGCAGCTCAAAGTCCACTAAGCTCAAGTTCAATTAGAGTTTTTTATAAGTAAGCTATCATCGAATCGTACGTTATGTTATATCGCAAGGATGAAAAAATAGCAAGACAATTAGTGGTTAGTCTCTAAAAGAGCAAAACGGGAAAATCCATCGTATGTTGATTGATATAGTCATTTAAATGTTAACTTAAGATAAATAACACGGTTCTCGAATTTCACATTTTAAAGTCATTAAGGTTGTCAACAAACAGAAAAAGATTGTATTCCATTACATAGTCAAAAGAGAGGATATTTTGATGATTTTGACTACTTCTTTAAGAATGATTTGACGAAAAACATTTCCCTATAAACTTTCTCTAGTTTCTTTTCTTGCATTTTGGAGTATCCATGTATGGATTGTTGCAAAATGGTGGTTTATTGTACATCATAATGGAAATTAAGGGATTAGTTTTCCTTCCAGTTCTATCCATAGGATGTTTTACTCTCGTAGATCTTCTCAAGGGTGTTTCTTGATCTGATCTTGAACGTGTCTCTTTCCTTGTGTGTGGAGGAACATATTTCCCCTTCATATTTTTCAACATGCGAGACATAACTATCTCATCATCAATATCTGAATCAAACATGTACATATCTTTCCCTTTCTCCTTTCTTCTTGCATAGTCTTTTGCATTTTCACTCCATTACATTTTAGGTGTAGGAAACTCATATGAACCATAGTCTTAACTTTCTTCATGGTGAAAATGTCTACAACTTGTTCCTGGCTCATCATGAACATTTTGCATAGAATCATCTATATGATTCTCTATCACAACCATGCCTTTGGGTGCGTACCATAATGCATTTTCATCGAATATAACATCTCTGCTTACTAAATTCTTTTGTAACAGGATTATAACATCTATATCCTTTTTTCTCTTCTGAGTATCCAGTAAATATGCACTTTTCATTTTTTGCCTCAAACTTGTGTCTCAATTGACAAGGCACATGTATATCAGAAAATAATCCATGTATATCGGCTATAATCGTCAATAAATATCAAAAATTATAGTGAGCCACCAATAGATTTTGTTCTAGCACATCCAACAACATCACTATGGATTAGCTCTAGAGGTCTTCTCTTGTGCATTTCTCTTCTTGGAAACTTCATACGTTGATGTTTTCCAAATGCACATGCTTCACATATTCTTTCAAAATTTGAATGAGAAAATCTTGGTGATCTAGGCACTAAGATTTTCTTTTCTATGGACTTCAATTTCCTCAAATTGATATGACCTATTCGTTTATGCCATAATTCAGCTATATCTGAGTATTCACTATTCTTGGCATACATGTTCTCATAAAGGGGTGTACCCATGTCAAACATGAACAATCTACCCATCTTCTTTCCGTGAACAAGTAATTTTCCTCTTTTGCCATATTTGAAATCATGTATAAAACAGCAATGTTTATTGATATATACTTCCATGTCTTGATCTACTAGCTAAACAACAAAAACTAGGTTCTTTGTGATGCGAGGCACATGTAAAACATCACTTAATGTGTTTCAAACACCATTTGTTTGTACTAGTGGTACATTTCCAACATCGTTAATCACGTGTAAGGTATCATCAAACCAATTTTGACTCAAACCAATTTTGACTCAAACCAATTTCCTATGCTCATCATGTGATTTGTGCAACCAATGTCTATGTACCAGTTCATATTGTTTCCAGGTTTTGACATACTATTCAACACATGCTCCATCGCAAACGTTATATCTCTACCATAGTCTCTATATGAACTTTCTGCAGAGAAATTTCCATGTGCCGCATAATGGCTTGTACCTCTTCCTCTTTGACTATTCTGCTTATAATAACAATCTTTCTCAAAATGGCCATAGTTGCTGCAATGATAATAGTTCCCAAGTGCCTGTGATCTTCCTCTGCCTCGTGAGTTTGATCTTGCTCTACCTCTTGGCATATCCATTATGTTTGCATTTCTAGAAGATGAACGTCCACGAGAAGAACCTCGTTCTCTATGCTAAAAGAATGCATGATCTCTTGAATTGCCACTTCCCGATGCATTCAAACCAAGTTTTACTTCTTCTGTCATGCAAAGAGCTACTAGCTTGTCAAAATCTGGCATTGTGCCTCTCACTGAGATAGAAGTACCTAAGCTCTTATACTTGGCCCTAGATCATTTAGCATAACTGATACCATACCATCATTTTCAATTTTGCCATTTATGAAAGCTAAATCATCACTGATCTTCATAATTTCAGCCACATAATCAGTTATGGATCTAGTTCCTTGTCATACACTATGCAACTTTTGCTTTAAGTAAATTTTTCTAGCTTCCGTCGACGTACCATATATCTTAGGAATTATTTCCCAAGCTTCCTTTAGTGCGCTAGCCTTCATAATATGTGGAACCAGGCTCTCTGATATACATATCCAAAGCCAATGGAGAACCTTTCTAGATTTTTCTATCCATGTTTTATATTCATTTTGCTCTTCTGCATTCAGGTTCTCTGGCAACTCAGGACACTCGTCCTCTCCATTCGCTAATCCCCATAACCCTTTTCCCATTAAGAAATTGTCCATCCTATATAACCATACGTGATAATTGTCTTTGTTTAGCTTATCACCAACAACACTGAGTCACAACAAAGGAGAACAAAGACATGTTCTCTTTTTCTTTTTACCTAAAGACCATTATATGAAACAAAAAAGTGGGCATTTTACAATATCTAGAAAGCATCACAAGTCTTGCTTGTAAATATTGTCACTAGAAGCTTGATCTCATATCCCAAGTAGTCAAGATAGATATACTAAAATTCTTGTTGCCATGAAAACTAGTTGTTGAGCATGACCAAGAATCCCACATGATGATCTTGGACAATAGATTAGAGTTGAAAAGGTACAAGTAAGAATTCGCAAAGCTCCTTCGATTACATCTATAACCTCAACAAGCACAGATGATAGCTAATTAAAAGTTACTCGAAAATTAGAGTACATGTGTTGCAAAAATCAGAGCATTTTAACAAGGCAATTAAGATCATCCCCTTTGTATGGTTAAGATCCCCATTGAATGCCTGGCCATATTAACAGAATATGAAATACATTTCACAAAAGCATTCCCACGAGAAGATAATATTCAACAAAATTATACTAAGAAACATTCACACATGATCAGAGAAATGCTCAAGATAAATCAAGCTGAACACAAAGTGGAAGCAGAACTCCAAATTATATTTACATTAAAATGATCTTTTACATTTCATGTGTTGTACAAGAGTAATGTGAATCTACAATAGAAGCTGATCATAGCTTTCCTCAGGCTCAAGGATATTGGGATCCTCTGGCACATTAGAACACCTATCTTGCCTCTCTTGCTCCAAGATTGGCTCTTCAAGGTCAGCCATGTCCCCCGGTTCATCTGCAAGTGGGGGAACAGGCTCCCTTGAAGCTGGTTGGAATCTCTCCGTATCTGCAATGTGCTTCCTTCCAACCTCTTGGTCTTCATATGGGCATTCATTCAGCCCATTGATTCTCATTCTAATGAAGCTCACTTGAGCATCATCCTTCTCCACAGCTATGCAGTGCCTGAACATCTTTAAGGAGCAAGCCAGAGTCGTTCGTGAAACAGCAGAAAACCACTTAGAGGCTTCAATCAACCATGACTAATGAAAATTGTGAAAATTGAAATTACCTGTGCCCGAAAAAAGGTCTAGGACCCAGTCATCATCATTGGAGAATAGCTGAAGCAATCTCATTGTGAGTTTTTGTGGCTTCTGATAAGGGTTAACCAATGTCATGTCCCCAGCTACATGACGAAGTTTCTTGGTAACGGCTGGGAACATGAGAACATTTGAGATCCCATTCTCATTGCAATGCTCCCTGACTCTCCTTTTGCTTACTTCATCATAATAGCCAACTGTAATGCATTCAGTGGCACTCACAAACCGATGCAAAGGGGTGTGATTTACGTTTGTCTTCACCCTGCAAAAAAGAACTATGAGTCACAGAGAGCATCATTAAAGCCATGGAGATAGAAAGAAGATTACTTACCAAGTGAGGCACTCCACAACATGACATCTTGCCTTCAGAGCAGTTGAAACAGAGAAAGACTGGTCTCTGCTATGGAAAATTACTATCCTCCAAAGAGGAGACATAGTCAACTCTGCAAAATCAGTGACCATCTTCCGAATCTGAGGGTGTTTGAAGGGTTCATCATCATTTACTGATCCCAACATCCTAAATCCATAGGGTATGTCCGCTATGAGAAGGGAGAAATGTTTTCTAGGCACAACAGAACAAATATTATTTACATCACTACAGAACACATTGTAATATACAGGCCTAAGGGGGTCTAGGGGATTGGAGAAACATTTAAGATCAGGTTCATCATCAAAATCCATCTCCTTCGCTTTCAGTCTAGATTTCTCATGCCTTGCTCTTTGAATGTGAGCAAGGAATGCAGGGGGGCAAGCATCTAGTACCTCTATAGACTTACTTTTCCTTGGTTTCTGCAGAAAAAAATGGAAAGACAATTAAAAGAGCTCTTCAATACAGCAAACAGAACATAAGGAACGGATGCATGGCAACGATTTCTTGTTGGGGTAGATGCTAGGCATCGACCTTCTACTGAAAATCGATGCTTGGCATCGACTTTGGGACATAAGTCGATGCCTGGCATCGACTTTTGCCACGAGGTCGATGCCAGGCATCGACTTATGTTGCAGGTCGATGCCAGGCATCGACTTATGCTGCAAGTCGATGCCAGGCATCAACTTCTGCCTGCAGGTCGATGCCAGGCATCGACTTTTGCCTGCAGACTGATGCCAGGCATCGAATTTAGCTGTAAGTCGATGCCATGCAAGGCATCAAATTGGTTAGGTGAATCAAGGCATCTAACTTAATGGCAAACCAGGCACAACCTCAGAAAGATAACCTACCCAATCATGAAACAGGATGAAATATTCTGATAAGGCTTTGTAGGATGATGTGGTTGGATAGTCTGCTTGGACCTCTGTCCAAGAAAAGCAACCCAGCCTCTTCATCATCACCTCCTGAATCTTCATGTACACTTTATGACTACAGACACAGAAATATAAAAGAGACTAGGTTAGACCAGAAGCATGGGAGGAGGGAAAAAGGATATGAGAATAACATACATACTTATTGAGCTCAATCACCATTTCCTCCAGGCTTAACTCCTTCGAGATTACCCTTGACAAACTTGATATGATCAATGTATCATCCTTGATTCCTTGAAGGGCCCTCCATGGGGTCAGCTTCATGTCCTCAGGAGCCTCTTCAATTGAAAGGTCAACTTTCCTTCCCTTTCCCTTCAGATCAACTTATGGGTCTGGCCTCGACTTTCGTTGCTTCTGGCCCTTGACCTCCTTGTTCTCCCACATTGTGAAAATTCTATCCTGTAGATCCCAGATCTCACCTGATCTGAATGCCAGTTGAAACCATGGATCATATTTCCTCAAAGCATCAGACTTTCTATTCTCATCCAATGCAATTCCAACCTTAATAAGGCATTGCTTTCGTAGATTGGGATGTATTCTTCCAGCTTCCTTCACAAGACAATCTTCATATTCATGGAAGAACCGAATTCTCTCTATGGAGGACATTTTCTGCCTGTAGTCATTGTCGTTGTTGTGATCCCAAGCAAGAAGCTTGGCTTCCTCAGTTGTAAGACCAGCATATATCTTACACTCTGCATACCTAAAGAAAAATGTAGTAGGGTGCTCCTTCACTAATTGTCTACGAGCCTCTACAGAGTGTGAACCTCCAATCACATAATAAGTGTAATCCTCAAACAAACCCTCATTGAAATCGTCCACACAGCTGCACTCATTCGGATCCACCATAACAAGGAATGGCACATTCATTTTCTTCTTAAGATTCTGGACGTGCAAATTATGTGGCTCCCTGATCTCAAAGGGCCTCCTCCCTGTGACTGGATCTACGGGTGGCCTGTGGATGATATTGATTGGCAGGTGGAACAACTGCCCCTTCTTCACAACTTTTCTTCTAGCTATGTCCTCCCTCATCTTATTCTGCTCAGTACCAAGAACACCAGATGCAAGCTCTCCACCAGGTGCAACAATTATGTCCCTAGAGCTAGAGCTTGAGTCAGAAAACTCCTCTTCTGAAATTATCTTCTTTTTCTTTTGGAGTTTTTTCTGCACGCTTTGCTTACCCCTTGCCTTTACAGGGGTCTTCTTCTTCTGTTGTATTGGCATGATATTGCCCTGGATCCATGGCATCAGGTCCTTGATGAAATTCACTGAGTCTCTGCATATCTGAGCTAGCCCAACACAGCACTCTGGGCACAAGAAACCCATCTTGCATATGACATTTCTTAATCCTTTCGATGTCTCCACCAAGAAAAGCAGGTTGTCAGAATCTTCATCTTCATAATCTAGTTTGTAAACAAGGCCATACTGAAAACCTTGTGTTGTCGTGATCTTTCCTCTGCCATAAGCCCCTGCGAACACAAGGAGGACTGCATTCTTCTCTTCAACGTACTGAACGCACCACTCTAGATTTGTCATGTCCCGAAGTGGACAATCTGTCCTCATGACCTCCGTCTCCCTAGACCTTTCCCTCATATTTGGATCCTCCTCAGGAATTTTTATGCTACTCTGTCCACCTGAGGATATTCCTAGTGGGTTGCGGGCCTTCTCAGAGGATAATGGTGCAATAATTTTCTTTGGTTTTGCTTGGTGACCAATGCCTTTGTCACGTTGCTGGTCACCAGAGCCCATGGTGACTCTGAGCTTCTTGATGGGCCTTTCATCCTTGTACTCTGCATCCCTGAAGGCACTTGGAAATATCAGATCAAACGTAAATGTGGTTTTCAAAGGCCCAAGTCCATGCCAGGCATCGATTTTGAGCTTCAGGTCGATGCGAGGCATCGATGTTTAAGTGCATGTCGATGCCAGGCATCGACTTTGTGTTCAAGTCGATGCCCGACATCGACTTGAGGGTGAAAGTCGATGCCAGGCATCGACTTGGGGGTGCAAGAGTCGATGCTTGGCATCGACTTTTGGGCCCAAGTTGATGCTTGGCATCGACTTTTGGGCCAAGTCGATGCCTGGCATCGACTTTTATCCTCAAGTCGATGCCTGGCATCGACTTGCACACAAAGTTGATGCCTGGCATCGACTTTTCAGTGGATGTTGATGCCGGCAAGTCGATGCTTGGCATCGACTTTTGGGCCCAAGTCGATGCCTGGCATCGACTTGCAATCCTAAGTCGATGCCTGGCATCGACTTACACCTTAAAGTCGATGCCAGGCATCGAGCTGTACATGCTTTGGATCCATATTTCTAGAGGTAAGAAAAATAAATACCTAGAAATCAGACTTTTACACAGACATACAGAGGGAATCTTTTTGGAATCCTTATTTATGGTATGATTTTGTCTACCTCTTGGTACTTTTGCCAACATTCTTCTTGTCCATCAGACTTGGCTCGCTGGTATGCTGAGCTCTGTGCTCCATGGCTGTCTGTGCTCTGCTGCTCTCTCTTGCTCGTGGATTTTGAAAATGCGAATGATCTCCTCCTCTGGTATTTATAGGCAATTGGGTAACTTGAACCAGAGACTAACTGGATCTAACTGAATGAGTCCAGTTGCTAACTAAATCTGTCAACTTATCTAACCAGGGAATAGCACCCACACAAATAGGCTGTTTCAGAGCCACTTTAATGAAATATTCATAGACCCTTGCAACTATTTATATACATTTGCATAGAAATTACATTTCAATGGCAAGAGTATGGTATGTCCATGAGGATGTCTAAACTCATGTAGAGATTTTTTTCTTAGAATCTCTTTCTTGGGAGAAAATCAAGTCAAAGTTGTGTTAAATGTGGGAGACTAATGACATCTTTATAGTATTACCCTCCTCACTTTAGTTCATATTCACATTTATCTTGTAACTCACTGTTGAAATGGAAAATCAATGTATGGATAAACATTCAAGTACAGAACCTTGCAACTATTTATATACATTTTCATGGAAATTAAACTTCAATGGCAACAGTATGGTATGTACATGAGGATTTCTAATCTCATGTAGAAGTTTTTTCTTAGAGTCTGTTGCTTGGGAGAAAATCAGGTCTAAGTTGTGAGATTAATGACATCTTTATAGTGTTATCCTCCACACTTTAGTTCATATTCACATTTATCTTGTAACACATTGTTGAAATGGAAAATCAATGTATGAATAAACATTCTGTGTACCTCTTTTACACATAATTCTTTTTTAATATACTTTCATCTACCTCTTTGATATCTAGCCAAGACCACAATAAAACCTAATCCTTGAAATCTTAACCAAATGTAAAATTTCTTCTTGTATAGTGTTCAATGGCATAGCATATTCCAGTTGGAACTCAACTTCGATATATTCCAGTTGTAAAATTTCTTCTTGTAAAATTTCTCCAAACAATTTTATTATATAATCCTGTTGGAACTCAACTTGGATATATTTTGATTCATTCACAATGCTTAGACTCAATGACTCATATGTAGTTAGAAATCAACTGTGTTTCTCATTTGAATCAAAAGTGAATCAAATCTTTGGTTCCCTTATTAGTGTATATTTGAGTAATTAAGTGATTTGATGTAATTTGATGTTTAATGTTATTTAATGTACTTTAATAAGCTTTTGATTTCATATCTTCTTGATGTGACATTTGATGTGACATCTTCACTTGATCTCGGATTTCTACTTATTTAAAAAGGTCATTCATCTTCAGTCTTCTGTGAACTGAGTGAAGATGAGCTCAATCTTTTCAGTGGATGCTTGGGCATCAGCTTCCTCTGCTCATATTGATTCATTGTTCTCAGTTGAACCTTTCCAGAGAAGTGATGATCCTTATGATTTAGAACGTGCTGATGATTCCATGTTTTCTATTGAGTCATTTAAGTTATCCAATTCCTAGTGCAATGCTGCTCAACCAAATGCACCTCTTGATCTCCCATCTGATCCAACCATTGATCTCCCTTCTGACTCAAGTGCATGTGGAGCAACGAAAAAGCAAAGCAAGCTCAATCTACGATTTAAAAGAAGGTCTCGTGAAGTAAGTCAAAAAAGATTTAAATTTCTTACTTCAGATAGACAGATTGCATTGGATATTGTGAAGCATTGTTGTGGTTTGAAATGTTTGTATAATTTAGGAATGAAGAAACTAAAGCACATAAGAGAAAAATTCCTCCATTTAGATAGTGAAAGGCAAGATATATACCTTGTTTCTTGCATGCAAATGATTGAGGATAACATGTCAGTAACGCGTGTTGGTTTTGAATATTTCTTTACTCAAGGGATGCCATGCTGTAGGGCTGCATTTAAAATTGCAATGGGTGTAGGAAATTTTAGAATACATAGGGTTCAACAAGGGTTTTTGAATGGGGATCTCATTTTGGATACATTCCATGTTGGGACCAAAGGATCTGTTGGACGTCATGCAATGAATTGGATGATGAACTATTTTAGCTTGCATTGTGAAGTTATGCCTACAACTGGAAGGTTGCACTTGTCAGATAACTTTACTCGTCGAGAGGTATTTCAAATATATAGAGAAGACATGGAAAATAGAAATGAGAAGTATGTGTTGTATCCTCACTTCACTCGATTATGGAAGGAAGAGTTTAACAATGTTTCTATTCCTCGTAAAGTTAGAATGGGTGAATGTTTAGTTTGTGCCACTTTGAAAAACATGGCAAAAGGGGCTACAACACCACAGGAAAAGCATAATTTTAAAAACCTTCTTAACAACCATCGTGACAGTCAAGCATTAGAGAGAAAGAAAGCAATTCATCATCGAAGTAAGGCACTCAGAAATCTGGAGCGTTATATGTGTTTGTTGATCGATGGTATGGATAAAAAAAAAACTTGTTTGCCACATTTTTATCGCATCCCTAAGGACATTGGAGATGAAGTCCTTGTGCAAATGCATTTGGTTGGTGCTTTGGTATACAATGGAACTGTAATGTCCAAGGTTTTCTTCACATATCCGAATGTGCATAATGATCCAAACCTTACAATTACTGTCATTCATCGTGTTTTGCAATCATGGAAGGGTCTTTTGCCACCAACTCTATATTTGCAACTAGATAATACTGCAAGAGAGAATAAAAATTCTACAGTCTTTGGATATTTAAGCATGCCTGTTGAAAAACAGGTATTTCAGAAGGTTAAGGTAAATTTTCTTCTGGTTGGCCACACTCATGATCACATTGATCAAATGTTCAGTACTTTCTCTAAGAAGTTGGCACGTAACAATGCTTTTACTCTTCCGATTTTATCTGAGCTGATTTCAGAAGCATATACTCCAAAACCAGAAGTTCAACACCTCACACAGATTTATGACTTTAAGCACTTTTGCTCAATGGGCCTTGATAACAGTGCTAAGGTTTTGGCTCCATTGCATAATATTAGTTTCAACCATGTATTCTTGATGAGGAGGGTTGATGAAATAACCCTTTTATTTGCAAAGCAGTATTCATCTTCTCTTGGGTGGGAGCCTAAAGAGGGATGCAGATTCTTATTGCAGGTGCCTAATTTGTCTACTGTAACAGTGTATGGTGCAGAACAATCACAATATGAAGATAAAAACAATACAGAAAGATGTGGAAGTGTGGTTGATCAAAGTAAAAGCTGGATGCATGCACTCATTGAAAAGAAGAGACATATTGAGCGTGCAAAAAAATGTGCTGGAGATCAAGATGTATCTTGGTGGGAGGACTTTTTCAATCATCAAGAAGAGATTATACAGTATACAATTGCAGGTCACTGGCCAGTTGATGTTCCATTCACATGGGATTTTTGTACACAAAGATCCGTGAATGTGGCCCAAGCATGTAATGGAGATGCACTTCAAAGTTTTATACATCCACCAGAAAGAAATATTTATGTAGGCCCAAGGATGACAAAACAGGCAGAAGCAAGATGGCAAGGAAATTTAATAGAGATAAATGTTAGAACGCTTATTGCAGTACTTGCTGATGGTGATGAGGCTACCAGACCATTTTGGATTGCAAAGGTTTTGGAGATAACTAAAGATATTGATCAGAGAAGAATAGAGGCTTTGATGGTGCATTGGTATTACACTAAAAGTAGTAATGCATTCACAGGTAAATATAACTTAGAAATGGTGTGTGATACTAAACGAACAGGTTCAAAAAGGAAAAAGAATATTCGAAGCACATCCACTCTTAAAATGGATGATGTAGATATTCTTGTTTATGATTTTTCCTTGACAAAAACTGATCACTTGAGGAAAGCAACCATCAACATGATAAAACAAAAGCTTCCAGATGTATGTGGTACAGGAAATCATAGGAAAACAAGAAGAGTTGTGCATGATCCTGCAGAATTTGGTATGCACGTGGATGAAGATAGAGCTCTTGTGGATATAGAAGAAGAAGAAGAGAGCTCTCAACAGTATGAGACTGAATCAAGTGCACCAGATGATGAGGGTGTAGACATAGATTGACAAAGTTGTGAGTTGCATTGAAGCTCTCAGACATTTTTAGTGCTTATGTAAATGCCTCAAAGTAGTTTGGTTAATGAAACCATGTTTTGTAGCAATTTTGAATAACAATCAGATATCCACCCATTAAAGATGTGTCTAAAATGTTATTTTTGTGTAAAAACTATTGATTTCTACATTCTTATATATATTTTAGACATGTCAATGTCTTATCATATAGATTTTGGACATGTCAATGTCTTATCATATACATTTTGGGACACGTCAATGCCTAATATAGTGAAATTTTGACTACATTTTGAGCTCATTTTTTTTTGAGAAAATGACAAAAAATGTCAAAAATTACTTGTTTTCACCTCATTTTTGTAATATATGTATACTGGTGTAAAGGAATTCCAAAAATGAGGTGAAAACATGTAATTTTTTACGAGTGTTCTCTTTTTACGACATAGTTCTCGTTTGTTATGACTCGCTGTTCAACTATTTGTGCAATTTTATCACACATTCTTGCAATATAGGCACTTCTCTATGTAATGGCAATCTTATGGCAAGGCCTAGAAAAAATTCTACAGTATTTCGGCAGTATTTCTAGATATATGCACCAAAAAGTGAATTTTCACAAGTAATGTCAATGGTTTCCCTCTTGTTCTAAGCACTTCTTGCGTCTCTATGCACTTATATGCTCAATTTTTACCTCTTCGAAAAAACTTCGGTAGAGTCTCCTTTGTCCAAAGTGTATATGAGCCAATTCAACTATAGTGAATCCACTCCAAAAAAGCAAACTCTGGGTAAAAGCATCAATAAGAGCACGTAACGTAAGTAAATAATCTCTAACAGGAGGCCTCAAAATCATACATTCATTCTGTGATCGATACACGAGGTCTTTGGACTCTCTTCTCTTTGGCCTTCCACCTATATCACTAGAGTATCTCCAAGCATGAGAATACCCTAGTTAAAAACCTCACTAAGGGACTCGCAAAATGCTTAAATTCGTCTCATAGCGTGTGAGTAGTCTCCATTCAAGGAGCCACAAGAAAATACATGATGTCCCCTGCCACATGCAATCGAAGTAAAACCAAAACTCAAATGTGTACTTGAGATAAAGCCCTCACACTTTTATATCAGACTTCCAAAACCAAACTGAGATTCGGATCAAGAACTATCTTCAAGAGTGCTAGGTCCAAGAGAATCCGAGGGAGGAAGAGAAAAATGGGATAGAGAAGACACTATTGTCAATATAACAAGAGACGTGGACTACCCATGTTTTCTTTCCGTAAGTGAGCAATTTCGTGCAGGTCTCCTCCACTCTTTTGTTTTTCGGCTGTCATCAATGACTCGCCAACAAGCGCCAATAGCTGCACATGATAGTGGACCCATGCTTGTCAAGTTCTTCCCACTTCCCAACTTCCCGCATTTGCTCTTCTCTCTATGTGCCTAGATTTACTCGCTTCTCTTTCTGGTTATAACAGATTTCCTCGCTTGTAGACTACAACGACTAGCATGCAGTAATAGGGAGTCGCTCTGATACCAATTGTAATCAAAAGTTAATCCAGCGTAGCTATGGCGCAAAACAATCCACATATGAAAACGAAGAGAGACAGAAAGAGTTCAGAAACATGTCTCGCTGAGTGGCAGCGGTGGAGAGTTTATATTAAGTCATTTTTGTCATCATTAAGCGACTCTTGTCCAACATGTGAAACTTACGGCCCTGTCACACTTAAATGGTTTATTTCGAAGACATTATTGAATATAGACTTCCTTCTCGTTTTTCATGTTCTCACAGAGTACAATATTGAATCTTGTGATACTGATTGATAGTAGAGTGGATACACTAACATGAAATCTTTTATCTTTCGCCGCTCTTGTCTATTTTGAGCGAACAACAAAAATCAATACAACTTACATCAAATCATCAGCTTTGCGTTCTCTCAAAGTTGGTCCGATCCTCTAATGACCTATTCATGGTATCCGGATTTCAAATATCCTCATCTAATGATGAGGAAAAATAGCAAGACAGCGAGTAGTTAATTTTTAAAAGCGAAACATGGAAAACCCATCGTATACTGATTGATATAGCCATTTATGTGATAACTTAAGAGAAAAGTGAAGGGGAGCCAATGGGCACCGTTGTCTAATCGATTTTTTAGTTTCATTGTCTTTGAAAGTTGGCAGTTAACATTAATTTGAGTCGACACGTTTCCCATAAGGGTTGAGATCACCTTGGTGAATTTTTTATTGCATCCAAGGTCCTCAAGAGACTACAAAATATCCCATTACAGCCTATCTTAAGATTTGTCAAAGTCGATCATAAAAAAGACTACATTTTGTCTTGATTCATCTGCAAAGTCGAGACCCTCCCAAATATCTATAATGGCTTCCAATATTGACCTGCCTTTGATGAAGCCTTTTTGTTCTTCATTTAACCATGCTCTTAGATGGCAAGAGATTCTATTGGCTATGACTTTGGCAATGACCTTATATCCCATTTTAAGCATCGTAATTGCACGCCTGTTCTCAATTCTGTTATGTTCCCCTTTTTTGTGGATTAACTTGATGATGCCATTGTGGACAGAGGAAGGGGGCGTGCCGAGCTTGAGTGCCTCTTGCCAAACCTAACAAAGGGGGGTCGCAATCACCAACTTGAAATCCTTAAAGAACTCATTAGTGAGCCCATCTAATCCTGGGCTTTTCCCTCTTGGAAGGGCATCAATAACTTGAATGATCTCTCCTTCTAAGAGAGGTGCATCAAGCAAGGATTGAAGGTTGTGTGGGATCCTATGAGAGGATATCCTGGAGATGTCCGCCATATAGTCCCATCTATGAGGGGAGAGGGGAGTGGAGGTTCCCACAAGTCTTGTAAAGAGTTCTTTAATGATTCTGAATTTTCTTCTTCCGTATTGCATACATCATTGCTTCTCTGTTTTGTTTTCTTTTAAGAATGATGCACATCTCTTTGGGGAGCTTGTCAGCTTTGCAAGCCCACCACTCCTTAAAGAAAATTTGTAGATTTTTCCTTTGAATTTCTTCCTCGTATCCGAGCATCACCCTGATTCTGTGTAGGCCCTTCTAGGATTGGGCTTTTCCTTTGCTTACTCCCTCTTCAAGTCTCCAGAGCCTATGATATAGAGCTTCTGAGTGTGCGCATTAAATAGAGTGGGGCATCTTCTTTCTCTAATCAAGAACTGCCGTGTCTTAACAACTACACTTCTCCAACTGTTGCTAGGGGATGAAGGATTGGCAAAGGCCTCCTTCCACACCAACAATTTGTTAATGGACAGAGGGGAGAGAGAAAGAGCTTGAGCACGCATGAAGCCAAGGAACCTTGCAGGTTTTAGTGGGGGGCTGGAATGTGATAAAGATCGGGTAGTGATCAGAGATGGGGGTAGACAAGGCAAGGGGAGATCCCAAGACTCGAACCCATTTTCTCTTTGTGGATTAACTAATCATACAACTAAAAAGTGCTTAAGGAATTCTAGGAATCAAAGAGGCAAAGGATACAATAGAGGAAGTTATGGCTACTCAAGAGGAAGGTTCAACAATTATCATGGCAATTACAACAACTTAAAATCATTCAAACTATCAAGGAGGCTACAAAGGGAAGGAGAGTTTTCAATAACTTCACAGAAGACTCAAACAAAGAGGACTCATTATTAATCATGAACTTGGCTATGCCAGAAGGTAAATCTGATGAGCATGTTTTCTATATAGATTCAGATTGTTCAAATCATGTGGTTGGAAATGTGGCCCTCCTATCAGATTTAGAAGATCCAAGGAATAAGCATGAGGTACAAACAGGACAGGATACAAGACAGCTTGTGGAGAAAATAGGAAATGTCAAAGCACCTGATGGAAACATCAACTTACTCAGTAAGGTACTCTATGTCCCTACCATTACAAAGAATTTGATAAGTGTCGGTTAGATAGTAGAGAAAGGGTTCCAAGTCACGTTCATAAAAGCAGGAGCATTTGTTGAAGATCCAAGTCAAGGATTGAGAAGAATTGCAAAAGGTGAAAACACAGGTAGATTGTTCACATTTGAATTACAAGACACTAGAAACATTGCTCTCTTTAACTATGGTAGTAAGACACTCACAAAATTAGAAGTATGGCACAAAAGGTTAGCACATATTGGTGAAAGATCGTTAAAGCAAGTTTGCAGGGACCAAAGTGTACTTGGACTCCCTTACTTGTCAAAACAACACATGATTTATAAGTGTAGTGCATGTCAATTTGGAAAGTCCCACAAGTTACCATTCATGAAGAAAGGCTATATGCATGGAGATCTCTTGGAGTTCGTTCATATAGATGTATGGGAACCTAGCAAGGATGCTTCAATATCTGGATCACGTTATTATGTCTCCTTCATTGATGACTGTAGTAGATGGACTATCCTATTCTTTATGAAGCACAAAGATGAAGTTTTTTCATGCTTCAAAAGATATTTGGCTTTTATGGAGAAAGAAATAGGTAAATCACTAAAAAGGCTAGTAAGGTCAGATGGAGGGGGAGTATACTTCTCCCATGAATTTGATTATTTTCTTCAAGAAAGACGAATCAAAAGAGACTTAACAACAAGATACACCCTTGAGCAAAATGGAGTGGCAAAAAGGAGGAATAGGACAATTGTTGAAGCTGCAAGGTCCATGTTAAATGAAAAGCATTTGCCTAATTATCTATGGCCTGAGGTTGTATCTACAACCACTTACTTGATTAACAGGTCGCCTTCAAAATCCCTTGATGGGATCCTCCATATGAGGCTTGGAATGGAAGAAAACCTAGCTGAGATCATTGTAAAATTTTTGATGTATTGCTTATGCTCATGTTTCCTCACAGGTTAGAGGCAAGATGGATCCAAAGGCAGAAAGGTGTGTATTCATTGGATATGACAACAATAAAAAAGGTTATAGTTTATACAACCCTAACAACAAAGGATTCTTGGTAAGCAGAGATGTAGTTTTTGATGAGAACAATTCATGGTATATGGATACTTGTGTTATGTGGGAGATAAGTTAATTTCATGGTGTTCTAAGAAGCAACACACACTTGCTTTATCATCCACAGAGGCTGAGTACAAAGGTATGGTGGACGCTGCAAAGGAAGTGATATGGCTTAAGACCCTTATGAAGAGTTTTGACATCATCCAAAGTACACCTACTATTCATGGAGATAACATGAGTTCATTGTATTTAGTGGCTAGTCTTGTTTTTCATGTCAGTTGAGATTCAGTATCACTTTCTAAGAGAGAAGGTGATGGATAAGGAGATTGAAGTAATACATACTTCAACAAAAGATTAGATTGTTGATATGCTAACCAAAAGCTTGGATGGACCAAAGTTACAAAGATTCAAAGACATGGCAGGCATAAAGAAGATAGAGAAAACCTCAATTGATGATTCAGGGGGAGTTGTTGGTGCAAGGCAATCAAAAATTGAAGTTTTGATGAAGGTTTGGAAGTCAAGGACTGAAGAAAAGATCAAGATATGAAGCATGAAGAGAGTACATGTTTAGAGAATGAAGATGTGTATACATATGTACATTAATTTAGAGTTAGTTCATTTATACTTTTGTATGGTGATGAACTTGTACATATTTGCCTATATATACAAAAAACATGTTGGGGAAAATATGAGAGAGCATGTGAATAGAGAAGTTAGAAGCTGTATGAGTCAATAGACACTTTAGAAGTGAGTAAGGTTTCTCTCATCACTCAGATGTAAAGTTTTCCAGAATTGAAGAAAAGTTGCACCCGATATTTCTGAGAGTTTTCTTCTGTGTTCAATCTTTTGTGAAATGCTTTTGTACAAGTGTAAGTCTACACTTGACTGAATTCTATACAAATTTTCAGATTCTAATTGTGTTCAGGCTAAGAGAATTGAGTGTAGGAACATTTACATGTGTAAATGTAAAGAAGTGATGTCGCAGGAGGCGCAAAATTCGATGCTAATGTTTTGGTCAGTTCTCCTTCCACAGTGTAAAGTTTTGAGCAAGCAAGTACTCATTCTTTAAGTTGGAAGGTAAGCTACCTATTACTAAGAGCATTTGATTAAAGGGGTTCTAGTTTGAGAGAACCAAGGTTAAGAAGTTATAGGTGTCAAAGTCGACTATAAAGAACTACAGTTTTAGACATAGGTGACTTGTAAAGATCATTTCTCAAGATATACCAAGTCTTTTCAAATGATTTAAATTGGAGGAGGTGCGCAATCTATAGTCGACACCTTGTGCAAAGTTTTATCAAAATCTTTACACAATTGATAAGTCAATGAGTGAGTTATGTGCAGCAGACTTGCTGTCTAGTCACCTTCTTCACAGTTTGTTCAAGAATTGGGAAATTAAGTATTGATCCTCCAAATTGGTGAAGGTTTTAAGTTACTCTTGATATAGAGGTGCTCTAATTTCAAGAGTAGCTTGTTCTTTTGGAGATTAACACTCTCCATTATCCTGGAGATGGCCACCATGCAATCCCATATATGAGGGGAGAGGGCAGTGGAGATTCCCACAAGTCTTGTAAAGAGTTCTGCAATGATTCCAAAATTTTCTTCTTCCGTATTGCATACATTGCCGTTCGAGTCTAGCAATAGGGGGATCATTTCTCTTTTTTATTTTTTCTTAAGAATGATGCACATCTCTTTGGCGGGCTTGTCAGCTTTGCTAGCCCACCACTTCTTAAAGAAAATTTGTAGATTTTCCTTTGAATGTCTTCCTCGTATTTGATGTAACATACCATCATGCGAGTATACATAACTTATGTTTCAAAAGTTAATCGTCTATTGACGTCATCTAATAAACATTAGTAGCTCATTGCACGCTTTTGTCTGTGATCACTTTCTACATATATCTGGAGTAATGTTGCTTGGAGTTAAGATAAAGAATAAATATTTAAAAGCAAAGAAAAACATTGTGTACTTCTTTTCTTCAAAGGGATTATATAAGTAACATGTTATCATGTTGTGGTGATGACTTGATGATAGAAAAGGTTGTGTGCATTCATGTGAGGTATATGAGTTTCTGAGGATGTGCGCATGTATGCATCCATATCAGCATAACTCATGTGATTTCTTGTATGGGTGTGAACAAAAGCGTGAAGGTGCAGTGTGAAACTAAAATCATATGAGATCCACAAATAGCGACTCCATAAAAGTAGAATAAAAACGCATGCGAGGTGTGTTGGTATAGCATGCATGGTGGCTCTTTTCTTGAAAAAGGCATCGTTCCCTTTGGAGATATATAGTTCATACTCTGTTGTCATTTGAGGCACAGAGAGATCGACGACGGGAAGATAGCATGGCAACAAGGAGATAAGAGCCTGTAACACTGTGTTTCATAATCCATGAAGTCTGCAATGTTGGCGATCCATGCATATGGCTCTGCTTATTATGAGGTATGATTGTGTATATTACGACTATTATATGTGTGTGTGCATGTGTGTCTGATAGAAAGATGCTAGAGATTCATTATGCGATTCGAGAGTGATGCATCTGATATGAGATTGTGATATAACTGAAGTTCGTATTTCTGGGTGCGAGGAAAGGTGCGACAACAAAGAAGTACATAACTTCTCTCTCTTTGATCATGGATTTATGTTCTATATCGAGATTCTTCTTATTAACTGCTTGAACATGTGGCATCCACTTCGATAACCACTTCGAATAATTTGAAATCCATGCTTCTTTCTATATGTTTGACACCGGTTCGTGTTATAAGTAGTGGTGTTCATGTCTGAATGCTTTTCTTTGTTGAGCAACGATCGCACATTATTTTCGGCGCTATTTCTACGTACGTTCTTCTCTTTGAATATCTAGATTGATCATATGTCTGGATAGCTTCTATGAATTCATCATTATTATCTCTACTGGAGAGTATTTGTTGGCATGCATCGCACAAATTCTTTCTCCTCACCTGATGGTTATTCATGAATGCTTCATCAATACATGTTTATGTGGCTTGTGACATATAACACTACAGACCAAAGTTATGCAGAGAATCTAATTGACTTTAGAAAGTCAATACGACATGCTGTTATCGATGAAACCGGTTCGTTTGGAAAACATCACAAGTATTGAAATCAATAAGCAATCAGGAAAGAAGAGTTGGTGATCTATCTGTGCAGAAGAATGAACTTTTTATACACATGAGTACATGTTTGTTTATAGAAATCTGCTTGAATAGCAGATATTATGCGAATTGATGTGCGCGGAGTTTTCCATTTCAAACATATCATCTAACAGACATTATACAAATACGATTTCTTCTGGAATAGTCAAACATGTGAAGGGAATTGTATATAAAAGACGCACTAAAGATCACAAATAACATGCATGACATAGATATGGATATGCATCTATCTTGTGCAAGAGTTGATATCTACCGAAACGAGCATGATTCTGCTTATTCTCAACCTTCATCACCAACCTGGTCTGCATTTTTATGTATAAGTTTGGACTAAAGTTGATGTATGGGTAGTTTAGGAATAATTTATTTATCGCAAATATTTAAGATGTTAAAGAAGCGTGCATGTGAATTGATAAGTTAGCATTTGTTTGATGCACTTAAGAATTATGTTCTTTGAAAGAGATTCCTGTTGAAAATAGTGATGCTCATAATTTGGTCAATCTGTACGAAGATAATGATTTTAATTAAGATATTGCTCATGATCTTGCCAAGTTGAGATGTTTTGCAGATAATGATGATGGCTTGAACTTTGGAGAATGAAGTTAGATGATATAGAAGATGCCGAGATAAAGATTGAGAAGAAGTGATCCTACGGGAATCTTTTACCGTCATTTAACTGTAGCAACAAGAATGATCCATGAGATTGAGATTGAGATTGCGATTGTGATTGCGATTGTGATTGAGATTGAGATTGATCTCATTTGTTCTTTTGATAATAGCACTAATGTTTGCCAATGTCTTTTGTATATCTGAGCATTCATCTTTATGGGCTTGGTGAGGAACGCTACAAGTGGTATCAGAGCAGAGTTGGATTAAATTGGAATCTGACATCTTCATATTCACAAGATAAGATCTCTTTATTAATATATATATTTTTGATTTAAATACTTTGTTTGATTTGTTCTTTTGCTAATGAGACTAATGTTGCATTTATCTTTTGACTGTCCGAATGTTCGTCTTTATGAGATCTTCATTGGAGGAATGCTACAAGTGGTATTAGAGTGGAGTTGGATTCCGGGACAAGACGCGGGCTTTGAAGACAATAATAGAAGAGTAAGAGGAGTTGATTCAGAGACATCTTGGACAATTACATAAAGATGCGATGAAAGCAATTAACGCATGTCCCTATCAAAGCTTTGCAAGATAAGTACTTCATCTATTATTTTAGTTATGTACATTGATTGTCCTTCGTATAATTTATTTAACGAATATCATCTCAATAAAAGTTAGCACTGATAGCATCCATTATCCATTATTTCCCAACTCTGAGGACATAGTTCTTCAAAGAGGGGAAGAATGTAACATACCATCATGCGAGTATACATAACTTATGCTTCGAAAGTTAATCGTCTATTGACGTCATCTAATAAACATTAGTAGCTCATTGCACGCTTTTGTCTGTGATCACTTTCTACATATATTTGGAGTAATGTTGCTTGGAGTTAAGATAAAGAATAACTATTTAAAAGCAAAGAAAAACATTGTGTACTTCTTTTCTTCAAAGGGATTATATTAGTAACATGTTATCGTGTTGTGGTGATGACTTGATGATAGAAAAGGTTGTGTGCATTCATGTGAGGTATATGAGTTTCTGAGGATGTGCGCATGTATGCATCCATATCAGCATAACTCATGTGATTTCTTGTATGGGTGTGAACAAAAGCATGAAGGTGCAGTGTGAAACTAAAATCATATGAGATCCACAAATAGCGACTCCATAAAAGTAGAATAAAAATGCATGCAAGGTGTGTTGGTATAGCATGCATGGTGGCTCTTTTCTTGAAAAAGGCATCGTTCCCTTTGGAGATATATAGTTTGTACTCTGTTGTCATTTGAGGCACAGAGAGATCGACGACGGGAAGATAGCATGGCAACAAGAAGATAAGAGCGTGTAACGCTGTGTTTCATAATCCATGAAGTCTGCAATGTTGGCCATCCATGCATATGGCTCTGCTTATTTTGAGGTATGATTGTGTATATTATGACTATTATATGTGTGTGTGCATGTGTGTCTGATAGAAAGATGCTAGAGATTCATTATGCGATTCGAGACTGATGCATCTGATGTGAGATTGTGATATAACTGAAGTTCGTATTTCTAGGTGCGAGGAAAGGTGCGACAACAAAGAAGTACATAAGTTCTCTCTCTTTGATCATGTATTTATGTTCTATATCGAGATTCTTCTTATTATCTGCTTTAACATGTGGCATGCACTTCGATAACCACTTCGAATACTTTGAAATCCATGCTTCTTTCTGTATGTTTGACACCGGTTCGTGTTATAAGTAGTGGTGTTCATGTCTAAATGCTTTTCTTTGTTGAGCAAAGATCGCACATTATTTTCGGCACTATTTCTACGTACGTTCTTCTCTTTTGAATATCTAGATTGATCATATGTCTGGATAGCTTCTATGAATTCATCATTATTATCTCTACTGGAGAGTATTTGTTGGCATGCATCGCACAAATTCTTTCTCCTCACCTGATGGTTATTCATGAATGCGTCATCAATACATGTTTATGTGGCTTGTGACATATAACACTACTGTCCCAAGTTATGCAGAGAATCTAATTGACTCTAGAAAGTCAATACGACATGCTGTTATCGATGAAACCGGTTCGTTTGGAAAACATCACAAGTATTGAAATCAATAAGCAATCAGGAAAGAAGAGTTGGTGATCTATCTGTGCAGAAGAATGAACTTTTTATACACATAAGTACATGTTTGTTTATAGAAATGTGCTTGAATAGTAGATATTATGCGAATTGATGTGCGCGGAGTTTTCCATTTCAAACATATCATATAACAGACATTATACAAATATGACTTCTTTTGGAATAGTCAAACATGTGAAGGGAATTGTATATAAAAGATGCACCAAAGCTCACAAATAACATGCATGACATAGATATGGATATGCATCTATCTTGTGCAAGAGTTGATATCTACCGAAACGAGCATGTTATTACTTATTCTCAACCTTCATCACCAACCTGGTCTGCATTTTTATGTATAAATTTGGACTAAAGTTGATGTATGGGTAGTTTAGGAATAATTTATTTATCACAAATATTTAATATGTTAAAGAAGCGTGCATGTGAATTGATAAGTGAGCATTTGTTTGATGCACTTAAGAATTATGTTCTTTGGAAGAGATTCCTGTTGAAAATAGTGATGTTCATAATTTGGTCAATCTGTACGAAGATAATGATTTTAATTAAGATATTGCTCATGATCTTTCCAAGTTGAGATGTTTTGCAATTAATGATGACGGCTTAAACTTTGGAGAATGAAGTTAGATGATATAGAAGATGCCGAGATAAAGATTGAGAAGAAGTGATCCTGCGGGAATCTTTTACCGTCATTTAACGGTAGCAACAAGAATGATCCATGAGATTGAGATTGAGATTGCGATTGTGATTGCGATTGTGATTGAGATTGAGATTGAGATTGTGATTGAGATTGTGATTGAGATTGAGATTGAGATTGAGATTGTGAGTGAGAGTGTGATTGAGAGTGCAAGTGTGAATGAGATTGTGATAGCTCGGGGGTGGTCGGGAGGTCGAGGCTTTGTCTAGAAGCTATTTCCAAAGCTATTGTATTGCAAAGGCTGAAGCTTCAACTTGAAGCGATGTAATTGGAATATGACATCTTGAGATTCACAAGATAAGATCTCTTTATTAATATATATATTTCTTATTTAAATACTTTGTTTGATTTGTTCTTTTGCTAATGAGACTAATGTTGCATTTATCTTTTGACTGTCCAAATGTTCGTCTTTATGAGATCTTCATTAGAGGAATGCTACATTTGAGCATCGCTCTGATTCTGCATAGACCCTTTAGGGTTTGGGCTTTTCCTTTGTTCACTCCCTCCTCAAGTCTCCAGAGCCTATAATATAGAGCATCTCAGTGTGCGCGTTGAATAGAGTGGAGCATCTTCTTACTTCTAATCAAGATCTTCCACATCTTAACAACTACACTTCTCCTCTCTTGGTGGGAGATGAGTGATTGACAAAGGCCTCCTTCCACACTTCAATAATTTGTTGATGGATGGAGGGGAGAGAGAAAGAGGTTGAGCATGCATGAAGCCAAGGAGCCTTGCAAGCTTTACTGGGGGGTTGGAATGTGATAATGATCGGGTACTGATCAGAGATGGCGAGGTCGGTGCATTGCGAGAGGGATGGACGACCCCACTGATGAATAATGCTCTGAGCAATTTAGCTTTGATCAAGTCTAGCTTTCCTCAACTCCACACCCTCTTGGAGATTTGACCAAGAAAATCCACTCGCGTCTTTGAATTTGACCAAATCCAAGAGCATCTTGATTTTGTCCCAAGTTACTTTCTCATCACTGTTGATGACCCGGCCCTTGTTGTTCCATCTATCCGGTGGGTCCTCCACCATGTCGAAGTCGTTGCAAATTAGTACATTGTGGGGGAGCGAGACCAAGGAGGCCCAGATGTCTAGCATCTCCAGCACCCTATTTGGGGCATACAAAGAAACCAATGTGAATCAAAGGGGGCTTCAAAGGAGGCGGCAATCCATTGATGCTTCTGATCTTCAATGGAATTCTCAAGCTTTTCAAACCATAATTGGTTTAAACCAATGATTGTCCATCCGGAACGTCCGGGCTGCAAAGTTGATATCTAGATGTGAGACAAAGAGACATGTCTAAAACATGTCTGGAGTTCTGCTCCCTCAAGTTTAGTCTCTTGGATACAGATAAAGTATGGGTTTAGGCTAATGTCGCCAAGCCATTGGTCGATGATTGTCACTCTTGATTGCAGAATGTCCTGTAGGACGTCGTCTCTTAACAAGTAATGTTTCCGCTCTACATGGCAATGTGACCTATTAAGTTGCCCCTCCTTTCTCAAGGTTTGACAGAGTACATTATTGAATCTGTGGTTGATAGTACATGATATCTTTTGTCTCTTTCCACTCTTGTCCATTTTGAAGGGACAATGAAAATCAATGCAGCTTAAAGTCCGTGAGGCTCAAGTTCAATCAGATTTTCTTAGAAGTAAGCTATCATCAAATAATCAACCTCTTCTTCTTCCATATTTTATATTTCACCTTGCGTTTTTCGAAAGTCAGTCCGAACGCCCAATGACCTAGTAATGGTTGCCTGATTTCAAATATCGTAATTATGAAAACATAGCAAGACAGCGAGTGGTTATTCTTTAAAAGAGAAAAACGGAAAAATACATCGTATGTTGATTGATATAGTCATTTAAGTGTTAACTAAAGATAAATAACACAGTTCTCTATTTTCACATTTTAAAGTCATTAAAGTAGTCCACGGACAGAAAAAGATTGCATTCCATTACATATTGAAAAGAGAGGATGTTCTGATGATTTCAACTAGTTCCTTAAGAATGATTTGATGAAAAACGTTTTCCAATAAAATGATTAAACCTTCTCCATTTTCTTTTCTTGCATTTTCGAGTATCCATGTATGGACTTGTTCCAAAATGGTGGTGTATTGTACATCATAATGGAAATTAAGGGATTTGTTTTCCTTCTAGTCATCCCTTTCTATTCCTCTTCGAGATTTTCCTAATATAATGTAAAATCAAAAATATAGTGTGCTTATAGGAGATGAGGTCAATTGCTAAACACAAATTATTATATTGTAGTAGTATATCATCTCTAAGCACATTTTTAGAACAGGCCAAAATATAGTGTGCCTATATGAGATGAGGTGAGTTGCTAAAACACAAAATATTACATTGTACTAGTATATCATCTCTAAACATATTGGAACAAGAAAAAATAAGAATGATTTTTTTGTTTAGGGGTATCAAAGAAATTGCGAATCCCATAGGTTTCCCCACCTTTATGTTGGCGGCATGAGAATTTAATACGTTAAACAAGTTGTTCGTTCAGGAGGAGTCAATGGTTATAGATTGTAGAAAGATCAATGCACACGAATCACTGAATGAGCCGATTGGTGAATGTTGAAGACATATGTTCATGTCTTGTAAGACTTGATTATTAATGTTGATATATTTTGGGAGTGATGTGTATGAACGCACTTAGGACCTGCGGTGCACATTTTTCCCTCTTTAGGAGTTCTTTTCCCTTGGCTTGTATATACGTCTATAACCCTAATGGGACACTTAATCTTTTACATTAGCTTGGTAATTTAATCACTATTTTGTTGTGGTCCAAGCTTCTTCTTCCTCCTTGTTTTGTTCATGTGCTTAGATAGAATCAAATTTCAACAATCGATATTAGAGCAGGTGGCCACTTTATCACCAACAACGCTCCGATCACAATCTTAGAAATTCATGAATATTTTTGAGCATATTAAGGGATATTAGAAGCTCAAATTGCTTAGAAGCATACAAAAAACTGGCTCCAAACATACTACCATAGTTGATGTATAAGCAATTTGGTCCTTTTGTGCCAAACATATATAGTTTTTGGCTCGCCAATATAAGTGCTTCAAACGGATGCCATAGGTTTAATAGAGCTCGACAAGGTAATTCTTTTCAACTAGTTAAGATATAGTGATTTTTTCTTGTGGGTTTGCATCAAGCTATTTTAGTGAGTGAGCATGCATAAAAGAAATGATGTAATTTGTATGTCGACTGTTAAGATAACTTGGATAGTACAAGTTACCCATTATGGGCATATATGATGCACCATGTATTGGTAGCAAAAGGGCCGTGGAATATTGTGCATTGTATTGAAAAACACCTTACTACATTTGCAAATAAAGCCATTGAAGGTGATGCACATGACATTGAAGATGATGATCTTCATATTCCTATTCGTGTTGCGGTTCTTGTTGCACATGCTATAAAGTTACTTTGATAGGATGGGGGAGATGCTCAAGCACATGCATTCATAGCTTTGTCTATCAAATGTGCCATTATCCCTCACATTTGCTCCTGCAAAATCGCAAAGGATGCTGGGGATCCACTTACCACTTTATACCATGGAAGAAATGAGTCTTTTGTTACTTACCATTGAAAATCCTTGGAGAGTGAGCATATGAATGAAGGAGATTCTATGGATACTCCTTTGACAAAGTTCAAAGATTTGAAGAAGTGATTGATTTATGCTGATGAATTATTATCCGATCGTTCACTTGTGTAGACTATTCTTAAAGTTCTTCTAGATTCATACGAGGTTTTTTCTTCTTACCTTTGATTGATGGTGAAAGTAAGTACAAATCCCTTAACATTTTGTGACTTAGGTGCTATTTTGTTGCAAGAAGCTTTCTCCAGGAAAAGCAGGTCAAGTATGCATATTGTAGATCAAGCTTTCTTAGCTAATGAGAAAGGCATGAGTAAATGGAACCAATCTAATACTAAGTGGAAATCATTAATGCTACATAATCAAAGAAGGAAGACAAAGGTTAGAAGAAAAAAAACCATAGAATCAATTTTGTAAAACTTGTAAAGAAAATGATTTGTGATAAAGGCCAAGAGTTAAAAGACTAGAATCGTTGTTGGAGAGGTGTCTACACCAAGAAGAGAATCCATTAATCTTGTAATGAATGAGGAAAAGGCATTTACTACTGTTTGCAGTTCTGACCCATCTTCTCATGAGTACTGTATGTCTGTAGTAGACATAGACATTTGGTACTTTGGTAGTGTGGCAACCAAACATATTTCCTTGTAGTGTAGTTTCTTCTGTTATCTTAAGAATTCCCATATACAGAATCCCATCACATGTGATAACAATTCCTCTTATCATGTAATGGGAGTTGGAAATACAATTTTTGACTACTTTTGATGATAGTACTTTCGCATTCTTAGATGCATTATATGTCATAGAGATCAAGAAAAGTATGTTGTTAGTTTCAATATAAGCCAAGATTCGTTTGGTTGTCAACTTTGTTGATGAAAAGTGTACAATTCATGATCCCTCAAATAGTGATGTCATTAATACTTCTAGAATTTTATGTCATGGATTGTATAAGCTCATAGAATATGCAAATTTTGTGAATGATTCAACGCATGCAATTCAAGATTTTTGGGCTATCTTAGATGCAAAGCTTTGGCATGCATGCTTTGGTCATCTCAATCATGCTAGTTTTCTACCCAATTATGCTTTGGTCATCTCAATTATGCTTTGGGGAAAATGTAGTGTTCTTCCTCCCCTAAAGATGGTTTAGTTTGGGCTACTCATAAATTGAAGCTTGTCCATAGTGATGTTTGTGCTTCTAGGTAGATACCTTATTTTTTGTTAAGATATTATTACCTCTCCTTTCTCAAGGTCTGGTAGAGGACATTGTTGAATCTTGTGATACTAGTTGATAGTAGACTGGATACACTTATGGCCTTCTGTTTCTTGTGTCAAATATACTTGCGAGTAAGATTCAAAGTTTTCTCGGACTCTATTAGGTGTCATATCTTTGTCAGATTGCCTAGGCACATATATTCTTCTTTTGCAAAATGATGAGATGAGAATATATATCCTATTATTCTTGTGCTCTCTGTTTTGTAGGACGTCGTCTCTTAACATCTACTGTTTCCTCTCTACATGGCAATGTTACCTATTGATTCACCTCTCCTTTTTGAAGGTGTGATAGAGTACATTATTGAATCTTGTGATAGTGGTTGATAGTACATGAGATCTTTTATCTCTCTCCACTCGTCCATTTGGAGGGAACAATGAAAATCAATGCAGCTCAAAGTCCACTAAGCTCAAGTTCAATCAGAATTTTTTATAAGTAAGCTATCATCAAATCGTACATTATGTTATATTTAACCTTGCGTTTTCCGAAAGTCAATCCAAACGCCTAATGAAATAGTAATGGTTGTCATGGACACAAAGAAAGCCATCTTAAACCTTAGATTCCATGTAAATTTCCTAAATCTCATGTTTGGTTAAGACTTTTGAGAAACTAATGGCACCATTGTAAGAGATAAAAGATCTCATGTACTATCAACCACAGATTCAATAATGTACTCTGTCAGGCCTTGAGAAAGGAGAGGCAACTTAATAGGTCACATTGCCATGTAGAGCGGAAACATTAGATGTTAAGAGACGACGTCCTACAAGACAGAGATCACGAGAATAAAAGAAGAACATATGTGCCTAGGCAATCCGATGAAACATAAAATAATAAGCATTAGGAGGTCATTAGAGGATCGGACCAACTTTGAGAGAACGCAAGGTGAAACATAAAATAACCACCATTTCGTGAGCTAATGAAGAACAAGAGGCTGATGATTTGATGTAAGCTTACCCCTCAAAGAATCTCAATTGAATTTTAACCTAATGTAAGCTGCATTGATTTTCATTGTTCCCTCAAAATGGACAAGAGTGGAGAGAGATATTATATTTCATGTACTATCAAAAGATGCAACAATGTCCTCTGCCAGACCTTGAGAAAGGAGAGGTAATAATATCTTAACAGAAAATAATAATAATATCTTGGAATAAAATCATCTAAGTTTGACAGAGCACTAACCTTAACTTCCGACGAATTTCCTGTACAGCAGATAATTCACATTCATATTCGTCAATATCCATGCAGTGCATTATTATGAATTATTATGAATTCGAACTCTTTCCGAAACAGACAGTGGATGGATATTACGTTAAACAGCTAATAGGTCACATTGCCATGAAGAGAAGAAACATTGCATATTAACAGACGACCTGCTACAAAAGAAAAAAACGGAGATCATGAAAATAAGAGGATAAAGAGTCTAATCTCGTCATTGTCCGAAACACGAATATATGTGCCTAAGGAATATATGTGCCTCATAATAGAGTCCGAGTATACACTGAAATGTTACTCGCAAACGTATTTGACAGAAGAAACAGAAAGGTCGTAACAGAAACGGACTTCGCCGCACGACACATGCACATGGTGAGCCGTACAACGAGGATTCAAACACATGTTGTAGATAACAACGGAAAACGTAGGAACTAGCCCATCTCTGAGAGTGTTATGACTAGCACGCGGCGGACGCCCTGAATATAAAACACTTCATCAGTAAATATCTTAAAAACTTTGGTTTTGTACTCTGATTGAAATGAATGTGACTGTTAAGAAGCTCCATGGAAGGAGCAAAGCATTATACTATTCGATATATATATATGTATTTAAGTTCTGAACACATGGGGACTTATCAGCGTTGTCGTGGCGAATTCACCGCAGGATACATGCACATGGTGAGCCGTACAACGAGGATTCCAACACATGTTCTAGATACTATGATTAGCACGCTGCGGACGCGCTGAAAACAATACACTTCATTAGTAAAAATCTTTTAAATCTTTTATTTTGTACTTTACTAGAAATCAATGTGACGAGCTACTGAGTTTTATATGCTATATCGCAGAAGCTCCATTGAAGGAGCAAAGC
The DNA here is from genome assembly GCA_020310875.1 of Ceratopteris richardii. Classification (NCBI taxonomy): domain Eukaryota; kingdom Viridiplantae; phylum Streptophyta; class Polypodiopsida; order Polypodiales; family Pteridaceae; genus Ceratopteris; species Ceratopteris richardii. The sequence continues at coordinate 135,888,043 of CM035428.1, read as the reverse complement.
ATTATATTATCTGATATATATGCGTATCAAACTCTGAACTGAGATTCAAGTAAAGCAAAGGACACCTGCACGAAAAATTATTTATGATTGCATACAATTACCTGCTGTCGCTTGTGTTATAACGCACCAAGCAATTAGTAGAAACAAGCATTCAACTGACCAACAATACGCCATCGCTGTGCAGGCAATGAAAGTTCGTAAAGCGTTAATCTCAGCTGAACACAAGACGATCTTAACGATGCTACAACTAGAAACGTTGTGTATTAGGTTTCGTTACATGTATATATAAGTACAGCGCATAAGAAGTCCGACATCCGGTAGTCCGCAGTGGACCTATAAAAACTTACATATATTAGTTGATTTGCTGTTGTGTCGTACAGGTTAAGATAGCCTGTAGCAGAGTTGCAGAGGTCAGCTTATCCGATCTCTCAATATCAGTGAGCGCGAGCACCATCGATGCCGAGTTGTACTTGACACATGAAGTGGTCACATCGAATGGCCGCCGGCCGGATACATGCGTCTGAAACTTTTTGCGACACAATATGTAACAGAACGTTAAAGAAAACAAAAAAGCTATTTACATCTACTGTATAATTTAATGCGAACCCCGAAATACATATCAACACTTAACTCCATCGAATAAGTGGATCGATTCTGTGTTTTGCTGCACATCTCTTTGGTGGGTTTGTCGGCTTTGCCAGCCCACTACTCCTTAAAGAATATTTGTAAATTTTTACTTTGTATCTTTTCATGATATCTCAGAAGCACTCTCATTCTTCGTAGAACCTTTTGGGATTGAACTTTTCCTTTGTTCACCTCCTCCACAAGTCTCCAAAGTCTATGATATAGAGCTTCTCTACACCCACGCCGAACAGTCTAGAGCATCTTCCTAGTTTTTATCATGATCTATTGAGACTTTTTGACTATAGAACTTGAGCTCTTGGTCTTCCCACTGGGTAAAGCCCAAGGCTGGATGGACTCACTAATGAGTTTTTTAAGTCCTTCAAGTTTGTGATGGCCACCCCTCTTTGTTTGGTCAGACAGGAGTTGCTCGAGTTTGGTGCGCTTTCAACTTGTCTCAACAATGGCATCATCAAGTTAATCCACAAAAAAGGGGAAAAGAACAGAATTGAGAACTAGCATCCAATTACAATGCTTAAAATGGGATGTAAGATCATTGCTAAAGTCATAGCGAATAGAATTTTGGGCCATCTGAGAGTTTGGCTAAGCAATGAACAAAAAGGTTTCGTCAAAGGAAGGTCAATATTGGAAGCCATAAGTGATGTTTGGGAAGGTTGCGACTTCATAGATGGGTCAAGACAAGGTGTGGTTTTCCTCAAGATCAAATTTGGCAAAGCTTACAACAATCATAAATGGGACTATATTTTTTAGTCACTTAAAGATCTCAGTTGCAGCCAGAAATTCACCAAGATGATCTCGACCCTTTTGAGATATGCGTCAACTCAAATTAACGTTAATGGCCATCTTTTGAAGGCGATCAAACTAAAATGATCGATTAGACAAGGCTGTCTATTAGCTCCCCCTCTCTTTGCCATTGCCATGGAAGGGCTTAGTATGCTCGTAGAGCAACATGTGAAAGTTTGTAATATCAAAGGACTCTAGTTGCCTTGTAACCATGCCCAGATCACCATGAGACTTTTTTGCTGATGATATGAATGCATTTGTCTACAACGAATGTACCAACTTGGAGACATGTTGGAGGTTCCTAGATACTTTTTGCGAAGCCTTTGGGTCCAAAATCAAGCACTCAAAGATCACTTTCAGAGGTACGTTCGGGATCCAACTTGACCTTATCTTTGAGCATGGCTGTCAAAACATTCCTCTAGTCCAAATTTTATGGCTTCTTGGGATTCCCTTGGGCTTTCGTATCTCATTGGAGTAGTAGTGGAACTGGGTCCTGGCTAAACTTCGAAGCAGACAAGGCTGCCTATTAACTCCCCCTCTCTTTGCCATTGCCATGGAAGGGCTTAGTATGCTCGTAGAGCAACATGTGAAAGTTTGTAATATCAAAGGACTCTAGTTGCCTTGTAACCATGCCCAGATCACCATGAGACTTTTTTGCTGATGATATGAATGCATTTGTCTACAACGAATGTACCAACTTGGAGACATGTTGGAGGTTCCTAGATATTTTTTGCGAAGCCTTTGGGTCCAAAATCAAGCACTCAAAGATCACTTTCAGAGGTACGTTTGGGATCCAACTTGACCTTATCTTTGAGCATGGCTGTCAAAACATTCCTCTAGTCCAAATTTTCTGGCTTCTTGGGATTCCCTTGGGCTTTCGTATCTCATTGGAGTAGTAGTGGAGCTGGGTCCTGGCTAGACTTCGAAGCAAGCTAAACTATTGGAGATCATGTCTCGTGCAATGGTTATTGACATGTTCCTCATTTTGTTGACCATTTACTTCCTCTCTTGTTCGAGACCGAAAGAGCCAAAGTTGTCCAAACTAGAAACTATCTGCAGAAACCTCCTTTGGACGGGAGACACAACAGGAGGGGGTGCCTAAAATCAAATGGTCCATCTACAATATCCAAAGGGGTAGTGGGGGCCTTTGTATTATGAACATTGGGTGCATGGCTAACAACTTTGTGGTAAAATGGATGATTCAGGCATGGTGCAACGAGGAGGCTTTCGTGGGCCAAATTGATCTTTTGAAACAAGAATGCATTGAATTTTGTGGGATTCCTAAATTGAAAGAATCTTGCAATTCTAACCAATCAAAAGCTTCATAAGAATTAGTGAAGATTGGAAGTGGATAACGGCTATCAGATAGAATGACTCTATCTGGCTTCCAATCCATGGCATCAAGAACGTGGAACCTTGGAACATTCAAAGTGCCAAGAGCCTTTTGAACAAGGGCTGTAGAAAATGGAAACATCTATGGAAAGAAGACACCAATCAATGCATGAACTTCGAGGATATTGGCCCTAGTGTTAGCATTACTATGAAGAATGGAATATTTTACAAAGCAAATGTCTTCCCTGGGACCACTCTAAAGTCTGTCTTGTCATGGGACACGACTTGCCATGTCCACTAGGTCTCAGATGGCATAATGTTGATTGCCTAACAGAAATCCCAAATGTCAAAGGAAACATTGATTACCAAGTCAACCTCAAAAAGAAGTGGTGCCTATCGTGGACGAGACTATGATAGGATATGAAGTTCATGGCTATCTGGCACCCCCCTCATAGAAAACAAAAAGTCTATCCTCTTATGGAAAATTCTTGATTGGGGAATCGGGACCAACCTAAAAGATAAGCTAAATTTGTGGGGCATCTCCCTAGTGGAAGCACTATCGCCAATCCATTGAAGATGTTGGTCACATCTTCTTCACTTGTCCCAACTCCAATAGGTTCCAACAAATTTTCGAAACCAAAATAAGACTTCAAAAGCATATCACCTCGAAACAAGCTCTACGAAGAGAAGCGATCGGCTGCTTGACAAATCTCTGGAGTGCCATCAAAGGGGAGGTCCTCTGGAAGATCTAGCAAGAAAGATGTGCTTATAACTTTGTTGGCTCCCCCAAAGAGTGGTTGATTGAGAAATCATCCTTCCTCTGTGGTAAAAGAATCACCAACGATAAGATATCCTACCCCCTTTTAGGCACCATAAAGTGCTCTTTCTGATCAACAACAAGATTAAACCCAAGTGGGCCCCACATGAGGGTGATGAGAGGGTGATTAACCTTCTTTATAATGCCATTTAAACTCTATAAGATCTACCCCTACTGTGTGGGACTTGGGGGGTCCCGTGGGCACTACTCCCTTCATTTGTACTTTATGTTTCGTTTTATTTAATACAAGTTCAGGAGAGTAGGTTAAGGCTGAACTTCCTTTATATGAAAAAAACACTTAGCTCCATGTCCATGTCCCATTGTTCTAGTGGTTGAGTCTTTGCTCTCTTGAGGTGAAGATCCAAAGTTCAATCCCCAGGCTAGACATGTAATGGCTTTGGCTAGTATAAATCATTTGAAACCAATTATAGTCTTGTCTAGCCTCTACTTTGTGGGATATGGGGGGTCCTAGGGTACTATGACCATTCACCTATACAATTGTTCTTTCAAAGTTAAATCTTGGGGGAGTAGGCACTTGCCAAACCTCCATTAAGAAAACACTTAGCTCCTTGCATGGTTGCCTCCCAACGTATTGAACTACTCTCTAATAGATTATTTCCATTAGTTTGTATCCTTGGCATCCTCAAAGGTATATGTCTCCACAAGCTATTCTTCGTCTTTACTTCTATGAATTGAATGTTTGGATGACGTCCTCCTCGATTTACAAATTGTGCGTGAGGCTTAAAAATTTCTTTAATCGCTCACTCCAAGACCTATTGCATCCTTCCTTCATGTCTTCTCTCTATCTCATCTATGTCTTCAGCTTACAACATAATTTTGGGATGAAAATAAGGTTTGAGTTCTTCAAACACTAGATCTCAATGTAGGCTATTTTGTTTTCTTGCATTAAGGTTGTAGGATCTATGGCCCTTTCAATGCAATGTACAAATAATGAAGCTCAAATTTTGTACCCTAGCATTAAGCCTATCTCTTAATTCCTAAAGAACATGTCTAGAGCACATACATCCAAAGATATTTAGTTGTGAAAGGTGTACCCTCCACTCAAGGCATGCTTCATTTTGTCTCAAGTCATTTACTCTTCATGTAAGAAACCTATTTGTAATAAATAATGTGGTAGAAACATCTCGCCAATAGAACAATAGGACGTTGATTCCATTAACCATACTTCCTTCCATGTCAATGATACACATGTTCATTCTATTAGCAACCCCGTTCTTTTGGCTGTATACATGCATGTTACTTGTCTTCTTAAGCCTTGGTCCTACAAGAACTCACAAATTTCAGGATAGAGGTATCCTCCCCCTCCATCTAAGCTTATGGTTCTCATGAAGCTCCACAACTTGTTCTTGGGCTTGGAAACCTCTTGAACACTCTAAACAAATCTAAGTTCCGTTTAATACAATAGAATCACACAAATCTTGAGTAATCTTCCATAAATATCACAAATTATCTACTACCTACGGTATATGCCATCTTTGTTGGTTTGTACATATCGATATGTATTACTCAAGCATTACACGTGATTCTCCTCAATTTCAATGATTCTTTGCATCTTGATATGTCAACAACATGTATTGCATCATGCCATATCACAAATATTCTCATTTGCATGAAGATAAAATCCATGGATCCTAGAGGTGGTTGCGTTCTCCTAATGGCTAGATGCATACTGATAACACAAAAAGGGATTCTAGAGGTTGAGAACAAAAGACCTATATAATGGTTTTGAGGTGTGTCCTAGGAATGTCATTTTGTTCTCATAAATTCTGTAATAAATCTTAAAGCTCTTGAGAATTATGGTTTAAATATGGAGCTAATCCATGTTTGGAGAAAGAGAAATCCTATTTCGCACATTTTCATCAATGTAGTAGGAGATTTTAAAGTTTGAAAGGGACGATGATAGACCTTCTTGGTTTATATGTAGAAATTGAAGGCAATAGCAATGGTGATTAAAAAACTAGGGTTCACTTTCTTTTATGCATGCACTTGGAGTCGTGAAAAATGAATATAAATAAGGCAACCTCTTTAGATAAGGATTTTGTCATTTATTTTTAATAATGCATAGAGTACTCAGGCAGGCACCATTACACTCGATCCATGTGGGCATTGTCTGATACCGAAGGGAGAGAACTCTTTGTCCTAGGATTCCAAGAGAAATACATTTTCATGCCTCAAGTAAAGACATCGTGATATCATATTCGATCCTCTATGGGACTTAAAAATTCACACACACTTACTACCTTGATTAGATAATGCAATGAATATATATACAAATGCGTTTTCACATCTATGGATTCCAAGAAAATGAGTCATCATGCACTATTAAGGTATGCATACATTCTTCATATTTCCTCTCTATGGAAGTTATTCTTGATACTTCCCTTTACCAAAAAGACCATAACTTTCTATGCTTTTGAATAAATAAAACCATTTAAAGCATTGTAGATTTGAGGTGTTTCACATTTAGTTAGGTTGAGTTCTTATTGGTGCATGAAGCAAGCCTAAGTGCTCGATCCATGCACAAAGGATCTCTTTTGATGCATGAGGCATAAATTTACAATCATTGCACCATATACGTAAGGAGCTTCAAACCTTAATGTTTGGTTTTAGATCGCTCAAAAGTAAATAATACAAATAATTGGATAGAATCTTCTAGACTTATTGGAGTTTAAAATCCATGAATCTTCTTAGATCAAATATTCAAAATCGCTCCCTAAATTTTGGATCACTTTTCGGTGGAATCTATTAGTAATCAAGAAGGAAAAGTATATATCTTCACTCTACTCTTTAGTCAAAGTTATGAAAGTTGGTTTGAGCTGCTCATATCACTCATTTTGAGTGATCTATGTCTTACCTCAAAGCTAGAGAAGTCCCCCACTCTCTTATTTTATCATATGTAAATTATTAATACATTTATAATTCATTTGCATTTCCCCATGTATCTTTATTCATAGCTACAGTATATTGACTACTTTTCTTTACGTTCTTTGTGTTATTTTTCTATGCGTTGTCGTGGAGACTCTTTCTCCACGATCACAATTCACATTGAAAGAGCAATATAATCGTTACTCTGAATCATTGGAGTTTGGATATATGAGGAACCTACTTCACAAATGATCATATGGTTGTAGTGAGTACATAGAGGAAGGGTGTGAATCTCCGAGGGGGCAAGCAGGTGTGCAGGGAAGTGCAGTCTAGGGATTCTGGAATTTTGGGGGACCTTTGGCTGCCAGAAGGTTCTACTAACAAGGTGCTTGATAAGTTTGCAGCTGCTACCTTCATGATGGTCCAAAACAGATTGGGGTACTTCGCGAGCATAATAAGAAAAGAGTACTAGAAATTGGGAAAATTCAAAGAATACTGTTAGTCAGAAGAGTTCAAAGGTTTCGACAACAGAAGACCTTTATAAGCAGTAGGTGGGAATGTTGAACACCTTCATCAAATGGTGAATGATCACAAAAGGAAAGGACTACGTGGAGGGGGGGAATGCCCTCATTTAATTCTTTTTCAGGAGAAGAAGGGAAATGGTTGTTCACCGCCTGGAAGAGAGGAGAATAGGGAAAGAATTGGAATGGAAGGTCCACCATGGGATGTCTGCAACATATAGGGAGGGCAAGTCGCAAAGGGCTCTCTCTTAGTTTTGGAGTTCCAATTGACGTACTTTGGGGAGCTTGGTGTGAGGGGAGACTGTGGGAAAGCTTGTCATTTGAAGAGAAACAGCCGATCCTATGAGGACCTTATTAGTACAAAGACGAAGGAGCTGGTGCTAGCAATAGCTAGAAGCTTACAAACTTGAACGCTAAAGGCCAGACAACCATCAAAAAGCAAACAAAGAGGAGAAGTGCACCCATGATCTGGAAGAGAGGTTGAGAGAGGGAGGAGAAAGATTTTAGCTTCTCGAGCTTTGCTACAGGTAATCTCGTGGTATGCATCGTGCTTTTCAGACATTCTGCACCTTCATATGCTCTACGACTGGAGCGATAGATTTATGTGGAGAAGTAAGTAGCTGTATGGTTCATCGCAAAATGGGGGTTTTAAATGCGTACTTGATTCTTGTCTAAACGAAAGGTGCTCTTGGCTGGACTTTCATGAAGAATGAAGTGGTGTTTGTTGCAAATTTCAGAAGATTGTGTAGTGCTTCATCAATGCCTTGATCGAATCTCCCCGGATGTATTGATTAAGCTTGAGATCAATGACATGATTAGCCATGGCATACAATGTTTGAAAAGGTGATGCAGATCTCGTCTTTACGAGATACCGAGAGCTCAAACCTAAATGTTGACAATGGCAACAACATAGAGCTCTCTGTAAGCTAGGGTCCCAATCACGTTTAAAGCTGTGAAAGTTATGAATGGAATAATACAGATTTCCTTGTTCTTTGTGATGGCTCTTTTAATAATTTTGTAGCCGTCTCGAATAAAGGAAGGCCTCAATGCACATGCTTGAACTTGTGTGACGAACGTATGACTTGTGCTGGCAGTCTAAAATGTTGTTGTGTTAGTGCTTTTTGAATCGTATGGAATGAAATACACTGTCACGATATAAACCCCTTTTGCATGATATATGAACTATAATGTTTATTGACTTAAACTGGTTATGATGTAAGTATCCGATTCTGAACGACCTTTTCAGAATATAGAGGATTTTTTTCCTATGACCTCTGCTGGTAGTACATCAAACGAATTGGAATCCTTTTCTTCTCTGCTGGTTGCGGTCTGTATGTAAGAAAACTAGGGGAATCACAAATCAAAGTCTTTGGTGCGAGTTTTGCCTATCTTGTGCTCAATAAATGGTAACTGAGCTTTTGGTTGAATCCAAAGATGGTCGCATAGATGGCAGCTCAGAGGCCCTTGGAAAGCTTTTCCTCTGCCTTCCTAGTTCCTTCCATGAGAGAAGCGATACTTACTACCCCATGCATCCTATAGCCGGTCACTTTGCACCCAAAACCAGGTTCTCATGCGCATCTGGTTGATCATTCCTCATTCCTTCTTGTCAAATGGATGATTTATATGTTTTAGATCCATGTGAGCTTATGAATGAGCCGAAGATGAAGGCCTCTTTCGAGGCGTGTTCAAGGGCTTCCATAACTCAGAGACCAAGAAACCTTTAGTTGCGAGAGGTCTATAATATGAAGAGTCAGAAGTATGTTCTTTTTGCAAAGCTCGAGTTTGGAGTATGAGCCGGATAGGGATGATTCCATGGAGTGGAAGCACCGGGATAGCTGCATACGATGACAATGTTGAACATTTGATATGTCTGAATGGCCACCTGTATGGTAGTCTATAGATGTGCCTTATTACATCTATCAGACTTAGACGCATGTGAGGGAGTATTGTCTAGGCTCACATAATGCTTCGTAGATGACAACGCTTTGTTTCTTGGAAGGATTTAAGTTCTTACATATTTGTGTATGTCGCTAGGATTTAAACATGATGAAATCGAATTTAACTATTGTTCTGATAAATCATTTAACAGCAAAGCTTGTATATATGCCGAACTTAATTTGGAATGATTTTAGACAGTTTCTCTACCTCACTACACTTAGAGTTTTTCTTTTCGTTTCTTTGAAAAGAAAATATCATTAAGTGAATGGATGTTTCACCATTGTGTTATTTTAGTAAGTGAAAAGAATTTGGAGTCATAGTACGAAGCTACACTTCAAATATGCAAGATCTCCTAGCTACTAACATCTTTCAAGCTGAGATACTTTCTTGGCACTCTGTGTGCACCCCTAAGCGTGCATGAACCCCACCACAACGTATGTAGTCACTACCAGTCTATCAATTGTTTCTAAAAAATTTCATAGTCATTGAATCTTTAGACCTTGATTTATGAGTAAACCAAGGTGAGTATGTAAATGCATCATCTTCTTCTTGGAAAGTTGCGACTACCCCTGACTTCTTATACACATTCCTCTAAGCATCCTCTTAATTTCAAGAAATAAATTGGTAAGCTCATGGAAAGCTTCATGTGAATGAGTGCAAAAAGTCTTTGGTCAATTACTGCGAGGCTAGGAGAGTTGAGTATAACATGAAGTGCCTTATTTCATAAATAGAAGGTTTTCTCAAAGTGATATTTATGCATAAGTGATGTTTTTTGACATAGTATTTTAGGAATGATGCTTCAAAGTAATATGGTGGTCTAATATCATATATTGGAAGCTTATAGAGTCTATTAATGTGCAATGAGGTTACTTTTGTTAGTCTAGAGTAGGATTTTGCCAAGTCCCCCTCATTTCTATGCACTATCCATCACTCCTTATAGTGATATGAGAGCATAGTAAAAGATTAAACATCATGGGCAAAGAATTCCCCTCATCTATTGAAGAGATGGATCAAAGCAAATAATCAGCATGGTATCTAAGGATGGAGACTTACTTGATAGGGAGATACCTATATGGATATATCTTAGGAGATGAGATGGTGCCTCTACTCAAAACAAAGGCCAACCAACTCAAGAGGATTAGGATCAAAAGGTTGAATACATGACATGTAAAGGATGCTTAGGAAAGATCACACATTCTAAACTCTATCTATTATTTCTTACTTCCCCGTATTAGGAACTGTAGGAGCTCTCAAGAGATATGGAGTGCTTTGGAAGTATTCTTCTCCTCAAGAACTAGAGCTAGGAAGAAACAATTGTGCGTGTGATTCACAACACTCAAGAAGATGTCCAAGAAAAGTGTGATTGATTTTTTCACCAAGATGAAGGATCAAATCATGAGCATTGGAGAAATTATTGATCAAGAACAAATTGTGAGGAAAGTCATCAATGAAATCAAGGTTGATTACAAAGGGGAAGCCTTCATCATAGCAATGGATCTCTATACCGATATGCAAGTGCAAGATCTCAACATACTCATGGGGCAACTCTTCGCCAAAGAAGTAAGACTCATAAAGAACAATGAGAACCAAAAGATAACCTTCTCTAACCTTTATAGATATAGAAAAAAAGCAAAGATAACAAAGGAAACGATAAAAAATTTGATGATCGAGGAAGCACCATTCAAGATAACTCTATAGGTAGAGGTAGAAGCTCAAGAAAAAGAGGAAAAGGGAGGGGGGGAGCTCAAGCCTCTTGAGCTTGTGCTGTATGTGGTCTATCAAATCACATCATAGACATTGCTTCAAAAATCCAAGGAATGAGAGAGAAAAAGGATACAATACAGGTAGTTATGAAGTTTCAAGAAACATGTACAGAAATTCATACATATACAAAAGTATTTCCTACAAGAATAGCTATCAATCAAGACACGAACGAAGGTGAGAGTACAAAAATTACTAAGAAGATCAAGTTCAAGAATTTTCACTTCTACATATGAACATGAAAATGAAGGAAGGAAAGTATGATGAGCATGTATTATGCATTGATTTTGAATGCTTAAACCATGTAGTAGGAAATGTATCCTTGCTATTGGAGGATTCTAAGAACAAGCATGAGCTCCAAATAGGTGATGCCATAAGGCATCTATGGAGAAGATAGGGAATGTGAAGACAACCAATGGTAATAAGGATTTGTTAAGCATAGTCTTGATGTCCCAGCTATTAGAAAAATTCTTATAAGTGTAGGGTAGATTATGGAGAAATATTTACAGGTGAGATCCACCAAGCATCGAGCATATCTAGAGGATCCATTTCAAGGTTTTAAGAAGATAAGAAAAAGAGAGAAAACAACTATATTCAAGATTCCAAGAATACTATCTTTTCAATTAAGGGACCCAAACTTTATCTGATCTTGAGGTTTGGCATAAAAGGTTAGCTCACATTGGAGAAGGAGCCCTAAAAAAAATAAGTAGAGATCAAAGTGTGCTTGGACCACCAAATATCTAAAAGGAACACATGATATAAGGGTGTAGTGCATGTAGTTTGGATATCAACACAGGTATCCATTCACCAAGAAAGGATACATACATGGAGAGCTTTTGTAGCTTGCCCATAGAGATGTTTTGGGACCCAGCAAAGAACCATTAATTTTGAGATCAAGGTATAATGTGTCAGGTATATATGATTTTAGAAAATGGACTATTTGTTACTTCATGAAGCATAAGGTTCTCATGCTTTAGGAAATATTTAGCTCATGTGGAGAATCAAATATGTGAAACCCTTAAAAGATTAAGGTTTGATGGAGTCGGAGAATATTTCTCCCAAGAATTTTATTCCTATCTAAAAAATAAAGAAGCCAAGAGAGATATTACTACAAGCTACACTATAGAATGGAATGGATTATGAGAAATGAGGAAGAAGATTATCATTGAGGCAACAAGGTCCATTTTGAATGAGAAGAAGTTACCAAATTAGTTGTGAGTAGAGGTAGTATCTAATGCCACTTACTTAATAAATAGATTACCTTAAAAGGTCTTGCATGGTAAACTCTTTATGAGTCCTCGAATGGTAAAAGACCAAGCTTGGATCAATCTAGGATACTTGTGTGGATTGCATATGCACACATACCATCACAAATAAGAGGTAATTTAGACCCTAAGGTAGAGAAGTGTGTATTTATAGGCCATGACCTTAATAAAAAAGATTATAGACTATTTAGCCGTAGCAATAAAGGTTTTATAGTGAGTCAGAATGTTGTTCCTGATGAGAAAAACTGATTTGAAGATGATTGCAAGACCATCAAGCTATCATATGATTTAGAGGAAGACTTCTAACTCTCTCAAGCAGGAATACACATACAATTGAAGCATCAAGTTATTATAAAGATGATAAGAAGACGCCATGAAGAGAAAGCAACTCATGGAACTACATAGGCAAGGCCCTTGTATGGGATTTGAGGGATGACGTTGTAGAATCTTCTCAACAAAACATCAGAAAGTCTACTAGGGAGAAGAAAAAGCTATCTTATGAGGACACAAGGAAGAAGCCAAAATGGATGAATTCTATGAAAAAGAAATTGAAGCCTTCCATGAGAATCACATTTTGGAAATGATGCCCAAAACTAAAACAATAAAGGGTATCCGACCTAGATGGATATAGAAAATTAAAAAAAAAAGAAAATACTCGGATGGAACAATGAATAAGTATAGATCTAGACTTGTGGCTAAAGGGCATGCTGAGACCCAAGGAATTGACAAAAAACATACCTCCTCACACGTACCAAAGAAGCTAGCAATCAAAGTGCTCATGAGCATTGTAGCTACCATGGATTCAAAGATTTATCAAATGGATATGAAGAATGCATTTTTGAATGGATGGATATATGAAGAGTTATATATGGCTCAATCTTCTAAATTTGAAGGTTAATATCACTTCGTTGAACATGTATGCAGGTAAAAGAAAGCCTTGTATGGTCTGAATCAAACTCCAAGAGCTTAGAATCATAGACTTTATTTAAAAGATAAGGGTTTATTTGTTAGCAAAGTAGATCCTTCACTCTTTATCAAGAGGAATCATGGCAAGGTTATATACCTTTGTTTATATGTAGCTCATATAATACTCACAAGTGATGATGCTAAATGTATCACGAGGATCAAGCTACACATGAAGGAAGAATTTTATGTCAATGAGCTAGGGAAGGTCACATAGTTCCTAGGTATGGATGTTGTGTATATAGAGAAGCGTATGTATCTCACACAAAAGAAATACATCAAGGATATGGTAGCCAGTTTCAAGATGGAGAATGCTAATGTTGCACATACACACATGAAGATGAACAAAAAAGGTAAGTTCTCATGAACGAGAGACAATTGAAGACATAACAAGATATCAAATATTAGTAGGAAGTTTCAATTATGCAGCATTGAATAGAGTAGACATTTGTTGTAGTGTAAGTGTTCTGAGTAAATCCATGCATACTCTTAAAAAACCACACATGGAAGTAGCTAAGAGGATACTCATGTATCTGAAGGGAACCCTATATGAAGATCTATATTATCCATATTCTATTATAGACATAAGGGTATTCTCTAATGCAAATTGGGTAGGTTTAAAAGATAACAGGATAATTACTTTAGGTTATCTTAGATTTGTAGGTAGAAATCTCATTTCGTGGTCATCCAAAATGCAAACCAATACTGCTATTTCATCACGTGAAGCTGAATACAAAGGCTTGGCAAATGCAACTCAGGCTGCCATGTGGAGTAATATTTTGTACTTAGTGTTGAGCATGAAGTCTTGTACTCCTCATATCTTTGGTTACAATATAAGCTCACTTAATCATCTTGCATCCAATCTAGTTTATCATGAGAGGAAGAAACACATCGAGGTCCGATATCACTATGTTAGGGAGAAAATAATAAATAACAAAATTGAACTCTCATATGTATCTACTCAACAACAATGGGCATATATGATGGCCGAAGCATTGGGTGGAGTAAAATTTAACAAGTTCAAAGCTATGATTCGACTCTCAAAGATATCAATACATTGAAGATCCAAGGAAGTTAGGCTTGAGGAGGAGGTGTTGGCACATGAAGCAAGCCTATGTGCTTGACCCATGCACATAGGATTTATCTTGTTACATTAGGCATAAATTAACAATCATTGCAGCATATACAACCAAATTAAAAGGTTAATCTCTAGTTTTATTGTGGTCATAAGTAAATGAGATAGTTGGAGAGAATCTTATGGATTTATTAGAAGCCAAAATCCATGAATCCAATTTGAATCAACATTAAAATCACTCCCTACAAGTTTGGATCACTTATCGGTGGAAGCTATTAGCAACCATCAAGCAAAAGTGTATGTATAAACTATAATCTTATGTCATAGGTATAAGAGCTGACATGAGCATATAATCTCAAAACGTTTTAGTAATCTATGTCTTGTGTAGAAGCTATAAACGTTCCTAACCCTCCCATTGTATCATGTGTCAATTAGCAATACATTTATACTTACATTTTCATTGCTACATGTATCTGTGTTCATTGTCAAAGTACATTGAGTGAATTTTGTCATGTTCTCGAATTCCTTTCTCTACGTGTATGTAGTTATTATCCAATCTATCAATTGCAATACAAATATAAGACCGTGTTAAGATATGGAAACATTTTCATAGTCATTGGATCCTTAAATCTTGATTTAAGAGGAAATCAATGTGACTATCTATGTGCATAATCTTGTTCGTGAAAAGTCAAGATTACCTCCGTGACTTGTCATACATATTGCTCTTAGTATACTCCTCCCTAATTCATGAAATACATTAGTATAGTTGCATGAATACTTCATTTGACTGGTGGGAATATTCTTGGGTCAATTACCGAAAGAACTTGAAGAAGCTTGTAGGAGGTAGAAAAGTGTTGGTGCAACGCTTATTGCGGAATTTGCTTGCACCATAGAAACTAAGCTAGAGTGATGTTAGAACACCTCTATAATCATCAGTAGCTTAGCGAACTTTATGAAACTGAAAAACTTATAAGTGTATCTAGTGAACACTGAGAATTCACTTTACAAAAAACTTCACGTTTCTTTCAAGCTTTCTGTGTTTTGAACTCACCAAAATTTCACCCGAACTTCACCGGACTATCACTAGAATGTCACTGTAATTACACCCGAGTCTTACCGGAATCAAGTGCAATTTTGTTTGTAGTTACTTCAAACCTGTATACATGAATTAAGGAAGTGATACCTTAACTTCCTTCACTGAATGAACTCTTTCTGAAGTTTAAAGGAAAACTTCACCAGTTTTGGATGCCTCTTTCCGGTCAGACTTTGTAATGTGTATACATGTCCATTTCACCGAAATCTTTGACCAACTTATAGTAGAGACTTATAGCTACAAGATAAGCTACATCTCATACAAAACTTTACACTGTACTTTGAGATCTAACTCATCGAAGTACCGGAAAACATTTACTGAGAAAATTTTAACTCTTAACTAACTTTCACAGTAACATGAAATCTCTCAAATTTCTTCACATACGAAGAATGCGCACAAACTTCCACATGAACATGTGTTTTCTATTAGAGAAGATGTGTACAAAATATAGCTTGGCCTCACTTTGCTCACAGCTATGGAAAACTCTCCTACTCTGAGTAGTTATTCCTTACCATCTCTCTCAGATGAATACCTGACATTTCAGGTATTGTTATTCATCTTACATCTCTCGCATCTTCTATATCTCTATATCTGCTATTCGTGCATTTTTCTCTTCTTCTTCTTCTTCTTGCACTCACTCTACTTTCTCTCTTATATATACATTTTGATCTCGTAATTCTGGAAGTTTCTACGCTGTATATTACAGTCGTGAATTTGTCCCTTCACTAAGGCTTTGGTTTTCTGAACACTTTGTTTTTGCTTTTCTTTATGTTTATATCGTTATGCATAATTAGTGAGTGAATCTTCAACAACTCCCCCTCAATCACTAATTTGCACCTTCCGGTCTTCATATATCCTTCTTTTCTTTTATACGTGCCATTTCTTTGAACCTGCTTGTCTTTACTCCATCTAAGCTCTTTGTCAGAATATCTGCAATATGATCTTTTGTAGGAGTGAATACCAATTCAATCTCCTTCTCCATTACCTTTTCCCAGGAAATGATATTGAATCTCTATGTGTTTTGTTCTTGCATGAAATACTGGATTTGCTGCAAGATATAACGAGCTCATATTATCGCCATCTATAATAGGTATACCTTGATCAATACCCATGCTTTTGAACAAGGTCTGCATCCATATCACTTCTTTAGCTGCATCCACAAGTCCTTTATACTCTACTTCTATTGACGATAAAGCTACTGTGTGTTGCTTCTTTGAACACCAGCTTACAAGCTTATCTCCTAGGTATATCATATACCCATGTGTTGATCTTCTGTCATCTTGACTTCCTGGCCAGTCTGAGTCACTGTATGTTCTCAGCTTTATATCTGATGTATAAGGATAATATAATCCTTCCTTTATAGTTCTTTTGATGTATCTAAGAACTCTTTGTCCTGCAACCCAATGTTGATCCATGCGACAATGCATAAACTGTGAGAGAACTCCCACTGCATAACTGAGATGAGGTCTTGTTAGTGTAGCATAGATTAAGCTTCCCACTAATGAGTGATACTTTCTCATATCTTTAAACTCTGCACCACTATATTTGCTGAGTTTATGATTGACTTCAAGTGGTGTTGAAGCTTCTCTACAATTCTCCATGTTAAAATTCTTTACTAAGTTTAGGAGATACCTTTCTTGCGAAACATATACACCATGATTTATATATGTAACTTCCATTCCAAGAAAATATGATCATTTTCCTAGATCACTGATCTTGAACTCTTTTTCAAGCAGTCTCTTTACCTCCTTGATTCCTTCATCTGAGGTTCCTGTGATTATTATGTCATCTACATAAATGCAAATGTAGATTATACCTTCATCTGTTCTCTTAATGAGTACACTTGCATCAGCCTTCGAACTATGGTATCCAAGGTCATTGAGATACTTCACAAGTCTGTAATTCCAAGCTCTTGGAGCTTACTTCAGTCCATAGAGAGCTCTTCTTAATGTGCAAACATGGTTTGGGTAACTGGAACTCACGAACCCTTCTGGTTGTTCCATGTAAACCTCATCTGATATATATCCATTCAGAAATGCATTCTTGATATCTAGCTGACTTAGCTTCCATCCTTTTGATGCTGCTATAGCAATCAATGTCCTTATGGTTGACATCTTTGCCACCGGACTAAACGTCTCATCATAATCTATGCCATATGTCTGAGCATAGCCTTTGACTACCTGTCTAGCTTTGTATCTAGCTATTCTTCCATCTGCAAGCTTCTTGACTTTGTAAACCCATTTGTTTCCAATCACTTTCTTACCATTTGGTTTTGGAACAAGTTCCCAAGTCTTGTTCTCCTCAAGAGCATTGAACTCTTCTTTCATCGCTTCTTCCCATTGTTTCTTACCTTTTGCTTCAATATAACTCTGAGGTTCTTCATCTCCCTTTACTAAGTAAGCATAATTTTTCTGAGTCAAATAAGAAGTGTCGTAGGAATACCTTGTTGGTTGTTTCCTTACTCTGTTTGACCTTCTAGGTTCAAACTCTTCATGTGTATCTAAATACACATCTTCATCAAATCTTGATTTATCTTCATTTCTCATGTCTGATCCGATCCTGAACGTACTTGCCTGCATATGATCTTCATCTCCATTCACCTGCATATGTGATTTACCTTTTTCATTCCTTCTTATCTCTTCTTCAAGTGTTTCAACACTATGCTCTTTATCTGTATACCAGCTTTTTCCTTCATCAAATGTTACATCTCTGGAAACAGTAAACTGTTTGGTTAGAGGACTCCATAACCTATAACCCATCTGCTTTTCATCATATCCGGTGAACACATATTTTTCAACTTTTGGTTCAATCTTATGTCTCAACTGTGATGGTACATAAGCATAAGCAACTGATCCAAACACTTTACAATGATCAAGTGTTGGTTTCTTGCCCCACCAAGCTTCATAAGGGGTCATCCCATTTAAAGCTGTACATGGTAATCTGTTTACCAGGTATGTAGCTGTATTTACAGCTTCAGCCCAAAGATAGTTTGGACAGTTCTTCTCCTTTAGCATTGCTCGTGCAAACTCAACTAGAGTTTGGTTTCTTCTTTCTGCTACTCCATTTTGTTGCGGTGTATACCTACAAGTTATTTCTCTTTTGATACGTGCATTCCATAGATAATCATTGAACTCTTGAGAAAAATATTCTCCTCCTCCATCAGACCTTAGTCTTTTGAGTTTCTGTCGTGTAAGTCTTTCAGCATATGCATGAAAATATCTGAAAGCTCCAAACACTTCTGATTTCTCTTTCAAAACATAAAGAGTTATCCATCTTGTTGCATCATCAATGAAAAGAACATAATACCTTGAGCCACTGATAGATCCTTCTTTCGTTGGCCCCCATACGTCTGTATGTATGAGTTCTAGCACACCATCATGTTTGTAACCATTTTTTTGAAATGGTAACCTGTGGGCTTTTCCCATCTGATAGGCTTCACATTTGTGAATCTATGGTGGTTCTTCATGTTTGGTAATCCTCTCACGGATTGTTTCTCCACCATAGTTTTGATTTCCTTTTCATTAAAATATCCTAGCCTCTTATGCCAGAGGTCTAGTTTTGTAAATACCTCATCACCATGTGTGATCAAGGCTTGACCATTTACTTTCAGAGTAAAAAGTCTACCTTCCTTTTTACCATGGAAAATTTGTTTGTATCCTTTTTCTGGATCTTCAACAAATACTCCTTCATTTGTAAACCTGACTTGAAAACCTTTTTCTACTATCTGACCCACACTGATCAGATTCTTCGGGATTGTTGGAACATACAAAACATTTGCTCTTAGGTCAGCTCCATTCTTACACTTTACCTTTCCAATCGATCTTACATTATGTTTTGTGTTATCACCAGTCTGTACTGTATGATTTGAAATGCCTCCTTCTAGTTCTGATAATAGTTCTATATTTCCTGACAAATGATTCGAACAACGAGAGTCGATGTAAAATACCTTGAGGTCCTCATTCTCTGACACACTTATTGAGGTTGCAATAGCAAGAACTATCCATAGTCAATGGATGTTCTTCTTAGAGCACTTTATGAAGAAATTAAAAGGGTTTTTTTAACAGAGAGCACGTCCAGAGGGTAGCATGGTAGAGGGATGGCTCGTACAAGAGTCTCTTGTATTCATAATTGAGTTTCTATGTATGTCGGATCAAGAAATGCCTCGTTTATGGAGCGATGATGAAGATGTTTGTCTCGTAGGCAATGAACCACAAGGTAAAGGGTTGCAAAGAGAAATGGATGCAGCTTTCTGAGAGCAGGCAATGAAGGTTTGCATAGTTAACTTTGAGCCTATGCAGAAGTGGTTACAAAAGTATGAGCTTGCCAAGGAGACCAATGCAAAGGAAAGAGCTCAGTCTCGAAGGAATGGTTCCACTCGATTTTTGCCTCTTCTAGAAAGTCTTCGACCTCTTCCACCTTTTCCAATAAGTAGATGGCTAGATACAGCGGTTTCACAAGCAAATGCAACAGGTGAAGATATGTCTGAAGAAGAAGAAGAACTCGCAAAGGGATGTGATTGGGAGTATACTAAATATGGTGCACTATGGTCTCATAGATGACACTTTGGGATCCCAGGAATCGATAAAAATAGGTCTACTTTTGATAGTAGGGTGATGGTGAACTTTTTCCAAAAAAGTAGACCGAGTGCAAGAGATGATAATTCTCAAGAAGGGCAGCTAGATTATTGTGGAGTGATTCATGATATCTTGAAACTATCTTTTAGGAAGTTTGATTACTTTGTTTTTGATATGAAATGATTCAAAGTAGTCACCTCTGGAAGAAACACAACAGTGAGGTGGGATAAAAGCAGTTTGCTTCAAGTCGACTCCACAAAATTATGGATGGATGAAAGAGATACATTTGTACTTCCCAAACACTGTGAACAAGTTATTTTTATACCAGATTCAAAAGAACTAGAGTGGCTATTTGTTTTACAAGTCACCCCACATAGTAGACAAATTTGTGAGAACATAGATGTTGAAGAAACTCCCTCTATAGTGGACTTAGAGATTCATTCGATAGTCGAAGAGGAAGAGATCATTGTTCGAGAAGAAGAGGTCATTGAAGAAGACAAAATACAGGATGAAGCAATAGATGATGATGAGGAAGAAACCAGCATAGCAAGTGATTTAGAAGTCTTCAATATAGAGATAGATATGCTTGGTGCATCGGATCTCCAAGAGGATGCTAGAATAGAGGAGTTTTGAATCAAACACTTATACGTACTAACTTTTCTTTATTTTTTTTGCTAGGTTTTTTTGTACAAGGTTTTTTTGTACACTACCATTTCTCTATACTACCTTTATTATCATCTGCTAATTATTTGAGTTCTTTTGTTAGAGAGCACAAAGGGAGACAATCCTCTAGTCACTCCACGTTCCATGATAGAGGATCAGTTTTTAGAGTTCATCTCTGAGGTACCTCCCGCGTATATTGCCATTGCGTCAGAGTATTGGATCACTCGTGGTAGCACTCCCCCCAGCCTCACTCCTTGCAGCCTCACTCCTTGCAGCCTCACTCCTCGCGGCCTCACTGCTGCCGGTCTCACTCCTACTGGCCTCCCTCCCCCCGGCGTCACTTCTGCCAGTATCACTCCTACCGGCGTCACTCCTTTGGGTGGCGCTACTCCCGCCAGAGGTATGTCTCCTAGCTTTATGACTCCACCATGACCAGCTTTTCAACCATCCGCTACTCGCTCTAGTGTGTGTTCAACACCTCAGCATGATAGCGGTGCTAGCCCGTCTCGTAGGTCGAGGTCACGCTTTGGAGTAGGAGGTTCTAGGAGTGGATCAATAGGTAGGTCTGGAAGAGGGGGCTGTTGTGGAGACACTATGACGGACATTGTATCGCCTACTTCTACTCCTAGGACGAGTACCTTAGATGTAGGTACACCATGTGGTACACCACGTGGAACACCACGTACACCTTGGGGTGCTCATGACCATGATGACTTCAAGGTGTGTAGTATCCGAGATGGAGCTCTGGTGATGGATGCGACCGGAAAAGGAATGCGTGCACATATACGACAGCTTTGCTCCATACAGTTTGGACACTCTACCATGTTGAAATAGAGTGATCAAGATAAAGATCGGAAGAATTATATCACAGAGATGATTTATCAGGAGTTCCGACCAGACGATGGGTAGCCTCTTGTCAGTTAAGAGTGGATTTTGCACACCGCACGTGAAGTTATGTCCCATCGATGATCCGAGGCTTGTGATGCTTTTAGAGCAGGCTTACCAAAGCCTGTACGGTTAGATGCTGAGGAGTGGGATATGATTCATGATGAGTAGCAGCAGACTCCTCACCGATATTGCCAGCAACGAGATGCAGCAGCCACCCGTTTAGATACGATTGGACCGTCACATTTGAGTAGCGATGGATATGATACAATTTGTCACTAGTTTGTAAGTACCATTTGGTTTATTGAATTTGTTTGTGTTAAGCTTCTCATGTATATTCCTCTAAAGTGTTCTATATTTATTGGAGGAGCTAGAGATGGATCATCCTCCTACACAAACGTAGGAGGCTTATGGATATCGTCATGGATTGACTCCACTATTGGACGACTTGGAGGGACGCGGTGTGGTCGTTTCATGGGAGCATTTGCGATAAGGTGATGAATTTATAAACTTGGTTTTTACTTGTTGTTTGCAAATTTCATGTTAATTTATTTCATTTCATTAATGTTCTTTGTTGCAGGAGTGTTGATATGGAATGTTCTTTGCATGTGTATGGCAGTGGCAGACCAAAATTTTGTATTTGATTTTTATATGGAAATGCAATGCTTTGCCACATTTTATAAAAGCGTCATATATGATAGTGATTTGCCACACTCTTGTACATGCTTCATTTATGAAATATATAACTCTTTTTGTAAATGGTTCATGGTTCATTCTAATTATCTCTTTTGTGTCCAATAATATTCTATTTTATGAAATCATATTTTCCTTGACATTAGAGTACACATCACATGTACTCCGTTTCTTTTGGGCAGAGTGTATTGTCTTTTTTGTAAGCAACATCATGGTAATGTTGTTGTAGCAAAAGACAACACACTCTGCCCAAAAAAAGTTTTGCAGGTATGGTCATTGGTATAAGTGACGGTACTCCCAGTAATGCCACCACAATAAGCGTCGGTACACCCAGGGCACATCGGTATATGCGACGGTACACCCAACAGAGGCGTCAATATAATAGTCAGTATGAGCGTCGGTAATATCGACGCATATATTGATCATTATACCAACGCTCAAACTGACGCCCATACCGACACCTATACAGGTGCCCATACCAACGCCTAT
Source organism: Ceratopteris richardii (assembly GCA_020310875.1). Taxonomy (NCBI): domain Eukaryota; kingdom Viridiplantae; phylum Streptophyta; class Polypodiopsida; order Polypodiales; family Pteridaceae; genus Ceratopteris; species Ceratopteris richardii. The sequence goes on along the minus strand of CM035428.1, from coordinate 135,865,663 downwards.
ACCGGCGCCCATATGGACGTTTTAATTCCAACACGCATACCAACACCTACACTGACGTCGAGCCAAAAATGCACGCATTCATTTCCCTTGATAAAAACCTTCATATACACCCCATCTCTTGTAGTATATTGCTTCCATAAACACCTCTTCCAATTCCTTTCTGGGTCTTCCCATGGAACCAACAATATTGAGTGGTGTGGTTGGTCTTATCGCTGATGGCCTAAGGTTGAACATTCTGAACTTTGCCTTTGTCTTGCTTTGGTCCTTTCTTCTTCCCTTTCCACTTGATTTCGCTTGCGAAGTTGGCTTGAGAAGTCTCTTCTTCATCTTCTTCCTTGTTCTTGCCTTTGTGCTTCTTATCCTTCTTATCTGCATATAGAGCACTAGTTTAATTACCATGATAGGAGTTACCTTCCTTTATGCTATTTTTGGCCTCTTCATTGAAGAGTTGTCCAAGAAAGATGTTGAAATCCGGAGTCTACACATCTATGATGAGATCATAAGCTGTCGTGAAGGATTGCCGTTGCTTATCACTTCGAATGCCGTTTCTTATCATTCGAATGCCGTTGAGAATTTGCCTCATAATAGCGTCTTCAATCAGCTCTCCAATGGATGCTAACTAACCCGGAACCTCCTTGATCTTGGTAACAAACTCTATGATGGTTTGTTTAGGTGTCTTCTTGATTTGGTTGAACTCGTTCCAAAGATGATTCTTTCTTGCTTTGGTACTAGCACAAAAGAAAGTCTCGAGGGCATCCCAAGTCCCTTGAGATGTTTTGCATCCTCTAATATGTGGTAATAGAAAGTCAGAGATAGAGTTTAGTATGTATGACCTTGCTTGAGCATCCTTTGCCCACCAAAATGTGACTTTATTTGTCTCCTCTTGTGTAGGTCCTCCTTTGGATCTTGGAATAGCCATAGCTTCATCATCTGCTACAATTCCATAAAGATTTCTACCTTGCAAATAGGCCTCCATTCTGATTTTCCAAGACGCATAGTTATGTCCATCAAGCTTCCTAATGATTGAGGGAAAGCCGTCACCCATCTTGATCTAGCTCTGATACCACGAAAAGAACTTGGAGAAGCTTGTGGGAGGTAGAAAAGTGCATTTCAAAACGATATGTGTGTATGTGTGTGTCTATGTGTGTGTATGTATATGTGATTGTATGTGATTGTATGTGTTTGTGTACATGTATGTGCATGTATGCATGTGAGTGTATGTATGTGTGTGTATGTGTATGTGTCTGTGTGTGTATGTATGTGTGTGTACGTACATGTGTGTGTATGTGTATCTCTGTGTCTATGTATGTATATGTACATGTGTGTATGTGTATGTGTCTATGTGTGTATATGTGTGTATATGTATGTGTGTGTGTGCATATGTGTATGTGTGTGTATGCATGTGTATGTATATGTGTGTATGTGAATGCATATTTGTGTATATATGTATGTGTCTGTGTATGCATATGTGTGTCTATGTGTATATGTGTGTATGTATGTATGTATGCATATACATGTGTATACATGGATTTTCTATGCATGAGCATGTGTATGTGTATGTGTTTATATGTATATGTGTGTGTGTCTATGTGTGTATGTATATGTGTGTATATGTGTGTCTATGTGTGTGTATGTATATGTGTTTGTATGTGTATATGTGTATATGTGTGTCATCTGTGTGTATGTATATGTGTTTGTATGTCTATGTGTGTTTGTGTCTGTATGTGTGTATGTGTATGTGTATGTGTATGTGTATGTGTATGTGTGTCTTTGCATATGTATTTATATGTGTGTATGTCAGTGTATATGTGTGTGTAAATGTGTATGTGTGTGTATGTATGAGTGTGTATGCATATATGTGTGTGTGTGCAAGTGGGAATGTATGTATGTATGTATGCATATGCATGTGTGTATGTATGCATATGCATGTGTGTATGCATGCATGCATGCATGCATATGCATTTGTATGCATGTGTCAATGTGTGCATGTCATAGTTTGGGTGTGTCATAGTTCAATTTGTAGAAGGAAAAAAAAACCAGACTCATTGCGATGGGACATAGGCCACAGAGACCTTTTACAACGAACATGAGCAATTCAAAGAAGACTCGATCTTCTAATAACCAAGGTAACAATCCTACTCAAGTGGAAAATCAAAGGAGGTGTCAACCCATCCATTGGAAACGAGACCCATATTTTATTGAGTAGGCAAAAAGACTTTGTCTCTATTTTCATTGTGGGGAGCAAGGGCATCACACATATGAGTGTACCCAAACAAGGCAATCTTTCAGCTTTCACAATCGAAGGTGATAAACATTATCGAGGGAGGTACAGAAATGGAGAAAGCAAATGATGAGGGTAAGTTCCCTAACTCTACTTTACATTGCATGGTGGCTAGTTCTTTCTTAAAGACTTGTGTAATTATGATTAAGGGTATGCTTTGCACACATAAAATTAGATTTGTGATCAATTCAGATAGTGTACATTGTTTTCTATCTTTCAAATTGGTACAAAATTCATAGATACCCCTATATATGAAGATAACAAGACCTGTAGAGATAGCGAATGGACAACTACACTATATGAAAGGATACATTGAAAACCTTGCATTTACTTTTTTTGATAGGTCCTTTTTTTCAATTTTTCATGTGTTTGAGATGAAACTGAGTGATGCAATCATAGGCATGGACTCCTTAGTTCACAATTTTGCAACAATTGATTGCAAACAAAGAACAATCACTTTAGGTTTAGATGGTGAATCTATCCACATTCTAGGTGACACATATAATCCTAAACCTATTTTTTTTTTGCTATGCAAGTAATTAGAGTTATACAAGATGGTTGTAGAATATTTGTAGTGTATTTGAACAATTTGCGTGAGGAAGATAATGATGAAAGTCTTGCAAAATATGTAGAAGATCTTTTGAAAGAATATGCAGATATATTACCAGAAGACCAACTTGGTATACCTCCACCTACGCAAATTGACAAAGCAATTCACTTGTATCCAAGGAGTGAACCATATTCTAGAGCAGGTTATAGATTTAAAATAGATGAATTAAAGGAGCATAAGATTCTATTAGATGATCTTTTGAAGACAGGCTTGATAAGACCAAGTGTTTCACGTTGGGGAGCATCTATTTTATTTCAAAAGAAGAAAGATGGTTCTTAAAGATTATGTATTGAGTATCGAGGGCTCAATGAAAGAACAATTAAAAATAAGTATCCAATCCCTCACATAGACGAGTTATTAGGTCAATTAAGTGGAGTGACTATATTCACTAAGATTGAATTAATATTTGGATATCACCAAATTAGGATGAAAACAGAGGATATACTCAAGATACCTTATTGAACATGATATGGTCACTATGAGTTTACTGATTTACCTTCTGGATTAACAAAGGCTCTTGCCACATTTATGTGCTTGATGAATAGTGTTTTTCATGATTAGCTAGATGAATTCATCTTAGTATTTCTTGATGATATATTTGTATACTCTAAAGATGATCTTGAACATGCTATACATCTTAAGAAGACTTTGGAAACACTTAGAGAACACAATTTATATTGAAAGAAGAGTAGTGTTTCTTTGCTAAGGATAAACGTATCTATCTAGTAAGAGTCATATCTAAAGATGGGATTCATATAGATGAGGATAAAGTGAAAACAATAGTTTATTGGCTAGTTCCTAAAACTATAAGGGATGCTAGAAGAATTCTAGGATCGCACAATATGAAAGAGCACATATTAAGGATTTCTCTAAGATAGCTACTTCCCTCACAAAATTAGTCAGAAAGAATGCAACATTTGTGTGTGGTGATTCTTGTCGAAAATCATTTGAGTTATTGAAATAAAAGTCATTGAAAATTATGATTTGAAAATACAAAAAATGGGAAAACCTTTTGTGGTTGCATGTGCTACAAGTCGTGGTCAAATAGGATGTGTTCTTTCATAGGATGGTAGGGTGGTTGCATATGATTCAAAAAAATTAAGAAAACATGAACTTAATTATCCTACTCATCATCTAGAAATGCTTGCTATTGTACATGCACTGAAGCATTGGAAACATCTATTGTTAGGGATCAAGTTTGAATTGAAAACAGATCATCAGAGTGTAAAATACATTTTCACACAACCATTGCTTAATACTAGGCAAAAGCGTTGCATTGAATTATTAAGCGAGTAGGATTTTGACATTATGTATTTGGCTAGTCACTGATGCATTGAGTAGAGGACCCTTATGTAATCTCCTTTCTAAAATAAATTCTTATTTTGTCAATCAAATGTAAGAAGAACAAAAATAGGACTCTTTTTATGCACCTATTTTTAAATTTTTACATGCAAACAATGGATCAACGTATCATGAAAAATTTCATTTGTAGAATGGATCTTTGTATTGTAACAATCAATTTTGCATATCTTCAAGTCTCCATCATAAAAGTTAAAATATTGCATGATTTTAATGATGCACCTTTTTTTTTGCACATCCAGGTTATCCAAGGACCTATGTTAAAATGAAATGTTCTCACTTTTGGACATGTATGATGTGGGATATTATAAAATATGTTAGTGCATGTTTAAAGTGCCAAGAGGTGAAATCTTAGCTTAAGGAAATGCCCAGAATTCTTCTACCTTTGGATGTTCCAAATCAGAAGTGGAAGTCCATCTCTATGGAATTTATCACTAAATTGCCTATGATTAAAAGTAAACATGATACCATATTTATGGTAGTTGATCAACTTACAAATATGACACATTTCTTTTCTATGAAAAAGAGTGATATTACTTTGAATGTTGCAAGAATATTTGCAAAAGAATTTGTTTAACTGCATGGAATGCCTCCAAGCATAATTTTTGATAGAGACTCTAGTTTCACATCAAACTTTTGGAGAGTGGCATTTCAATCCATTGGAACTCAACGTCATATGTGTACAGCTTTCCAATCACAAAGTGATGGGTAAATCTAGAGGATTATTTGAGTACTTGAAGATATGTTGCATATGTATGTGAATGAAAAGCATGATAAATAGAGCACATGATTGCCCTTAGTTGTGTTTGTATACAATAGTGCATGGTTGGCATCTATGAAAATGACTTTGTTTGAGGCTATGTGTGGTTACAATTGTTTGACGCCACCTTCTTTTTCCAATTTCCTAAATAAAGTAGAAGTATCTAAAGAAATGCAGGAGAAGATGGAGGAAGAACTTGAAAAAATTAAGCAACACATAAAAGAAGCTCAGAAAAGATAAAAGAAACTCTACGATCTATAGAGAAGAACACTTGAATTTCAAACAAATGACATGATATTTTGGAAAGTCAATTCTCACCAATCTAACATGTCACTAGGTTAGAATCATAGACTTTCTCCTCGATACACAGGTCCTTTCAAAGTTTTGAAAAATATTGGATCTTTTTCGTATTTGTTGGAACTACCTGAACATTTGAGTGTGCATCATGTATCTCATGATAGCTTACTTAAATGATAGGTACCTAATGTTGCTCATGTTTTGCAAGACAACTATAAGCTGAGAGATGATGGCTCTTTTGAGCTTTGACTTGAAATAGTATTAGATAGAAGGGAAAGATTACTTAGAAATAGATCTATAGTAGATATTTTGGTGAAATGGAACACAAATCTAGTAGAAGACTCGACTTATGTAAACTTAGATGATTTTCTAGTGCATTATCCTTCTTTGCAACTCTAAGGATAGAGTTCCTTAAAGGGGGAAGAATTGTAATGAGCCTTCTGCTAGCGAAAGAATTCATTTTGGATTTTCCAAATTTCATTATGGGGTTAATGCTGAGATTGAACAATTAGTTTATTTTATGCATGCAAGAAAAGTTTTGAAATGACAAGTTTCATATTCTCTCTATAGACCATATCCATGTCATGTTTTCTGCTTGAAAATTGAACATAAAGATGAAAGAATTAGGAAAATATTTATATGAGAGAAAGTTAGAGCATGCTTTCACCATTAGAACTCCTATTCTAATTTTCAAGTTTTGCAACATGTTTTTTATGCATTTTTGCATCTAAAGTATGCATGAGTGATATGTATGAGCATCAAAGCTTCATATCTAGTAGGTGCATGTCAAATTGCAACAATTTAAATTGTAAAATGCATGATGAAATCTGAAAGCAAAGTCTAAGTTTGGGAGGAAAAACCTCATCATCAACATCCTCTTAGGCTTTATGCACCATGATTATTTGAAAAAGGCACTTAGAGTATGCATGGTAGGGTCTCACTACATGATCTTGCATCGAGGCATGTATTGAGTTTTACCTATGCACATAGAGTGATTGTAAGGGTTGATGTATATGCACATTGATATGTATGTGAGTGAGTGTATAAACGTCACCATCAAATGTCATTTACGCTGATGTTTGAAACATATTTTTTTAACATATGGATTTAAATGTATGCATTCAATAGGGCTACATTATAAGGCCTTTCATAGACACTTATCTTCTGATCCCATGCATGTAACAAATCAAGCAAACTGATATGTGAGATGAATTTATTTTTGAAGAAAAATAGGTTAGTTTATATATTGGCCCTTTGAGGACGATGTGCAAGTTTGGTGGTGTGGATGTTGGAGAGATTTACTTTCCCCATTTAGAAAGACAAATAGCCATGAGGGGTTCCCTTTAACTATGCTTCAATGGAAGCTAGTGCAAATTGTGGACATGGAAAAAAAAGGTTCATCGTATAAAAATGGAACAATTATGATGATTTTAATAAGTATTTTTGTTCCTCAACTTGCTTTGGACTCCATTGGCTTCTAGATCTTGACTCATGTCTCTTTTCTAAAAGCAACGCTATCACTCAAGCTCAGAAGAAGTCACTTGTTGAGAGGAAATTGCATAAAAGCTCTTTCGTAGAGCACTACAGATTTTTCCATATTTATGGATTTTTATGCTAAGACTTTACCTTATGATTATGAGGTTCTTATAAATATGCTTTTGGAAGAAGTTATTTTGCTAATCACCTCCACTTGCCATCAAAGTTTTCTCAAGGTTGTTTATTGCAGTTTATTCCTCGCCATTAGAAACACTACTAATTCGAGTGATTTGTTGGTGGCTGATGTTGACAAGAACAGTCACTTAGGATTGTAAGAAGAAAGAAATAGCAACAAATGTTTCCACGAAGCTAGCAAATATTGTTGATAGATCAAGCGATGGATTGGAATTTTCATTAAATCTTCCATGAATAATGGAGAACACCTGAGTTTGCTAGAGTCACCTTGTGTGAGCCGTTGAACTATGCTTAGTTGACTTGATCCACCAACCCAGTTTTCCCTTCTTCTTGATAATGTAGTAATCATAGAGATGAAACTTTACTCAAGGAAGTGGGTGATAAAGTTCATCATTATGCTGAAAGATTATTTAAGTGAATCGATAATTCATATATAACTCTCTTTGATCCTACAAAGAGCATGTGTTATGACACAAAGGAGAAGAAACAGAAATGGAAAGAGGGAGATAGCGGGACTCATGCTAATTAGTTCTGAAGGTACATCTGAATTAAGATGTGCTACTATAGACTAAGAATGTAAGCATTGGAGTTTAAGTGACACCATACATACTGATAAAGATTTCTCCAAAAGTGAGGAATATATGTATTTGAAAGCTATTGCAGATATTCGTGTGGGTAACACCAAACCCGTTCAATCATGTGTCCATGTACACTCAATATATTTCATTTGTTTTCCATGTGAAATAAATTATAAAATTATATGTGCTTTGCAAATAATGACATAGAGAGAGAGATAGAGATTTGATTTCTTCTTGATTCTTTATTTTTTTGAAGCCTATTTGATTGATTACTAAAACATTTTAAATTTAATAAAAATTTTTCCATGATCTTTTTTCAGATTATAAAAAATTTAAGAGAACTAAAGAGGGTTACGTGAAAGTTTGAACTAAAGAGCAAAGAGTTTTGAAGAGCTGGTCTTTTCTACAGTAATCCAGTATTGCATTTGCACAATCAGCACTATAGCTGAATACTTGCTTATCATAGTTGTATCATCCATCGTGACTTGCTGACATATACCTTGTATTTAGATTTTCTAATCGATCTTGTCATGATCAGATATGATGTATTAGGCATTGAGAAGAAAAAGAACATTGACTGTATACATTTAGGTCTTAGGTGTTGATGAGCATGTTGTTTTCACATTGAATTATTTTACTTTCATTTTGCAATCACATGCTTCCTCTATGATGACTTGTTGTCCTAGTCGATGATCTATGTGCGAAAGTGTTTTCTTAGCCCCACACTGAGCCTCACGGTGTATGGTTCCCCACAAAGAGGTGCCCAACATGCAAAACCTACCTATCAGATAGGAACACTACGAAGCACCCCCTCTATGTGAAGAGATGGATAGGTATGTGCTTGAAGATGAAGAGGTGTTGCAAAATCCTTGATCTACACCAGCCAAATGAACTCCAGAAGTATATGGTGGGCCCTTTTAGCTTGCCAATGGATGTATTAGACACCCTATGTACCTTGGAAGATCACTCTCAAAAAGATAGATCAAAACAGATAAGTTGGAGTTAGCTCAGAGGTGAAAACTTGCTATTCTTGGTTCATACACCTGTCCAGTGTTTTACATAATTCTCTGAGCACAGCAGCAATTAGCTTAATTCCTCTTGGGGAAGTCTAGGTAACTTAAAGAGCTAACTTTCAACAGTAATGTCATAAAAAATAATGAACCACACACTGAGAATGAGTTTTAACAACTGATGACATCATCTCGATTTTCACGGGCTGCTACAGTTTGAGACCAGTGAGCAGCAAAATCAACATAACTCAAAATGTAGGAATCCAATGATTATGAAAGATTTTATGGTTATACAAGACAGTAAGCTAAATCCAACAAGCTTTAAATCACTGAATTTGGCTATGTAAACATTGAGAAACACCGCTCACAAGATGAGTCAAAAAGTCGGGTACCTGACAGAGAAGTGAAAATGCACAGACACTGTTGACTTCAACTGACCATAACTGAAGATTGCAACATCCAAATGACATGAAAATTTGTGCGCATATAGTAGACTTATAGAGCTAACTTTACCAAGTTAAATCACTGAAAAGGATGCACCAAGCGTAGAGAAAACATCTCTGCAAGCTCACTGAGAAAAACTGAGAGTAATGGCAGTGAGTAGTACACTTCACAAGAACATGGAAAGATGAACTCAAATAATCATGAAAATGGAAGTATATTGCTTGTACAATACAATGACTTACTGATACATATGTGTGCCTTGTAATCACACCTTGATATGGCATAAAGTGCAGCTCTTGGAGGTCTTCACATAGGTCTCTCTAACCACGACTACAATTGCCATCTATTTATAGTTGAGTTTGGGAGGCTAACTTCCCTCAATCACTCTCCAATCAATCAATGATTGATTTGATTCTCTAACTACCAGAAATCACGAATTCGTGGTTCCTCTTTCCATTCTTGATCAAGTTGACTCAACCACTTAAGATTCTTTCACTTTTACATTAAGTAAACTCTTCAAAAGTTACAAGAGGTAGTTCACAAGTGAACTTTACATAGTCTTCTTTTTAAGGCTTCTTCTAAGACTTTGTGAGACTCAAGCCAATACTTAGGCTTGTCATAGACTTGCTCCAACAGCTCCCCCTCAAGCCAAGTATGCTTGAGGTCTTCAATCTTCCAAGATTACCTACAAACCAATCATAGCCTTGAATTTGCAAAGCTTTGTACCATCCAATGCTTTGGTTAGAATATCTGCACATTGTTGATGAGTGGACACATATGATATTTGAATCTCTTTGCTTAGAACCTTCTCTCGTACATAGTGATAATGAACTTCAATATGTTTAGTCCTTGCATGAAAAATAGGATTAGCAGCCAAATGAATAGAACTCATATTGTCACCATAAATAGTTGGAGTTCCAAACTCCAGTCCAAGATCTTTGAAGAATGTCTTCATCCACATAGCTTCTTGTGTAGCTATGGCAAGACCTCTATATTCAGCTTCAGTAGAAGAGAGACAAAGTGTGGGTTGCTTCTTGGATGACCATGAAATAAGCTTTGAACCTGCAAAGGTAAGATAACCTAAAGTGCTCCTTCTATCTTACTTGGAGCCAGCCCAATCTGCATCAAAAAATAGCTTCAAACCTAAATCAGATACATAAGGATAATAAAGTACTTCATTTATGGTTCCTTTGAGATACTTGAGAATCCTTTGGGCAGCATCCATATGTGGTTTCCTTGGAGTGTGCATAAATTGACTTAGCACACTAACACTGTAACATATATCTACTCTTGTCAATGTGGCATAGTTGAGACTACCCACTAGACTTTGATATGATGTGATGTCCTCTATGAGTTCACCTTCATGTGAGCTCAATTTGTGATTGACCTCCATTGGAGTACCTGCAATCTTACAATCTTGCATCTTGAATTTTTCCAACATGTCCTTAATGTACTTCCTTTGAGTGAGAAACAAACCATGATCTTTGTAGACAACTTTCAAACCTAGGAAGTAGGTAAGTGAACCCAAATCACTTATCTTGAACTCTTCTCTCATCTGATCTTTGATCTTCTTCATACCATCTGCATCATTTCCTGTCAATATAATATCATCTACATATACACATAGGTAGATGACCTCGAAGTTACTCTTTTTTTAATAAAGAGTGAAGGATCTGCCTTGCTTGGTTGAAAGCCTTTGTCCTGCAAGAATGAAACAAGCCTGAAATTCCAAGCTCTTGGAGCTTGCTTGAGACCATACAATGCTTTGTTAAGTTTACACACATAATCAGGATAAACTTGGTTCTCAAAACCAGGTGGTTGTGCCATATATACCTCTTCTGTTATCCCACCATTCAAGAATGCATTCTTTACATCTAGTTGAAGTATCTTCCAATTCTTGGAAGAGGCAATACTAAGCAAAACCCTTATAGTAGGCATCTTTGCCACAAGAGAGAAAGTCTCCTCATAATCAATTCCCTGAGTTTGTGCAAAGCCTTTTGCTACAAGCCTTGCCTTATACCTGTTAATTGAACCATCAGAATTCTTCTTGAGTTTATAGACCCATCTTGAGCCTATTACCTTCATGGATGAAGTCTTGGGCACCAAATCCCAAGTGTTGTTTTCCTCAAGTGCTTCAATCTCTTCCTTCAATGCATGCTTCCATTCTGTTTTTTGTTGACTTGATTTCACTCTTGTTTAACTTGGTCTTCTCCTAATTTCGTTTCTTTTTCCCTTTTTCTTAACTAATTTTCAAGGATTTTTAAGAATTTTCCTTTATTTTTATGATATTTTTGTTCTTTGTATCTAAAGTATGATAGTAGCAGATTCTTAATCTAAGTAACAATAGAAAAGTGTGCAAGATGATGCGTTTAAACTAATGCAGAGTATTATTGGACAAAATTAGGTAGCAAAATCAATATTTCTTTTCATGTGTGTGCAAACAATGCATATATTGAAATAACTTGAAAAGTGAATACTTGGAAATATGGTCCGAAGCTGAGGTTCTAGTTTCTTGCAATCCAAACATAATCTAGATTAACTTTTTGAAAAACCAAAATACAAGTGTTTTTTTGGTGAGAAAGCACTTTATGTGTCAGCTTGAAGGTGTGGGTGGGGAGCAGAGGACATCTATGTCTAAGGCAACTGCCTGGCTTAACGTAGGATTCACTCTATCAATGGGATGTGAATTGTGGTCGGTGGAGCAAGTGGCTAGAAATTGAATCAGGCCTTGAGTGTTGGAGCAAGTCTATGACAAGCCTAAGTATTGGCTTGAGTCTCACAAAGTCTTAGAAGAAGCCTAAAAAAGAAGACTATGTAAAGTTCACTTGTGAACTACCTCTTGTAACTTTTGAAGAGTTTACTTAATGTAAAAGTGAAAGAATCTTAAGTGGTTGAGTCCACTTGATCAAGAATGGAAAGAGGAGCCACGAATTCCTGATTTGTGCTAGTTAGAGAATCAAATCAATCATTGATTGATTGGAGAGTGATTGAGGGAAGTTAGCCTCCCAAACTCAACTATAAATAGATGGCAGTTTTAGTCGTGGTTAGAGAGACCTATGTGAAGACCTCCAAGAGCTGAGCTTTATGCCATATCAAGGTGTGATTACAAGGCACACATATGTATCAGTAAGTCATTGTATTGTACAAGCAATATACTTTCATTTTCATGATTATTTGAGTTCATCTTTCCATGTTCTTGTGAAGTGTACTACTCACTGCCATTACTCTCAGTTTTTCTTAGGTAGCTTGCAGAGATGTTTTCTCTAAGCTTGGTGCATCATTTTCAGCGATTTAACTTGGTAAAGTTAGATCTATAAGTCTACTATATGCTTACAAATTTTCATGTCATTTGGATGTTGCAATCTTCAGTTATGGTCAGTTCAAGTCAACAGTGTTTGTGCATTTTCACTTCTCTGTCAGGCACCCGACTTTTTCACTCATCTTGTCAAAGGTGTTTCTCAGTGGTTACTTATTCCAATTCAGTGATTTAAAGCTTGTTGGATTTAACTTACTGTCTAGTATAACCATACAAATTTTCATAATCATTGGATTCCTACATTTTGAGTTATGTTGATTTGTCTGCTCACTGGTCTCAAACTGTAGCAGCCCGTGAAAATCGGGATGATGTCATCAGTTGTTAAAACTCATTCTCAGTGTGTGGTTCATTATTTCTTATGAGATTACTGTTGAAAGTTAGCTCTTTAAGTTACCTAGACTTCCCCAAGAGGAATTAAGGTAACTGCTTCTATGCTCAGAGAATTATGTAAAACACTGGACAGGTGTATGAACCAAGAATAGCAAGTTTTCACCTCTGAGCTAACTCCAACTTATCTGTTTTGATCTATGTTTTTGAGAGTGATCTTCCAAGGTACATAGGGTGTCTAATACATCCATTGGCAAGCTTAAAGGGCCCACCGTATACTTCTGGAGTTCATTTGGTTGGTGTAGATCAAGGATTTTGCAACACCTCTTCATCTTCAAGCACATACCTATCCATCTCTTCACAATGGTATCAGAGCAAGGTTGGACAATATGGCAGATGGATTTCCTTCATCAATTGACAAATTAGACATAGGTAACTACTCAGCTTGGTCATTAAGAATGGAAGCCTATCTCCAAGGTAGAAGTTTATATGGTTATGTGGCTGGAGATGAAGTTATGCCAAGTTTCAGGAACAAAAGTCAACCAATACAAGAAGAGCAAGAAAGATTGAGCACATGGTGCTCCAAGGATGCACTTGCAAGGTCTTATCTCCTCAACTCTATCTCAGATTTTTTGTTGCCTCACATTAGAAGTTGTAAGACATCTCAGGAAGTGTGGGATGCACTTGAAGCTTTCTTTTCTTCAAGTACTAAAGCTAGGAAGCATCAACTATGGCTGGATTTCACAACTCTCAAGAAGGCTCCCAAACAAAATGTGACTGATTTTGTCACAAAGCTCAAGGACATAGCGGATCAGTTGGGAAGCATTGGAGAGGTAATAGATGAAGAGCGAATTGTAAGGCAGGTCATCAATGGCTTGAAGGCAAATGACATGTGGGAAGCATTCACCACAGCTATGGATTTGTACATGGACATGCATGTACCTGATTTCAACACACTCATTGGACAACTACTTACTCAAGAGGCAAAGCTTATCAAAAATGGAGAAAGCTCTAAAGGTAATCAATCTTCAGCTTTATACATGGATAAAAGCAAGTCTAAAGATAACAAAGGAAAGGCAAAGAAAGTGGATGATGAAGCAGGTACATCATTAGGGGAAAAAATGAACCCTGAATGGGCCTTTTAGATTAAGGAGTGATTAGTGATGGACCAATGAGAAGAGGGTGGTGGCCACAGTCTAGTCTAGGCAAGGCATAGGCTTCCCTTGTTTTTGTGTGGTCAAAGAGGAGAAAACCACCTAGATCTTGTGGTTTTGGCCATTTGAATGGTTTTGAAAGCCTTTCAAATGAACTCCAGCCCTTGGATTGATTAAAGATCTAAAGGTTGAGGTTTAACTGCAAAAGTCAAGGCAATATTGGATTTGAGCCCTTGGATTTTTTTGAAATGCATGGCTAAGATCGTATGGCCCTTCAAAAAGCGCCTTTCATTGCTACCCATTGGATCTTGAAGTCGATCGGACGGCTCAGATCAGTACCTCAGCAAAAAATGTGCGTTGGATTTTCCTCCATCCGATTCAGACTTGATCCTATGGCTCACATTCAGATCCACCTTTGGATCCAACTTTCAAAAGCGCCTTTTGATCTATGCCATCAGATGAAGTCTCTATCGGACGGCTCCGGAGCATTCCTCTCTCTAGATCAGCCCAAAATGCGCTCATCCATTGGATTTAAGAGCATCTAACGGCCGAAAAAGCTGCAGAATTCTACAAATGCAATCATGAGCGAATCTAGAACCCCACGCCTTCTCAGATCAATCTCTCTCTAGATTTCCCACGCTTTAAATCCTAGCCGTCTGTGATGATTGCATCCGATGGCCAAGAGTGCATTCGACTGCCCATTTTCTAGAAAGTTTTTTGTCCTCTTGTGACAGGCAACTAAAGAAAATTGTAGCCGTCGATATGATCATATCCAAGGGCAAAAAATGCCCACGAGCCCATTTAGCCTGAGCACCAACTTGAGAAAAATTATTTTATTATGGAAACCACTAGTGGTATTTTTTCTAGCCTTTAACCCTATTTTTGCTAATCTTAATCCCTAAAAATTAGGGATCCTTACAAGGCCCATGCAGGGTTCATTTTTTCCCCTAATGTATCCAGCTAACTATGCAGGTAGAGGAAGACATGGCAGAGGTAGAGGAAGAGGAGGTAGACAAGGCAGGGGGAGATCCGAGGACTCCAACTGATGTTCTATTTGTGGATTAACTAATCATACAACTGAAAATTGCTTTAGGAATTCCAGGAATCAAAGAGGCAGAGGATACAATAGAGGAAGTTATGGCTAATCAAGAGGAAGGTTCAACAACTACCATGGAAACTACAACAACTACAATCATTCAAACTATCAAGGAGGCTACAAAGGAAGGAGAGACTACAATAACTGCACAGAAGACTCAAACAAAGAGGATTCATTATTGATCATGAACATGGCTATGCCACAAGGTAAATCTGATGAGCATGTTTTCTACATAGATTCAGGTTGTTCAAATCATGTGGTAGGAAATGTGGCACTCCTATCAGATTTAAAAGATCCAAGGAATAAGCATGAGGTACAAACAGGAGATGATACAAAACATCCTGTGGAGAAAATAGACAATGTCAAAGCACCTGATGGAAACATCAACCTACTCAGTAAGGTACTCTATGTCCCTACCATTACAAAGAATTTGATAAGTGTTGGGCAGATAGTAGAGAAAGGGTTGCAAGTCAGGTTCACAAAAGCAGGAGCATTTGTTGAAGATCCAAGTCAAGGATTCAGAAGAATTGCAAAAGGTGAAAAGAGAGGTAGATTGTTCGCATTTGAATTACAGGACACTAGAAACATTGCTCTCTTTAATTATGGTAGTCAGACACTCACATAATTGGAAGTATGGCAAAAAAGGTTAGCACATATTGGTGAAAGGTCATTAAAGCAAATCTGCAGGGACCAAAGTGTACTTGGACTTCCTAATTTGTCAAAACAACATATGATTTATAAGTGTAGTGCATGTCAATTTGGAAAGTCTCACAGGTTACCATTCATGAAGAAAGGTTATATGCATGGAGATCTCTTGGAGTTGGTTCATACAGATGTATGGGGACCTAGCAAGGAAGCTTCAATATCTGGATCAAGGTATTATGTTTCCTTTATTGATGATTGCAGCAGATGGACTATCCTATTCTTTATGAAACACAAAGATGAAGTTTTTTCATGTTTCAAAAGATATTTGGCTCTTGTGGAAAATCAAACAGGTAAATCACTAAAAAGGCTAAGGTTAGATGGAGGGGGAGAATACTTCTCCCATGAGTTTGATTCTTTTCTTCAAGAAAGAGGAATCAAAAGAGAGGTAACTACAAGGTACACTCCTGAGCAAAATGGAGTGGCAGAAAGGAGGAATAGGACAATTGTTGAAGCTGCAAGGTCTATGTTAAATGAAAAGCATTTATCTAATTACTTATGGGCTAAGGCTGTATCTACATATAGGTGTGTGTATGTAAGCATGCATGTGTGTACATGTATGTGTGTATGTATGCATGTGTAAATGTGTAAATGTGTGTGTTTGTGTGTGTGTATGTATGCTCTATTTTCCTATTTCTATCTTCCTTTCTTTCATTATTCTTTATCTCTCACTTTCTCTCTCTCTCTCTCTTTCTCTCTCTCTTTATCTCTCTCTCTCTCTCTCTCTCTCTCTCTCTCTCTCTCTTTTCTCTATCTTTCTCTCTCTCTTTCTCTCTCTCTCTCTCTCTCTCACTCTCTCTCTCTCTCTCTCTCTCTTTCTCCTCTCTCTCACATGTCTCTCTTTTTCTCTCTCTCCTTCTCTCTCTATCAATAGAGAATAAAACAATCACTTACAAGTATGTCCCTCTTTTGGATCGTTGTCGTCAAAGCATAATATATGTCGCCTATTGTCCAATTCCAAACAATCAAAGAAAAGAGAATAAAAAACCCTTAAGCATAGAGAAACACAAATGCTAACAGTACGCGCATCACTTACCAAGATGTGAGATCTAAGCCGAGAGAGAGAGTGTGTGTGTGTGTGTAGAGAGAGAGATCTATGTGTGTGTAGAGAGAGAGAGATTTGTGTGTGTGTGTGCACAATACAATGCAGGTCGCAATTCGGTTCGCGTGCGCAAGTTCGACAGAAGACCAATAGTACTCAAACATGCGCAAAAATATGAAGTTCTGCTCTCGGGTTCACGGTATGTTTAAAACTCGCCCTCAGTATGTCCGTCGGTATCTACGTCGGTATAGGTATCGGTAACTTCTAGTAAATTACCGACGCTTATACCAACGTATATACCGACGCTTATATCGATGCTTATACCGACGTATATGCCGACGGCGGGGGGCCACACCGAGGATCCGTTTAAAACGGTCATACCGACGGTCACTTGACCGTCGGTATCTCTAAGTGACATTTTCCAACGCCCATATCGATGCCGAGTGTGACCTCGGTATATGCAGCCTCGGTATGCCCCTCATATGTTGTAGTGTAAGTTTATAAAAATATTGAAAAACGCTACAAAAATTTAGGATTCATGTTACCTCATAAGAAGATTGAAAATGTAAACTTATTGGAAAGTACCTCGACTACTCTGAAAGAACTTAAGTAGGTACTTCAAAGAAATGAAAAACAACAAATTATCATCCTCTTTATATCCAAGAATAGGAATTGATTATTGAGTTTTTGCAAGAATATGAAGTGAATGTGAATACAAAGTACAACTTTGTTGAAAAGAAAGTAAAATCCATAGCCCAACCATTACCAAATGATAGTAATGAAAAGTATATGAGAGTGTTTGATGACCCTATGCTTAGAAGACGAGAGCTTATATGGCATCACTTTACTAAGGAGACTCTTAAGCAGATAAAGTTTAGAAAAAGATTGTTTCTTAGAGTAAAAGAAAAAAAAAGTTCATAGAATTAATCAAGAGACACGAGAAATCTTTTGCTTTTTTTTTCACACAAGATAGGTTGTGCATATCTCAAAGAAGTTCCACCCATGATTATCTTTGGACCACCACATACACCATGGAATATTAGACCTATTTGAGTCCATAAGGCTCACTTACTTGAGTTGATGGGGCCATTAAAGTAAAAGTTATCCATGTAAATATTGTATCCATCCTAAGCACCATTTTCAAATAGGTGTTTCATGGTGCAAGAGAAGAATGGGAAACTTTGTTTCATCCAGGATTTGGAGCCTATAAATAAATCCATAATAAAAATAGAGGGACAAGACCTATAGTAGATGAGTTTGCAGAAGCATTTGTTGGGCATTCCATGTACTCAATGGCTGATATGTATTCAAGATATGACTAGTTTCAGTTGGCTATTGAGAGCAGAGACATCACTATGATGAAGACTCGACTAGGCCTTGTATGCATGTGTACCTTACCATAGGGACGGGATAATTCTGTGGGTTATATGATGAATGCCATGAATCTGGTCCTACATGACTTCATACCTTTTGTGACTATGCCTTTTATCATTGATATTTTGATAAAAGGATTTGACGAAGGAGTGCAAGATTAGAATTTCGATGCTTTGGATTGTAGGAAGTTTGTTAGCGACCATATATCTAGCATTGAGAAAAGTTTTGAGGTATTTGAAGAGGTAGAGCTAAAATTTTCTCTAAAGAAATCTATTTTTGGAGTCGGTGAGGTTCTCATTGTAGGACATCGATATGGACATTATGGCCGCAAGCCATACCTCTAGAAAGTTAAGGCCATTTGCAAACTTTTTGAGGTGTGTCGTAATATTAATGAGGTGAGGATATTCTTGGGAGCATGTACCTTCTACGTGATCTCAATTCCTCACTTTGCACATGTTGCAAACCCTATTTATGATTTGCTAAGAAAGAGAAAAAAGTTGTTTTGTATAGAAAAATAGTCAAGAGTGATGCGTAAATTGAACCAACTACTAATTGAAGCCTCGATTTCGATGCACGTTGATCATTTGGATCAAAAGCCTATAATTTGGACTGTTGACACCAGTCCTACTAGTATAGGCTAGGTCATAGGACAAGATGATGAAGGACAGAGATATGTAGTTCATTTTGATGCAATGATTTTACATGACACTCAAAGAAAATATCCACGGATAATGAGAGAGTTATAGGGATTAGTGATTGGTTTAAAAACTAATAAAGAGTATTTTGTTGGACTGAATGTTGTATTTGAGACTTACGATCTTCCACCAATAGATATGATTGATTACTTTTCTTCTTCGGATATTGCATGCTTAGGTGGATCTCATATGTGAAGTTTATTCATCTGACTTATGTTCATGTAGCTAGAAAGCTAAGCACAGTTATTGATATCCTTTCTATGGTAAAATTTGATGATGATGATGTTGTAGAAAGAGAAACAAACATTACGAGATATGATCCACTAGTGTATGTGTATGAGCAATTATGTAAGAATGAGTATGATGGTGAGTGGAAATATGTAGGAAATTATTTAAGTTCATTGAAACCTTCCCTTGGTAGTCCACAAATAAGTATAAATATATCATAAAAAAGTCTTATAACGTTTTTTGGAATAATCGACTTATTTTGGTGACATGATAAAGCAAGGTGAAGAATCCACAAAAAGTAATTAGTAGTAGGGGTCTTCAAAGCAAGGTCATGAGAGAGATGCATGAGACCTTATAAAGGTCACAAAGGATTTTATGTGACATATAAAAAGATTAGGGAAGCCTACTAGTGACTAGGGATATATGTGAGTGTATGTTTCATTGTGAGGACTTGTGCCACATGTGAGGTCCATTCATTAGTTAGGCATAGAGAATCGTTACATCCAACCTACCTTGCTTGCATCCATTACAAGTAGGTGGTTGACCTTGTAACCATGCCCAAGGAGATAGATAAAATGAGCTATATTGTACTTTCCAGAGAAGATTTTACCAACCATGTGGAAGATCAAGCTCTTCAAACAAAGACTACTGATAATGTATGTAGATTACTTTTAGAAGAAGTGACCTCAACATTTGGATATGTGATAAAGTGGTTGGGGATAGGGGAGAGTAAGATGCAAGAGAGGCAAAAAATTTCTTTTATTGTCATGGAATTTGTTTGTCTCTCACTACTACTAATAATCCTAAGGGAAATGGAAAGATTCAGAGAGGTCACCCTTCTATTGTGAAGGCAATCTCTAAGGCCTGTAGTTGTGGCATAATGCAATGGCCTAGATATCTTTAATATGTTTTATGCATGCTAAATTGATGTACTATTAGAAGCTAGTTTTCCCTATCTAGACTCACATATTGACTTTGATGATGCTCGAGTGGAATGATGGAATGATGAGAGAAGAGATTTTATAACTAAGGATTAATCAATTAGAGCACATAAATAAGAAATTAAAAGAAGTAGTTCAAAAGGTAATTAAGTCAAGGTTAAAAAGTAAAATTTACTTTGATAAAACCCATTGATTTAGACCACATTAGTTTGAGATAGATGACTAGGTACTAGTCTATGATAGTACCTTCCATACTCATTGTAACGCTAGGAAAAAAGTAACAAAGAGATGGTTTGGCTCATATGTAGTGATGAATATGTTTAGTAATTGAATGTATGAGCTTTGCTCATTTGATGATACTCCGTTGAGATCTTTGATTGCAAGAAAGAGAATAAAATTAACCAAGAATAGAAATTATAATTATGAGATTGATGAAGAACTACTAGAAGATGCTCATGAAGAAAGCTAAATAAGGTGGATATACTTTTTCCCATTTTTTTTCATTTTTAGTTTTATTCTGTATTTTTGATCTTCATGCATATCCAGCTGAATTTCATGATGTTCTAGGAAAATAGGAGAAGGTTTAAAATTATCATAAGAATTGGTTAGAGAGTCTTGTAGGTATGTATGCAATTGAGAGAGTAGGATGAGATACCCTATAGCCATTATGAGGACTTAGATTGGACACTCTAACTTGAAGCTCTAAGTAGAAAGATGAACTTAGTTTATATGAGTAGGCTATGTGAGGTTTTGCACTTACGAAGTTAAATCTTGACTACTTCTAGTGCATGTCTTTAGATCCTTATCTATGATTAGGGATTAGGTCTTTCCTCTTTAACAAAAGAAGTTGTGAATAAAAAGAAATAAATGCAAAAGTAGTACATTTATGGTAGTTGTGGAAAAAAAAAGAAAAAGAAAACGAAAGAGATAAAGAAAAAGAAAGATACAAGAACAATTTCATGACATGGATGTGGTCTTAAAAACACTTCGGAGATTTATATGTGGTCTATAGAAGGTGACACTATGAAATAATGGAGTCAGTTGTATTTCGTGATAGGTGTATAGGAACCAAACATGATAACATTTATATAAAATGATGACTCACATTGAATTGAGTCAATAAGAAAGATTGGTAGTAGAAAGTCTAAGTAATTTCTATAGGTGAAGTCTGACTTATTTTTGAAAGTAGTATGCTAACCATATAGGTTTCCCAATCATGACTTACGTACTTTAAAATCATCTTCATTCTGCTTGGGACATGCATATGCATAAAAAAAATATGTTTCAATACTTGAAAGGAGAAACATAAAATCTAGAAAGAGTTTCAAATGAATCTTGATACGTGTCTATTGGATTTTGCAGGTTTGTCCATCGGGATGATGTCCATGTTTAGTGGGGGTGGATGTTGGGATGAATAACCATAAGATATCCTAACTTTTGCATGATAAATATCCTAGCGAGGATCCATTGTTCCCAACTCTAACGATTAGTTTAGTTAAGTTCTTTTTTATATAAAGGTGAAAAGATAGTAAAGCTTTAATAAAAAAATCGAAGTAAAAGTAATAAAAAGAAAAAAGAAAAACATAAAATAAAAGGAGAAAAATAGAAAATAAAAACAAATATCAAAATAGGAAGCAAAGATTAGGTTTTTTGAGAGTATAAAGGAATTAAAAAAAGAATTTATGAAAATAGAACGGAAAAAACTAGAGAGATCTGAATTTTTCAGGTACTCCTTCCTTCTTCTCCTTGATCGTGCTTTATGATACTTGCTTTTTGCTCTATGATCCTTACTCTCAAGCACTCCATCTCTAAAAAGAGTTTCAAATGAATCTTGATACGTGTCTATTGGATTTTGCAGGTTTGTCCATCGGGATGATGTACATGTTTATTGGGGTGGATGTTGGGATGAATAACCATAAGATATCCTAACTTTTGCATGATAAAGATCCTAGCGAGGATCCATTGTTCCCAACTCTAAGGATTAGTTTAGTAAAGTTCTTTTTTATATAAAGGTGAAAAGATAGTAAAGCTTTAATAAAAAAAATTGAAGTTAAACTAATAAAAATAAAAAAGAAAAACATAAAATAAAAGGAGAAAAATAGAAAATAAAAACAAATATCAAAATAGGAAGCAAAGATTAGGTTTTTTGAGAGTATAAAGGAATTAAAAAAAGAATTTATGAAAATAGAACGGAAAAAACTAGAAAGATCTGAATTTTTCAGGTACTCCTTCCTTCTTCTCCTTGATCGTGCTTTATGATACTTGCTTTTTGCTCTATGATCCTTACTCCCAAGCACTCCATCTCTAGTTATCATGAAAATAGAGAGGGATAGAGATGGAGAGAGAGAGAGACAGAGAGAGAGAGAGCCCTAGTCTCTAGACCCTCACATCTCCTCTCTATGATCTTTCTGCACACATGGATGCATATCTCCATTAATTGTTCATTTAAGTTTTGATCTTCATTGTGTATTATGTTGAGAGAGAGAGAGATATAGAGGGAAATAGAGAGAGAGAGAGGAGTTGTGTGAAAAGAGCTAGAGCTAAATGGTCTGAGCTGTGGTCTTACCCATAGGAACAAAACATTTCTAGAGGATTTGTGTGAAAAGAGCTAGAGCTAAATGATCTCAACTCTCGTGTTACCCACATGTCTTACCTATTTGTGTAGAGGAGGAGGTAGAGCTTGAGCTATAGTGACATATGTGGCTGGAAAAGAGCTTGGCATAGAAGGCTACCTTTGATACATCAACAATCATTAGTCTTTGCCATACATTTTGGTCTCGTATCTTTCAACCTAAACTTGGTTTCTTCATAGCCACAACAATTCTGAGTGTTGTGTCTAGGAGCCTTTTCAACAGCTAGCATTATGAACAAAATCGTTTGCTACGATGCATGCATGGAGATGGATCGGCACTGAGAGAGAGAGAGAGAAGAGAGAGAAAGAGAGAGAGAGAGAGAGAGAGAGAGAGAGAGAGAGTTTCACATAGTAGATTAAAGACACAAAAAAGATGAAGAAATCATAGAAGAGATTAAAGATGAGGAAAAAAAGGGAGAGAGAGAGAGAGAGAGAGAGAGGTGAGAGAGAGATTAGCACACAAGGAATGGGATCCGATGTTGTAACAGAGAGTAGCAAAGAGAGAAAGAGAGAGAGAGAGAGAGAGAGAGAGAGAGAGAGAGAGAGAGAGAGAGAGAGAGAGAGAGAGAGAGAGAGAGAGATTGTGATTTACACAGAGATCAAATTCGGTAGAGATTGTTGAATTCGGCATTTTTGGGTTTGAGAGAGAGAGAGAGGGAGAGAGAGAGAGAGAGAGAGAGAGAGAGAGAGAGAGAGAGAGTTGCACCAAGCAGATGAAAGATGCAAAAGAGATGAAGAAGTCACAAAATAGATGGAAGGAGAGAAGAAAGGGAGAAGCGGAGAGAGAGAGAGAGAGCAGAGATATAAGCACACATGGAATGGGATCCCATCTTGTAACATAGAGTAGCACAAAGAGAGAGAGAGAGAGAGAGAAAGAGAGAGATTTACAAAAAAGATCAAATTCGGTAGAGATCAATGAAATCGGCATTGTTGGGATTATATAAGAGAGAGAGAAAAAAAAAATATAGAGGCAGAACAATGGTGATGCACAAATGAGAAAGTCCAACAGAGAGAGAGAGAGGAAGAAAGATAGAGAGGGAGAGAGAGGGAGAAAAGAGCACTATTGTGGCAGTATAGAAGCACTCATGTTTTGAAAAGCAGAAGGTGGAAAGAGAGCGAGAGAGAACCGTGGATCATAGAGAAAGGGGAGAGAGAGATCTTTGATGGAGATCATGGAGGAGAAATGTCTCGCATGCAGAAGTGTAGCCGATGAAGAACATATTTTAGATGGAAATGAGAGAGAGAGAGAGAGTCAGATCACAATATTCAGGTTCTGTAGGTCAATGAGAGAGAGAATGTGATGGAAGAAAGAGACTTAGAAAAGAAGAATAAACGATTAAGGAAATCCATCCTATTGACCACTTTATTATGTTCGGAGTGAACTTTGCATGTTCTACAAATGAAGTTGAGAAAACATATCGCAATCTTTCTCGGAAGTGTCATCCTCATGAAAATAATTTAATTTTTTTACGCCCTAATAATAAAGTGGGAGATTAAGTTCCTCATAATGCTAAAAAATTATTAAAGTTAATCGATAAGTCATATGTAACTCTTTCTGATCCTACAAAGAGTGTTCATTTATGACATAGAGGAGAAGAAGCATAAATGGAAAGAGAGAAAGGAGGTAGCCACAATCATGTTAAAAGGTTTTGAAAGTACATATGAATTAAGTTGTGGTACTACAAATTAAGAAGGTAAGCGTTGGTGCTTAAGGGGAAACCATGCATATGCTGATAAAGATTTCTCAAAAACTGAGGAATATATGTATATGAAAGCTATTGCAGATATTCATGTGGCTAACACCAAAAACTTTGTTAGAAGGATTTTGACACTCACATTGACAATCAGAAAAATTACAAGTTTCTTATAGATTGTTGATCTCTAAATCTCTTAAAAAAACATGTGATTTGGTTGACCTCTCTCTTGTGTACTTGGAGGCTGAAGAAGATGGAGATGTGCATTTATCAAGAACCTCTAATTGAATTTCAGACTTGTTTGCACCTACCACTTAATGTCCATTTGGATCTTTATTTTCGCTTAGTTCCATGTGTTTTGAAAACCTACATGTGTTGTGTGATTGTGTGGGTACAAGACCCTATAAATAAGCACATTTAATATGTGCTTATGTATGTGTGTACCTTGGTATGAATGTGCATGTCAGAATGTGTCATGCATATGCACGTGTATTGATGTGGATGAGGAGGCGTATACCTATCTGTATGAAAAGTGTGAGTATATGTTTAACCTATGTGCCTATGTGTATGCATTAACCTTGAGAGCCTATATGTGTTTGAATATTTCTACATTAACTATGGCTAAGTGAATATTGTGCTTCATAAGTGAGTATTTATATGATTATTTATGTGTGGTTAGGTACTTATGATAGATCCTATACAAATAATTACCATTTGGGACAAGCCCTAAGTGTGAACACAATTGTATGTGTGAGATCCCTATGTGAATCACCCTAATTGGGGACCCTTATGTATGTTGAAAAGTCTAAAGAATTCTGAATTTCTTGCAAAAGATTTATTATGAATATCTTTCAAAAGATTTATGCTTGTGAATGATTCTCTAAAGTATTTATGTAGATTGTGCGTATAAGTGAGTGGGTATGTGAATCGGCCTATGTGAATGCCTATATGTGTATATTTAATTGTATGTGTTGGAATGTCAAATGTGTATTTAAGAGTGACTGTGCACATGTGAATATATGTGGTACGATGTATTTATGTGTTCGCTTTCATATGTGTGTTTATGATATGAGCATGCGTATGTATATGTCCAATTATATTCTCTATGTGAGCATGAATATAGTTAGGTATGTGATATGTTTCGTCAATGTTGTGTTATGTGTTCCATATGTGTGAGTGAATGTGTATGTCTATAAGTGTTCTTTAATATTTATACGTATGTGATTGTACTTGTATGTTTTGTATGTATGTGTGTGACCATATTTGTATGTATGTTTATGTGTTCTTGCACATGTTCGTATTTACATATATATTTGTGCATATGTGTGTGTCCATAAGGTATGCGTGGGTACAATTAACCCTAACAGTATATGAGTCTCTAAATTAATACCAACCTTATTTATGTCTACAGTAAAGGATTCAATTTAATAAGTTCAAACAAAAAATGAAATAGAAACACCATAATAAAAATAAAGTGAGTGAGTCATGTGTACTTACTTAAGTGTGTGTGTGTGTGTGTTAGTAATCATGTTCATGTGAGTGATTTGTGTGTGTTTACTTGAGTGCCTATGTTACTCAGCATGTGTATCTTTGTGTGTTAGTGTGCATGAGAAAAAGTGAAGTGTCATGCATGCTGCATGTTCTTTGTATGTATATATAGATATGACTGTGTGTGCTATTATTTCCTAATGCTTTTTTTATGCAAGTACGATTGTGCCAGAGAGAGTATATATATATATATATATATATATATATATATATATATATATATATATATATATATATATATATATATATATATATATATATATATATATATATATATGTGTATATATATATATATATATATATATATATATAGAGAGAGAGAGAGAGAGAGATAGAGTGAGAGTGAAGAAGCCCTTTTGTTGTAGATAGAACGGAGGGACAAAGACAGAGAGAGAGAGAGAGAAAGAAGAAGAGAAAAAAAGAGGAAACAGAGGGAGAGAGAAAGAACTAAATAGATCTTATTCTGAAATTTTATTTTTGTTCAGTTTTCTTTTGTTTTTATGATGTAATTAGATCACGTAACCATAAAGATTAGTTATATGTATGGTTAGCATAGTTTATTTAGTTTATTATTTAGTGATATATTAGAAACTATTTAAGAATATAACTTAGCCATAGGATAAAAAAATTACAAAATTAAAGATATACTAAGAAAAATAAAACGAAAGTTCTATAAATGAATAAGAAAATGAAGTACATCATTAATTAAACTGAAAGAAAAGAATTATAGATATTAAAATGAAATATGAGACTCATAACGACTGTTTTATATCATAGTGCATTTTATTTATATTTGTACTAATCAGAGTTTTTTATTTCCTAAAGATTTTTGTTTACAGAAATACCCACAATCAAGAGAACTCAAGAGAAGAGATACTAATGATTTGATCTGAAGATTTTCAAGGATTTGAAGTGAATTGAAGAGGTATTTCATCACACTATAGCCAAGAAGGCCAGTCCACTTCGAGCATTACCATTACACATCTGCACTGTAGCAGAATATCATATTATTGTTTAGATCATTGAGCTAATTTTGAGCATAGTTTGTAGGAAGCACTATTATTATTCTCAATGGTTTTATTTCTTATAGACAATAAGAGCACTAAGAAATATTTGGTAGACTTCAATGATTACATGCACACGTAAATGATCCATTTGTTTCAATTACCGTATTGAATAGGTCCAAGCTCGATTTCCTTTGACTGTAGAGCCAAGAAGAAGAATATTATGCTTATCTATATTAAATTCATTCTCTAAATAAGTTCTCCTTTATTTGGATCTTGAGATAGTAAGTTCATGTCTTACTTCAGTGAGAAGGATTGAACTCTCATACACCTCGTATGCAAGGATATTAATCTTAATGAATGACCTTTAATGAAAAAGATCATGAATAGTGACATGAGTTGAGTATTTAATGATAAGATAACCTCTGAACAAATAAAGAATTGTTTTCTTAGAAGAGACTTTTGAGTTCATGAAAACAAAGTGATCTAACCAAGCTTGTTTACTTTGCAGCCATTGTTTGCTCTTATCACTTGAGGTCATTTAAAAGCACCAGGTATGTGTCATATTATCAACGGTTGACTTGATCCCTCAAACGAGCCCTTTCATGCGTACACCATTCAATCATGTTTGCATGTACAATAAACATATTTTGTTTGCTTTACATGTGAAATGAATTTATACAATTGTCCATGCTTTGCATTTTACATTTAGAATTCTATTTCCAAAACAACGCTTGCTCTCATGAAATAGTCCTAACTTAAATAAGCGATCTGTTTGAATACACTTTGACATAGAACTTTACAACAGTCAAAGGGATTGATTGTTTGAATGCACTTTGACATAGAACTTTACAATAGTCAAAGGCATTGATTCCGGATGTACTTACTTTAAACATAAGCATAAGAGATATGTTCGCAAATGATGATGTAAAGAGAAAGAGAGGATGAGAGAGAGAGAGATATACAGAGAGAGAGAGAGATTTGATTTCTTCTTCTTTTGTTGCTATTTGTCGAAGACCATTTGATTGGATTACTTCTTATTTAAATAAAGAAAACTACGAACGAGTAAATATAGATTATATCGCTTAAAAATTGATTATTTTTTTCAAGTGTGTGTTTTTTGTTCTAAACATTTTAAATGTACTAAACATGTTTTTTCCATTATCTTCTTTCAGATTATGGAAGATTAAAGAGAAGTTAAGAGAGTTACATGAAAATTTTAAGTAACGAGTAAAGAGTTTTAAAGAGGTGGTCTTTTCGACACTGATCCAACATTGCATTTGCCCTAAGCACATTGTAGCGGAGTACTTGATTATCATAGTTGTATCATCCATCATCACTTGGTGACGTATAACTTGTATTAAGATTTTTTGATCGACCTTGTCATGATCAGATCTGATGTATTAGTTGATAAGAAGGAAAACCACATTGATTGTATATACATTTAGTTATTGGGTGTTGATGAACAGGGTTATTTTTCACGTGGAGTTATTTTACTTTTATTTTGCAATCACATGCTTATTCTATGATAACCCCATTCTCCTACTTTAGGATCTATGCATGAAAAGTGTTTTCTTAGACCCGCAACAAGCCTCCCGATGTATTGTTCACTAGGAAGAGGTGCCCATCATCTGAAACCCACTTGCCAAAATCAGCAATGCGATGCACCCCTCGGCGCCGAATCCAAACCCTAGCCACTCTTTCTGCCCACTTTGATCGACATCCCCCTAACACCATCCACTATGGGAAGCAGTTCTTTATTGTGGCTTTCATAGTTAATCTTTTGAGGGGAAAGTTTCTTTGAATGATATGCACTTGGATGTAGGTTTCCATCATCTCCATATTAGGATACAATGTCCCCTAGGGCAAAGTCTGATCTATTTTCCTCTACGAAAAAGGGCTTTCTAGAATTGGGAGCAACTAGAATTGGAGAAGTGTGAATGCTAATTTCAAGGTCTAAAGGCTTGTTCTGCTTCTTCACTCCATGATAATTTAGGATTTCCTATAAGCTTGGGAAGAGGTGTCACTATATCTAAGTAATCTATGATCAGTATCTTCTAAAGCTTGGCAAACTCTACAAAATATTATACGCCTTGAATGCATGAAGGTGGTAATAGGATTTAGTAAACTAGATATTAGGTTGAAACATATGTGGTAATCATGGTCACTCAGGTGTACTCTTAATGGTGTGGTCTCCATGATAATACTCCTAGATGCTAGAGCTCGTCCATCTACTATCTAAGCTACTACTTGTTGATATATTAAGGTAGTGATGTGTGTGAACACTCTAGGACCGCCGAGGCACTTTTTTCCCTCTTTAGGAGGTTTTCTTCCCTCGGCTTGTATATACGCCTATTGCCCTAATGGGCTACTTATCTTTGTACATTCTCTAGTAATACATTCAGTATTGTGTGTTTGTGCTCCAAGCTTCTTCTTCTTCCTTATGTTGTTCGTGTGCTTCTGCAGACGTCTATCTCCAACAATTGGTATCAGACCAGGTCGTCGCTTCATCTAGGGTGCATCGACACTCCTCCGTTTGCAGTCTCAGAATCGCACGAATTTTGGTGAGTATACGAAATCAAAATAGCTTTGTTGCGTAGTGCCGAAATCGCGATCTGAGCTCGTTTCGGCCTCCGAACGCACTATCGTAGCGCTTGTGCAGGCTATTTCATCTTTTTGTGCAAAAGGTATATACCAGATTCTATTCGCCAGTTTAAGCGTTTCGAATTCTACTACAGGTCTAGCAGAACTCGTCTAGGCAGTTCTGTTCAACTTTTTGAGATACAGTCAATTTTTTGCATCAAGGTATTTTAGTCACCGGCCATGGTTGTAGTGATGTATTCCGTATGTTGGCTGGTAACGATAAGTTGGATGGTACCAACTACCCATTATGGGATTATATGATGCGAGATGTATTGGTTGGAAAGGATTGTGGAACATTATGCAGGGTGTTGAAAGACGTCCTGTCACACCTCTGACTATAGATAGTGCAAATACAGGTGTTGAAGCTGATGAAGATGGTGTCGAAGATGATATTCCACAGATTCCTGTTCTTGCTGCTGTTTCTGCTACACCTACTGCACAGCAGATTCACTGGGATGGCAGAGATGCCCAAGCACATGCATTGACAGCTTTGTCTATCAAACGTGCAATTATTCCTCAAATTCGCTCTTGCAGAACAATTAAGGATGCTCGGGATACACTTACCACATTGTACCAAGCTAGGAATGAGGCTCGTGTTGCTTACCTCCGAAAACAGTTGGAGAGTGAGCTCATGAATGAAGGTGATTCTATGGACAGTTTCCTAACGAAGATCAAAGACTTGAAGGAACAATTGATTTTTGCTGATGAGGTTATACTAGATAGCTCACTTGTGCAGACCGTTCTGAATGGTCTTCTAGATTCATATCAGAGTTTTGCTTCTACTCTTTGTTTGATGATGAAAGGCAATCCAAATGCCTTATCATTTGAGGAGTTAGTCTCTGTTCTGTTGCAAGAAGATCAGTCCAAGAAGAACAGGTCCATTATGCGAGTTGCAGATCAAAATTTCCTAGCTAGTCAGAAGGGCAAAGGAAAATGGAGCTCTTCAACTAGTAAGTAGAAATCTGCTAATTCTGCATATTCGAAGAAGGAAGATAAAGATGAGAAGAAATCAGAAAAGTAGAAATTGTTTTGTAAGTACTGTAAAGGGAATGATCATATCATAAAGAATTGTCCAAAACTGGTTGTTAAAGAGGCAAAGAAGAAAGAGGCTGGAATGGTTGTTGCAGAGGCCTCTACACCAAAAACAGAGTCTCCAAATCTTGTGCAGGAAGAAGAATGGGTGTTTACTACTGTCTGCAGTTTTGACCCATCCTCTCATGAGAAGTGCATGTCTGTAGTAGACTCAGATGTTTGCCAGTATTTTGACAGTGGGGCGACCAAACATATTACCTCGCACCACAGTTTCTTCTCTTCAATCGAGCCTGCCCTTACAAGGAATACTGTTACATGCGCCAATAACTTCTCTTATCCTGTTAGGGGAGTTGGTATGATCATTTTGACTACTACTGATGGTAGTTCTACACTTTGTTAGATTCCTTATTTGTGTCATGGATAAAAAAGAACCTGTTATCAGTTTTTGCATTAGCCAGGATTGGCTTGGTTGTGAAATTTGTTGATGACAGGTGTTCAGTTCAGGATCTCTCAAATGGCGATGTGATTATTGCTTTGGCATTTTATGTCGTGGGTTGTATAAGGTCATAGACTATGAAAGATCTGTAAATGATTTGGCATGTGCAGTAAATGATTCGCAGGCTATGTCAGATGCAAAGCTTTGGCATGCACGCTTTGGTCATCTGAATCTTGCTAGTTTGCTATGCCTACAGAAATCTAAAATGGTGTCCTCGTTGCCCAAACTTGAGGTACCTCAAAAACATGTTTCTGAAGGCTGTATTTTAGCCAAAATGCAGCGTTCATCCTTTCCAAACGATGGTTCAGTTTGGGCTACTCAGAAATTGCAACTTGTACATAGTGATGTCTGTGGTCCTATGCAAACACCTTCTATTGGGAATTATCTCTACTTCGTGACTTTCATCGATGATTTTTGTAGGCATGCATGGGTATATCCATTGAAGGCAAAGTCCGAAGTGTTCATGTGCTTCAAACAGTTTTTGGTTTTGGCTGAAAATCTGTCAGCGTGTAAAATGGGCACCCTCCGTTCTGATCGAGGGGGGGATATATGTCTTCTGATTTTAATGCATTTCTGGCTGAATGTGGGATAAAACACTAGTGTACAATGCTGTATACACCTCAATAGAATGGAGTTGCTGAACGCAAGAACAGGTCTCTCATGGAGATGGTGAGGTGTATGGTCAAGAGTCAGGCTTTACCTCATAGTTTCTAGCTTGAGGTTGTCATGTGTGCAGCATATGTACTAAACAGATATCCCACTAAAGATTTGCAGTCTATCACTCCATATGAGGCTTGGCATAATCGCAAGCCATCTGTTGCTCATCTACGTGTTTTTGGTTGTTTGCCATACGCATTAGTGTTTGAATAACATCGCAGAAAATTGGATGATAAAGTAGTAAAATGTATTTTTGTTGGGTACAGTTCTGAAAGTAAAGGCCATCATCTGTATCATCCATAGACTAAACGCATTCTGGTTAGCCGTGATGTTGTTTTTGTGGAAGATGCTATTCAACCATTGCTTTCATGTACTAAGGAGACATATGTTAGCTCCAAAGACATGTATGATACTTTGATGCCTCTTTTTGTAGGTGGACATTCTAGTGATGGTCCTAATGAGGCAACTTCTCAGCCTTTGCAGGTTTCATGTGATGATGTAGATCATTCCATTTTTGATGCAGATTTACATGATGCACTAGTTGATGAGAGAGCTAATATTGAGCAGGCAATAACTATGCCAAAATGGTTGGTGCAGACTTTGCATGACACTAAATTAGATACACCTTTGTCATAGCACAAAATTCAAAAAGTTGGATGGCTGCTATGCAATCTGAGGATGATGCAATAATGAGGAATGGTACTTGGTCTTTATGTGACTTGCCTCCTGGCAAGAAGGCCATTGGCACTAAGTGGGTATACAAGTTGAAGCGTAAACCCAATGGTACAATTGACAGGTATAAGGCTAGGCTTGTTGCAAAGGGTTATGTGCAGGAAAGAGGCATTGATTTTGATGAGACCTTTGCACTTACATGCCGTATGACTAGTGTTCAGAGCATTTGTGCACTTGGAGCCCATCATGTTTGGAATGTACATCAGTTGGACATTAAAACTCCATTTCTGAATGGTCACTTGCATGAAGAAGTGTATGTTTTTCAGCCCCGTGGCTTTGTGCATAAAGGGCATGAAAACCAGGTGTGCAGGTTAAAGAAGGCATTATATGGTTTAAATCAAGCACCACGTGCTTGATATGAGAAGATACATGCCTATCTGATTGCACATGGTCTTGAGAACAGTCCAACTTAAAGCACCTTATATATTAAGCGTGCTAATGATGTGCTTCTGATCATTGTTGTCTATGTTAACAACATGTTGCTCACTGGTCCTATTGAGAAGCATATCATTAGGGGAAAAAATGAACCCTGCATGGGCCTTGTAAGGATCCCTAATTTTTAGGGATTAAGCTTAATTCTGTTCTTGTTTAAGGGGACAAAGTGCATTTAATAGGGCACTTTTTAGTAGGCTAGAGTAGGCTTTTTTTTAGGCTTCAATAGGCCTCTCTCTTTCTTATTCTAGAGAGAGAGAAAGAGAATCTACTTTCCACATCATCAAACTCGTACATGTATTTGAATAAAAAAATGAATTTTTTTTTAAAGTCTCATTTTTAGTGTATATTAACTCAAAAGAGCCTATTTTTTAATATATATGTCAAAAGTCACTTTTTTGGGCCCATTTTCTGAAGTTTCTTTTAGAAAAAGTATAATTTTCAAACTCCCTTCAAAAGTAAGTGCCACATCATCAAATCCGTGACTATGCTTCCCCCAAAAAATGACTTTTTTCAAATTTCATCATTTTCAGCCATACTTAGTGGAAAAATACACTTTAACCCATACACATACAAGAAAACACATTTTTTGAGCAAAACCTATGCTTTAGACTCCCTTCCAACCGGTTTTTCATCTTTGTTTTTGATATTGTTGGTCATTAGCAAAGATGGTGTTGACATGTATCACAAACTTCACAGTAGAACGTCCTCATGCTCCTGCATCAACGAGTATCCATGTTCGTGTGCCTAGAGAGTTTGCTCCAAATACACGATGCAACAATGATGCCAATTCTCAAAATGAATGTCGTGCAGCTAGAGAAAAAAGTATTGATCTTTGGGCTCATGGTTCACTCTATCCTCTTGATCCAATATCTTCTTACCATCCAACATTCCATAACCTCTCAAATTTATTTCAGTTCATTGGTGCGGGTGAAGCTGGACTATTAGGTTACTGCAAGAGATTATCTACACATTCACTTGCTACTGCTAAGTATTGGTTCCAACAACATCACATCCATCATATGAGGGTGGTCACTTTAGAAAGCACAATCATATCTTTACAAAAACAACTTGCAGATTTGGAACAGGATACTGAAGCAAAACAAAGCACAATTTCAAAGTTAACTGCCAATCTCTAGCAGCTGAAAGAGACTCCACTTGGTATGAGACATAGGAAAAGATCATTGTCATCCTTTGAAGCTCTTTAAAAAGGTGGTGGAGCACGCAAACGACGTATATATGCAACAAGGTGAGTGTTTGTTTTACTTTTATATGTTTTAATGAAGATTTGTAATGGAATATTTCATTGTGTAGGTCGTTTATTGAAGACATAACTGCTTCATCAACAACACAAGACCAATTCAAGTTGATGAATAGCTGTATAAACACCAAAGGAATCACTTCTGCTTTAGATTCACGCATAGGAAAGTGTATTAGAGTTGTTGTTGAAGCTAAGTTTTCAAAGAAGTTAAAAAATCTTATCACAGTGCAAGATGTGCAGGCAATATGTGACGAAGCAGGCATCAGTAGAAATGGGTATACTGCAATGTACACCCTTCTTAGGCAAGCCTTACAATCACAAGGTATTTCTCAAAGTATATTTCCATGCCCATATAAATTGTCTATCAATAAAAAAACTTCAAATGAGGATGTGACTCGTACTATTGGACAATATTTATTCATAGAAGAAACTATGCCTGCCTCTATTTATCATCCAAATATTCCCAAGAAGCAATCAAAAATCCTATCTACACAAGGATTTACTTACACTAAATTCAACAATATATT
This sequence comes from Ceratopteris richardii, assembly GCA_020310875.1. Lineage (NCBI taxonomy): Eukaryota > Viridiplantae > Streptophyta > Polypodiopsida > Polypodiales > Pteridaceae > Ceratopteris > Ceratopteris richardii. The sequence goes on along the minus strand of CM035428.1, from coordinate 135,831,120 downwards.
TGTGGATCTTCAGAAGCTTCAACAAGCAATGGTTCACTTTTATAGTTCAACAATCAAAGGTACCCCTACTACATTTTATTTGGTGTTGAAGTTCTATTGCATTCAAGTGTCATATTAAGATAATGTTTTCTCTTTTGTGCAGACTGTAATGTTAAGTTAAAGTTCATACTGAAGCTTGATGAGTGTCAAATCATAAAGGGTCGGCGACTAGAAAGGTTGAGTGTGACGCTAATGAACGAAATTATGGACCATGCAATGAGTGATGAAACTTTAGGAGGGAGGGACCATTTGACTTACAGTGTGCAATCAGAGAGAGATATCTGGTGGTTAGGTGCTATAGAAGTTCCCAAAGAAACAAATAATGTTATTTCATGGATTTTTAGTAGGACTCCGTGGATTACGGAAGTAATCTCTTCTCAAATACATGGGCAAAAGCTTTTTGTAGATGATATAGGTGATTTTGATGTAGAATGGCATTTGGGTGGAGACCTTAAGAGTATAAAATGCATGTTAGGTTGTAAACAAGGAGCATCTTCTCTCTATCCTTGCCCATATTGTACACAAGGTTACAAAGGATCTAAGAGACAGTCTAAACATGCAAGGGCATTGACGAGAGTTGATGACTCTGAAGAAATTGATGAAACAGACTCATTAAATCAGAGGGAATGGGAGATATCACTTTTGAGGTGTCCAATGTTACAGGAACCGACTCGTGATAAAATAAGCAATGATTGGAACCCCATTATCCCATTTCCATTAGTCAATGTTCACTTTTTTACTTTGCATGCATTCATGAGGATCTTTGATAGGCTTTTGAAGCTCCATGTTGAATATGCATTTGCAATGAAACCACTAGAGAGGTCTACAATAGCAATCCAGAAAATAGAAGATCTTTTGAATTCTATAAGTTGTCATGGTGGCCACGTATCTTTAGTTGTTAAGAAGTATGGTGAGTCTCAAGAGATTTTACAGCAAGTTTCAATGACTGGGAAGAAGGCACGACGTTTCTTTAAAAAAGATGTGAATAGTCAAGATGATGGGAAATGGGAGCTTTGGAAGGACCTCTGTTCAATTACAACTGACAATGATAGTCAGGTTGATCTCATTAACAAGCGAAAGAAGGTTTGGTCATCGTTCGATGAATTGTTACATTTGATGTGTTTGGCTTCCACTAATGCTTCACAACGAGAATCATTCCAAGTGACTTTGAAGGAGTTTACACAGTCATTCATCTTATCTTGGGGAGAAAGCAACATTACACATTACATAGTAAGTTTCGCTTACATTTTTTTATTTGGTCTTAAACACTATGTGTATATCTTATTGACCAGATCATAGCATATTCTTTTTGCACATGGAGCATATTTTATGAATCGATATGGGTCACTGGACATTTTTAGTACACAAGGAATGGAAAAGTCACATTACAGGGCTAGAGGTATTTACTTTAAAAACACTCGTCATGGGGGTGGTCTACTCCAATCAAACTATTTAGAAGAAATGTTCAATTGGTTCTTTCGTGCGACATTTGCTAGAAAATATGTAATGGAAAAGGCATGTGAGTCACAACTAGCAAATATTACACGAAAGCTACAACATGATATTGCAAGAGAGAAGTGGATGTCATCGTCAGGACCCGAACATCATGCCCAATGGCGTGCACAAAGAGTCCGCGAGGGTTCTGCTTGGAAATAATTTCCAAACTCTTAAAATGCATTATACTTTTCAAGGTTTTTATAACCCCTTTCACTACAAATAAAATTCTACTATTTTTGTGAATATACTTTTAATGTCTTAAAACTAATTTTTATCCATTTAAATGTGAACAGGACAATTCTTAAGTGAAAGCCTATAAATAAAGGTGTCCTTCCTCATTTTAACACTTTACAATCTAAGAGAATGGCACGCACAAAGCAGACTGCTAGGAAGGATCATGTCGTCTACCCTAGCCATGTGCAAGGTACTCAGCGCCCAACATGGATGACACCCCATAAGAAGCGTCGAACCACAAGCCACTCTTCAAGACGAAACTCGGGTGCAGGGACACAGTCCGGTAGCATTGCATTGCGGGGGGATGAAGGTTCACCAGAGAGAGATGTATCCCAAGAAATAAATTATTCCCCTTCTACATCTCATGATGAGCCCCCAATCAGGACACCAATGAAGGCAAGGCCCAAACAACGAGGACATAGACGAGTTGTGATTGAGACATCAAATTTATCGAGTTCCTCAGATGAAGAAAGTATAAATGAGCCACCATGGAACAATGATGATATCCCCGTGAACCATCGAGTAACACAAGGAGGCAAGACACTCCCCCTAGGACAAGGACAAAGACCAACCGATGAAGAAAGAGAGCAAGGTCGGGCAGAGGAAGTAAATGATGAGGCAGGACCATCTAGGCGTCCTCCAAGAAGAAAGAAGAACTATCAACCACGTTGTAGACCACAACGACCATAACCCAACATCCCCCCAAATGCAAGAGCACCACAAAGGCGCAGAAAGCAAACCAGAGCCTTTGCGGAGATTCGACACTATCAAAAGTCTGTGGAGCTTCTGATTCCACGAAGGTCATTTGCAAGAGTTGTGAAGGAAGAGATCCAACGCTATTGCGCTGGACATCGTATCCAAGGGATAGCCATTGAAGCTCTCCAAGAAGCTGCAGAGGCGTATCTTATATCAATGTTGGAGGACTCTAACCTATGTGCCATCCATGCAAAGAGAGTGACAATACAACCTAAAGATTTGCAGCTAGCTAGGAGAATTAGAGGGAATAACCATTAACCATAATTTGTACTCCCTTGTTTGGATAACCTTTTGTATATCCCATACGATGAATATTTTGTAAAACCCAAATGATGAATATAATCTTTGTCTTCTCATATTTGCTCTCCCAAATGTTTATCTCTTAGTGTACATGTTTTGAAGTTTATTTCTCCTATGTTTGTAGGTGTGTTTTTCCAGTACATCTTTGAAGTGTTTTTCATAGTTGTATCATTCTTTTTTCTGTACTTGTTGTAAGTGGTAATGCTATTTAATGCATTTCATGGCCAAGAAATGCCAAAAAAAGGCCTGCCACAGAAACGCGGGGATGGGCCCTGCAAAAGTTTTGCAGGGCCTATCCCCGCGTTTCTGTGGCAGGCCTTTTTTTGGCATTTCCAAGCCATGAAAACCCATGCCATGCACATGGGGGCATATGATTGGCCTTGGCTAGAGTGCACTGCATGCTAAACCCCTGACCAATAGCTAAGCAATGTTTATGAACATACATGCACTGATTTACTGCTGCATGCTTATATGCACCCATAGGAGTCTTAATTTTCTCTAATTATTGCATATAAGAAGAGTGTTCCACATTTCCCCAAGTGAAGGTGCTAATTGAGAAGATAGACTTGCAATACAGGTAACCTAGTGCATAGGATGGCCTAGGAATGCAAAAAAAAGGCCTGCCACAGAAACGCGGGGATGGGCCTTGCCAAAGTTTTGCAGGGCCCATCCCCGCGTTTCTGTGGCAGGCCTTTTTTTTGCATTCCTTAGCCAATCCATGCATTTTGGGCAACACAAATTACAAGAAACAATGGAAAAATCGATCACATCGGAATTCATGGCTATTGTCCCTTCAAGATTAGGGACTCTACAGACTAGGTCATACAAATCCGTACGACCATTGTAGTCTGTAGTTTCCAAAAACTCCATGAATAAATCTCGAGGAGATTTCATGGGAGTGGAAGTGCTAGCAGCCATTGCTTGCGCGCGAGATTTCTAGAGGCTTGCAGTCTGTGCTTTCTAGCTCTTTGAGAGTGCAAATGTGAGAAATGAGCACAATAGAGCCATTTTTATAGCAGTTTCAAGTTTTTAAATTGATTGGGCCCACTTTTAAAAGTATAGAATAAAGAAGTGCAATTTCAAAAAATGAGTTTCGGATGACAAAATAATGCACAGAAAAAAACATGAGCAACCACATTTCAAAGTAGTGAACAGAATTTTTGACATTCCAAAAGTTTTGAAATTATCATTGCAGAGAATAAGGTATATACAATATCTAACATGAATCAATTGTCCTACTTTTTACAAGGTTCTTGAAAGTGCAAAAACCATGAGATACAATGACTAGGGCCCAAGAAGTGACATTATCAGGTTGCAAAAGAACTATGAGAATGAGAGCTCTGTTCCATCTTTGCTCCAATCTACAGGGACTTTCATTTTGTATTCCATTCTTCTGCCCACCTGTAATCAATTTGCAACAAATCGAAGTCATTAAAGTAAAATAAACAATAACAAAAAGATTACTTTAACAAAAACATGAAACATTTCTCACCTTATGTCCTTGAATTTTGAAGATGGATTGAGTTAGTCCTTCAAACCCCATAATCATCAAGTGTTCTCTCAGATTAGCCAAGGTCCAACGATTATTCACTAAAATAGTTTGTGTTTCATTGTTGGGCAATCTAAGCTTTATTTCAAATGAATGCAAAGATCCCTCTGAACTTTGAAATGGTATCCATTTGCCAAGTTTGCACATCCAACGATCATAGTAGAATCTGATGTATAATGAAGTACGTTGTTTCAAATATCGAAATGCTATACCTGTTCCACCTATTTTACAGAGATATTTATCACCTTTTGCAATTCCTTCCATCAAACCCCAATTTTCACCAAGAAGACTTTCGACTTGCTCATATGTGATATCTTTACACATGAACATGGTGGAAGTTTCTTGGAATGAGAATGCTTGGAATAAATATACAAAACAATGAATGGGAAAAGACCAGTGCAAACCTACAGACCTAGACACTTTTGTGAATTTCAAAGAGTTATGTATATCCATTACCATCTTTTGCTTCAAAGATGATACGGACCATATATCAGGTTTTGGCCACTCCAAGCTAAGAAGAGAATGTACTTCAATTCTCTCTAACCTTCCAAAACCATTCATTGTAGAGGGTACAACATATCTATGTGTGTAAAAGAAAAATCTATCATGGTAAAGTTGAGCAGGAGATATATTTGGAAAGACTAGTGCACCAACATCTGCATGCAATGCCTGGAAAGTACCTGTAAGACTATGAAGTGGTTGCTCTTCCACCAAAGTAGAAGGAAATACATCTGAAACAAACAAAAACATATCTAAATAGTTCAGAAATATATCCGACACAAGAAAACATAAAATATTGTAGAGTAATACTTACAGTTCACAGGATATCTCATACTACTAGAGTTTTCAAGTTTCATAGTTGCCATTGTAAAAACATGTTGTACAATAGCAACCATCCCATTGTCTCTATGCTTCTTGAAGCCAAGTAACTTTCCCTTCCAATGAAGATCTAAGTTTCCACGATCTCTAACTCGATGAGGCCCAACTCTAGAGGGTTGCATGTACACCCATGTACCTTTGGAGTACTCATGTGATAGCCACTGCCCATCTGTGGCTTTGATATTGTGACATCTTAATGTGAGGATTTCATCTTTTGGTGGCCTAGAAGCTTTAGATGTTGCCATTGAAGCTAAAGGTCTTCAAGCTACAACAGTAATTCGAGATAGGAGATGCAGGTAGGTTGGAGTGTAGAAATAGGAGCTTCAATGGTGTGCTACAGAGTGAAAGTAGTGGGAAAAGATGACTTTTTGGGACCTGGGTATGAAAATGTGAGGTTTAGGAGGGAAATAACTCTTTTTTGAGTATTTTTGAAAAAACTCATTTTTTTCAGCTCAAAACATGCACGGATTTTGAATTTGGGGTCAAAAAGAGTACTTTTGACCCTAAAAAGTAATGGGGGGTCCATTTTCAGGTGTTATGATGAGTTTTTTAACTTTTCAAAAATTTTGAATTTTTGGGCCCAACTGAGTTACGAGATTCATTCTCTCTGTAGAGGAAGCTTATTAAATAAGGGAGAAATATGTCCCCTCTCCACCCTTCAGCCTAGTAATTTATAGGGCATAGACTGTGGCCACCACCCTCTTCTGATTGGTCCATCACTAATCACTCCTTAATCTAAAAGGCCCATTTAGGGTTCATTTTTTCCCCTAATGTTGATGATTTTAAGGCTGATTTGCATGCGTCATTTGAGATGTCTGATTTGGGGCATTTGCATCACGATTTGGGCATTTAGTTTATGCAAGTTGATGGTGGAATGGCTTTGTGTCAATGACATATATTGACACATTATTGTAGTGTTTGGGCCTTGAAGACTGTAAGCCTACTGCCACTCCTATGGAGACAGGTTTACGATTGAGTCTTCATGATGCTGGAGATGCATTTGGTGCTGTTCTCTATCACAAGGTTGTTGGATGCTTGATTTACTTATGCATTACTCGACCAGATATTCAGTTTGTTGTCTTAGAGATGAGGAGATTTATGCATTGCCTAGGAGTCAAGCATTGGCAGGCCGTTAAGCGCATCTTTCGCTACTTGAGTGGTACTTGGCTACTTGGGTTGTTTTATCCCAAGGGGGGATCACTACCACCAGATTTGCATGCTTTTTCTAACTCTGATTGGGTTGGTTGCTATGACACTCGTGTGTCCACTAGTGGCTTTTGCTTCATGCTTGGTAGCTCATGTATATCTTGGTTGAGCAAGAAGCAGCCTACTATGGCCACTTCCAGTTGTGAGGCTGAGTGTAGGGCATCTTTCAGAGCTACTCTTGAGTGTGTGTGGATCAGACGTCTTATGGATGATTTAGGTGTTGGTTAGAATTCCGCCACCACTATCTTCACTAACAGTCAGAGCGCATTGGCAGTTGCGAGGAACCCCGTGTTCCATGCTCACACTAAGCACATTGAGGTGCATTATCACTATGTCAGGGAGAGGTTCTCTACTGGGGAGATGAGCTTGGCATATGTGCCCACGCAGGAGAACATTGCAGACCTTTTCACAAAGGCTCTACCCAGGGAGAAGTTTGAAGCTTTCCGCAAAGCTTTGGGCTTACTTCCTTTTGTGGAGTGACTTCCACATAGCTTGGCACTTCCTTATACATGAGTGTCAACTACTTGTTCACCGCATCACTCCCAGGGGGGATTTGTTGATATATTTAGGTAGTGATGTGTGTGAACACTCTAGGACCGCCGGGGCACTTTTTTCCCTCTTTAGGAGGTTTTTTTCCCCTAGCTTGTATATACGCCTATTGCCCTAATGGGCTACTTATCTTTGTACATTCTCTAGTAATACATTCAGTATTGTGTGTTTGTGCTCCAAGCTCCTTCTTCTTCCTTGTGCTGTTCCCGAGCTTCTATGTTTCTTAACCAATCCTTCATATTATCTCTTAAGCCCCATATAAATTAGCATACGAAATAAGCTTCGTTTCAAGTGAGACCATATATCAACTGCCTACATTTTTGTTGCATAGATAGCGGTAGGGCACTTACGTTGATGTAGCTTCCAACGTGTTGTTTTTTCCACTCGATTCATGTTTGCATCTCCAAATGTGGTGCTGAGTTCTCAAGGATATCCCTCATACTTACGATGTAGTGCCATGTTCTTCTCCAAGATTGGGGTGAACCATAATAGTGCTTGGCCATATAGCAAAGTTCAAATAAATGTGATCTTGGATGCCTCGTGAGGGTATTTATCAAGTTGCATATATATGTATAATTTTACTTTAGAGAGATATCCATAAAACCTTGGGCAATCACCATCTAGCCTATTTGGCATGCAAATCTTGGTTTGCTTTATGAAGGATGAACCAAGCCATTGATTCACTTGAATAATTCCTTGATTTGCTTGAACATTCGTTGTTCTTGGAGGAGTGTGCCTACATGCACGGAATGTCCCATCTCGAGTTGTGTATTGAGAGGAGTTAGGTCCTCGATTTGTTGTTGGAGACTCTGAGGTGATGTCACAATCTATTCATAAGTGTTCTCCATGATGCCTTGTCTCGGATAAAAGCTATTCTTGCCAAAATATCAGGGAGCACTAGATTGTACCCTCTGTTTAGACATGAAAAGATTTCAAAATTACACTTTTGATTAAAAGATCACCCACGTAGAGAAATGATACAAAGAATATATAAATGACACAAGAAGTCCCACGACCTGGGACTGACAGGTATAGATAACTCAACAAGAGATGATACAAAAGATCCCACAACTCAGGAATGTAGGTATGAAGCAAGATATTTGGATTACAAGGCCTCCTTTCAAGGAGATGAACTAGATACAAGGAACAACTCGAGAGAATCTTGTGCTATGAGATTAGAATAGGACAACAGTGGATATCCAACATAGAAGACTAGAGAAGACTAGAGCAAAGGAAAAGACTAGCTCTCAATTTGAAAGTTGAAAGTACTTGTTGATCATGAATCCTTAAAATCCCAAGACTACCATTTGCAATAGCCAGTATGTATATAGCAAACCCCTCCTTATATAGGTTTTCAAAGGTGGTTCATCAATGGCATCAATGATGATCTCATGAAAATTAATGATGATCTCATCAATGATTCTCTCATCAATGATGATCTCATCATTGATGATCTCATCAATGATGGTCTCATCAATGATGCCATCAATTCAAAACGTGATCCCTAGATATCAGAATTAAACAAGCATACAATTGACCTTAGGGTTTACACCCCTTCATGACACACTGGAAGCAATAGTTTTTCCAAATTTGAACCGATCATGAGATATAGAAAGTCACCTGGAATATGAGGTTCAAGATGGTTTCATATGTCCATGATGCAAACATATGAACAAATACCCACTTTGAGTGATGCGTTGAACAAGGAGATGGTGCTCATGTATAAGGACATTCCAAGCTATGTGAAAAGAGATAGAAAAAATGAAGTAATCCTAAAGCTTTGTGGAAAGCATTAAACTCCTCTCAAGGTAGAGCCTTTGTGAAAAGATCTCCAATGTTATCATGTGTGAGAACATATGCCAGACTAATCTCTCCAATAGAGAATCTCTATTGCATTATGATAATGGTCCTGAGTGTTCTTTGTGTTAGCATGGAACATAGGATTTCGCACAACTACAAATGCGCTCTAACTATCACTAAAGATGGTGGTGGAAAAAATTGAACAACACCCAAATCACCTAAAGGTCTCTGAGCCACACACACTAAAAATTCATTGTGAAAGCTACCCTATACTTGAGATCACAATTAGAAGTGGCCACCGTAGGGTGTTTTTGCTCAACCAAGACATGCATGAGCTACCAAGCATGAAGCAAAAACCACTAGTGGATACACTAGTGTCATAGCACCAAGCCTAGTCAAAGTTAGAAAATGCATGAAAATGTGGTGTTGGTGATCTCTCTGTGGGATAAAAGAATCCAAATATAGGCTATAATTCAAGTAGTGAAAGATGCACTTAACCACTTGCCAATGCTTGACACCTTAATAATGCATAAACGTGCTCGTCTAAGAGAGAGTGAATTCAATATCTAGTTTATTTATCCATATGTAAATCAAGCATCCAATAGCCTATTGATAGACAAAAAGAGAGAGAGAGAGAGGGGTGAGGGAGGGAGGGATGGAGCGAGGGAGGGAGAGGGAGAGAGAGAGAGAGAGAGAGAGAGAGAGAGAGAGAGAGAGAGAGAGAGAGAGAGAGGGAGGGCGGGCAGGAGGGAGTGGGGGAGGGAGGGAGTAGGGGAGAGAGATAGAGAGAGAGAGAGAGGGGGGGAGGGAAGAGGGAGGGAGGGGGAGTGAGGGAGGAAGGGAGGGGGAGAGAGGGAGAGAGAGATAGAGAGACAGAGAGAGAGGAGGAGGAGGAGGAGGGAGGGGGAGAGAGAGAGAGAGAGAGAGAGAGAGAGAGAGAGAGAGAGAGAGAGAGAGAGAGAGAGAGAGAGAGAGAGAGAGATTCAGGAAGGGGGAGAAAGAGGGGGGAGAGAGAGAGATGGTGGAGGGTTGCAGAATGCACGGAGAGCAAGAAGAGATACACACACATACACACATACACACACATACACACATACACACACATACACACACACATAGACACACACATAGACACACACATACACACACACATACACACATACACCCACATATGCATACATACATGCATACACATACACACATAGACACATACACACACATAGACACATACACATACATAAACAGATACACACTCATAGACAAACACACATACATATAGACACACACACACACACATACATACACATATACACACACATACACACATAGACACATACACACATAATGATGCCTTCACGCACATACACATGAATACACACATACACACACATATACACACACACATATATGCATACACACACACATAGAGAGAGACATACGCACACATACACATACATGCATACATACGCATACATAATGCATATGCATATACAAACATACATACTTACATGCATACACAATGCGCATGCATACATACACATACATAATGCATACACACACATATGCATACATAATGCATACATGCACATACACACACATATACATACATACATGCATACACATACACAATAGACACATACACACATAGACACATACACACACATAGACACTTACAGACATAAACACATAAACACTCATAGATGCGTAGTGACACATACACATAGATACACACACATACACACACACATATACACACACACATACACACATAGACACATACACACATAATGATGCATACACACAAATACACATGCATACACACACATATGCATACATACATGCATACACATACACACATAGACACATACACACACATAGACACATAAACACACATAAACACATACACACTCATAGACACACACACATACACATAGACACACACACACACACATACACACACATATACACACACACACATAGACACATACACACATGCACACATAATGATGCATACATGCACATACACATGCATACACACATATACACACACACATACACACATACACACATATATGTATACACACACACATAGAGAGACATACACACACATACACATACATGCATACGTATGCATACATAATGCATATGCATATGCATACATAATGCATATGCATATGCATACATACATACTTACATGCATACATAATGCACATGCATACATACACATACATAATGCATACACACACATATGCATACATAATGCATACACACACATACACACACATATGCATACATACATGCATACACATATACGTGTACACACACATAGACACATACACACACATAAACACATACACACTCATAGATGCACACACATACACATAGGCACACACACATATACACACACATACACACACACAGAGACACATACACACATAATGATGCATACACACACATACACATGCATACACACACATATGCATACATACATGCATACACATACAGACATAGACACATACACACACATAGACACATACACAAACATAGACACATACACACACATAAACACACACACTCATAGACACACACACATACACATAGACACACACACATACACACACATACACACACATATACACACACACACATAGACACATCTACACATAATGATGCATACACACACATACACATGCATACACACATTCAAACACATATATACACACACATACACACACATATATACATACACACACATAGAGACACATACACATGCATACACATACATGCATACATATGCATACATAATGCATATGCATATGCATATATACATACTTACATGCATACATAATGCACATGCTTACATAATCCACATGCATACATACACATACATAATGCATACACACACATATACATACATAATGCATACATAATGCATACACACACATACAAACACAGATGCATACATACATGCATACATACATGCATACACATACACACATAGACACATACACACACATACACACATAGACACATACACACACATAGACACATACACACACATAAACACATACACAGTCATAGAACCACACACATACACATAGACGCACACACATACACACACACATATACACACACACATACACACATAATGATGCATACACACACATACACATGCATACACAAACATATGCATACATACATGCATACACATACACACATAGACACATACACACACATAGACACATACACGCACATAAACACATACACACTCATAGACACACACACATACACATAGACACACACACATACACACATATACACACACATACACACATACACACATAATGATGCATACACACACATACACATGCATACACACAAACAGACACATATACACACACACGCACACACATACACACATACACACATACACACACATATATGCATACACACACATAGAGAGACATACACACACATACACATACATGCATACATATGCATACATAATGCATATGCATATGCATACATACATACTTACATGCATACATAATGCACATGCATACATAATGCACATGCATATATACACATACATAATGCATAGACACACATATGCATACATAATGCATACACACACATATGCATACATACATGCATAGACATACACACATAGACACATACACACACATAGACACGTACACACACATAAACACATACACACTCATAGACATACACACATACACATAGACAGACACACATACACACACACATATACACACACGCATAGACACATACACACATAATGATGCATACACACACATACACATGCATACACACATACACACATACACACACACACATACATGCACATACATACACACACACATACACACATACTTAATGCATACACACACATATGCATACATAATGCATACACACACATATGCATATATAATGCACATGCGTATGCATACATACATGCATATACATACATACATAGACACATACACACGCATAAACACATACACACTCATAGATGCACATACATACACATAGACACACACACATACACACACATATACACACACACACATACACACATACACACATACACACATAATGATGCATACACACACATACACATGCATACAAAGATACACACACACATACACGCACATACATACACACACTTGCATACATACACATCTTAATGCATACACTCATACATATGTACACCTATATATATTGATTTCAAACCCATTTTGTTTTACATGTTAGGTATTATGGATCCTAGTAGAGAGAGAAAGGCAAAACTCACTCTCATAAACAGTCTTATGAGAGCAAGAGTTCCGTCTGATACTCTAGGGGCCATCATGCATGATTACTGAGAGATGTCTAATGATGAGCTGGACTATACGATCCAGATGCTTACCCAACGATTAGAGGAGGGATCTTCTACGGCTCCACATGCAGGAAGACAGCTATCTGCTCATATGTATGTTTTTTTCATAAACTTTTTTAATGATATTATGACACATATTTTTATTTATTTTTATCTATCTATTTTCAAGAAACCTATACCACCTCCAGATCATGATAGCAGTGGAGAGTTGCCTATGAGGACATGCATAGGCACCTTAGGACTAGAGTGTGATATAGAGCCACAGGCGAACATTGTGTACATAGGGAATGGATTGGAGTTCAAGAGAAGAATGTGGGCATTATGCGACTCTTACTGCGCCTTCTCCACTTACCATGGAAGTAAGTATAACTCTTACATATAAATTGAAATAAATATCTTATGTTTTATTTAAATTTTGTTTATTTTTGTAGTGAGCATGATGAGAGGGATAAAAAATACATACTTAGTTCATTGAGACAGAGTTTGGGATAGGATGGTCGCATAAGTGGTGTCTAAAAGAGATGCGGACACTTATGGCTCATCGTCGCGATAATGCACGGTATGCACTGCTTTTATGTATATATATGTGGATATGAGTATGTGTGTTTATGTATGTATGTATGTATATAAGAGAGAGAGAGAGAAAAGAGTGAGAATAGAGGTAATAATACACGCATACACACACATATACATCATACATGCACATTTACACACATATACACATACATGCACATTTATACATACATGTTAAAAGTCAAGCTTCAAGCTACAAATTCGTGGGGAATCTTTTATGGACATGTGGAGCAATCAAAGGAAGCCAAAAGCCACGAGATTCCATCAAGAAAAGTCACTCAACCACTCCCCAAGTCATCTCAACTAATTCCTCCAAGTTAGGAGGCTGATTTGGAAAGGTAGTTCCTAGATTTTAAGGGCACACTTCTCAGTATAAAAGCAGCATGTATCCCGACTTCTTTTGGCCCATCTTCTTGGAGTTTTAGCTCATGTAAAGTGAGCACTAAGTGTTGGAGTTGTGATAAGCAAGCCTCTTGCTTAAGCTAGCCCCTTGCTTGCTTATTTGTTTTCTTTTAGTAGGCATATCTATGTGTGTGCGCAGGCAGTGTTGCAACTCTCTACCCCTGAGTTGTTAGCATTGGTTCTCCCTCATATTGTATCCATTTGATGTAATTCTTGTCTCATTGGATAGCTATTAAGGTCTATTTTATGCTCACAAAGTCTCTGGATCATTCTCTGAGTAATCTGGGAGTAAGGTTCATTTTACTGAAGTTGTGTGATTGATATGTCTCTTGGTGTGTAGGCTCTGTTGGAAATATTTTGCTCTCTGTTGTAAGTGCTGGTTCTCCTTCTCTATGTATTCATTTGCTATGATTTTGGTGTCATTGGGTAGCTATTAGAGGCCTCTAAAGTTGACCCAAGTTTGATATTCATTCTCTGTATAATCTCTGAGAAAACATTGCTGGAGTGAAGTGAGGTATCTGCTTGACTCGCAGTTGTGAGCATTCAACTAGCTCATGTTGTAGACATTGTTTCTCCTTTTGTAAGCATCCATTTGAAGTGAAATTTGATTTGTTGGAAAGATCTTGGTGTCTACTACAAGTATACAAAAGCTCACTGGAGTTCTCTGCACAAGCTCTGAGTAAGAGCATTTTTTGTGTGCAGAGGTCAAAAAAGGATACCTATAAAGCTTCTTGGAGGTAGCTCACATCAAGGGGGAGCTATTCTACTCAAAGTTTCAAGAGCACAAGGTGTCCATCTAAGGAAAGCTTTGGATTGAGGTAACCTCAGTGCCTCATTTTCATTTTACACACATTGGAGCATTAGCCAAGGGCTAGGTCAAGTATCAAAGACTAGATATGGGAGGCTTCAACACTCAAATTGAAAAGCTAGACAAAGGGAACTATCAACCATGGAGATTTAGGGTCTCCAACTATCTTATGGGCAAGGGCCTTTGGGGTTGATTAGTGGAAGTGAACCAAGACCTAGGTTGGATGAGAATCAAACCAATGACCAGAGAAGGGCCTTTAGGGAATGGAATGAAAGAGACAAGAGGGTTATCTTTATCCTTTCCCAACACATTAGCAATAGCATGATCGGCCATATCCAAGACTTGGATTCAAGCATGAAGGTATGGGAGACACTTGAAAGGCTTTATTCAACAAGCACCAAAGCAAGGAAGATCCAACTCAAGAATGAGCTCAACAACCTTAGGAAGAGCTCAGGGAGTAGCATAAATGACTACATACTTAAGGTCAAGGAGTTATCAGATGCATTGGGATCCATTGGAAGCCACGTAGACGATGGCGATCTTGTGGCTTATACTCTCAATGGTTTGAGAGATGATGAGAAGTGGAAACCCTTTACCACTTCAGTATATGTAAGGGATAATCTTCCCAATTTTGAGCAATTGGTTGCTCTCATGGTCACCGAAGAAATGAACATAGGTGGAAGTTCAACTAAAAGCAAGGATGCACAAGTTTTCTATGCAGGTAATCAAAGGGGCAAAGGAAGACGAGGACAAGGAAGGGGCAAAGGAAGGTTTGGAGGAAGGCAAGGCCACTCAAGCAATCAAGGACACGACCAAGGCACCTCATCACAAAGAGGGAGAGGAAGAACAAGAGGAAGAGGAGGACGACATCAACAAAACAAGAATCAAGATGGTGAAGGATGTTACATATGTGGCAAGTTTGGCCACTATGCTAGAGATTGCTACCAAGGAGGAAACCAAAGGAGCTATAATCAAGGTTCTTCATACAAAGGCCAAGGTAATTATGCTTCTACAAGTTCAGAAAATGACAATCTCTTGATGATGCACATGAATGGGAGTTCAAGCAAAGTAGATAACACTTGGTATATTGATAGTGGATGTAGCAACCATATGAGTTGCAATGCTTCTTGGTTTACTAATCTACATGTTCCCAAAGGTAAAGGACATGTAGAAACAGGTGATGATACAGCCCATGAGATCTCCCATGTTGGAGATGTAGCTTTGGATGACAAGGAGGAAGGAAGATGTCTCAAGGATGTCTTGCATGTACCTACTATCACAAAGAACTTGGTGTCCGTTGGGCAAATGGTTGAAAGAGGCTATCAAGTAAGGTCCAACAAAGGTGGATGCTTTGTGGAGAACCCTAAGCAAGGTTACAAGGTCATAGCAAGAGGAAAGAAGCAAGGGAGACTCTTCACTTTGGAGGTAAATTCTCATTCCACTCAACATGTCTACTTCACATATGGAAACAAGAGGATTTTGGAGTTGGACTTGTGGCACAAGAGGATAGGTCACATCAACATACAAAGAATGAAGGAAATGGAATTCAAGAGGCTGGTTGAAGGTCTTCCCAACTTCCAAGGACAAGGTATGAAGCATTTATGTGAATCTTGTCAACTAGGGAAGCAAGCGAGACTTCCATTCAAGAAGAGTGGCTACATAAGCCAACATCCATTGGAGTTGATACATACAGATGTGTGGGGGCCAATCAAAGAGCAATCCATTGGAGGTAATAAGTACTTTGTCACTTTTATAGATGATTGCACAAGGATGGTTTGGGTTTATTTCATCAAAAACAAATCAGATGTGTTTACATGTTTCAAAGCATTCAAGGCAATGGTAGAGAAGGAAACAGGTACATATATCAAGAAGCTAAGGTCCGATGGAGGGGGAGAATATTTCTCAAATGAGTTTTCTGAATTTTTAATGGATCAAGGCATCAAGAGGCAAGTAACATGCAGGTACACACCCCAACAAAATGGAGTAGCAGAGAGAAAGAATAGATACATTGCCGAGATTGCTAGAGCAATGCTTAATGAGATGAATGTACCTAACATGTTTTGGAGTGATGCAGCAAATACCCCCGTGTATCTTATGAATAGGGCTCCTACCTTAGGGATCCATGGCTTGACACCATATCAAGCCTATTATGGTAAGAAACCTGATCTTTCCCGCTTGAAGATATTTGGATGTACTTGTTATGTACATGTGCCAAGTGAATTGAGGCACAAGCTACAACCAAAGGCAGAAAAGTGTGTGTTTCTAGGATATTCAAATGTTCATAAAGGTTACAGGTGCTTCAACCCAAACACAAAGGACTTGAGGATATCAAGGGATGTAGCATTTGATGAGCTAGTCCCTTGGTATAAGAAGTATGATTGTATCCAGGACCATGAAGAAGAAAAGCATGGACATGATGAAGAACAAATTGACCTAGAGCTAAGCGGCCCAAGGTGTTCCATCAATGAAGATAGTTCAAGCATGAACTCACCATGGAGGGGGAGATCTTCATCAAGCTATGAAGCACCAATCAATCAACAAAGGCAAAGCAACATTGGTGGAGTTGGATGAAGAAGGTAATGAAGTTGAAGATGATGAAGGACACATGATGGAGAAAGAAGCCATGTCAAAGAAAGAGATCAAGTTCCCAAGGCAAAGGAGGTTTATTCCTCCAAAAGGTGGAGAAAGGAAGTCTTCTAGAGTTAAGTATCCAACTCAAAGGTTTACTTATGATTCATACATGGCAACTCATTATGCATATATGAACAAAGTAGTAGAAGATCATCAGCCCGATTGCTATGAAGATGCAAGTAGGTACATCGAATGGAAAGAGGCAATGCAAGAAGAGATCGAAGCACTTGAGGAGAATCAAACATGGACTCTAGTGCCCAAGAAGGATAACATGAAGGTAATAGGTAATAAGTGGGTGTATAAAGTAAAGAGGAATTCAGATGGATCTATTTCTAGGTTCAAAGCAAGATTGGTGGCCAAGGGTTTTGCACAAACCTATGGAGTGGACTTTGAAGAGACATTCAGCCCTGTGGCAAAGATGAGCACCATTAGGACACTCATTGCAATGGCTGCTAGCAAAGGATGGAAGCTTTTCCAATTGGATATCAAGAATGCCTTTCTCAATGGAGACTTGGAAGAAGAGGTATACATGGAGCAACCACTAGGTTTTGTTCATAAAGAGTTTCCACATCATGTTTGTAGGTTGAAGAAGGCACTTTATGGCCTAAAGCAAGCTCCAAGGGCTTGGAACCAAAGATTGGTGGACTATTCGATCAAATGTGGTTACAATCAATGCAAGGCGGATCCATCTCTCTTCATCAAACAAAGAGGAGAACTTGTAGTCTACATGTGCGTGTATGTAGATGATCTTATCATTACAGGTAATGATACAAAGAGCATTGAGGAGATCAAGGCAAAGCTTGGAAAGGAGTTTAGGATCTCTGATCTTGGAGATCTTAGGTATTTTCTTGGCATTGAAGTTGTATATAAAGAAGAAGGTATTATGCTCATACAAAGGAAGTATATTCTAGACCTACTTGAGAGGTTTGGTATGCTAAATTGCAAGCCTATTTCAAATCCCATGGAAGTTAATGTAAAACTAAGCTCCATTGATGGAGAGCCATTAGAGGATGTAACCTTGTATCGATCTATTGTAGGATCTTTCAATTATGCCACAATAACTAGGCCCGACATAGCATATGTAGTTGGAGTGTTATCACAATTTATGCATAGTCCAAGGACTACACACTTGCAAGCTGCAAGAAGAATGTTACGATATCTCAAGGCCACTATAAATGAAGGATTGTTCTATTCATTTGATGATGATATGCAAGTCAAAGCTTATTCTGATGCCGATTGGGCCGGTTCGAAGGAGGATAGAAGAAGTACAAGTGATTACCTAGTCATGCTAGGTAGCAAGATCATCTCATGGATTTCAAAGAAGCAACCCACGGTGGCATTATCTTCCACGGAGGCTGAGTATAGAGCTTTGGCTCAAGTCACATGTGAGCTAATGTGGATTAAGAAGTTATTTATGGAGCTTAATTTGCAGGTTGACACATATCCAATTTTTTGTGACAACATGAGTAGCATTCATCTAGCATCGAATCCTGTCTATCATGCTAGAACCAAGCTATTGAAGTGCACTATCACTTCATAAGGGAAAAGGTGATATCCAAGGAATTTTCAGTACATCATATTGGTACCAAGGACCAAGTTGCGGACATGTTTACAAAGGCTTTGGATGGGATGAAGATTTCAAAATTCAAGCAATGCATCAACATGAAGGAGCTTGGATGAGGACGAAGAATTGAAGCTTGAGAGGGAGTGTTAAAAGTCAAGCTTCAAGCTACAAATTCGTGGGGAATCTTTTATGGACATGTGGAGCAATCAAAGGAAGCCAAAAGCCATGAGATTCCATCAAGAAAAGTCACTCAACCACTCCCCAAGTCATCTCAACTAATTCCTCCAAGTTAGGAGGCTGATTTGGAAAGGTAGTTCCTAGATTTTAGGGGCACACTTCTCACTATAAAAGGAGCATGTATCCCGACTTCTTTTGGCCCATCTTCTTGGCATTTTAGCTCATGTAAAGTGAGCACTAAGTGTTGGAGTTGTGATAAGCAAGCCCCTTGCTTGCTTATTTGTTTTCTTTTAGTAGGCATATCTATGTGTGTGCGCAGGCAGTGTTGCAACTCTCTACCCCTGAGTTGTTAGCATTGGTTCTCCCTCATATTGTATCCATTTGATGTAATTCTTGTCTCATTGGATAGCTATTAGAGTCTATTCTATGCTCACAAAGTCTCTGGATCATTATCTGAGTAATCTGGGAGAAACATTCATTTTAGTGAAGTTGTGTGATTGATATCTCTCTTGGTGTGTAGGCTCTGTTGGAAATATTTTGCTCTCTGTTGTAAAGGCTGGTTCTCCTTCTCTATGTATTCATTTGCTATGACTTTGGTGTCATTGGGTAGTTATTAGAGTCCTCTAAAGTTGACCCAATTTTGAGATTCATTCTCTGTATAATCTCTGAGAAAACATTGCTGGAGTGAAGTGAGGTATCTGCTTGACTCGCATTTGTGAGCATTCAACTAGCTCATGTTGTAGAAATTGTTTCTCCTTGTGTAAGCATCCATTTGAAGTGAAATTTGATTTGTTGGAAAGCTCTTGGTGTCTACTACAGGTCTACAAAAGCTCACTAGAGTTCTCTGCATAAGCTCTGAGTAAGAGCATTTTAGGTGTGCAGAGGTCAAAGAAGGATACCTGTGGAGGTCATTCACGCTTCGTCGTTGCTTAGGGGTTGAGATACTCTGCCCATCAATACACACATATACATGCACCATTTTTACACACACATACACATGCATCCAGTTACACACATATAATGAATACACATAGATACATACACATACTCACATACACATACACATACTCACATACACATACACATGCATAAATTAAATCATATGTACACACACATAGACTCATATAATCATATTTACATGCATATATACATATACACATGCATATATACACACACACACAACACATGCATATGCACATATAGATAAATAAATAAATCCTATTTCAAAAATCCAAATTTGAAAACACTAATTTTGATATTAAGGTTTTCAAACCCCTAATTTAAAAACTCTAATTCAACCTTTTAGCCATATGATTGAAGTATATGTACACATTACATCTATTCCTCCGACATCCTACTAGAGAGATGTCTCTCCTCCCAACCTTATGCCTCTATATATAGCTACTCGATCAACCAGGATCATAATATATATAAAGATATATACACATCATGTAGATACACATATATAAATATAAAATGGAGTAGATATATTATGCATCACACATACAAGCCTAAATGCACACATAAATATATATATACATACATATTTACATGTACACATTTACACATAGACACATATACATATATAAATGTACACATCACATATACATGCCTACATGCATGTTGATATATTTAGGTAGTGATGTGTGTGAACACACTAGGACCGTCGGGGCACTTTTTTCCCTCTTTAGGAGGTTTTTTTCCCCCGGCTTGTATATACGCCTATTGCCCTAATGGGCTACTTATCTTTGTAAATTCTCTCACTATTGTGTGTTGTGCTCCAAGCTTCTTCTTCTTCCTTGTGCTGTTCGCGTGCTTCCGCAGACGTCTAACTCCAACAATTGGTATCAGAGCGCGTCTCGCTTCATCTAGGGCGCCATCGACACTTTGCAGTCTCAGAATCGCATGAATTTTGGTGAGCATACTCAGAGTATTTTTGAGATCAAAACAGCATCACTTTATGGTGCCAAAATCACGATCTGAGCTTGTTTCGGCCTCCGAACGCACTATCGTAGTGCTTGTGCAGGCTATTTTGTCTTTTCGTGCCAAAGGTATATACCAGTTTCTGTTCGCCAGTTTAAGCATCTCGAAGTCTGCTACAGGTCTAGCAAAACTCATATGGGCACTTCTGTTCAAGTTTTTGAGATACAGTTGATTTTTTGCATCAAGGTATTTTAATCACCGACCATAGCTGAAAGCAATGATGTATTTCGTATGTTGGCTATTGAGGACAAGTTGGATGGTACCAAATACCCATTGTGGGCTTATACGATGCGACATGTATTGGTTGCAAAAGGACTATGGAACATTATGCAGGGTGTTGAAAAACGTCCTACTACACTTGCAACTATTACAACAGCAGGTACTGAAGCTGATGGAGAAGGTATCGAAGATGATGATATTCTGCATATTCCTGTTCGTACTGCAGTTTTTGCTGCACCTACTACAGAGAAGATTCCTTGGGATGGTAGAGATGTAGAGACACATGCATTGATAGCTTTGTCTGTCAAACGTGCCATTATTCCTCAGATACGCTCTTGCAGAACAGCTAAGGATGCTTGGGATACACTTACCACATTGGAGGCTCATGTTGCTTACCTCCGAAAACAGTTGGAGAGTGAGCACATGAATGAAGGTGATTCTATGGACAGTTTCCTAACAAAGATCAAAGACCTAAAGGAACAGTTGATTTCTGCGGATGAGGTTATACCAAATAGCTCACTTGTGCAGACCATTCTGAATGGTCTTCTTGATTCATATCAGAGTTTTGATTCTACTCTTCGGTTGATGATGAAAGGCAATCCAAATGCCTTATCATTTGAGGAGTTAGTCTCTGTTCTGTTGCAAGAAGATTAGCCTAGGCAGAACAGGTCCATTATGCGAGTTGCAGATTAAGCTTTCCTGGCTAGTCAGAAGGGCAAAGGAAAATGGAGCTCTTCAACTAGTAAGCAGAAATCTGCTAGTTCTGCATATTTGAAGAAGGAAGATAAAGATGAGAACGAATCAAAAAAGCAGAAATTGTTTTGTAAATACTGTAAAGGGAATGATCATATCATAAAGATCTTTCCAAAACTGGCTGCTAAAAGGCAAAGAAGAAAGAGGTTGGAATGGTTGTTGCAGAGGCCTCTACACCAAAAACAGAGTCTGCTAAACTTGTGCAGGAAGAAGAATGGGCGTTTACTAGTGTCTGTAGTTTTGACCCATCTTCTCATGAGTAATGCATGTGTGCAGTAGATTCAGATGTTTGGTATTTTGATTGGGGCGACCAAACATATTACCTCGCAGCATAGTTTCTTCTCTTAACTCGATCCTACCCCTGCAGGGACTACTGTTATATGTGCCAACAACTCCTCTTATCCTGTTATGGGAGTTGGTCAGATCATTCTGACTATTGCTGATGGTAGTTCTTTCACTTTCTCAGATGCTCTATTTGTGAGGGATCAAGAAGAACCTGTTATCAATTTTTGCATTAGCCAAGATTCGTTTGGTTGTGAAATTTGTTGATGACAGGTGTACAGTTCATGATCTTTCAAATGGCGATATTGCTTCTTGCATTTTATGTTGTGGGTTGTATAAGCTCATAGACTATGAAAGATCTGTAAATGATTTTCCATGTGTAGTAAATGTTTCTCAGGCTATGTCAGATGCAAAGCTTTGGTATGCACGCTTTGGCCATCTGAATTTTGTTAGTTTGCTATGCCTGCAGAAATCTGAAATGGTGTCCTCTTTGCCCAAACTTGAGGCACCTGGAAACCATGTTTGGGAAGGCTGTATTTTGGGCAAAATGCAGCGTTCTTCCTTTCCCAAAGATGGTTCAGCTCGGGCTACTCAGAAATGGCAGCTTGTACATAGTGATGTCTGTGGTCCTATGCAGACACCTTCTTTTGGGAATTATCTTTACTTCATGACTTTCATCGATGACTTTTCCATGCATGCATGGGTATATCCATTGAAGGCAAAGTCTAAAGTGTTCATGTGCTTCAAACGGTTTTTAATTTTGGCTGAAAATCTGTCAGCATGTTAAATGGGCACCCTCCGTTCTAATCGAGGGGGGGAATATATGTCTTCAAATTTTAATCCACTTATGGCTAAACGTGGGAGAAAACACCAGTGTACAGTGTCGTATACACCTCAACAGAATGGAGTTGCTGAATGAAAGAACAGATCACTCATGGAGATGGCCAGGTGTATGGTCAAGAGTCAGGCTTTACCACATAGTTTCTGGCTTGAGGCTCTCATGTGTGCAGCATATGTACTGAATAGGTGTCCCACTAAAGCGCTGCAGTCTATCACTCCGTATGAGGCTTAGCATGACCGCAAGCCATCTGTTGCTGATGTGCGTGTTTTTGGTTGTTTGGCATATGTATTAGTGCCTGAACAAAATCGTAGAAAATTGGATGATAAAGCAGTAAAATGTATTTTTGTTGGGTACAGTTTCGAAAGTAAAGGCTATCGTCTGTATCATCCACAGACTAAATGCATTCTCGTTAGCCGTGATGTTGGTTTTGTGGAGGATGCTATTCAGCCATTGCTTTCATGTACTAAGGAGATATCTGTTAGCTCCAAAGACGTATGATAATTTGCTGCCTATTTTTACAGGTGGATAGTCTAATGCTGATCCTAATGAGGCAACTTTTCAGCCTTTGCAGGTTTCATGTGATGATGCAGATCATTCCATTTCAGATGCTAATTTACATGATGCACTTGTTGATGAGAGAACTGATATTGAGCAGGCAAAGACTATGCCAAAATGGCTGGTGCAAACTTTTTGTGACAACAAATTAGATGCACCTCTATCATATCGTACTCGTTCAGGCTCTCATAGTGCCTCTTTTGCATCAAGTTGCTATGCTATGGCTGCATCTAGTGTTTGTGATGAGAATGAGCCTGTTTCGTTTGATGAAGCACAAAATTCAAAAAATTGGATGGCTGCTATGCAATCTGAATATGATGCAATAATGAAGAATGGTACTTGGTCTTTATGTGACTTGCCTCCTAGCAAGAAGGCCATTGGTACTAAGTGGGTATACAAGCTGAAGCGTAAACCTGATGATACAGTTGATAGGTAAAAGGCTAGGCTTGTTGCAAAGGGTTATGCATAGGAAAGAGGCATTGATTTTGATGAGACCTTTGCACCTACATGTCGTATGACTACTGTTCGGAGCATATATGCACTTGCAGCCCATCATGGTTGGAATGTACATTAGTTGGACATTAAAATAGCATTTCTGAATGATGACTTGCATGAAGAAGTGTATGTTTTTCAGCCCCGTGGCTTTGTGCAAAAAGGGCATGAAAACTAGGTGTGCAGGTTAAAGAAGGCATTATATGGTTTAAAGCAAGCACCACGTGCTGGGTATGAGAAGATACATGCCTATCTCATTGCACATGGTTTTGAGAACATTCCAACTGGAAGCACCTTATATGTTAAGCGTGCTAATGATGTGCTTCTGATCATTGTTGTCTATGTTGACGACATGCTATTCACTGGTCCTATTGAGAAGCATATTGCTGATTTTAAGGCTGATTTGCATGCCTCATTTGAGATGTCTGATTTGGGGCATTTGCATCACTATTTGGGCATTTAGTTTATGCATGTTAATGGTCGAATGGCTTTGTGTCAAATGAAATATGCATGTTAATGGTTGAATGGCCTTGAGGACTGTAAGCCTATTGCTACTCCTATGGAGACAGGTTTACGATTGAGTCTTCATTATGCTGGAGATACATTTGATGTTGTTCTCTATCTGCAAGCTGTTGGATGCTTGATTTACTTATGCATTACTCAGCCAGATATTCAGTTTGTTATCTCACAGATAAGCAGGTTTATGCATTGCCCAGGAGTCAAGCATTGGCAGGCGATTAAGTGCATCTTTCACTACTTGAGTGGTACTTGGCTACTTGGGTTGTTTTATCCCAAGGGGGGATCACTACCGCTAGATTTTCATGCTTTTTCTGACTCTGATTGGGCTGGTTGTGTTGGGGGATTCTTGGACAAGAAGGGATTTGAGTGCTTGTAGAAGAAATGGGTAAGACAAGAAGTGAAAATACACACTGGAAGCCTCTATCAATTGATTACAATAAGACAAATACAATATTGAAGCACACTATAAGCCAATGCTTCTGTGCAAAATCCCATAGAGCGCTCAATTACAAAATACCAAATACCCAAGGGACTTGTTGCTGTCGGCCTCCTTTGCACCAAACCTCCACATTCTCCAAGCCTGCACTTGTGCACACCTTGGACCAAGCTTCCACTAAGGGGGAAGGATGGGTACCTTCTGTCGGCAGGCGCACACTTCAATAAGACCTTGGGATCTTTGGGAGACTAGCTTAGCACTTCTCTGCACACTTCCTTGGCCACACTTCATGCACACGTTGCACTTCACTTCTCTGCATCGCACACTGTGTGTCTCTTGCACTTCTCTCTCTTGCTCTACTTAGACTATGCTTTCCTTGCTTACTCTAGAATGGTCCAAGAATAGTCCTTGCCTTGATTTGAGTGTCGATTCATGTACGCTCCTAACTGCAAGGGTATCTTGGTGCTCACTTTGATGTCCCAAGATTGTCTTTACAAGTGGCAGCCAACGAGTCCCTGTTTTCTCTTGTAGTGACTTTAGGCTTAAAAACAAAATTTTAATTGGGGGCCATACTTTCACTTCTGCATACACTGCCGCTTCACATACCTTCACATTTTCCTTTTAAGTCTTCACTTTTGCACATAAGAGAGGGTTCACCTGTACCTTCCAAAACACTTTTAAAACACTTTGAACCTTAAGGAAATTAGAGAAATACCTCTGCAACCTGCAACCACTTTCTCCAATTCACCTTTTGTGGACAATACTTGTGCACTACCTGTGCACTTTGACACCTGCACTTCGAACACTTGGACTTTTTCCCCTATTGACTTTGACCTTGACCATGTTGACTTCGACCAGTTTGATTTTGACCACGGTTGATTTTGACCAATATGACTTTTATGGGCTCAACAGTTGCCCACCACCTAATGTTCTCTCCGTCCTGGAGAGCTACAGCCAAAACTCTGAGCATAGAAGACACAATGATTCTGGAGCTGCAAAACTTTAAACGGACACCTGAGCAGCCACCAAGTCCACCAGAAAGAGGAGAGAACAAGCACCAGAGAAGAACCAAAAGGGGGATTTTTAGCATGGAGAAGCAAAGGAGGGAAATGGGAGGGTAGAAAGGAGGTGGAGGGGAGGATTGAGGGGCGGAGACGGATAGGGTAGGGAGGGTTAAGGATGTGGATCGGCAGATTGGTAAAGGGAGGGATATGGAGTATGATAATGGGGTCTACAGAGGGTTACAATGAGCAAACAATAGAGCTACAGAGGTTGCATATGGAAAACTATGAAACGTAAGGTAAGACCAAGTGAGAATAGACCATGTGGACAATGTGGTGGAATAAAAACATGTGATAAATGTGCTCAAAACATGTGGGTTTTGACCAAAAGTCATAGAAAAGGTCAAAGTTTGGAAAAATTAATGCAAAAAATGAACCCAGAGGTGCCAAAATACATGAAAATGACCCCACTTTTGAAACAAATGGCCATCCGAGGCCCAATCCAAAGCCAAAAGGTTTGACCCATGGAATTTAATATATATATATATATATATATATATATATATATATATATATATATATATATATATATATATATATATATATATATATATATATATATATATATATATATATATATATATATATATATATATATATATATATATTATATATATATATATATATTAAAATTTATTTTTAATAAGAAAATAATATAATAATAAATATATATATATATTTCTTTTCTTTCTTTTTTTATATTATTATTATTTTTAATCGTATATATTTATGAATTGTGTGTGTGTGTGTGTATATATTTATTTATTTTATGAAACAAATTTAGAAAAAATTAAAAAGAATAAAAGAAAAGTAAAATAAATAGAATATAATATAAATATATATATAAAAAATAACTTAAAAAATAAAATTATAAATAAAAAAATAAAAGATAAAAATACGTGACGCCGTGGGGGAGGCGGGGGCTAATAAAACAAAAGCAATTAAAAATTAAAAAGAAAGAAAAAAAAGGGGCGACAGGGGCACACGGGAGGGGGGGGGGGGGGGGGGAGAGAGACTTAAATAAAGAAAACAAAAAGAAAGAAAAAAGATGGCGGAAGGGGGATTTCACGCGGGGGGGAGCTACGGGCCAGGGGGGCTGCGGGTGGGCGGGCGGGTGCAGTCGGGTGGGTGCGGGCGGAGGGGGAAGGGGGGGGAAAAATAAATAAAATAAAATAAAAATAAAAAATAAATAAATAAAAAAAAATAAAAAGAAAAGAAATAAAATAAAAAAATAAAAAACAAGAAAATAAAATAAAAATAGAAATAAAATAAAATAAAGTGGGGAGGAGGGGGCGGGATGGCTACGGGTGGGCGGATGGGTGCGGGTGGTGGTGGGTGGGGGGGGGGGGGGGGCTGCGGAGAGCTGCGGGCGGGTGCGAGCGGAGGGCGCGGGCGGATGGGGAGGGGGGGGGGGAAGAGGGGGGGGGGGGAGAGAAGGGGGAGGGGGGGGGGGGGCTGCGGACATCTGTGGGCACGATGTCGGAAAGTTTTCAACCTTTCCATTGACGACCAGGAAAATTAAAAAATAATTATTGGTTAATTCTAATTCTGTTATTACAATATTTTGCTTGGAAATAATCTCTTGTTAGGTATTTGCAGGTTCAAATGGATGAAGAAAGCAAAAGTTCATATTATGGTTTACCCTAAACTGCTTGTATAATGTGTGTTTAGGCCATAGGAACATTGAATTATGGGTTTAAGACCCTAGGTTTACGTTTAATCATGTGCATTTAAGTTAGTAGCATTCATTCCTAGTTAATGTTAGGGTAAAAGCTAGGTTTTTAATGGGCTATCAGGGGTTTCCAAAGGGTTTCAAGTAGATTTTCAAGGGTTTTTATTGAATTTTAAGGGTTAAAATAACAGATATCTAATTAAATTAATCTTTAAAATGAACATTTATGTATTAAAAATTAAAATATGATTTAATTAATTAATTTACTCATGTGTGTGAATTTAAATACTATGTTCTAATTAATTAAAACCTTAAACTAATATTAAATTAAATGATTATTTAAATAAGAAATGTAGGCTAATTTAATTAAACAAATAATTAATATGGATAAATAGCTAATGGTGTGTGTGAGTGCTAGATAAAAGAATGGTGTGCGAGAAATGTGTATTTAAAGTAGCTAAAGTAAGTAGTTAAAAGTGTGGTATCTATGTGTGTAAGTTGAAAGGGTGGATAAGATAATTTATGCAGTTAAAGTGGAAAAAGTGAATGATAGAAAGGATGGCGTGTAAGTGAGGGTATTAAAAGAGAGGTTGAGAGAGAAAAGTTAAATAAAGTGTGGTAGAGGTGTGTGGGCAAAAGTGTGATTGAGGATTAAAGCAAGACCAAAAGGTGTGGTATAGAGATGTGTTGTGTATGTATAAGTATATGCGTTAAGATCTGTTCTTTTCTAATGTTTTTGCAGGTATTCTTCTTTTCTTCTTCGTTCTCCATTTATGTTGTGTGTTGAATTATTGTGTGCTAGGAGATTCAATTTCACGTAGCTTGCACACGCGCATAACTGTTAGTATAGAGAAAGATAAGTGATATAGTTAGAAAAAGAACGTATGCAGTTATCATTAGGGAGAGTGTGATTTAAAGTAACAAAGGTGGAAACTAGCGCAAGGCAACAATGTCTGCGCTTTGTGCTTCGACTTTGCTTCATCGCCGATCGGCTCTTGATTCAGCATCACGAACACAGCTCAATGTTCCGTGACGAAAGAAAAATATACCTAAAACACCTATGATTGTCTCATACACCCTGCGTGTGCCGAGGGATTTAGTGGCGGACTGATCCACCAGCCATCCGCAACTTCCCGACAATTTGCTGAACTCGACGTGAAGGTTCGGCATGACACCGTAGCTATAAAGGTATATTTACTTTCTGTTTTGCATATGCATATATAGGCAATTTGGCGATTGAAGGAGAAGTATCGAGATCCTTTGTAGCTGCAGCTGATTGTTCCTCGTCACGTCACCTTTATCCATCAACTTTCCTGAAAGTAATGATCGCACATGCATGTAAAGATTTTGCACTGAGCAAATTCACAAAGAGCTTCTTCATCAAGGTTGATCAGGTTTTATTTTTTAATTTCTGTTTGCAAAATAGTAGGAATATTTTTTATATTTCTGTTTGCAAAATCGTAGGAATATTTTCTATATTTCTGTTGCAAAATAGTAGGAAAGTTTTTTTTCTCTTTACAAAGTAGTAAGAAAAGTTTCTTTATTTTTATATGCAAAGTAGTAGGAAAATTTTCTACATTTCTGTTTGCAAAGAAGAAGGAAAAATTTCTATATTTTTGTTTGCAAAGCAGTAGGAAACTATTCTTTAGTTTTGTTGGCAAAGGAGTAGGAATATTTTCTTTATTTCTGTTTCTTTTACCACAGAGTTGTATCAAGATCAAGAAATAAATGTACTATTACGAGAATTATATACTTATATTTCATATTTATCTATAAAGTTAGACTTATCTACTATGGCTGACCAATTTGAAGAGCAACGTATTTGGAAGATCATAGATGCAATTAAAACGGATAGGGGGGAATTTAATGGGATAAATGCAACAACTTATCTTAAATATTATGAACAATTGACATAACAATATGGGTTACTTGAAGACAATAAAAAAGACACATTTATACGAATTGCTCATGGTTTCACTAGAGAGAGAATCCAATTGAGAGTAGTTCAACCAAACATGACTTGGGCGGATTTCAAGACTCGGCTTCTTACTGAATTTTCGCATGAAGATTACAGTAAGAATAATAGAGCCACATTCATGCGATGGGTAGGAACAACAAAATTGGACCAACATATTACTCAGGGGTTAACTGAGTTTGATATCAAATTTAACCAAATGCCTCAAGCAGACCGAACAGCTCTAGAACCGGATAAATTACGAAATTTCCTAAACATGCTAGATCCTTCTCTTAGACGTGAGCTAGAACCGATGCTTGAGAATGGAGCGACTACGAGTGGGCTTACTAGATATTGGGATAACGTTCGAGCAGCCGGCCATAGGTTAGCCCAAAGACAAGAGCGAAATTAGATGCAAACTCCAAGAATATATGAAAGAGATGTGCCAGGAAAGATAGATAATGACCCCACTTCTCATAACCCTAGAAAGGATGACTCAGAAATTATAATGTTAAAAACATTTGTAGAATCACTTGCCAAACATATGGAGACTATGGCAACTGAAATAGCTACTATAAAGAGTATGCAAGAGCTTAAATTGAGAGATCAGGAGAAACCAAAAGAATTAGAACAAAATCCTAGGAATCAGACACCAGCTAGAAGACCATTTAACCAAGCCCGCAGATGTCTCTGGTGTGATCATTTAGAGCATCCACACTGGACATGCAACTTATTCAAAGAGGCCAAGGATAGGAATTGGGTCACAGAAGTAGATCAAAAGATCTGTGACTATGTAACAAAAAGGCCTTTGGCATCAAACTATGGCAGAGGGGGTATGAAAACCTTCTTTGAAGCCTCCACAAGCCAAAATACATATGCTTGTAGGCTTGATAGTGATGACTCTAATTGTGATTTCTAGAATCAAGTTTATGATACTGCTAGTCGAGGAAATTTATCAGTTGAGAACTTATATGCTACGAGCTCAGATATTAGATCAAAGACATGTTGGAATGAGCCAGTAGATATGTTCTCAGTTTATGCTCATGAAATTAATGTAGACGAGAAAAGAAAACGAGATGAAGAGGGACAATCTAAACGAACAACTAGGGCTAGAAAAGAGGGCGAAACTACTGGTACAATTAA
Organism: Ceratopteris richardii; assembly: GCA_020310875.1. Classification (NCBI taxonomy): domain Eukaryota; kingdom Viridiplantae; phylum Streptophyta; class Polypodiopsida; order Polypodiales; family Pteridaceae; genus Ceratopteris; species Ceratopteris richardii. The sequence goes on along the minus strand of CM035428.1, from coordinate 135,799,847 downwards.
AGAACCGCTTATGATGGAGCATAGTCAGGAACCAAAACAACAGGAACAAGAAAAGAAACCTCAAAATAAGGGTAAAGGAAAGAAAGTAGGAGAAAAGAAACTACAAGTGAAGATAAAAATCAGGATAAATATAATGAAACACAACCCATATTTGAAGAAGGTAGTAAGGAAGAAAAACCGAAAAAGAACCCTCCGAATTTTCGATTGATCTCGCAAATTGAGAAACAAATAGACATTCGAAAGGTTATGGATGAAAAAATTATGTAAGGAGAGGTAACCATGACATTAGAGGAATGGTTAGCATTTTCAAGAACTGATGTGAAGGAAGATTTCATGAGTATCATCAAAAGACGAAGAGAACCTATAGAGTATAGAATAGAAGATATAGAAATGGAAGAAAGGAAAGAATAGGATGAACCAAAAGTGAGTGTTGTACAAATTAATGAACCTGAGTATCTAGAATCTTATGATCGTAGAAATTATTTGGGTCCTGTAATTGGACATTTAGAAAAAGGAAATGATGACCCAAACAGCCATTATACTTAGAAACATTGGGCTAGGGGTACCACTGAAACTATGGTTAAGATAGGTAATAATAATAAACCGCAAGTAGCATTAATCGATTCAGGATCAGAAATCAATGTAGTCTCAAGGGAGATTTATAATGTAGTATGATGCCTTAGTGGAGACCAAATATAAAACTGTTAGTAAGAAGGTTAAACCCGTAGCTCAACCACTACCAAAATTCAGTAATGATATTATAAAAAATGTAAGTCATGAGCCAATCCTTAGAAATCCGACAATATTGGCCATGTATTTACTAAAGAATCCTTAAATCAAATTAAATTAGATGCTAGTGGTTTCCTTCTTCCAGTAGAAAAAGAGTATTTTCTGAAGATTATTGAGCAACATGGAAGAGCTTTTTCACTTGAGCCTTCTGAGATAGGATGTGCACATCCTAGGATAGTTTCACCGATGATAATTTTCACTATTCCCCATATTCCTTGGAATTTGCGCCCTATTCCTGTACCTAAAGCTCATCTTCCAGAGCTGATAAGATTACTCAAAGAAAAAATTCATATGCATATTTTAGAATCCTCTTCAACTCCCTATTCAAACCGTTTGTTTACTGTGCCCAAGAAGAGTGGAAAACTTTGATTTATCCAAGATCTTCAACCAGTTATAAAGTGACTATTAGAAATGTGGGTAGAGGTCCAATTATGGATGAATTTGCGGAAGCGTTTTTAGGCAATTCAATTTATTCAATGGGTGATCTCTACTCTGGGTATGATCAATTTCAATTGGCACTTGAGAGTAGAGACATTACTACTATGAAAACACCTCTGGGATTAGTTAGAATGTGTACGTTACCTCAAGGTGCGACCAATGCAGTAGCACACATGATGAGTGCAATGAATTTGGTTTTGCACGATTTCATTCCTCACATTACTATGCCCTTTATAGATGCCATTTCCATTAAGGGTTGCTTCGAAGAAGAGAATGATAGCACTCTAGATGAAGATGGTTGTCGAAGATTTGTTAAGGCTCATATCTTTGATTGTAAGAAAATCTTTGAGCGATTTATTCAAGTTGGCTTAACATTATCTATAGAAAAATCAACTTTTGGAGTTAATGAGGTCCTAATTGTAGGTCATCTTTGTGGCTATTATGGACGGAAGCCATACCCTCGGAAAATTGACGCCATTAGTAAGATTTCGGAGATATGTCAAAATGTGAGTGAAGTTCGTCAATTCTTAGGAGCCTATATCTTCTATGTCATATGGATACCACATTTTGCACATATAGCTCGCTGTCTTTATGATTTATTAAGGAAGAAAAGAAAATTTTTATGGACAAAAAAACATACTCAAGCAATGCATAGATTAAAGAAGTTATTACAAGAAGCTCCAATCCTTAAGCGAGTAGATTATACGAATAATAAGCCTATTATTTTGACTGTTGACACTAGCCCTATTGGGATAGGCTGGGTCATAAGTCAGGACGATGAAGAGGGTAGAAGATATGCTGTGAGATTTGGAGCTAAAATTTTACATCAAAGACATTATCCGCAAATTAAAAGAGAACTTTGGGGTTTAGTCACAGCTCTAAAATCTGATAAAGAATATTTCATAGGAGCAAATGTGATTGTGGAGACAGATTGTTTACCGCTAATTGGAATGATCACAAACTGTTCTTCACCGGATATTGCAATCCTTCACTCGATTTCTTATATTAAATTTATAAATCTAGTTTTAACCCATATTTCAGGAAAATCTAACTCTGTTGCTGATATGCTTTCAAGAGCCAGGTACGATGAGAATGATGATGCCAAAGTAGATACTAATATGATTAATTATGATTCCCAAGTATATGTATATGAAAAATTTAATATGGATGATTATGAAGGAGAGTGGCTAGAGATTGGGAGGCATCTTAGTACTTTAATTAGATCACCTTCACGGTCTTCAAATAGATTGAGAAATATTAGAAAAAGAGCATTTAACTTTTTCTTAAAAGATGGATTAATTTGGAGACATGCAAGGGGGAAGATCAAAATGCCGCAAAGAGTACTAGGTACTAAGAATCTTCAGGTGCAAGTCATGAAGAGCATGCATGATACTTTATGGGCTGGGCATAAAGGTTTTGTTGCCACTTATGAAAAAATTAGAGAGTGTTACTAGTGGCCAGGTATTTATGTTAATGTAAAGAATTATGTGGATTCTTGGGATGTATGTCAAGTTTATTCATCGGTTAAGCCTAGGGATCCACTGCATCCTACGTATCCACCGTGCATACAGTGGGTAGTTGACTTAGTGACCATGCCCAAAGGTATCGATAGGATGAGATACATAGTTCTTGCTCGAGAAGATCTTACTAATCATGTTGAAGGCCGAGCTCTAAGATCCAAAACTACTTTCAATGTATGTAAATTTCTTCTTGAAGATGTGATTTCAAGATTTGGGTATATTGAAAAGATAGAAGCTGATAGGGGCGAATTAGACGCGCTGGAGGCTAGAGATTTCTTTGCTAGGCATGGAATTCGTTTAGCTCTTACGACTGCATATAACCCTGAGGCTAACAGAAAGATTGAGAGAGGGCATTCTCCTATCATTAAAGCGATTTCTAAAGCTTGCAAAGGAGAACTAAAGAATTGGCTGAAATTTTTTCCATTTGCTTTGTGGGCTGACAGAGTGACCTACACTAGAACGATAGGATTTATGCCGGCAAAGCTCATGTACTGCCAAAAACCAATTTCTCAAGTGCATACCCAAATCCTTACTTGGACTTTGCTTCCTTGGGAAGATAATCTATCTACTGAAGACTTATTAGCTCTAAGAATTCAGCAACTAGAGCAAGGGAATGAAAGGTTAAATGAAGCTGTAACTAAATTGAAAGAATCTCGTCTTAAAAATAAAAAATATTTTGATAAAACACATAGGTTAAGACCAAAGCCAATACAAATTAATGATTGGGTATTGATATATGATAGCACATTCGATACACAGTATGATGCTCGTAGAAAATTAAAAAAGCGTTGGTTTGGACCTTATGTGGTGGTCAAAATTTATGAAAATGGAACGTATGCCTTACGAGAGTTAGATGGAACTCCACTTAAAAATTTAATTGCAGGTAAAAGAGTTAAATTATTCAAACAAAGAAATGAAGAAATTTATGACTTATCATATGATGAAGAAAATGATGAATGAATTTTTAACAAAAATGATGTTTAAATTTTCTTTTAAGTATGTTTTTTCTTTTATATGTATGAAAATAAAAATTTAATTATGAAAACTAATTTTCTTGTGAATCTATACGTTGTTGATTGATAGCAGGAGTTGAAGATGCTTTTTGAACCAATAAGACTGATTTATGATAAAGATGAAGCGCAGGAGATTGAAGATAGTACATGCAGTTTAAAATTCAAGCAATCAAAGCGATATTTGGATGAAAGTCGATGTTGAAGATGGAATCAATATAGATCAGGTGAAAAAGTTCTAAACCTTATTAATGTTTTAATTTCTTTTAAAAGATTCATGCATTATCATAATTAGATATGTACATTCTTCAGATAGGTTAAGAAACTTCTTAAAATTATGAAAAGTAGAATTTATACTGAAGTAGGGATGTGCTTGAAGAGAAGATAGGGATTAGAGACCTATGGCTGTCATATGAATAGTTGAAGGAACCCTTAATTTGCAACTCCTAGTAGAAGTAGCCTTGTTTTATAAAGGTAAGCTTCCTTAAATCTGACTCATTTAGCTAAAGAGATCCTAGTTCCTGCTTTAGCTTACCTCTAGATCCTTTGCTCTGATTAGAGGTTAAGCCTTTCCCGTTCATCAAAAAAGTTACGAAGAAAAATTGAAAGCAGTACATTAATGGTTGCTGCATATGAAAAGAGAAAAAATGACAAAAAGAACAATTATGATGAAAAAAAAAAGAGGAAATAAAAATCAAAATGATTTCAATGAATCAGTTGTGGTCTTGAAATCACTTCTGAATTGAAAAGCGGGCTATATAAGGCGGATCTATGCTACAGGGGGCTTAGTTTTTTGTATCTTTTAGGCAAGTGGCTAGGAGATGAGGATAGAAGGCTTATATAACATATGCTTTACTTATGAACAGAGTTAATAGAGAGTTAGTACAAACACTATTTGAATGACTTCTATAGTTTCTTTCTAAAACCTGTTTTCCAACTCATGCATTGAACGAAAAGGTTGAAATTCAAGCTTACATAATTTTATAAATTTTCTTTGCTATCAGAAGATGTACTAATGATAGACACATTTTTATAGACTATTTGCATTTGAGATATGAATACTTTTCAAAAGAATTTGATATTGCCTTCTATGATCTGCAGGTTTGGCCCATCGAGGACGATGTGCAGGTTTGGTCGGGGCGAATGTCGAAAAGTTTTCAACCCTTCCGTTGACGACCAAGAAAATTAAAAAATGATTATTGGTTAATTCTAATTCCATTATTACAATATTTTTCTTGGAAATAATATCATCTTAAGTATTTGGAGGTTCAAATGGATGAAGAAAGCAAAAGTTCATATTATGGTTTACCCTAAAGTGCTCGTATAATGTGGGTTTATGCCATAGAAACATTGAATTATCGGTTTAAGACCCTAGGTTTACGTTTAAGCATGTTCATTTAAGTTAGTAGCATTAATTCTTGGTTAATGTTAGGGTAAAAGCTAGGTTTTCAATGGGTGATCAGGGGTTTCCAAAGGGTTTCAAGTAGATTGTCAAGGGTTTTTATTGAATTTTAAGGGTTAAAATAACAGGTATTTAATTAAATTAATCTTTAAAATGAACATTTATGTATTAAAAATTAAAATATGATTTAATTAATTAATTTACTCATGTGTGTGAATTCAAATACTAAGGTTCTAATTAATTAAAACCTTATACTAAGCTTAAATTAAATGATTTATTTAAATAAGAGATGTAGGCTAATTTAATTAAACAAAAAATTAATATGGATAAATAGCTAATGGTGTGTATGAGTGCTAGATAAAAGAATGGTGTGTGAGAAATGTGTATTTAAAGTAGCTAAAGTAAGTAGTTAAAAGTGTGGTATCTATGTGTGTAAGTTGAAAGGGTGGATTAGATAATTTATGCAGTTAAAGGGGAAAAAGTGAATGATAGAAAGGATGGTGTGTAAGTGAGGGTATTAAAAGATAGGTTGAGAGAGAAAACTTAAATAAAGTGTGGTAGAGATGTGTGGGCAAAAGTGTGATTCAGGATTAAAGCAAGACCAAAAGGTGTGGTATACAGATGTGTTGTGTATGTATAAGTATATGCGTTAAGATCTGTTCTTTTCTAATGTTTTTGCAGGTATTCTTCTTTTCTTCTTCGTTCTCCATTTATGTTGTGTGTTGAATTATTGTGTGCTAGGAGATTCAATTTCACGTAGCTTGCACACGCGCATAACTGTTAGTATAGAGAAAGATAAGTGATATAGTAAGAAAAAGAACGTACGCAGTTATCATTAGGGACAGCGTGATTTAAAGTAACAAAGCGGGAAACTAGCGCGGGGCAACAATGTCTGTGCTTTGTGCTTCGATTTTGCTTCATCGCCGATCGGCTCTTGATTCAGCATCACGAAGGCAGCTTAATGTTCCATGACATTGGATCCTATCCATAGACCTAAGTTTGTGTTTTTCTCTCGTGTATTATATCCATTGTTCGCCTGGTATAGAGGGTGGAATCGTGATGGTTAGCCTGCCGTCTAAGATCTTCTTGAGGATCTTGTCCATGCTTGATTATCAACTATCTTGCCAACGCTGCGCAAGTTTTTAAAGGTTGGAGCAGCCAAGATGGTGAAGAACCACAGAGCAAACATGTCGCAGTTATAGAGAGGAGAGTTGTGGCAATGTTGGCAGCTTTTGACAGGAATAGCACGAAAGAGAGCAAGTGTTAAGGGAGCAGGTGTGGAGGCTCTGAGACAGTGCCCAGAGATTGCGAGAGAGGTCCGCGCTCAGAGAGAGAATCGCCTGGGCTCAACAGCGCTAATTGGACGGAAGTGCGGCAGCGCCGTTGAGAGAGAAGGAGTAAGCAAAATTCAAGGCTCTGGCAGCGACCTGGTCACGCGTGTAGGTGGCTTCTAACAGTAGAGAATGCACGAATTCAGCAGAGAGAGTCGTCTGGGCACTGGGCAGCGCCGATCGCACGGGAGTCAGAGAGCGAAAGAGAGAGGAGATGAATTCGGAGGCTGTTATCTCTAGGGATAGGGTTTTACCACGCTCGGTTCATTTGCAGACTGTTACGGATGCACTTCTAAATGCAACTTTTATCCATGCTCCATCAGAAGCAAAGATCAAAATAGATGTTACTCTTATGTTTCGTGGAAAAGATGCCTGTCCAGGCATTAAAGCAAGTGGGTACCTTAACACCATAAGGAGGATAGTACGATTGAAGTGTCTCACGAATCTTATTCTACCATATGTAGAGGTTAATCTTAGGGAGATGAATACGAGGGCTAAGGTTCTTTTGCGTGATTTCAAATTTCATCCGTCAAATCAGGCTCTAAGCATGCTCATGAATCCCTACCTGTCTGCATGATATTAGATACAAGATTTATAGAAAGTGGGCCTCGATCAGTAGCACAACAGTTAGAGAAAGAATTAGAATGTGAGAGAAAGAAAGAAAAACAAGAATTAGATCAAAAGAAAGAGAGAAACAAAGTTAGAACAACAGAGACATAAGATGTGTATTTTATATATTATCTATTTCTTTTGTAATTTTAATAAAATATTAAAACTAATTAATGGTATTAAGTGATTAGCTCATTATTTAATAAGTATTATTTATAATTAATTATTTAGTAATTAGTTTATGCATGAATGTGTGTATGTAAACCCATATTAGAGCATATTTATGTGATGCATGAGCATGATTGTGCTTTCATTTACAAAAGAATGTATGAGTATATATTGGATGAATATACAAATGAGTATATTAATGCATGTGTTAGTATGTGTGTGTATTAGCATATATTAGCATGATTGGAAGCATGAATGTAAAGTGCATTAGTAAACATGGGGAATGTATACATTAGATGTGAATGCTTTAATGTATGCATGAACATATCCATGTGTATGAAAACGTTTATTTTATTTATGATGCTTGCAACATTACTAATAGTCCCTAATGTTTCTTGCAGAGATTAAAAGCAAAAGTATCGAAGAGCATCGTGACAAAAGAGAAGATTTCAACAAACTAAAGATCCATTATTTGATGTTAACCCATCAAACTTATCTTGATTGAGCTTTTGTATAGGATTCACTAGTTGTTAGCAATCTTTTAGAGAATTTATATCATTGATTTATAGCATTGTAATCACCAAATTATTGTCATTAGCATTAATTCAATTTTAATTTGCATTCTCTTTCTTGTCCATGTCATCTGAAAATCCAATTGAATCTGAAAATAACGCACCTTTAGAAGTAGAAGTCGAAGTAGAAGTAGTTAAGGATATTATTACACACAAATCGTAAATATCAATATATCACGATTATTATCTTAATAGATTTATAGCATTATTTTCAATTGCATCTAATGACCCTCAAGATAACATAGATTCATTTCCACCACCCTTAGTTAGGCGTACACAACCTAATCATTTAGAAATCCAAGAAGACAAAATTATAAAAGAAAAATTAACTGAGGAAACTTTGATATTACCTATACCTCAAGAAGCTGTTGATAGATATAGAGCAGCCCAGCCTTACCGTTCTTAGAAGTTTAAAGTGTTACAATTATCTACTCGATATTTCGTAGATTTTTCAGTAATATAGAATTTCTTTTACCTTAGATGAAAGAAAAATATACCTAAAACACCTACGATTGTCTCATACACCCTGCGTGTGCCGAGGGATTTAGTGGTTGACTGATCCACCAACCATATGTCCGCAACTTCCGGACAGCGAGCGGGCGAAGAGCTGCGGGCGGGGGCGGGCGGAGAGCCGCGGGTGGGTGGGCGGGGGGGGGGTGGGGGGGAGGGTGGGGGGCAGGGGGGGGGAGGGGAGGGAAAGAGGGGTTTGGGGGGGGGGGGGGAGGGCGAGGGGGGGGAGGGGGAGAGGGGGGGAGGGGCAGGGGGAGGGGGGGAGGCGGGGGGGGGGGGGGGGGAAAGAGGGGAGGGGGGGGAGGGCGGAGAGAGGGGGGGGGGGGCCTTTTCTCGAGTTTGTCTCCCCCCTCTTTTCTGTTTTATAATAAAAACGCTTGGGGGCCTCTCTTTTTTTTTTAAATTACCCAAAATTACAAAAAATTATAGAAAAACCCAAAAAAATAAAAAAACCCAAAAAATTCCAAAAAAATTCTCCACATGTTTTAGCCTAGATTTGTCACTCAAAAGCACAGAGAGCTTCCCATATTTCTCCAATTTGGCAAGAAAATGATACTTGAAAAAGGATGAAAAATACCAGAACATTTTAGAAAATACGTGAAAAATTCCCAAAAGAATTCCAAAATTCTAATTATTCCAAGGCCTAAGAAAGAGTTTCTAAACTTGCTAAAAATGCAAAGAACAAGCATGAAAATTGATGAAATCTACAAAAACTTAAGCAAAAATGACGAGAAAAGACTATGTACTACCTGGACAAATTATGCACGTTCCAGGTGATCCATAAATCTTCACTTTTGTTGATGATAGGCCTTGAGCCTTGTATTGTTGACTCAGAGAAACTCCTCTATAATCTCCAATTGTACTGCACTTCATTTTTTTTGTCTTTATTTTGGGCATGCTGACGATGTCGGAAAGTTTTCAACCTTCCCTTTGATGACCAAGAAAAATAAAAAATGTTTATTGGTTAATTAGAATTCCTTTATTACAATATTTTGCTTGGAAATAATCTCTTCATAAGGGTTTGCAGGAAAAAATGGATGAACAAAACAAAAGTTCATATTATGGTTTACCCCAAACTGCTCGTATAATATATGTTTAGATCAATGAAGTATTGAATTATGGGTTTAAGACCCTAGGTTTGCATTTAATTATGTGCATTTAAGTTAGGAACATTATTTTCTGGTTAATGTTAGGGTGAAAGCTAGGTTTCCAAAGGGTTTCAATGGTTTGATGATGGGTTTCATGTAGATTTTCTAGGTTTTTATTATATTTTTAAGGGTTAGAATAACAGGTATTTAATTAAATTAATCTATAAAATGAATATTTATGTATTAAAATTAAACTATGATATAATTAATTACTTTAATCATATGTTTGCATTTAAATACTAAGGTTCTAATTAATTAAAACCTTAAACTAAGTTCAATCTAAATGAATTATTTAATTAGGAAATTTAGGGGAATTAAATTAAACAAATAATTAATATGGATAAATAGCTAGTGGTGTGTATGAATGCTAGATAAAAGAATGGTGTGTGAGAAATGTGTATCTAAAGTGGTTAAACTAAGTAGTTCAAAAGTGTGGTTTCTATGTATGTAAGTTAAAAGGGTGGATTAGATAGTTTATGCAGTTAAAGTGGAAAAAGTGAATGGTAGAAAGGATGGTGTGTAAGTGAGGGAATTAAAAGAGAGGTTGAGAGAGAAAAGTTAAATAAAGTGTGGTAGAGATGTGTGAGCAAAAGTGAGGTTGTAGATTAAAAGTTAAGACTAAAAAGAGTGGCTTAGAAATGACTTGTGTAAGTATATATATGTGTGTTGAGCTCCACTTTTTCTCTAATGTTTTGCACGTACAGATCCTCTTTTCTCGCACACTTTCTCTTCATTTCTACTTCTATTTGCACATGTAGAGAGTTGTATCTTTGAGTATATATGGAGAATATAAAGAATCAAATTTCTGGATTATTGCTTTTTGCGCATTCTTAGAGACTCTAGAGATGATTATATTAGGAGTTGGCTTTTCTCAGCAGATTAAGATGCATCAAAGTAAACATTTTAATATACAAAAATGCTTCGACTGCTATTCGTATAGGCTGGAGAGAGTGCGCTGAGAGAGAGCTCGTAAGTTTTACTCATCTACCAAAATATGTACACTTAATAGTTTCTATAGAAGGCTTGCGCATATTCTCCACTTACTTAAAGACCAGAAATGTTGCGAGAAGTAAGGGTTAAGATTAATTCATTCTACCATCTTCCTTATGTTGTAATCGCACACAGAATGAAAGAGGAGCGATGAGAGATAAGAGACACGGCTAGCAGTACTCGTCCACAAGACCAGATGAGTATTTGCTTCATGGAAATATCGTGGACCTGAGAGTTGCCTTTGAATCGGGCGAAGATCTCACCTCCTCTCCATGCTAACCGTCGAAATATTGAGATCTCTGATTAACTCGACTCCGGACCGGAGGGATCTGTGCAACCGTCTGTCTGCTTGAGATTGTGTGTATCTATGACCATGTTCGCAGAGAGCGAGATAGAAAGAGAGGAACAACTGAAGTAGATAGGTCGATTTCCTGTGCATACAAGCTGCTAAAGAATCAGACTACTGTTTTCCTCATATGGGAGCAGCCGTGTCTTTCTCATATGGTGCTTTTACTATGTATATTGCATTATAACTCATATTTTTAACTTCATTAATCTTTGCCATCAATAGTGTCACTGCTCGCAGCTGTAGATCGATCATTCTCCATCTAGGCAAAGAGACTAACTGGTTACAGTTACTTTGTGAGCAGGTCATGGCGACATATTTAGCCCTCACATGAAGTTTGATCGCATGCTTCTCGAAGTTTATGTAGATTCGCCGCTGAGTATGATGCTCCAAACATCAATGTTTTCTTTAACTAACCCTCAAGATTTTCTTCTTCACAAGTAGAAAAGGACGTAACATGTTTAATTGTGAAGTTAGAGAGAGAGAGAGTTGCCTTTGTTTCTGCTCTTCATCTGCTCCAGGATTGTTAGAAGAGCAGAGAGAGAGAAGGCTCTATGGAAGGGTCGATGGAAGCTAATCGTTGATGTAGCAGTTGAGGAATTGAAGATCCTTTTTGTAAAGAAACTCAAAATCTTTTCTATTAGGATTGAGGAACAAAGTGGACAGTGGCCTACTCAGATGGGCCAGTGCTCATCATGAAAGGCCATTGTAGTATGAGAGGTGTAGAGAGCCAAGGCTGAATCCATTGGAGGTTTTCAAGCTCTGCGTGCACCGTCGCGTGTATGAGTAATCAATCCTCTCTTGAGAGAGAGGTGGTTGCACAGAGATGCGTACACCATCGCTGCCAACCTGACAAAAGAAGAAAACTGGATGTCAATTCAGCATGATGCTAATCATGGTTCTTACACACAATGGACATTCTTTGGGTATATAATGAGTGTAACTATAGATTTGGTAGGAGTGAGCAGTTTCATGTGACGACAACAACATGTAGTTGGTCATGACGCCTTCACAAATGTCAATGGCTATGATCTAGACATAAGAGTTTTGAAGCCCAATGTATGGAGGTTGATTCATGAGCATCCTAAGCGGTCTCATCATAACTTCCAGCACATTTACCTGCGTTTGATCTATATGGAATCCTTGCTCTCAAGAGTGTGCTCTATAATGATTTTGCATCATAGTTCACGGGATCAATTGGACATCTGAGGATTCCAAAAATGACTCATCAAGAATTCCTTATTTTCTGGGGCACAAAGATAACATATGCAATCTATATGTTTGCTCTCCCTGGTCTATTCAGTCATTATGATGCACTGAACATTATCCATTTATATGTTATCATTCAGCTTGTGTCTAGATGGGTTCTCGCATTTCTTTCTCAAGTGGCTCATGTTCTAGAAGAAGCTGCTTTTCCCATGGTAGATTCATCGAGTGGATGTCCAATGCTTGCTAGAGGTTGGGCTGCTTCAGAGGTCATGAGCACTACGAATTTCAATCCGAAGTCAATTTTTTTGGATGCATTTTACTGGAGGTCTCAACCATCAAATTGAACATCACTTATTTCTTGGAATTTTCCATATATACTGTCTAGAGAATTCTCCCATTGTGAGAATGATGTGTGAAGAATATAATGTTCCATATCTTAGCTTCCCAATGTTTTGGGCAGCCTTGGTAGCGCATTTAAAATATCTTAAGGTAGCGGGAGCCAAGGACTTTGATTTTCGTTTGAATGACTGAATGACAGCCTGGAGGCATCTGAACTGAGGAAAGGTTTGGGGTTCGTTAGAGACTGGTCAGAGCTTGCAGTTCATAACAGATAGTTATTCTGCTTGTGAGGTGCGTATGTGGAAGCAGAACATGATGAAGCATGAAATAGCTAGGAGTAGATCGTTGATTGGGCTCTCGAGTGTGTCTCTGAAGAATCACACAAGGAGGTGCTTATTATGACAAAAGATATTGGACCTTGTCGAAGTTTCCCATGTTGGGTTGTGTGGATGCAAATGTTTATGTATGCATGTATAGTTGAGTACTTGAACATGTAAGCATAGTATTATAGCATATGATTTTAAAGCATAAGCATAAAGTATATGTGTAGCATGATCGAGAGTATGCATGTAAAATACATAAAGGAATGAAAGAGCATGTGTATTAAAGCATGTATGAGATTAATGATTTTTTATTGAAATATACTAATATTTTCTAATGTTTTGCAGACAAACATTGAAGATTTAAAAGAGCAATTGAAGTGAAGTGAAGTGAAGTGATCCGAGAAGCGACAGCTTGATTACAAACCATTTACCTTATATTTCCCTTAGTTTTCATTTGAGCTATTTGTTAGCCATATTTACATATATCTTGTATTAGAATTGAACCTTTAGCTTTAGCCATAGCATTTGTCAAAAATCGATTTGATTAATTTATTTTATTTCTTTTTATATTTTGATGTCTTTTGAAGAGTCCAAAAGTAATGAAGTTAGAGTCACATCTGAATCAACTAGTTCTAATCAAAACATTGTAGATGAGATAATTACAAATAGGATTACTGAAGAATCATTGATTTCTTCCTCACACAACCATTGTTTAAATACATTCTTAACTCTATTTTCCATAGTTCCACCAGAATTTCCCGATAATCCAATTGTTGAAAATTTTCCGCCAATTCTAGATAGACCAAAAAACCCTAGCTTAACTAATAATTTAATAGAAGAAACCATTAAAGAATGCTTAACAGAAGAGTCACTAGTTTTAAAATCATATCAAGAAGCTGTTGATAGATATAGAGCAGCCCAGCCCTACGGTTCTTAGAAGCTTAAAGTATTACAAATACCAACAAGACATTTCATACATTTTTCAATAATTTAGAATTTCTTTTACCTTAGACTAAATAAAAATATACCTAAAAAAAACCTAAGATGTCTCAAACACTCTGCGTGTGCCGAGGGATTTAGAGGCTGACTGATCCACAACCCATATGTCCGCAACTTCCCGACAATTTGGTGAACCTGACGTGAAGGTTCGGCGCTACACCTTAGGTATAAAGGTATATTTACTTTCTGTTTAGGATATGCATATATAGGTAATTTGGCGATTGAAGGAGAAGTGTCGACATCCTGGTAGCTGTAGTTGACTTTTAAACCTTGTATCTCCTGGCTGTTGAGGGCTGGTCTTTGAGACCTAAGCGCGTCCACGGAGTCTTACAAGTAGAAGGATCCTCGTCATGTCAACTTTATCCATCAACTTTTGTGAAAGCAACAATTGCACATGCATGTAAAGATTTTGCACTGAGCACATTCACAAAGAGCTTCTTCATCAAGGTTGATCAAGTATATTTTCTATATTTTTGTCTGCAAATTAGTAGGTATATTTTCTATATTTCTGTTGCAAAATAGTAGGAAAGTTTTCTTTATTTCTATTTACAAAGTAGTAGGAAAAGTTTCTTTATTTTATATGCAAAGTAGTAGGAAAATTTTCTATATTTTTGATTGCAAAGGAGTAGGAAAATTTTCTTTACTTTGTTTGCAAAGAAGTAGGAAAAATTTCTATATTTCTGTTTGCAAAGCAGTAGGACTATTTTCTTTACTTCTATTTGCGAAGTATTTGACATCACGGCGTCGCATCACGATCAAGAAATAGACGTACTATTAGGGGAATTACATACTTATATTTCATATTTATTTGTAAAGTTAGACTTATCTAATATGGTAGACGACTTTGAAGAGCAATGTATTTGGAAGATCATAGATGCAATTAAAATGGATAGGGGGGAATTTAATGGGATAAATGCAACAGCCTATCTTAAATATTATGAACAATTGACAGAACAGTATGGGTTACCTGAAGACAATAAAAAAGACACATTTATATGAATTGCTCATGGTTTTACTAGAGAGAGAATCCAATTGAGAGTAGTTCAACCAAACATGACTTGGGCGGATTTTAAGACTCGGCTTCTTACTGAATTTTCGCATGAAGATTACAGTAAGAATAATAGGACCACATTCATGCGATGGGTAGGAACAAGAAAACTAGACCAACACATAACTCAGGGATTAACTAAGTTTGATGTGAAATTTAGCCAAATGCCTCAAGCAGACCGAACAACTCTTAAACTAGATAAATTACAAAGTTTTCTAAACATGTTAGACCCTTCACTTAGACATGAGCTAGAACCAATGCTTGAGGACAGAGCGACTGCGAGTGGGCTTACTTGAAATTGGGATAACGTTCGAGCAGCTATCCATAGGTTAGCCCAAAGACAGGAGCGAAATCAGATGCAAACTCCAAGAATTAATGAAAGAGATGCGCCACGAAAGATGGATAATGATCCCACTTCTCATAACCCTAGTAAAGATGATGCAAAAATTACAATGTTAAAAACATGAGTAGAGCTACTTGCCAAACATATAGAGACTTTGGGAACTGATATAGCTACTATAAAGAGTATGCAAGAGGTTAGATTGAGAGATCAGGAGAAACCAAAAGAATTAGAACAAAATCCTAGGATTCAGATGCCAGCTAGAAGACCATTTAATCAAGCACGTAGATGTCTCTGGTGTGATGATTTAATGCATCCACACTGGACATGTAACTTATTCAAAGAGGCCAAGGATAGGAATTGGGGTATGGAAGTAGATCGAAAGATCTGTGACTATGTAACAAAAAGGCCTTTGCAATCAAACTATGGTAAAGGAGGTATGAAAACCTTCTTCGAAGCCTCCACAAGCCAAAATACATATGCTTGTAGGCTGGATAGTGATGACTCGAATTGTGACTTTTGGAATCAAGTTTATGATACTCCTAGTAGAGAGACGTTATCAGTTGAGAACTTATATGCTACGAGCTCAGATATAAGATCAAAGACATGTTGGAATGAGCCAGTATATATGTTCTCAGTATATGCTCATGAAATTAATGTAGATGAGAAAAGGAAACGTGATGAAGAGGGGTAGCCTAAACGAACAACTAGATCTAGAAAAGAGGGTGAAACTAGTGAGACAATTAATGAACCACCTAGAATGGAGCCTAGTGAGGAACCAAAACAACAGGAACAAGAAAAGAAACCTAAATTTAGAAAAGAAAAGAGCAAATGAAGATAGAAGTCAGGAGAAACCGAATGAAACTCATCCCATACGAGAAGAAGGTAGTAAGAAAGAAAAACCGAAAAAGAAACCTCCGACTTTTCGATTGATCTCACAAATCGAGAAACAAATAGACATTCGGAAGATTATGGATGAAAAAATTATGAAAGCAGACGTAACCATGACATTAGAGGAATGGTTAGCATTTTCAAGAACAGATGTGAGGAAGATTTCATGAGTATCATCAACAGACGAAGAGAACCTATAGATTATAGAACGGAAGATATAGAAATTGAAGAAAGGAAAGATCAGGATGAACCGAAAGTGAGTGTTGTACAAGTTAATGAATCTGAGTATCAAGAATCTTCTGATCATAGAAATTATTTGGGTCCTGTAATTGGACATTTGGAAAAAGGAAATGATGACCGAAATAGTCATTATACTCAAAAACATTGGGCAAGGGGTACCACTAAAACTATGGTTGAGATAGGTAATAATAATAAACCGCAAGTAGCATTAATCGATTAAGGATCAAAAATCAATGTAGTCTCGAGGGAGATTTATAACGAAGCTAAATGGCCTATTGATCGCGGCCATGAATGGAAAATGAAGGCAGCCAATAATGCTTCTGGCTATTTACTAGGAGCTTGTGCAAATGTTCCTATTACTATTGGAGATGTAAAAGAGGAACATAATTTCTTCGTTCATGATGATTGCTCCTATCCAATTACTTTGGGACAGCCGTTCATTTGTGAACAAAGAATGGAGACAAAAGTATTGGAAGATGGAAGTGCTTTCACAAGAATTTGTTCTCGTTATGGCCTTAAATCCGTCCAATTTATGACGCTTTGTATAAACCATCCTCGTAATCGTAGGTCTCTAAGAAAAACTCCTTTAAGACACTTAGATCAGGATTTCGAATAAATGCCACTGTTGAGCGAGATGAAAATGGACTTTGGTTCGAAATCTCGCAAAATCTTGTACATAAATTAGATAAGATGACTGTTTATTTTCCGTCTGCTACTTTAAATATTTCTCATTTTCAACAAATTCCAAGAAAACTTATAAAAAAATACGAAAAATATTTGAAAAACAAAGGAGATCTGTTAATAGATGAAACTATTGAACATGTTATAGAAACTACACATTACTTCTCAACGATGGAAGAATTAGAAATTTGTTATCAAGATAAGTCTAATTCCCATATTCTCATCTCTTCACTTGATGTGTAAGCATTAATTCAAGAATATGCCTCTAAAATTGATCATGAGTATGATGCCTTAGTGGAGACCAAATATAAAACTTTTAGCAAGAAGGTTAAACCTGTAGCTCAACCACTACCAAAATTTAGTAATGATATTATAAAGAATGTAAGTCATGAGCCAATCCTCATAAATCCGACAAATATTGGCCATGTATTTACTAAAGAATCCTTAAATCAAATTAAGTTAAATGTTAGGTTGTTCCTTCTTCTAGCAGAAAAAGAGTATTTTCTGAAGATTATTGAGCAACATGGAAGAGCATTTTCTCTTGAGCTTTCAGAGGTAGGATGTGCAGATCCTAGGATAGTTTCATCGATGATAATTTTTACTATTCCCCACATTCCTTGGAACCCTATTCCTGTACCTAAAGCTCATCTTTGAGAGCTGATTAGATTACTTAGAGAAAAAAATCATATGCATATTTTAGAATCCTCTTTAGCTCCCTATTCAAACCGTTGGTTTACTCTGCCCAAGAAGAGTGGAAAACTTTGGTTTATCCAAGATCTTCAGCCAGTTAATAAAGTGACCATTATAAATGTGGGTACAGGTCCAATTGTGGATGAATTTGCGGAAGCATTTTCAGGCAATTCTTTATATTCAATGGGTGATCTCTACTCTGGATATGATCAATTTCAATTGACACTAGAGAGTAGAGACATTACTACTATGAAAACACCTTTGGGATTTGTTAGGATGTGTACGTTACCTCAAGGTGCAACCAATTCAATAGCGCACATGATGAGTGCAATGAATTTGGTTTTGCACGATATTATTCCTCACATTACTATGCCCTTTATAGATGACATTCCCATTAAGGGTTGCTTCGAAGAAGAGAAAGATAGCACTCTGGATGAAGATGGTTGTCTTAGATTTGTTAAGGCTCATATCCTTGATTGCCAAAAGATCTTTGAGCGATTTATTCAAGTTGGCTTAACATTATCTATAGAAAAATCTACTTTTGGTGTGAATGAGGTCCTCATTGTAGGTCATCTTTGTGGCCATTATGGGTGTAAGCCATACCCTCAAAAAATTGATGCCATTAGTAAGATTTCGGAGATTCGTCAAAATGTGAGTGAAGGTTGTCCATTCTTAGGAGCTTGTATCTTCTGTCATATGGATACCCCATTTTGCACATGTAGCTGACTGTCTTTATGATTTATTAAGGAAGAAAAGAAAATTTTTATGGACATAAAAACATACTCAAGGAATGCCTAGATGAAAGAAGTTATTGCAAGAAGCTCCAATCCTTAAGAGAGTAGATTATACGAACAATAAGCCTATTATTTTGACTATTGACACTAGTCCTATTGGGATAGGCTAGGTCATAAGTCAAGACGATGAAAAGGGTAGAAGGTATGCTGTGAGATTTGGAGCTAAGATTTTACATAACACTCAAATAAATTATCCGCAAATTAATAGAGAACTTTGGGGTTTAGTCACAACTCTAAAGTCTCATAAAGAATATTTCATTGAAGCAAATGTGATTGTCGAGACAGATTGATTACCGCTAATTGGAATGATCACAAACTGTTCTTCACCAGATATTGCAATGCTTCGTTGGGTTTCTTATATTAAATTCTTAAATCTAGTTTTAATCCATATTTCAAGCAAATCTAACTCTGTTGCTGATATGCTCTCAAGAGCTAGATACGATGAGAATGATGAAGCCAAAGTAGATATTTATACGATTAATTATGATTCCCACGTATTTATCTATGAAAAATTTAATACTGATGAATATGAAGGAGAGTGGCTAGAGATTGGGAAGTATCTTAGTACTTTAGTTAGATCACCTTCATGGTCTTCAAATAGATTTAGAAATATTAGAAAAAGAGCAGTTAACTTTTTCTTAAAAGATGGGTTAATTTGGAGAAATGCAAGGGGGAAGATCAAAATGCCGCAAAGGGTACTAGGTTCTAAGAATCTTCAGATGCAAGTCATGAAGAGCATGCATGATACTTTATGGGAAGGGCATAAAGGATTTGTTGCAACTTATGAAAAAATTAGAGAGTGTTACTGCTGGCTAGGTATTTATGTTAATGTAAAGAATTATGTGGATTATTGGGATGTATGTCAAGTTTATTCATTAGTCAAACATAGCGATCCACTGCACCCTACATATCCACCGTGTATACACTATAAGTGTGTAGTAGACTTAGTTACTATGCCCAAAGGTATCGATAGGATGAGATACATAGTTCTTGCACGAGAAGATCTTACTAATCATGTTGAAGGCCGAGCTCTAAGAACTAAAACCACTTTTAATGTATGTAAATTTCTTCTTGAAGATGTGATTTCAAGGTTTGGGTATATTGAGAAGATAGTAGCTGATAGGGGCGAATTAGATGCGCAAGAGGCTACAGAATTCTTTGCTAGGCATGGAATTCGTTTAGCTCTTACAAGTGCGGATAACCCTGAAGCTAACGAAAAGATTGAAAGAGGGCATTCTCCTATCATAAAAGGGATTTCTAAAGCTTGCAAAGGAGAACTTAAGAATTGGCCGAAATTTTTGCCATTTGCTTTGTGGGCTGATAGAATGACCTGCACTAGAACAACAGGGTTTATGCCAGCAGAGCTAATGTACTGCCAAAAACCAATTTTTCCAGTGAATACTCAAATTCTTACTTGGACTACGCTTCCTTGGAAAGATAATCTATCTACTAAAGACTTATTAGCTCTAAGAATTCAGCAACTAGAGCAAGGGAATGAAAGATTAGAAGATGTTGTAGCTAAATTGAAAGAATCTCATCTTAAAAATAAAAAATATTTTGATAAATCACATAGGTTAAGGCCAAAGCCAATACAAATTAATGATTGGGTATTGATATATGATAGCACATTTGATACACAGTATGATGCTCGTAGAAAGTTAAAAAAGCGTTGGTTTGGACTTTATTTGGTGGTCAAAATTTATGAAAATGGAACGTATGCCTTACGAGAGTTAGATGGAACTCCTCTTAAGAATTTAATTGCAGGTAAAAGAGTTAAAATATTCAAACAAAGAAATGAAGAATTTTATGACTTAATATATGATGAAGAAAATGATGCATGAATTTTTCATAAAAATAATGTTTAAATTTTCTTTTAAAAATGATTTTTCTTTTACATGTATGAAAATAAAAGTTTATTTATGAAATCTAATTTTTCTTGTGAGTCTACATGTTGTTGATTGATAGCAGGAGTTGAGGATGCTTTTTGATCAAGTAGATTAAAGATTGTTTTATGAAAGATGAGGCGTAGGAGATTGAAGATAGTACATGAAGCTTAAGATCCAAGCAATCAAAGCAATATTTGAATGACATGCGACGTTGAATATGAATAGAGGAAATCAGGTGAAATAGTTCTGATTTATGATTTATTTCTTAATTTTTTTGTAAATTTTCTTGCATTCATGATTAGATTAGTACATTCTTCTGATATGTAAGAGAAACTATTAAAATTATAAAGCATAGAATTCTAAACTGAAGTAGGAATGTGTATGAGGTGAAGATAGGAATTAGAGACTCTATGGCTGTTATAAGGTTAGAAATGGGAAAACTTGACTTTTGACTCCTAATAGAAGTAAACTTGTTTTATATAGGTAGGCTTTCTGAACTTCCAAACCATTTAGCTTGTAACATCCTAGTTCCCACCATTGCATTCATCTAGAACCTCTGCTCTGAATAGGCATTTAGCCTTTCCCCTCTAACAAAAAAGTTGCGAAGAATGAAAAGAAGTATAAAGCAGTACATTAAGGGTTCCTACATTATGAAAAAAAAAACAACAACAAGAACATCAACAAAAACAAAAATTAGTTGTGATCTTGAAATCGCTTCTGGTTTGTATGCAGGCAATATGAGGCAGATTTATGCTATAGAGGAATTAGTTAGATGCATCTTATGACAAGTGGCTAGGAAGGAGGGATAGAACACTTATATAAAATATTTATTACTTTTGAAGAGGGTTAATAGAAGAGCAAGTGCTAGGACTATCTGCATGACTTCTATAGAAATTTCTAAAACTTGTTTTCAACTTCATGCATTGAATGAAAAAATTTATAATTCTAGCTTACGTAATTTTAAAAGTTTTCTTTACTATCAAAAGTTGTATTAATGAGAATAAGCATATTTCAAATACTGTTTCAAAATAATTTTAGAAATATTTTTCAAAAAGAATTTGATATTGCCCTCTATGATATGCACGTTTGGCCCATCGAGGACGATGTGCAGGTTTGGTGGGGGCGAATGTCAGAAAGTTTTCAACCTTCCCGTTGATGACCAAGATTGTTAGAAGAGCAGAGACAGAAGGCTCTATGGAAGGGTCGGTCAAAGCTAATCGTTGATGCAGCAGTTGAGGAATTGAAGATCCTTTTTGTAAAGAAACTCAAAATCTTTTCTGTTAGGATTGAGGAACAAAGTGGACAGTGGCCTACTCAGATGGGCGAGTGCTTATCATGAGAGGCCCTTGGAGTATGAGAGGTGTAGAGAGCCAAGGCTGAATCCATTGGAGGATTTCAAGCTCTGCGTGCTTTTTCGCATGTATGAGTAATCAATCCTCTTTTGAGAGAGAGGTGGTTGCAAAGAGATGCGTACACCATCGCTGCCAACGTGACAAAAAAAGAAAATTGGATGTCAATTCAGCATGATGCTAATCATGGTTCTTACACACAATGGCCATTCTTTGGATATATAATGAGTGTAACTATAGATTTGGTAGGAGTGAGCAATTTCATGTGACGACAACAACATGTAGTTGGTCATCACGCCTTCACAAATGTCAATGGCTATGATCTAGACATAAGAGTTTTGAAGCCCAATGTATGGAGGTTGATTCATGAGCATCCTAAGCGGTCTCATCATAACTTCGAGCACATGTACCTGCCTTTGATCTATATGGAGTCCTTGCTCTCAAGACTGTGCTCTATAATGATTTTGCATCATACTTCACGGGATCAATTGGACATCTGAAGATTCCAAAAATGACTCGTCAAAAATTCCTTATTTTTTGGGGCACAAAGATAACATATGCAATCTATATGTTTGCTCTCCGGGGTCTATTCAGTCATTATGATGCACTGAACATTATCCATTTATATGTTATCATTCAGCTTGGTTTAGATGGATTCTGGCATTTCTTTTTCAAGTGGCTCATGTTGTAGAAGAAGCTGCTTTTCCCATGGTAGATTCATCCAGTGGACGTCCAATGCTTGCTAGAGGTTGGGCTCCTTCACAGGTGATGAGCACTATGAATTTCAATCTGAAGTCAAATTTTTTGGATGCATATTACTGGAGGTCTCAACCATCAGATTGAACATCACTTTTTTCCTGGAATTTGCCATATATACTATCCAGAGAATTCTCCCATTGTGAGAATGACGTGTGAAGAATATAATGTTCCATATCTTAGCTTCCAAACGTTTTGGGCGGCTCTTGTAGCACATTTAAAATATCTTAAGGTAGCGGGAGCCAAGGACTTTGATTTTCGTTTGAATGATTGAATGAGAGCCTGTAGGCAACTGAACTAAGGAAAGGTTTGGGGTTCGTCAGAGACTGGTTAGAGCCTACACTTCATTAGAGACAGTGATTCTGCTTGTGAGGTGCATATGTGGAAGCAGAACATGATGAAGCATGAAATAGCTAGGAGTAGATCGTTGATTGGGCTCTCGAGTGTGTCTCAGAACGGATGCATTTTGATAAGTTGACCCCGGAACTTCAGCACGCATTGTGTGTCAGATCTCACAAAAATTGACTTCTTTAGTTCATATCATATGTGTTAATTCGCATCGTATGTGAGATGATATTCGATTGACCTCCCTTAGAGTCATGCGCTCCACCATGCTTTTATATTGTTTAAACTATATTATTAGAGTCATGAAGAATCACACAAGGAGGTGGTTATTATGACAAAAGATATTGGACCTTGTGGAAGTTTCCCATGTTTGGTTGTGTGGATGCAAGTGTGTATGTATGCATGTATAGTTGAGTACTTGAACATGTAAGCATAGTATTATAGCATATGATTTTAATGCATAAGCATAAAGTATATGTGTAAAATGCATATAGGAATGAATGAGCATGTGTATTAAAGCATGTATGAGATTAATGATTTTTTATTGAAATATACTAATATTTTCTAATGTTTTGCAGACAAACATTGAAGATTTAAAAGAGCAATTGAAGGGAAGTGAAGTGAAGTGATCCGAGAAGCGAGAGCTTGATTACAATCCATTTACCTTATATTTCCCTTAGTTTTCATTTGAGCTATTTGTTAGCCATATTTACATATATCTTGTATTAGAATTGAACCTTTAGCTTTTAGCCAAAGCATTTGTCAAAAATCTATTTGATTAATTTATTATATTTCTTTTTATATTTTGATGTCTTTTGAAGAGTCGAAAAGTAATGAAGTT
This sequence comes from Ceratopteris richardii, assembly GCA_020310875.1. Lineage (NCBI taxonomy): Eukaryota > Viridiplantae > Streptophyta > Polypodiopsida > Polypodiales > Pteridaceae > Ceratopteris > Ceratopteris richardii. The sequence continues at coordinate 135,776,283 of CM035428.1, read as the reverse complement.
AGAGTCACATCTGAATCAACTAGTTCTAATGAAAACACTGAAGATGAGATAATAAAAAATAGGATTACTGAAGAACTATTGATTTCTTCCTCACACAACCATTGTTTAAATACATTCTTAACTCTATTTTCCATAGTTCCACCAAAAATTCCCGATAATCCAACTGTTGAAAATTTTCCGCCAATTCTAGATAGACCAGAAAACCCTAGCTCAACTAATAATTTCATAGAAGAAACCATTAAAGAACTCTTAACAGAAGAGTCACTAGTTTTAAAATCATATCAAGAAGTTGTTGATAGATATAGAGCAGCCCAGCTCTACGGTTCTTAGAAGCTTAAAGTATTACAAATACCAACTAGAAATTTCGTACATTTTTCAATAATTTAGAATTTCTTTTACCTTAGGCTAAATAAAAATATACCTAAAAAAAACCTAAGATGTCTCAAACACTCTACGTGTGCCGAGGGATTTAGAGGCTGACTAATCCACCAGCCGTATGTCCGCAACTTCTCGACAATTTGGTGAACCCGACGTGAAGGTTCGGCGCGACACCTTAGGTATGAAGGTATATTTACTTTCTGTCTTGCATATGCATATATAGGTAATTTGGCGATTGAAGGAGAAGTGTCGACATCCTGGTAGCTGTAGTTGACTTTTAAACCTTGTATCTCGTGGTTGTTGAGGGCTAGTCTTTGAGACCTAAGCGCCTCCATAGAGTGTTACAAGTAGAAGGATCCTCGTCACATCACCTTTATCCATCAACTTTTGTGAAAGCAACGATTGCACATGCATGTAAAGATTTTGCACTGAGCACATTCACAAAGAGCTTCTTCATCAAGGTTGATGAGGTATATTTCTATATTTCTGTTTGCAAATTAGTAGGTATATTTTCTATATTTCTGTTGCAAAATAGTAGGAAAGTTTTCTTTATTTCTATTTACAAAGTAGTAGGAAAAGTTTCTTTATTTTTATATGCAAAGTAGTAGGAAAATTTTCTATATTTCTTTTTGCAAAGGAGTAGGAAAATTTTCTTTATTTTGTTTGCAAAGAAGTAGGAAAAATTTCTATATTTTTGTTTGCAAAGCAGTAGGAATATTTTCTCTACTTCTATTTGCAAAGTATTTTACATGACGACATCGCATCAGGATCAAGAAATAGACGTACTATTAGGGGAATTACATACTTGTATTTCATATTTATGTGTAAAGTTAGACTTATCTAATATGGCAGACCACTTTGAAGAGCAACGTATTTGGAAGATCATAGATGCAATTAAAATGGATAGGGGGGAATTTAATGGGATAAATGCAACAACCTATCTTAAATATTATGAACAATTGACAGAACAATATGGGTTGCCTGAAGACAATAAAAAAGACACAATTATACGAATTGCTCATGGTTTTACTAGAGAGAGAAGCCAATTGAGAGTAGTGCAACCAAACATGACTTGGGTGGATTTTAAGACTCGGCTTCTTACTAAATTTTCACATGAAGATTACAGTAAGAATAATAGGACCACATTGATGCGATGGGTAGGAACAACGAAACTAGACCAACACATAACTCAGGGATTAACTGAGTTTGATGTGAAATTTAGGGAAATGCCTCAAGCAGACCGAATAGCTCTTGAAACAGATAAATTACGAAGTTTTCTAAACATGTTAGACCCTTCTCTTAGACGTGAGCTAGAACCAATGCTTGAGGACTGAGCGACTGCAAGTGGGCTTACAGTAAATTGGGATAATGTTCGAGCAGTTGTCCATAGGTTAGTCCAAAGACAAGAGCAAAATCAGATTCAAACTCCAAGAATTAATGAAAGAGATGCGCCACAAAAGATGGATAATGATCCCACTTCTCATAACCCTAGTAAAGATGACTCAGAAATTACAATGTTAAAAACATCAATAGAGTTACTTGCCAAACATATAGAGACTTTGGCAACTGATATGGCTACTATAAAGAGTATGCAAGAGGTTAGATTGAGAGATCAGGAGAAACCAAAAGAATTAGAACAAAATCCTAGGAATCAGATGCCAGCTAGAAGACCATTTAATCAAGCACGTAGATGTCTCTGGTGTGATGATTTAGAGCATCCACACTGGACATGTAACTTATTCAAAGAGGCCAAGGATAGGAATTGGGTTACGGAAGTAGATCGAAGGATCTGTGACTATGTAACAAAAAGGCCTTTGGCATCAAACTATGGTAAAGGAGGTATGAAAACCTTCTTCGAAGCCTCCACAAGCAAAATACATATGCTTGTAGGCTGGATAGTGATGAATCGAATTGTGATTTTTGGAATCAAGTTTATGATACTACTAGTAGAGGGAAGTTATCAGTTGAGAACTTATATGCTACGAGCTCAGATATAAGATCAAAGACATGTTGGAACGAGTCAATAGATATGTTCTCAGTATATGCTCATGAAATTAATGTAGATGAGAAAAGGAAACGTGATGAAGAGGGGCAACCTAAATGAACAATTAGAGCTAGAAAAGAGGGTGAAACTACTGAGACAATTAATGAACCACCTAGAATGGAGCCTAGTCAGGAACCAAAACAACAGGAACAAGAAAAGAAACCTCAAAATAAGGGAAAAGTAAAGAAAGTTATAGAAAATTTAGAAAAGACAACAGCAAATGAAGATAGAAGTCAGGAGAAACCGAATGAAACTCAACCCATACGAGAAGAAGGTAGTAAGGAAGAAAAACCGCAAAAGAAACCTCCGACTTTTTGATTGATCTCACAAATCCAGAAACAAATAGACATTTGGAAGGTTATGGATGAAAAACATTATGAAAGCAGAGCTAACCATGACATTAGAGGAATGGTTAGCATTTTCAAGAACAGATGTGAAGGAAGATCTCATGAGTATCATCAAAAGACGAAGAGAACTTATAGAGTATAGAACGAAAGATATAGAAATGGAAGAAAGGAAAGATCAGGATGAACCGAAAGTGAGTGTTGTACAAGTTAATGAATCTGAGTATCAAGAATCTTCTGATCGTAGAAATTATTGGACGATGGAAGTGCTTTCGCAAGAATTTGTTCTCGTGATGGCCTTAAATCTGTCCAATTTATGACGCTTTGTATAAACCATCCTCGTAATCATAGGTCTCTAAGAAAAACTCCTTTAAGACACTTAGATCAGGATTTGGAATCAATGCCACTGTTGAGCGAGATAACAGTGGACTTTGGTTCGAAATCTTGCAAAATCTTGTACATAAATTAGATAAGATGACTGTTTATTTTCTGTCTGCTACTTTAAATATTTCTCATTTTAAACTAATTCCAAGATAACTTATAAAAAAATACGAAAAATACTTGAAAAACAAAGGAGATCTGTTAATAGATGAAACTATTGAACATGTTATAGAAACTACACATTACTTCTCAAGGATAGAAGAATTAGAAATTTGTTATCAAGATAAGTCTAATTTCCATATTCTCATCTCTTCACTTGATGTGTATGCATTAATTCACGAATATGCCTCTAAAATTGATCATGAGTATGATGCCTTAGTGGAGACTAAATATAAAACGGTTAGTAAGAAGGTTAAACCCATAGCTCAACCACTAGCAAAATTTAGTAATGATATTATAAAGAATGTAAGTCATGAGACAATCCTCAGAAATCCGACAAATATTGGCCATGTATTTACTAAAGAATCCTTAAATCAAATTAAGTTAGATGCTAATGGGTTCCTTCTTCCAACAGAAAAAGAGTATTTTCTGAAGATTATTGAGCAACATGGATGAGCATTTTCTCTTGAGCCTCTCGAGATAGGATGTGCTTTACCGATGATAATTTTACTATTCCCCACATTCCTTGGAATTTGCACCCTATTCGTGTACCTAAAGCTCATCCTCTAGAGCTGATTAGATTACTTAAAGAAAAAATTCATATGCATATTTTAGAATCCTCTTCAGCTCCCTATTTAAACCGTTGGTTTACTGTGCCCAAGAAGAGTGGAGAACTTCGGTTTATCCAAGATCTTCAGCCAGTTAATAAAGTGACCATTAGAAATGTGGGTACAGGTCCAATTGTGGATGAATTTGCAGAAGCATTTTTAGGCAATTCTATATATTCAATGGGTGATCTCTACTCTGGATATGATCAATTTCAATTGGCACTAGAGGGTAGAGACATTACTACTATGAAAACAACTTTGGGAATAGTTAGGATGTGTATGTTACCTCAAGGTGCGACCAATTCAGTAGCACACATGATGAGTGCAATGAATTTGGTTTTGCATGATTTCATTCCTCACATTACTATGCCCTTTATAGATGACATTCCCATTAAGGGTTGCTTGGAAGAAGAGAAAGATAGCACTCTGGATGAAGATGGTTGTCATAGATTTGTTAAGGCTCATATCCTTGATTGCAAAAAGATCTTTCAACGATTTATTCAAGTTGGCTTAACATTATCTATAGAAAAATCTACTTTTGGTGTTAATGAGGTCCTAATTGTAGGTCATCTTTGTGGCCATTATGGACGTAAGCCATACCCTCAAAAAATTGAAGCCATTAGTAAGATTTCGAAGATTTGTCAAAATGTGAGTGAAGTTCGTTGATTCTTAGGAACTTGTATCTTCTATGTCATATGGATACCCCATTTTGCACATGTAGCTGACTGTCTTTATGAATTATTAAGGAAGAAAAGAAAATTTTTATGGACAGAAAAACATACTCAAGCAATGCGTAGATTAAAGAAGTTATTGCAAGAAGCTCCAATCCTTAAGAGAGTAGATTATACGAACAATAAGCCTATTATTTTGACTGTTGACACTAGTCCTATAGGGATAGGCTTGGTCATAAGTCAGGACGATGAAGAGGGTAGAAGGTATGCTGTGAGATTTGGAGCTAAGATTTTACATAACACTCAAAGAAATTATCTGCAAATTAAAAGAGAACTTTGGGGTTTACTCACAGCTCTAAAGTGTGATAAAGAATATTTCATTGAAGCAAATGTGATTGTGGAGACAGATTGTTTACCGCTAATTGGAATGATCCCAAACTGTTCTTCACCAGATATTGCAATGCTTCGCTGGATTTCTTATATTAAATTTATAAATCTAGTTTTAATCCATATTTCAAGCAAATCTAACTTTGTTGGTGATATGCTCTCAAGTGCTAGATACGATGAGAATGATGAAGCCAAAGTAGATACTAATACGATTAATTATGATTCCCAAGTATATATATATATATATATATATATATATATATATATATATATATATATATATATATATATATATATATATATATATATATATATATATATATATATATATATATATATATATATATATATATATATGAAAAATTTAATACGTATGAATATGAAGGAGAGTGGCTAGAGATTGGGAAGTATCTTAGTACTTTAGTTAGGTCACCTTCATGGTCTTCAAATAGATTTAGAACTCTTAGAAAAAGAGCATTTAACTTTTTCTTAAAAGATGGCTTAATTTGGAGACATGCAAGGGGGAAGATCAAAATGCCGCAAAGGGTACTAGGTTCTAAGAATCTTAAGATGCAAGTAATGAAGAGCATGCATGATACTTTATGGGTAGGGCATAAAGGATTTGTTGCAACTTATGAAAAAATAGAGAGTGTTACTGGTGGCCAGGTATTTATGTTAATGTAAAGATCCATGTGGATTCTTGCGATTTATGTCAAGTTTATTCATCACTCAAACATAGGGATCCACTGCACCCTACATATCCACCGTGTATACACTATAAGTGGGTAGTAGACTTAGTTACTATGCCCAAAGGTATGGATAGGATGAGATATATAGTTCTTGCACGAGAAGATCTTTCTAATCATGTTGAAGGCCGAGCTCTAAGAACTAAAACCACTTTTAATGTATGTAAATTTCTTCTTGAAGTTGTGATTGGAAGGTTTGGGTATATTGAGAAGATAGTAGCTTATAGGGGCGAATTAGATGTGCAAGAGGCTAGAAAATTCTTTGCTAGGCATGGAATTCGTTTAGCTCTTACAACTGCGTATAACCCTGAAGCTAACGGAAAGATTGAAAGAGGGCATTCTCCTATCATAAAAGCGATTTCTAAAGCTTGCAAAGGAGAACTTAAGAATTGGCTGAAATTTTTGCCATTTGCTTTGTGGGCTGACAGAGTGACCTGCACTAGAACGATAAGGTTTATGCGGGCAGAGCTAATGTACTGCCAAAAACCAATTTTTCCAGTGAATACTCAAATTCTTACTTGGACTACGCTTCCTTGGAAAGATAATCTATTTACTAAAGACTTATTAGCTCTAAGAATTCAGCAACTAGAGCAAGGGAATGAAAGATTAGAAGATGCTCTAGCTAAATTGAAAGAATCTCGTCTTTAAAATAAAAAATATTTTGATAAATCACATAGGTTAAGGCCAAAGCCAATACAAATTAATGATTGGGTATTGATATATGATAGCACATTTGATTCACAGTATGATGCTCGTAGAAAATTAAAAAAGCATTGGTTTGGACCTTATGTGGTGGTCAAAATTTATGAAAATGAAACGTATGCCTTACGAGAGTTAGATGGAACTCCTCTTAAGAATTTAATTGCAGGTAAAAGAGTTAAAATATTCAAAGAAAGAAATGAAGAATTTTATGACTTAATATATGATGAAGAAAATGATGCATGAATTTTTAATAAAAATAATGTTTAAATTTTCTTTTAAAAATGATTTTTCTTTTATATGTATGAAAATAAAAGTTTATTTATGAAATCTAATTTTTCTTGTGAGTCTACATGTTGTTGATTGATAGCAGGAGTTGAAGATGCTTTTTGATCAAGTAAATTAAAGATTGTTTAATGAAAGATGAGGTGCAGGAGATTGAAGATAGTACATGAAGCTTAAAATGCAAGCAATCAAAGCAATATTTGAATGACATGCGACATTGAAGATGAATAGAAGAAATCAGGTGAAAGAGTTCTGATTTATGATTTACTTCTTAATTTTTTATAAATTTTCTTGCATTCATGACTAGATTAGTTCATTCTTCTGATATGTAAGAGAAACTATTAAAATTATAAAGCATAGAATTGTAAACTGAAGTAGGAATGTGTATGAGATGAAGATAGGAATTAAAGACTCTATGGCTATTATAAGGTTAGAAGTGGGAAAACTTGACTTTCGACTCATAGTAGAAGTAAACTTGTTTTATATAGGTAGGCTTTCTTAACTTCCAAACCATTTAGCTTGTAAGATCCTAGTTCCCACTATTGCATTCATCTAGAACCTCTGCTCTGAATAGGGGTTAAGCCTTTCCCCTCTAACGAAAAAGTTTCGAAGAATGAAAAGATGTATAAAGGAGTACATTAAGGGTTGCTGCATTATGAAAAAAAAAAAAACAACAACAACAAAAACAAAAATTAGTTGTGATCTTGAAATCGCTTCTGGTTTGTATGCGGGCAATATGAGGCGGATTTATGCTATAGAGGAATTAGTTAGATGCATCTTATGAAAAGTGGCTAGGAAGGAGGGATAGAACACTTATATAAAATATTTATTACTTTTGAACAGGGTTAATAGAAGAGCAAGTACTAGACTATCTGCATGACTTCTATAGAAATTTCTAAAACTTGTTTTCAACTTCATGCATTGAACGAAAAAATTTATAATTCTAGCTTACATAATTTTAAAAGTTTTCTTTACTATCAGAAGTTGTATTAATGAGAATAAGCATATTTCAAATATTGTTTCAAAATAATTTTAGAAATATTTTTCAAAAAGAATTTGATATTGCCTTCTATGGTCTGCAGGTTTGGCCCATTGAGGACAATGTGTAGGTTTGGTGGGGGCGAATGTCGGAAAGTTTTCAACCTTTCCGATGATGACCAAGAAAAATAAAAAATGTTTATTGGTTAATTAGAATTCCTTTATTACAGTATTTTTCTTGGAACTAATCTCTTGGTAAGGGTTTGCAGGAACAAATGGATGAAGAAAACAAAAGTTGATATTTTGGTTTACCCTAAACTGCTCGTATAATATATGTTTAGATCAATGAAGTATTGAATTATGGGTTTAAGACCCTAGGTTTGCACTTAATTATGTGCATTTAAGTTAAGAACATTATTTTTTGGTTAATGTTAGGGTGAAAGCTAGGTTTCCAAAGGGTTTCAAATGGGTTTTTGATGGGTTTCATGTAGGTTTTCTAGGTTTCCATTATATTTTTAAGGGTTAGAATAACAAGTATTTAATTAAATTAATCTATAAAATGAATATTTATGTATTAAAGTTAAACTATGATATAATTAACTATTTTAATCATATGTGTGCATTTAGATACTAAGGTTCCAATTAATTAAAACATTAAACTAAGTTCAATTTAAATGAATTATTTAATTAGGAAATTTAGGGGAAGTAAATTAAACAAATAATTAATATGGATAAATAGCTAGTGGTGTGTATGAATGCTAGATAAAAGAATGGTGTGTGAGAAATGTGTATCTAAAGTGGTTAAAGTAAGTAGTTCAAAAGTGTGGTTTCTATGTATGTAAGTTAAAAGGGTGAATTAGATAGTTTATGCAATTAAAGTGGAGAAAGTGAATGGTAGAAAGGATGGTGTGTAAGTGAGGGAATTAAAAGAGAGGTTGAGAGAGGAAAGTTAAATAAAGTGTGGTAGAGATGTGTGAGCAAAAGTGAGGTTGTAGATTGAAAGTTAAGACTAAAAAGAGTGGCTTAGAAATGACTTGTGTAAGTATATATATGTGTGTTGAGCTCCACTTTTTCTCTAATGTTTTGCAGGTACAGATCCTCTTTTCTCGCACACTTTCTCTTCATTTCTACTTCTATTTGCAAATGTAGAGAGTTGTATCTTTGAATATATATGGAGAATATAAAGAGTTGAATTTTTGGATTATTGCTCTTTGCGCATTATTAGAGACTCTAGAGATGATTATATTAGGAGTTGGCTTTTCTCAACAGATTAAGATGCATCAAAGTAAACATTTTAATATAGAAAAATGCTTCGGCCGCTATTCCTATAGGCTGGAGAGAGTGCACTGAGAGAGGCTCGTAAGTTTTACTCATCTAGCAAAATATGTATAGTTAATAGTTTCTACAGAAGGCTTGCACATATTCTCCGCTTACTTATAGACCAGAAACATTGCGAGAAGTAAGGGTTAACATTAATTCATTCTACCATCTTCCTTATGCTGTAATCGCACACAGAATGAAAGAGGCGCGATGCGAGATAAGAGACACGGCTAGGAGTACTCGTCCGCAAGATCAGATGAGTATTTGCTTCATGGAAATATCGTGGACCTGAGAGTTGCCTTTGAATCGGGCGAAGATCTCACCTCTTCTCCATGCCAACCGTCAAAATATTGAGATCTCTGATTAATTGGACTCCGGACCGGAGGGATCTGTGCTTCCGTCTGTCTGCCTGAGACCGTGTGTATCTATGACCATGTTCACAGAGAGTGAGGTAGAAAGAGAGGAACAAGTGAAGTAGATAGGTCGATTTCCTATGCGTACAAGCTGCTTAAGGATCAGACTATTGGTTTCCTCATACGGGAACAGGCATGTCTTCCTCATATGGTGCTTTTACCGCGTATATTGCATTATAACTTATATTTTCAACTTCAGTAATATTTGCAATCAATAGTGTCACTGCTCGCGGCTGTAGATCGATCATTCTCCATCTAGGAAAAGAGACTAACTGGTTATAGTTACTGTGTGAGTAGGTCATGGCGACATATTTAGCCCTCACATGAAGTTTGATCACATGCTACTCAAAGTTTATGTAGATTCGCCGCTAAGTATGGTGCTCCAGACATCAACGTTTTATTTAACTAACCCTCGAGATTATCTTCTTCACAAGTAGAAAAAGACGTAACATGTTTAATTGTGAAGTTAGAGAGAGAGAGAGTTGCCTTTGTTTCTGCTCTTCATCTGCTCTAGGATTGTTAGAAGAGCAGAGAGAGAGAAGGCTCTATGGAAGGGTCGGTCGAAGCTAATCGTTGATGCAGCAGTTGAGGAATTGAAGATCCTTTTTGTAAAGAAACTCAAAATCTTTTCTGTTAGGATTGAGGAACAAAGTGGATAGTGGCCTACTCAGATGGGCTAGTCCTTATCATGAAAGGCCGTTGGAGTATGAGAGGTGTAATGAGCGAAGGCTGAATCCATTGGAGGTTTTCAAGCTCTACGTGCTCCGTCGCGTGTATGAGTAATCAATCGTCTCTTGAGAGAGAGGTGGTTGCACAGAGATGCGTACACCATCGCTCCCAACGTGACAAAAGAAGAAAACTGGATGTCAATTCAGCATGATGCTAAACATGGTTCTTACACACAATGGCCATTCTTTGGGTATATAATGAGTGTAACTATATATTTGGTAGGAGTGAGCAGTTTCATGTGACGACAAAAACATGTAGTTGGTCATCACGCCTTCACAAATGTCAATGGCTATGATCTAGACATAAGAGTTTTGAAGCCCGATGTATGGAGGTTGATTCATGAGCATCCTAAGCGGTCTCATCATAACTTCCAGCACATTTACCTGCCTTTGATCTATATGGAATCCTTGATCTCAAGAGTGTGCTCTATAATGATTTTGCATCATAGTTCACGGGATCAATTGGACATCTAAAGATTCCAAAAATGACTCGTCAAGAATTCCTTATTTTCTGGGGCACAAAGATAACATATGCAATCTATATTTTTGCTCTCCCTGGTCTATTCAGTCATTATGATGCTTTTCCCATGGTAGATTCATCCAGTGGACGTCCAATGCTTGCTAGAGGTTGGGCTCCTTCACAGGTGATGAGCACTATGAATTTCAATCCGAAGTCAATTTTTTTGGATGCATATTACTGGAGGTCTCAACCATCAGATTGAACATCACTTATTTCCTGGAATTTGCCATATATACTATCCAAAGAATTCTCGCATTGTGAGAATGACGTGTGAAGAATATAATGTTCCATATCTTCGCTTCCCAATGTTTTGGGCAGTCTGGTAGCGCATTCAAAATATCTTAAGGTAGCAGGAGCCAAGGACTTTGATTTTCTTTTGAATGACTGAATGAGAGCCTGGAGGCATCTGAACTGAGGAAAGATTTGGGGTTCGTCAGAGACTGGTCAGAGCCTGTAGTTCATTAGATACAGTGATTCTGCTTGTGAGGTGCGTATGTGGAAGCAGAACATGATGAAGCATGAAATAGCTAGGTGTAGATCATTGATTGGGCTCTCGAGTGTGTCTCAGAACGGATGCATTTCGATAAGTTGACCCCCGAACTTCAGCACGCATAGTGTGTCAGATCTCACAAAAATTGACTTCTTTAGTTCAGATCATATGTGTTAATTTGCATCGTATGTCAGATGATATTCGATTGACCTTCCTTAGAGTCATGCGCTCCACCATGCCTTTATATTGTTTAAACTATATTATTAGAGTCATGAAGAATCACACAAGGAGGTGGTTATTATGACAAAAGATATTGGACCTTGTGGAAGTTTCCCATGTTTGGTTGTGTGGATGCAAGTGTGTATGTATGCATGTATAGTTGAGTACTTGAACATGTAAGCATAGTATTATAGCATATGATTTTAATGCATAAGCATAAAGTATATGTGTAGCATGATCGAGAGTATGCATGTAAAATGCATAAAGGAATGAATGAGCATGTGTATTAAAGCATGTATGAGATTAATGATTTTTTATTGAAATATACTAATATTTTCTAATGTTTTGCAGACAAACATAGAAGATTTAAAAGAGCAATTGAAGTGAAGTGAAGTGAAGTGATCCGAGAAGCGACAACTTGATTACAAACCATTTACCTTATACCTCCCTTAGTTTTCATTTGAGCTATTTGTTAGCCATATTTACATATATCTTGTATTAGAATTGAACCTTTAGCTTTAGCCAGAGCATTTGTCAACATCAATTTAATTAATTTATTCCGAAAGTAATGAAGTTAGAGTCACATCTGAATCAACTAGTTATAATGAAAACATTGTAGATGAGATAATTAAAAATAAGATTACTGAAGAATCATTGAGTTCTTCCTCACACAACCATTGTTTAAATACATTCTTAACTCTATTTTCCATAGTTCCACCAGAATTTCCCGATAATCCAACTGTTGAAAATTTTTCGCCAATTCTAGATAGACCAGAAAACCCTAGCTTAACTAATAATTTAATAGAGGAAACCATTAAAGAACGCTTAACAGAAGAGTCACTAGTTTTAAAATCATATCAAGAAGCTGTTTATAGATATAGAGCAGCCTAGCCCTACGGTTCTTAGAAGCTTAAAGTATTACAAATACCAACTAGACATTTCGTACATTTTTCAATAATTTAGAATTTCTTTTACCTTAGACTAAATAAAAATATACCTAAAAAAAACCTAAGATTTCTCAAACACCCTGCGTATGCAGAAGGCTTTAGAGGCTGACTGACCCACCAGTCGTATGTCCGCAACTTCCCGACAACGATTTGATAGGGCCACCTTAAATCCTTCAGTAAAATATTTTCTCCTCCATACTGCATCTTCTGTTTCCAAAGACTTGCAGGTACTCCTTCCACATCATTGTAAAGCCCTGCACTTACTATCATAAAAATTGACATAAATGATGATATCCATATTAGTATCCATAAAAATCTGGCCATTGACATATGTTTTGAAGTGGCTTCGTCACTCCTGCACTTAAGGACAACGCTTTTCTTCTCTCTGTTATGTCTTTTGACTAAGATTGTTTCCTCTATTTCTTCATCTGCTTCCTCTCCACTTGAGTTCGGAAAAATTCCATAGCAAGAAGAAGGGTCTTCTGCATGGAGCCAAGCCAACATGTTGTCATCTTCATATAAATTAGCTTCTTCAAATAGATGTGCTTCTGGGTTGTACAACAATTCTTCTTCCATACAAATACCAATTGTCTAAATCACGCTAGTATTTCTCTGATTGTCTCATCCTTCTTCTAAAATTATCTGCTGCAACTCTTTTGCCTCTTGCTTTACCCACATTGTGTCCTTGCCCCAGTCATGGAGCACATTGGCATGCCTTAACCAAGGTCTCCCAATTAACACGAGGAAACTTCCTTCTACCTGTGGCAGCCTTAAAACCACAAAGTCCAAGTTAAAGATGGTACCTTGTATCTTGACTAGGACTCTAGGGACCACTCCCATAGGCTTAACTATGCTTTGGTCTACCAGTGTTACAGTGAAGTTGGCAGGCCTAGAAGGGTATAGTCAAATCTTTTTCATGGTATATTCAGGCATCAAGTTAATGCCAGAACCACCATCCACAATAAATCCTTGAAACTCATGACCTTTAATGGAGTCTCTTAGCCGAGGGCTCTTGTAATCTGTGAGGGGTGCTTCCCCTACACTTTTATCTTTATGCATAACAGCAGCCTTTGCCACAAGACTTGTTGTGGACATTTCATCAATTATTTACAAGAGTTCTAACCTGAACTTCCCATCCCTCTTTATTAAATAAAAAATACTAACCTCCTTTTTCATGGACTTGAGTAGTCTTGAAGCTTCTGATTCCTTAAGAGCCTGGGCTCCCTTTGACTTATCAATCTCCTCATGATCCCTATTGAATGCATGTCCAATGGAATCACTGTTACCTATGAAATTTTCTTTTTGCCTTGTTTCTGCACAGGTGGTGGCCTTGTTCTCAGACACACCTTTGTCTTTGTTTAATCCATTAATCATTGATTCTTGACCTATTTCCACTTGAGCCTTCCCCTTACTTCTTGTCTGCACTGTAAAAGATTCAATTTCTTCTAGCTGCACCACCCTAATAGATGGAGACGGCACACGGACTTGATCTACCCTTTCTTCTTTGCACACAAAAATCATTTGAATGTGGGGCCCAGATGAAGATGCTTGGTTCTTAGGACAACAATTAGTATAGTGATCTCTGGCTTCTGGGCAGTTCCTGCAAGGAGGGGCATTTTCTGGGAGAGTGCACCTACTTTGATAGTGCCCACATTCTCGACATCTGAAACAAATAATTGGCCTCCTTGGCCCATTTCCAAAGTTATCCCTCTGTCTAGGGTTGTAATTGTTACCTTGATTGGGTGCAGCTGCCATCACGTTTGCTGGTGGTAGGGGTCCTCCTTGGGCCCAATATGTTGTTGCAGGCATTCCTCTTTATTGGCATTCCTAGGCCTCATGACTAGCTTTCCTGCATAATTGGCAAGTCACACTTAGCAGAGGACATTCACTTACTATATGACCTTGCTTGCTACACATGGTACACCAAAGTCCACTCTTGATGCCACCTCCTTTGAGTTCCTACAACTCCTGTCGCAGCTGAGCCAATTCCTCTACTTGGGCCTCCTCCTCCTTTTGGAGATTTAGTGCTTCAATCTACCTTCTCAACTGAGTGACAACAATATCCTCCTCTCTGTGGGGCTTATTTCTTTTTAAGCTCTTCAGCTCCTTCCTTAGCTAGGTTACTGGATCCTCCATTTCTATGGAATATGGTAGTTGAGAAGAAGTTGCTCCATACTGTTGCCTTATCTGCTCCAATTGTTTAGTTGTGTTGATGAATTCCTCTATGGAGGCTGTAGGCAACACTAATTCCTTGATTTTGCATTGGGTGGCCACTGGAAGTGGCTTAGCTAACCATTTCTTAACAAAAAAATCATGTGGTGGATTTGGCAATTTAGCCATTAGTGCCTTGGCCCTAGTCACAAACTCTGGGAACTTTTCACATGAACCCAATCTCAAATTTTCTAGTTCATCTATGATGATTTGTGCAGTATTTCCATGCTGGAGTTGATTTTTGAAAGCATCTTTCATTAAATCCCAAGTTGTAAAATGGTTCTCAGCAAATTGGCTGAACCATTTATCTCCTAATCCTTCTAATGTGGTAGGGAAGAGTATCAAAAAGGCATCCTCCTTGCCCATTAAGCCTTTAGTCTTGCAAAGTGCCAAAAATCTTCTAATATGCTCGTCGGGATCCTCTTGAGCGAGGCCTTTGAAAGAAGGAAATTTTATATTTAATCTTGAGAGAAAGGTTTCCAAGTCTACCTGTCCCGCCATGCTCTCTACTGATGAGGTTGAAGATAATGGACAAGAGGATCTTCTAACAACCTTCCTTCTTGTTTGCTTGCAAGTGACCCTCAATGTTTGGGACGGGGTTGCGATCATGGGCTGTTCATAGTCCCCTTAGTATGAGACAATTGATAAGAATATGTACGTCTTAGTCCACTGAAGTAGTATTGTCGACACTGGAATATTGCTCTCCAACTGCAATATATCTTCTCCTATGCTCAAATCTCCTTAGAAGTCTGCAATATTCTTCTCCTATGCTCAAATCTCCTTGGACGTCCCACCAGGCATGCCAAATTTTGTTGGGGGATTCTTGAACAAGAAGGGATTTGAGTGTTTGTAGGAGAAATGGTTAAGACAAGAAGAGAAAATACACACTGGAAGCCTTTGTCGATTGATTACAATAAGACAAATACAATATTGAAGCACACTACAAGCCAATGCTTCTGTGCAAAATCCCACAGAGGGCTCAATTACAAAATACCAAATACCCAAGGGACTTGTTGCTGCCGGCCTCCTCTGCACCAAACCTCCACCTTCTCCAAGCCTGCACTTGTGCACACCTTGGACCAAGCTTCCACTAAGGGGGAGGGATGGGTACCTTCTGTCGGCATGTGCACACTTCAATAAGACCTTGGAATCTTTGGGAGACTAGCTTAGCACTTCTCTCCACACTTCCTTGGCCACTCTTCATGCACAACTTGCACTTCACTTCTCTGCGTCGCACACTCTGTGTCTCTTGCACTTCTCTCTCTTGCTCCACTTAGACTATGCTTTCCTTGCTTACTCTAGAATGGTCCAAGAATAGTCCTTGCCTTGATTCGAGTGTTGACTCATGTACGCTCCTAACTGCAAGAGTATCTTAGTGCTCACTTTGATGTACCAAGATTGTCTTTACAAGTGGAAGCCAACAAATCCTAGTTTTGTCCTATAGTGACTTTAGGCTTTTTAAGTCTCCACTTTTGCACATAAGAGAGGGTTCACCTGAACCTTCCAAAACACTTTTAAAACACTTTGAGCCTTAGGGAAATTAGAGAAATACCTCTGCAACCTGCAACCACTTTCTCCAATTCACCCTTTGTGGACAATACTTGTGCACTACCTGTGCACTTTGACACCTGCACTTCGAATGCTTTGACTTTTATCCCTGTTGACTTTGACCTTGACCATGTTGACTTTGATCAATTTGACTTTGACAATGGTTGACTTTGATCAATATGACTTTTATGGGCTCAACAAGTTGCTATGACACCTGTGTGTCCACTAGTGGCTTTTGCTTCATGCTTGTTAGCTCATGTATATCTTGGTTGAGCAAGAAGCAGCCTACTGTGGCCACTTCCAATTGTGAGGCTGAGTATAGGGCAACTTTCACAGCTACTGTTGAGTGTGTGTGGCTTAGACGCCTTATGGTTGATTTGGATGTTGGTCAGCGTTTTGCCACCACCATCTTCACTGACAGTTAGAGCGCATTGGCAGTTGCGAGGAACCCTGCGTTCCATGCTCGCACTAAGCACATTGAGGTGCATTATCACTATGTCAGGAAGAGGTTCTCTGTTGAGGAGATCAGCTCGGCATATGTGCCCATGCAGGAGAATATTGCAGACCTTTTCACAAAGGCTCTGCCTAGGGAGAAGTTTGAAGCTTTCGGCAAAGCTTTGGGCTTACTTCTTTTTGTGTAGTGATTTCCACATAGCTTGGCAATTCCTTATACATGAGTGCTAACTCCTTTTTCATTGCATCACTCCCAAGGGGGATTTGTTGATATATTTAGGTAGGGATGTGTGTGAACACACTAGGACCGGTGGGGAACTTTTTTCCCTCTTTAGGAGGTTTTTTCCCCCGGCTTGTACATACGCCTATTGCCGTAATGGGCTACTTATCTTTGTACATTCTCTAGTAATACATTCAGTATTGTGTGTTGTGCTCCAAGCTTCTTCTTCTTCCTTGCGTTGTTCGCATGCTTCCGGAGACGTCTAACTCCAACAATGCACACATAAACATATATATATACATGCATACATATGTACATGTACATATTTACACATAGACACATATACATATATACATGTACACAATTATAAACACTTGCATATATTACAGGAAGACATGAATATTTTACATAAATGCATATGCATATATACACATATGCATACTAACACATGTATAAATATATCACACACATGCAAACACATACATATACATGAAATACATATATGCATACTAACATATGTATACATATAATACACATGAATACACACTGATATGCATACGTACATGATAAAAAATTGCTCCTTGAAGATAAAGCTATATATAAAATAATTAGGCATACCCCCAAGCTTCATGTTCTAACTTAAAAGAACATGATTTCATCTCTCTAGTAGGATTCATCGTTATTCAAGTTAATAAAAAACCAGTGTGTATATATGTGTGTGTATGTGCATGTGTATATGTGTATATGTGTGAAAGTGCATCTTCATCATCTATAAGTGTATAAGTGCATATCAATAAGTGTGAGTATGCTATCTTATGAAAATAATACAATTCAAATGATATAAAAAGAATTGAAATCATACTTACAATAGTTAGCCATACTTTTTGCTTAGTTAGCCTCTTGAATAACTTGCAATAAAGAGAGAAAGAAGAGAGAGAGAGAGAGAGAGAGAGAGAGAGAGAGAGAGAGAATTCAAAGAGAGAAAAATGTAGAAAAAGGGAAACAGAGACAAAGGGAGACAATAAGAGAGAGCTTAGGCAAAACAACAATTCTGCATGTACGTGTTTCAGCTCGTAAGCGCAACACAATTGGGAACGTTGGAGAGCTCTTCGATCAGATGCGTGAAAATGACGATCGAAGAGCCTCCAACATTTTCATTTTTTTCCTTCAATAGACAATCGTGTAACCGATGCTAATGCATCGAGAAAACCACTGGAGTTGACATCGCATAAGTGATAATTTTTTGTGTCGCTTATGCGACACAAAAAATGTTGCTTATGGGATGCAAAAGGCATCGCTTATGCGACACAAAAAGTGTCGCTTATGTGATGCTATTTAAAACCGTCGTGTTAGTGACGCTCTATGCAAGCATCGCACACCTCGTCATGCCACACGTCAAAAAAAACGTCGTTTAATTGACAGTGCACGCTCGACGGTCATTGCGACTCATTTTGCAATTTTATAGCAATGAAATTGTGTCGCCTTAACTGTTGCTATGCGCCCGTATTCGTTGTGGTGCTAATTGGGAGCCAAGTACTTTACAAGTTGATGTTTCCACTTCAATATTTGCTTTGCTATATGCTTTCATATAGAATACATTGCTATTATCATTGAATTAAGGAAGGAATCTTCAATTTTGAAGGCATTTTATGAAATTTAATGAAGGGAAATAGGAGCACATTGAAATATGGAAATACTTATCAAGCATAAGCATGCATCTATGAAAAAATATTGGCACATTTCTCCTTTTCAAAGAATTTTTTCCTCCACAAAACAAGTTTTCTTCTCTCATGAAAAAGACAGTTAATGCTCAAGTTTATCCACATGAACGGTTATATCTTTTTAAAAACCTAGCAAGTACAATGTTTGTGCATGGATGATTGAGAACATGCATTATCAAGATCAAGAATAGCTTGATTTAGGTTTGATGCATGGAAGGGGAATGCCAACATGTGCATGCACTCACATGCATTTGCATGCAAGGACACATATGCATGATTGTTTGTTAAGTAGTTGAATACTTATACTTTTGTTACCTCCTTTTTCTAATTCGACTTATATAGCTAGGGAAAATTGCCATGCAACTGAAGTAGCTAGTTTTTTTCTCCGAACATGATACTTAGGTATCACAAATTAGGAGTCTTGAAACTTTAAAATTCTTTTAAAAATTGAAGCAAGAAAGTAATCTATCAATAGATGTTTTAACTTGAGGATATGTATCACCCACACATTAATGTGGATATAAAGTAGGGTTGTTTGGGACACCAAATTTTATACTCAGATTGATGTAGGAAAGTTGGTATGGGATATCAGACCATGGGAAGATAATTATCTTTTAGTCTGAGAATGGATTTTGAAGTGATATCTGATCCTCAATGGAACTAAAGACATCAAAGGATAAGTTTTAATTCAAGGAGGATAAAAGTTTGATCTCAAGGAACTTCAAGTTCAAGTTTGTAAGAAGATACAAAGTAAGTAGCTTCCAAGATCTTCTTGAAAGACTTCAAGCTAAAGTGTTGATGGTTCAGAAAGTTTTGATAAATTTCTCAAAGAGTAAGACTTTGACTTTGAACTGAACCTCTTAACTACGGAATAGACTGACTAAGCAACAAGTTCCTAGTGTAACTTGGTAAAATTCAATCCTTTGACTCAAAGCAATGCACAAGAACTGCATTCCTAGTAAGGAGTCATAAAGATTGAATATAGGCATGAAATTAGTCTCAAATGAATCATTGTTTGAGTAAAAACTCATCAATACAGCCTCAGTGGGTCAACAATCTAATGTTGGATATCACACTAATATCTTGTGGTTGGATGATGTTTAGATTTACTCTATGAATCTTTTTGAGACTCGAGTTTACTTTCTCTTAAAGATAATAAAAGTGCTTCAATACCTTGTTGAAATAGATCGTTAAGAAGTTAAAGTCTTGGGTCATCAAGTATTTGACTCATAGAGAATTTATATGTAGGACTTTTAAATTAGTTATACCAATTTTTAGTTATTTCTTTTCACTTTCCAAATCTTTCAAAATTAACTCAGATATGG
>CM035428.1:135720272-135743988 GCA_020310875.1 Ceratopteris richardii | reverse complement strand
ATGGATAGGACGACACAGGGTGATAAAGGTATACCACAAGCGGGAGTACATCTAGAGTGGATGCAAGGTGAGTGGATGCCCTTGATAAACATCTCTAGGGTGAAGAATGAAAATGAAAAAAGAATGAAAGAAGAGCATACTATTGAGAAAGAAAATGTGATCATGCCAAACATAGAGTACCTGGAAGAAAACTTGATACCTAAATAAAATATTTAACATATTTGGGACTCATAAGAGATATAATTGACAATAGCAACTTCAACTTTATAAAACATATGGAAGTAACCAAACATAATTCCATCATGAATTCTGCGCCAAGTTTGAGAACCAATGTTGCGTATAAGAGTGTAGCGTTTCACCATAGTTATTCTTAAATTACAATGGTCTCTTTCAAGAAAATTGATTCAAAAAACAAGTAGTGTTGAATTATACATTTGTGATGATGCATCTATAAGGATGCATTGCACTTGTACATTCTATGAGTATCCTCTATTATAAAGAACTTCTGTATGACAAAAACAACACTCAACTTCAACTGTCAAAGACAAAAACTTCTATATTACAAAAGAAACACTCAGCTTCAACTCTCAAATACACAGACATTATGATTAGAAGATTACTTTCAAATTTATGTTTACATGTACGTGGCAAAATTTACGTTTACTTGCGTGTCGAAATGGTGTCACGATTCCAGTACAACATTCATAAGGTTTTAACCGGAGGAACATATTATTCAACTATTCTTGACACTTATAATAATAAAATGCATAATTAGCAAAAAAAATGATCCATAGAAACATTAAATACCAAGCGACATAAATGAGATAAATATACAAATTACTCTAAAGAATAGATCAAAACACATATGATCCTATTTAGATAGAACTACAACTACCTCCTTCCAACACCAATTCTAATCCTGGTTTAGAAAGCACCTCTTCCCTCCTCCCTCCTTCTAATACTGAATAAGGTTATGGGGAAAATAAGTATTAATTGATGCTTGATGAATAATAAGTCTTTGGCGAAAGATAGACAAAGAATCGTGAGTGGAGAAGATCGTAGGAGATATCATGATTATTTGTCCCCAAAGTATGTAGCTACTTCTTTCCATAATGTACAGCTGTACTTTAATATTTAAACCCGGAGGCGTTCATGTAATTATGTACTATACTTCTACTAATTTGATTCTTTTAGTTGCAAAAAAATATCAATGACTATGAGAATGAGAATGAAAAACATCTTATGCAGTTTTTATTAAAAACGTACCTTGACACACAATATTAAGTTGAAAGTCTGATAGATGAATTATGTTGCTAAGGTTACTATAGAGCTAGAGGTACTGGTCATGTCTCGTATATAAATGCTGTTCTTTTGTCACATGACTTTAATTTCATTAGATCATCATGTGTATGATGCTACTTTTTATTTGGAAAGTTTCTTAAAAGAACCGAAAATAATCTTCAATGTTTAAGATAGAATATTGTTTTTTTTGTACGAAATCTAATGGTAACATTAGATAATCTTGATATGACCTTTTTACTTTGACATGATTCAAGTATACCATATTTCCTGAATATACTTATCAATAACTTCCACCAATTCACTTAGGTTAACATATTTTTATATTGAACTCGTTTGGAACAGGAGTTAGTTTACCTCGAATTATACTCCTCCAATTATTTTTCTGCAAGATCCATTACTCATCACGTTACCCAATTATAAAACGTGATCAAGCCTTGTGCATTATGAAGAAACTTGTCTTTCCATTCCTTGAAGGATTTAATAAAATTATTGGATTTTAAGATCTTTGGAAAAGCTAAGATCATAGAAGAGAGTCTTAAGCATGCAATAATGTTTCGAAAGCTTTTTTCAAAGAATATATAAAGATATCTAAGAAAGACTTTTCTCTTATATTTATCAAGGTTCGATTCTTAAAACTTGCATTACAATTCTAATAATCGGAATATTATCTAGTAGTTGGATTGAATTAAAATCCTTAGTTGGGTGAGATCGCTTTTGAAACTTAAATAACTTTCTAGACCCTTAATGAAAAATGTGTATATCTCGTAAATCTACTTATCCACCTATTATCAATTGTCCATATGTTCTAATCTCGTTGTGCTATCTTCTCACATAAAACCATCACTAAATCAGTTTTAAGCCACATGATTACGCTTTTCCCCTCATTCTCACAGCAAACATTTCCTTTAAATATCATAGGTAATCACGTGTGATTAAAACTGTAGTTAGAGTCCTTCCCAATGCATATTAAAAGCAGAAGAGCTTAACACAACAATGTGTATTGCTGAAGGAATTTAAAACTTAAGTAGCGCATTCGGGTTACAAGCATACATACAAGCTATGAGAAAAAGCTTCTAATAAGGGAAGAATTTCGCTTTAGTCGTTAGGGTGTCCACACATATCGATATCAAAATAGACTAACAAAGGGTTCCTTGGCACATTGTAGGAATCTAATACTAATGAATTCTAAACTAAGCAAGGCTCTTCTTCAATGATACCAATTTCGTTCTTTGCGATTAATTTGAATACATTTATGTACTTGAGCGTCCATTTATCTCAATCAGGATTCCATTGGTAGTTTTGATAAGGTATAAGCTTAGAGGTCGACTCCAAAAAATCTATTCCTAAAACTTGAACGTGCAACATCCACGCTTTCATGGACATCTTTTCTTAATTTTCATTTTGAAACGTTCATTGAACTAGTTCTTTTTTGAAGAGACATTCTCATTTCTCTATTGTAATTATGTACGTTTTCATTCATAAATTAACTTGAAAGACAATATTAAACCGAAACTCTGATAGATTAATTTTCTCTTTTTTTTTGCAAGATCTATTACTCATTAGCTCAACCAATGACAAAAAATTAATAAAGCCTTGCACATTATGAAGACCCATGGCTTTTAATTCCTTAACATATCATTAGAATATTTCATTTAAAGACCTCTTGAAAATTTAAGTACATAGAAGAGACTCTTAAGCATGCAATACTCTTTTGAAAGCTATTTTCCAAGAATATATTACGATAACTCAAGAAGAGTTTTATCTTTCCAATAAAGCTTCGAATATGTAATGTTTACATCTACTTTGGATATTAAACAATCTTCAATTTTCAAACCCTCCATTAAATATCTTAAAGTTTGAATATTATCTAGTTGCTTGAAAGTTGGATTGACTTAAAGTCCTTAATTTGTTGAAATACCATTCGAAACTTACATAACTTTGTACACCCTTAAGGCTACTATAGAGCTGGAGATATTGGTTATGTCTCATATATCAACGCAGCTCTATTGTCACACGAGTTTAGTTTTATTAGATCATGATAAGTATGATCCCAAAATAATATTCAATGTTTAAAACATAATATTCTCTTTTGTAAGGAATCTGATGGTTACATATTATTTTGTCCTTCGGTTGTCCACACATATCAATATCAAAATATACTAACAAAGGGTTCCTTGGCATATTTAAAAAAGAAATTCTAGTGAATAAGTTAAAGGTCTATTGTAGGAGTTATAAATAATAGACTTCCTTCAATGGTTCCGATTTCATTTTCCTGGCGAATAATTGGAATACCTTTATGTAATTGACGGTCCATCTATCTCAATCGGGATCCTCCATGGGTAGTTTTGACAAGGTATAAGCTTAGAGGTCGATTCCAAAAAAACTCTTCCTCAAACTTTAACGTGCAACATCCACGCTCTTTAATGGACGAATTTCCTTTTGTGGTGGGTAGTTCAGATTGTTTCATAGTTCAAATAAGTGAGAAAAAATACCATTTTGTATAGGAATAAAAAGGAGGCAAAAAAGAGGTCAAAAATCAAAATTTGCACTTGAACAGTAAAGAAAGACATATATCAAATCATTTAGGAAACTAGAAGCAAAAGTCAAAACAGGTCCTCATGTTGCCTAAGTTGGAAACATGTCTTTGGATAGGCATCATGAAGCCCAAGCTAGGAACTTCTAGCTGGGTGGCCGAAGTGAGTTTCATGAGGCCCAAGTTGGGCACCTCCCTTAGGGTGGCCCAAGTGGGCAAGAATTCTTTGGTAGCCAAGGTTTTGAATTAAGGCACCTAAACTTTGGTGGTGAAAAGGAAATTTTGGGTGACTAATTTTTACGCAGGACCAACTTTGGTGACTAACATCTCCAAAATATGAGGAAATGAGGCACCTAATGTTTTGGTATAATCCAAACATAGCTTTTTTATGTAGATCACGTTTACCTCAAGCATAGTGTAATCTTGATGTTCCAATCGCTCCACCGCAAGCTAAGTATGCTTGAGTTTTCATCCTCTAATGGGTTTAATACCTGCCATTAATTTTAATCTCCAAAGCTTTATTCCATGAAGTGCCTTCGTCATCATATTTGCTACTTTATTTTCAATTGGAACAGAATAAATGTCAAACTCCTTCCCATGAGTTTCTCCATCATGAAGTGGTAATGAACCTCTATGTGCTTGGTTATTGCACGGAGAATATGGTTTGCTACTCTCCAAATATGTGAGGTTTGGAACTCATAAGTCCCAAATTTGTATACAATGCTTTTAACCATATTGCCTCTTGAGTTGCTATGGTCAAGCCTATATACTTAACTTCATTTGAGGATAAAGCAACTATAGGTTGTTCTTGGAGCCCCATGACACTAGCTTTGAACCTTCAACTGCTTCATTAAGTGTCCCTTTGAGGTACATGAGTACTGTCTTTGTAGCATCCATGTGTGAACTTCTAGGTGAGTGCATGGATTGACTAAGCATTCCCACACTATATGATATTTATGGCCTTATGTGAGTAGCATACCATGCTACAAACTAGACTCTGATACTCTTAAGGATCATCAATATGCTTGTCTTCATAAACTCTTAGTTTATGGTTCAATTCCAAAGGTGTACCATCAAGCTTTGTGTTCTCCATTTTGAGCTTTTGAAGTAGGACTTCAATGTATCTTGTTTGAGTTAAATAGGTCCTTCATCTATACAAATGAGTTACATACCTAGGAAATATGTGAGCTCTCCTAAGTCACTGATTTTGAAACTCCTCTTGCAGGTGTCTCTCAATCCTTTGAATGTAATTTAGATCATCACAAGTCACAATAACATCATCTACATATAATCATTGATAGATAACCTCATTGTGATCTTTTGATGAATGGAGAAGCATCTCAGTTGCTAGGTTTGAACACTTGATCTGGAAGATATGTAACCAACTCCTAATTTGAAGTTCTACGAGCTTGTTTCAATTGACTTCTGAAGTGTGCAAACATAAGATGTATGATTAGGGTTTTCAAAACATGGTGTTTGTGACATGTATACCTTAGAGAGAGAAAGAGAGGGAGGGAGGGAAACAGAGAGAGAGGGGGAGCGAGAGAGAGAGATAGAGAGAGAGAGAGAAAGAGAGAAAGAGAGGAGGGTGCAAGAGTGTCGACAATAGGGAGACATAGTAGAGGGTATAGAGAGAGAGATGGATGGTGCAAGAGTGTGGGGCTATAGGAAGAGGGATGATAGAGGATAGAGAGAGAAATAGAGAGAGAGAGACAGAAGGAGAGAGAGGGAGGAGAGAGATTGTTTGTGGCATAGTATGGGCTTCAAGGGGAGGGATGCTAGAGGGTAAAAAGAGAGAGAGATATATAGAGATAGAGAAGGAGAGAGAGAGAGAGAGAGAGAGAGAGAGAGAGATGGAGGTTGCAGTGTGGGTTGTGAGATGGAGAGAGAGAGAGAGAGAGAGAGAGAGAGAGAGAGAGAGAGAGAGAGAGAGAGAGAGAGAGAGAGAGAGAGAGAGAGAGCTAGAGAGAGAGAAATGGAGGGTGGAGAAGTGTGGGTTGGGGGGGATAGAGGGTAGAGGAGAGAGGTAGAGAGAGACAAAGAGAGAGAGAGAGATAGACAGAGATCACTTTTGCATGCAAGCTGAGATCCTCATTTTGTGCCGCCTGTGATTTGAATGACCCTGAGAAACACATCCTTTACATAATGTAGTAGCTTGTGACCCTTACATTGAGTAGGAGAGATGTGGGTGGTGAGGGAGGTGTGGGGTGGAGGTGTGGGGGTTGGTTGTGCAGGTTGCGGCGGGTTTGGGAGGTGTAGGTGGAGTGGTGGGAGAAATCATTGTTGGTCAGAAATTGATCCCAGATTTCAAAAATTATTATTGCACCATTGGAAATTACTGGTCAAGAGCTTTCCAATGATATATAACACTGGAGTGTTTGGTTGAAAAATAATCCTCCAAATATCCATCCAAAACTGCATGAGAACTTTGTGGAGGTCGCGGGAAATTGTGGGAGATTATTGTTTGTGGTGATGGTAGGGGCCGCGGGGGTGGTGGGGGAAAAGAGGAGGGGAGGGTAGGGTTGGAGGGGTTGTGGTGATGGTGGGGGGCACGGGGGTGGTGGGGGAAAAGAGGAGGGGAGGGTGTGGTTGGAGGGGGTTGTGGTGATGGTGGGGGAAGCGGGGGTGGTGGGGGAAAAGAGGAGGGGACCGTGGGGTTGGAGGGGGTTGTGGTGATGGTGGGGGGGGCCGCGGGGTGGTGGGGGAAAGAGGAGGGGACGGTGGGGTTGGAGGGGGTTGTGGTGATGGTGGGGGCCGCGGGGGTGGTGGGCGAAAAAAAGAGGGGGGGTGGGTTGGAGAGGGTTGTGGTGATGGTGGGGACCGCAGGTGTGGTGGGGGAAAAGAGGAGGGGACGCGGGGTTGGAGGGGGTTGTGGTGATGGTGGGGGCCATGGGGGTGGTGGTGGACGGGACACTAGGGTTGGAGGGGTTGTGTGGATGGTGGGGGCTGCGCGGGTGGTGGGGGATAAGAGGAGGGGATGGTGGGTCGGAGGGGTTATGGTGATGGTGGGGGCCGCGGGGGTGGTGGGAGAAAAGGGAAGGGGACGGTGGGGTTGGACGGGGTTGTGGTGATGGTGGGGGCCACGGGGGCGGTGGGGGAAAGGAGGAGGGGATGGTGGGGGTTGGAGGGGGTTGTGGTGATGGTGGGGGCTACGGGGGTGGTGGGGGAAAAGAGGAGGGGACAGTGGGGTTGGAGGGGCTTGTGGTGATGGTGGGGGCCGCGGGGGTGGTGGGGGGAAAAAAGGGGAAGGTGGGGTTGGAGGGGGTTGTGGTGATGGTGGGGGCCATGGGGGTGGTGGGGAAAAAGAGGAGGGATGGTGGGGTTGGAGGGGGTTGTGGTGATGGTGGGGGCCGCCGGGATTATGGGGGAAAAGAGGAGGGGAGGGTGGGGTTGTGGTGATGGTGGGAGCCGCGGGTGTGGTGGGGGAAAAGAGGAGGGGAGGGTGGGGTTGTAGGGGGTTGTGGTGATGGTGGGGGGCGCACGGGTGGTGGGGGAAAAGAGGGGGGGAGGGTAGGGTTGGAGGGGGTGTGGGGGAGAGAGAGAGATAGAGAAAGAGAGAGAGAGAGAGGGAAATGCCGCGATACAGAACCCCTCATCAAGTCTTTGCACCATCCCGGTGCAATTCCCGAAGCTATACGAAAAATACTTGAAAAACAAAGGAGATCTGTTAATAGATGAAACTATTGAACATGTTATAGAAACTACACATTACTTCTCAAGGATAGAAGAATTAGAAATTTGTTATCAAGATAAGTCTAATTTCCATATTCTCATCTCTTCACTTGATGTGTATGCATTAATTCACGAATATGCCTCTAAAATTGATCATGAGTATGATGCCTTAGTGGAGACTAAATATAAAACGGTTAGTAAGAAGGTTAAACCCATAGCTCAACCACTAGCAAAATTTAGTAATGATATTATAAAGAATGTAAGTCATGAGACAATCCTCAGAAATCCGACAAATATTGGCCATGTATTTACTAAAGAATCCTTAAATCAAATTAAGTTAGATGCTAATGGGTTCCTTCTTCCAACAGAAAAAGAGTATTTTCTGAAGATTATTGCAACATGGATGAGCATTTTCTCTTGAGCCTCTCGAGATAGGATGTGCTTTACCGATGATAATTTTACTATTCCCCACATTCCTTGGAATTTGCACCCTATTCGTGTACCTAAAGCTCATCCTCTAGAGCTGATTAGATTACTTAAAGAAAAATTCATATGCATATTTTAGAATCCTCTTCAGCTCCCTATTTAAACCGTTGGTTTACTGTGCCCAAGAAGAGTGGAGAACTTCGGTTTATCCAAGATTTCAGCCAGTTAATAAAGTGACCATTAGAAATGTGGGTACAGGTCCAATTGTGGATGAATTTGCAGAAGCATTTTTAGGCAATTCTATATATTCAATGGGTGATCTCTACTCTGGATATGATCAATTTCAATTGGCACTAGAGGGTAGAGACATTACTACTATGAAAACAACTTTGGGAATAGTTAGGATGTGTATGTTACCTCAAGGTGCGACCAATTCAGTAGCACACATGATGAGTGCAATGAATTTGGTTTGCATGATTTCATTCCTCACATTACTATGCCCTTTATAGATGACATTCCCATTAAGGGTTGCTTGGAAGAAGAGAAAGATAGCACTCTGGATGAAGATGGTTGTCATAGATTTGTTAAGGCTCATATCCTTGATTGCAAAAAGATCTTTCAACGATTTATTCAAGTTGGCTTAACATTATCTATAGAAAAACTACTTTTGGTGTTAATGAGGTCCTAATTGTAGGTCATCTTTGTGGCCATTATGGACGTAAGCCATACCCTCAAAAAATTGAAGCCATTAGTAAGATTTCGAAGATTTGTCAAAATGTGAGTGAAGTTCGTTGATTCTTAGGAACTTGTATCTTCTATGTCATATGGATACCCCATTTTGCACATGTAGCTGATGTCTTTATGAATTATTAAGGAAGAAAGAAAATTTTTATGGACAGAAAAACATACTCAAGCAATGCGTAGATTAAAGAAGTTATTGCAAGAAGCTCCAATCCTTAAGAGAGTAGATTATACGAACAATAAGCCATTATTTTGACTGTTGACACTAGTCCTATAGGGATAGGCTTGGTCATAAGTCAGGACGATGAAGAGGGTAGAAGGTATGCTGTGAGATTTGGAGCTAAGATTTTACATAACACTCAAAGAAATTATCTGCAAATTAAAAGAGAACTTTGGGGTTTACTCACAGCTCTAAAGTGTGATAAAGAATATTTCATTGAAGCAAATGTGATTGTGGAGACAGATTGTTACCGCTAATTGGAATGATCCCAAACTGTTCTTCACCAGATATTGCAATGCTTCGCTGGATTTCTTATATTAAATTTATAAATCTAGTTTTAATCCATATTTCAAGCAAATCTAACTTTGTTGGTATGCTCTCAAGTGCTAGATACGATGAGAATGATGAAGCCAAAGTAGATACTAATACGATTAATTATGATTCCCAAGTATATATATATATATATATATATATATATATATATATATATATATATATATATATATATATATATATATATATATATATATATATATATATATATATATATATATATGAAAATTTAATACGTATGAATATGAAGGAGAGTGGCTAGAGATTGGGAAGTATCTTAGTACTTTAGTTAGGTCACCTTCATGGTCTTCAAATAGATTTAGAACTCTTAGAAAAAGAGCATTTAACTTTTTCTTAAAAGATGGCTTAATTGGAGACATGCAAGGGGGAAGATCAAAATGCCGCAAAGGGTACTAGGTTCTAAGAATCTTAAGATGCAAGTAATGAAGAGCATGCATGATACTTTATGGGTAGGGCATAAAGGATTTGTTGCAACTTATGAAAAAATAGAGAGTGTTACTGGTGGCCAGGTATTTATGTTAATGTAAAGATCCATGTGGATTCTTGCGATTTATGTCAAGTTATTCATCACTCAAACATAGGGATCCACTGCACCCTACATATCCACCGTGTATACACTATAAGTGGGTAGTAGACTTAGTTACTATGCCCAAAGGTATGGATAGGATGAGATATATAGTTCTTGCACGAGAAGATCTTTCTAATCATGTTGAAGGCCGAGCTCTAAGAACTAAAACCACTTTTAATGTATGTAAATTTCTTCTTGAAGTTGTGATTGGAAGGTTTGGGTATATTGAGAAGATAGTAGCTTATAGGGGCGAATTAGATGTGCAAGAGGCTAGAAAATTCTTTGCTAGGCATGGAATTCGTTTAGCTCTTACAACTGCGTATAACCCTGAAGCTAACGGAAAGATTGAAAGAGGGCATTCTCCTATCATAAAAGCGATTTCTAAAGCTTGCAAGGAGAACTTAAGAATTGGCTGAAATTTTTGCCATTTGCTTTGTGGGCTGACAGAGTGACCTGCACTAGAACGATAAGGTTTATGCGGGCAGAGCTAATGTACTGCCAAAAACCAATTTTTCCAGTGAATACTCAAATTCTTACTTGGACTACGCTTCCTTGGAAAGATAATCTATTTACTAAAGACTTATTAGCTCTAAGAATTCAGCAACTAGAGCAAGGGAATGAAAGATTAGAAGATGCTCTAGCTAAATTGAAAGAATCTCGTCTTTAAAATAAAAAATATTTGATAAATCACATAGGTTAAGGCCAAAGCCAATACAAATTAATGATTGGGTATTGATATATGATAGCACATTTGATTCACAGTATGATGCTCGTAGAAAATTAAAAAAGCATTGGTTTGGACCTTATGTGGTGGTCAAAATTTATGAAAATGAAACGTATGCCTTACGAGAGTTAGATGGAACTCCTCTTAAGAATTTAATTGCAGGTAAAAGAGTTAAAATATTCAAAGAAAGAAATGAAGAATTTTATGACTTAATATATGATGAAGAAAATGATGCATGAATTTTTAATAAAAATAATGTTTAAATTTTCTTTTAAAAATGATTTTCTTTTATATGTATGAAAATAAAAGTTTATTTATGAAATCTAATTTTTCTTGTGAGTCTACTGTGTTGTTGATTAGCAGGAGTTGAAGATGCTTTTTGATCAAGTAAATTAAAGATTGTTTAATGAAAGATGAGGTGCAGGAGATTGAAGATAGTACATGAAGCTTAAAATGCAAGCAATCAAAGCAATATTTGAATGACATGCGACATTGAAGATGAATAGAAGAAATCAGGTGAAAGAGTTCTGATTTATGATTTACTTCTTAATTTTTATAAATTTTCTTGCATTCATGACTAGATTAGTTCATTCTTCTGATATGTAAGAGAAACTATTAAAATTATAAAGCATAGAATTGTAAACTGAAGTAGGAATGTGTATGAGATGAGATAGGAATTAAAGACTCTATGGCTATTATAAGGTTAGAAGTGGGAAAACTTGACTTTCGACTCATAGTAGAAGTAAACTTATTTTATATAGGTAGGCTTTCTTAACTTCCAAACCATTTAGCTTGTAAGATCCTAGTTCCCACTATTGCATTCATCTAGAACCTCTGCTCTGAATAGGGGTAAGCCTTTCCCCTCTAACGAAAAAGTTTCGAAGAATGAAAAGATGTATAAAGGAGTACATTAAGGGTTGCTGCATTATGAAAAAAAAAAAACAACAACAACAAAAACAAAAATTAGTTGTGATCTTGAAATCGCTTCTGGTTTGTATGCGGGCAATATGAGGCGGATTTATGCTATAGAGGAATTAGTTAGATGCATCTTATGAAAAGTGGCTAGGAAGGAGGGATAGAACACTTATATACAATATTTATTACTTTTGAACAGGGTTAATAGAAGAGCAAGTACTAGACTATCTGCATGACTTCTATAGAAATTTCTAAAACTTGTTTTCAACTTCATGCATTGAACGAAAAAATTTATAATTCTAGCTTACATAATTTTAAAAGTTTTCTTTACTATCAGAAGTTGTATTAATGAGAATAAGCATATTTCAAATATTGTTTCAAAATAATTTTAGAAATATTTTTCAAAAAGAATTTGATATTGCCTTCTATGGTCTGCAGGTTTGGCCCATTGAGGACAATGTGTAGGTTTGGTGGGGGCGAATGTCGGAAAGTTTTCAACCTTTCCGATGATGACCAAGAAAAATAAAAAATGTTTATTGGTTAATTAGAATTCCTTTATTACAGTATTTTTTCTTGGAACTAATCTCTTGGTAAGGGTTTGCAGGAACAAATGGATGAAGAAAACAAAAGTTGATATTTTGGTTTACCCTAAACTGCTCGTATAATATATGTTTAGATCAATGAAGTATTGAATTATGGGTTTAAGACCCTAGGTTTGCACTTAATTATGTGCATTTAAGTTAAGAACATTATTTTTTGGTTAATGTTAGGGTGAAAGCTAGGTTTCCAAAGGGTTTCAAATGGGTTTTTGATGGGTTTCATGTAGGTTTTCTAGGTTTCCATTATATTTTTAAGGGTTAGAATAACAAGTATTTAATTAAATTAATCTATAAAATGAATATTTATGTATTAAAGTTAAACTATGATATAATTAACTATTTTAATCATATGTGTGCATTTAGATACTAAGGTTCCAATTAATTAAAACATTAAACTAAGTTCAATTTAAATGAATTATTTAATTAGGAAATTTAGGGAAAGTAAATTAAACAAATAATTAATATGGATAAATAGCTAGTGGTGTGTATGAATGCTAGATAAAAGAATGGTGTGTGAGAAATGTGTATCTAAAGTGGTTAAAGTAAGTAGTTCAAAAGTGTGGTTTCTATGTATGTAAGTTAAAAGGGTGAATTAGATAGTTTATGCAATTAAAGTGGAGAAAGTGAATGGTAGAAAGGATGGTGTGTAAGTGAGGTAATTAAAAGAGAGGTTGAGAGAGGAAAGTTAAATAAAGTGTGGTAGAGATGTGTGAGCAAAAGTGAGGTTGTAGATTGAAAGTTAAGACTAAAAAGAGTGGCTTAGAAATGACTTGTGTAAGTATATATATGTGTGTTGAGCTCCACTTTTTCTCTAATGTTTTGCATGTACAGATCCTCTTTTCTCGCACACTTTCTCTTCATTTCTACTTCTATTTGCAAATGTAGAGAGTTGTATCTTTGAATATATATGGAGAATATAAAGAGTTGAATTTTTGGATTATTGCTCTTTGCGCATTATTAGAGACTCTAGAGATGATTATATTAGGAGTTGGCTTTTCTCAACAGATTAAGATGCATCAAAGTAAACATTTTAATATAGAAAAATTGCTTCGGCCGCTATTCCTATAGGCTGGAGAGAGTGCACTGAGAGAGGCCGTAAGTTTTACTCATCTAGCAAAATATGTATAGTTAATAGTTTCTACAGAAGGCTTGCACATATTCTCCGCTTACTTATAGACCAGAAACATTGCGAGAAGTAAGGGTTAACATTAATTCATTCTACCATCTTCCTTATGCTGTAATCGCACACAGAATGAAAGAGGCGCGATGCGAGATAAGAGACACGGCTAGGAGTACTCGTCCGCAAGATCAGATGAGTATTTGCTTCATGGAAATATCGTGGACCTGAGAGTTGCCTTTGAATCGGTGCGAAGATCTCACCTCTTCTCCATGCCAACCGTCAAAATATTGAGATCTCTGATTAATTGGACTCCGGACCGAGGGATCTGTGCTTCCGTCTGTCTGCCTGAGACCGTGTGTATCTATGACCATGTTCACAGAGAGTGAGGTAGAAAGAGAGGAACAAGTGAAGTAGATAGGTCGATTTCCTATGCGTACAAGCTGCTTAAGGATCAGACTATTGGTTTCCTCATACGGGAACAGGCATGTCTTCCTCATATGGTGCTTTTACCGCGTATATTGCATTATAACTTATATTTTCAACTTCAGTAATATTTGCAATCAATAGTGTCACTGCTCGCGGCTGTAGATCGATCATTCTCCATCTAGGAAAAGAGACTAACTGGTTATAGTTACTGTGTGAGTAGGTCATGGCGACATATTTAGCCCTCACATGAAGTTTGATCACATGCTACTCAAAGTTTATGTAGATTC
Organism: Ceratopteris richardii; assembly: GCA_020310875.1. NCBI lineage: Eukaryota > Viridiplantae > Streptophyta > Polypodiopsida > Polypodiales > Pteridaceae > Ceratopteris > Ceratopteris richardii. Next base: position 135,730,101 of record CM035428.1, on the reverse strand, counting down.
GCCGCTAAGTATGGTGCTCCAGACATCAACGTTTTATTTAACTAACCCTCGAGATTATCTTCTTCACAAGTAGAAAAAGACGTAACATGTTTAATGGTGAAGTTAGAGAGAGAGAGAGTTGCCTTTGTTTCTGCTCTTCATCTGCTCTAGGATTGTTAGAAGAGCAGAGAGAGAGAAGGCTCTATGGAAGGGTCGGTCGAAGCTAATCGTTGATGCAAGCAGTTGAGGAATTGAAGATCCTTTTTGTAAAGAAACTCAAAATCTTTTCTGTTAGGATTGAGGAACAAAGTGGATAGTGGCCTACTCAGATGGGCTAGTCCTTATCATGAAAGGCCGTTGGAGTATGAGAGGTGTAATGAGCGAAGGCTGAATCCATTGGAGGTTTTCAAGCTCTACGTGCTCCGTCGCGTGTATGAGTAATCAATCGTCTCTTGAGAGAGAGGTGGTTGCACAGAGATGCGTACACCATCGCTCCCAACGTGACAAAAGAAGAAAACTGGATGTCAATTCAGCATGATGCTAAACATGGTTCTTACACACAATGGCCATTCTTTGGGTATATAATGAGTGTAACTATATATTTGGTAGGAGTGAGCAGTTTCATGTGACGACAAAAACATGTAGTTGGTCATCACGCCTTCACAAATGTCAATGGCTATGATCTAGACATAAGAGTTTTGAAGCCCGATGTATGGAGGTTGATTCATGAGCATCCTAAGCGGTTCTCATCATAACTTCCAGCACATTTACCTGCCTTTGATCTATATGGAATCCTTGATCTCAAGAGTGTGCTCTATAATGATTTTGCATCATAGTTCACGGGATCAATTGGACATCTAAAGATTCCAAAAATGACTCGTCAAGAATTCCTTATTTTTCTGGGGCACAAAGATAACATATGCAATCTATATTTTGCTCTCCCTGGTCTATTCAGTCATTATGATGCTTTTCCCATGGTAGATTCATCCAGTGGACGTCCAATGCTTGCTAGAGGTTGGGCTCCTTCACAGGTGATGAGCACTATGAATTTCAATCCGAAGTCAATTTTTTTGGATGCATATTACTGGAGGTCTCAACCATCAGATTGAACATCACTTATTTCCTGGAATTTGCCATATATACTATCCAAAGAATTCTCGCATTGTGAGAATGACGTGTGAAGAATATAATGTTCCATATCTTCGCTTCCCAATGTTTTGGGCAGTCTGGTAGCGCATTCAAAATATCTTAAGGTAGCAGGAGCCAAGGACTTTGATTTTCTTTTGAATGACTGAATGAGAGCCTGGAGGCATCTGAACTGAGGAAAGATTTGGGGTTCGTCAGAGACTGGTCAGAGCCTGTAGTTCATTAGATACAGTGATTCTGCTTGTGAGGTGCGTATGTGGAAGCAGAACATGATGAAGCATGAAATAGCTAGGTGTAGATCATTGATTGGGCTCTCGAGTGGTGTCTCAGAACGGATGCATTTCGATAAGTTGACCCCCGAACTTCAGCACGCATAGTGTGTCAGATCTCACAAAAATTGACTTCTTTAGTTCAGATCATATGTGTTAATTTGCATCGTATGTCAGATGATATTCGATTGACCTTCCTTAGAGTCATGCGCTCCACCATGCCTTTATATTGTTTAAACTATATTATTAGAGTCATGAAGAATCACACAAGGAGGTGGTTATTATGACAAAAGATATTGGACCTTGTGGAAGTTTCCCATGTTTGGTTGTGTGGATGCAAGTGTGTATGTATGCATGTATAGTTGAGTACTTGAACATGTAAGCATAGTATTATAGCATATGATTTTAATGCATAAGCATAAAGTATATGTGTAGCATGATCGAGAGTATGCATGTAAAATGCATAAAGGAATGAATGAGCATGTGTATTAAAGCATGTATGAGATTAATGATTTTTTATTGAAATATACTAATATTTTTCTAATGTTTTGCAGACAAACATAGAAGATTTAAAAGAGCAATTGAAGTGAAGTGAAGTGAAGTGATCCGAGAAGCGACAACTTGATTACAAACCATTTACCTTATACCTCCCTTAGTTTTCATTTGAGCTATTTGTTAGCCATATTTACATATATCTTGTATTAGAATTGAACCTTTAGCTTTTAGCCAGAGCATTTGTCAACATCAATTTAATTAATTTATTCCGAAAGTAATGAAGTTAGAGTCACATCTGAATCAACTAGTTATAATGAAAACATTGTAGATGAGATAATTAAAAATAAGATTACTGAAGAATCATTGAGTTCTTCCTCACACAACCATTGTTTAAATACATTCTTAACTCTATTTTCCATAGTTCCACCAGAATTTCCCGATAATCCAACTGTTGAAAATTTTTCGCCAATTCTAGATAGACCAGAAAACCCTAGCTTAACTAATAATTTAATAGAGGAAACCATTAAAGAACGCTTAACAGAAGAGTCACTAGTTTTAAAATCATATCAAGAAGCTGTTTATAGATATAGAGCAGCCTAGGCCCTACGGTTCTTAGAAGCTTAAAGTATTACAAATACCAACTAGACATTTCGTACATTTTTCAATAATTTAGAATTTCTTTTACCTTAGACTAAATAAAAATATACCTAAAAAAAACCTAAGATTTCTCAAACACCCTGCGTATGCAGAAGGCTTTAGAGGCTGACTGACCCACCAGTCGTATGTCCGCAACTTCCCGACAACGATTTGATAGGGCCACCTTAAATCCTTCAGTAAAATATTTTCTCCTCCATACTGCATCTTCTGTTTCCAAAGACTTGCAGGTACTCCTTCCACATCATTGTAAAGCCCTGCACTTACTATCATAAAAATTGACATAAATGATGATATCCATATTAGTATCCATAAAAATCTGGCCATTGACATAGTTTTGAAGTGGCTTCGTCACTCCTGCACTTAAGGACAACGCTTTTCTTCTCTCTGTTATGTCTTTTGACTAAGATTGTTTCCTCTATTTCTTCATCTGCTTCCTCTCCACTTGAGTTCGGAAAAATTCCATAGCAAGAAGAAGGGTCTTCTGCATGGAGCCAAGCCAACATGTTGTCATCTTCATATAAATTAGCTTCTTCAAATAGATGTGCTTCTGGGTTGTACAACAATTCTTCTTCCATACAAATACCAATTGTCTAAATCACGCTAGTATTTCTCTGATTGTCTCATCCTTCTTCTAAAATTATCTGCTGCAACTCTTTTGCCTCTTGCTTTACCCACATTGTGTCCTTGCCCCAGTCATGGAGCACATTGGCATGCCTTAACCAAGGTCTCCCAATTAACACGAGGAAACTTCCTTCTACCTGTGGCAGCCTTAAAACCACAAAGTCCAAGTTAAAGATGGTACCTTGTATCTTGACTAGGACTCTAGGGACCACTCCCATAGGCTTAACTATGCTTTTGGTCTACCAGTGTTACAGTGAAGTTGGCAGGCCTAGAAGGGTATAGTCAAATCTTTTCATGGTATATTCAGGCATCAAGTTAATGCCAGAAACCACCATCCACAATAAATCCTTGAAACTCATGACCTTTAATGGAGTCTCTTAGCCGAGGGCTCTTGTAATCTGTGAGGGGTGCTTCCCCTACACTTTATCTTTATGCATAACAGCAGCCTTTGCCACAAGACTTGTTGTGGACATTTCATCAATTATTTGCAAGAGTTCTAACCTGAACTTCCCATCCCTCTTTATTAAATAAAAAATACTAACCTCCTTTTCATGGACTTGAGTAGTCTTGAAGCTTCTGATTCCTTAAGAGCCTGGGCTCCCTTTGACTTATCAATCTCCTCATGATCCCTATTGAATGCATGTCCAATGGAATCACTGTTACCTATGAAATTTTCTTTTTGCCTTGTTTCTGCACAGGTGGTGGCCTTGTTCTCAGACACACCTTTGTCTTTGTTTAATCCATTAATCATTGATTCTTGACCTATTTCCACTTGAGCCTTCCCCTTACTTCTTGTCTGCACTGTAAAAGATTCAATTTCTTCTAGCTGCACCACCCTAATAGATGGAGACGGCACACGGACTTGATCTACCCTTTCTTCTTTGCACACAAAAATCATTTGAATGTGGGGCCCAGATGAAGATGCTTGGTTCTTAGGACAACAATTAGTATAGTGATCTCTGGCTTCTGGGCAGTTCCTGCAAGGAGGGGCATTTTCTGGGAGAGTGCACCTACTTTGATAGTGCCCACATTCTCGACATCTGAAACAAATAATTGGCCTCCTTGGCCCATTTCCCAAGTTATCCCTCTGTCTAGGGTTGTAATTGTTACCTTGATTGGGTGCAGCTGCCATCACGTTTGCTGGTGGTAGGGGTCCTCCTTGGGCCCAATATGTTGTTGCAGGCATTCCTCTTTATTGGCATTCCTAGGCCTCATGACTAGCTTTCCTGCATAATTGGCAAGTCACACTTAGCAGAGGACATTCACTTACTATATGACCTTGCTTGCTACACATGGTACACCAAAGTCCACTCTTGATGCCACCTCCTTTGAGTTCCTACAACTCCTGTCGCAGCTGAGCCAATTCCTCTACTTGGGCCTCCTCCTCCTTTTGGAGATTTAGTGCTTCAATCTACCCTTCTCAACTGAGTGACAACAATATCCTCCTCTCTGTGGGGCTTATTTCTTTTTAAGCTCTTCAGCTCCTTCCTTAGCTAGGTTACTGGATCCTCCATTTCTATGGAATATGGTAGTTGAGAAGAAGTTGCTCCATACTGTTGCCTTATCTGCTCCAATTGTTTAGTTGTGTTGATGAATTCCTCTATCGAGGCTGTAGGCAACACTAATTCCTTGATTTTGCATTGGGTGGCCACTGGAAGTGGCTTAGCTAACCATTTCTTAACAAAAAAATCATGTGGTGGATTTGGCAATTTAGCCATTAGTGCCTTGGCCCTAGTCACAAACTCTGGGAACTTTTCACATGAACCCAATCTCAAATTTTCTAGTTCATCTATGATGATTTGTGCAGTATTTCCATGCTGGAGTTGATTTTTGAAAGCATCTTTCATTAAATCCCAAGTTGTAAAATGGTTCTCAGCAAATTGGCTGAACCATTTATCTCCTAATCCTTCTAATGTGGTAGGGAAGAGTATCAAAAAGGCATCCTCCTTGCCCATTAAGCCTTTAGTCTTGCAAAGTGCCAAAAATCTTCTAATATGCTCGTCGGGATCCTCTTGAGCGAGGCCTTTGAAAGAAGGAAATTTTATATTTAATCTTGAGAGAAAGGTTTCCAAGTCTACCTGTCCCGCCATGCTCTCTACTGATGAGGTTGAAGATAATGGACAAGAGGATCTTCTAACAACCTTCCTTCTTGTTTGCTTGCAAGTGACCCTCAATGTTTGGGACAGGGTTGCGATCATGGGCTGTTCATAGTCCCCTTAGTATGAGACAATTGATAAGAATATGTACGTCTTAGTCCACTGAAGTAGTATTGTCGACACTGGAATATTGCTCTCCAACTGCAATATATCTTCTCCTATGCTCAAATCTCCTTAGAAGTCTGCAATATTCTTCTCCTATGCTCAAATCTCCTTGGACGTCCCACCAGGCATGCCAAATTTTGTTGGGGGATTCTTGAACAAGAAGGGATTTGAGTGTTTGTAGGAGAAATGGTTAAGACAAGAAGAGAAAATACACACTGGAAGCCTTTGTCGATTGATTACAATAAGACAAATACAATATTGAAGCACACTACAAGCCAATGCTTCTGTGCAAAATCCCACAGAGGGCTCAATTACAAAATACCAAATACCCAAGGGACTTGTTGCTGCCGGCCTCCTCTGCACCAAACCTCCACCTTCTCCAAGCCTGCACTTGTGCACACCTTGGACCAAGCTTCCACTAAGGGGGAGGGATGGGTACCTTCTGTCGGCATGTGCACACTTCAATAAGACCTTGGAATCTTTGGGAGACTAGCTTAGCACTTCTCTCCACACTTCCTTGGCCACTCTTCATGCACAACTTGCACTTCACTTCTCTGCGTCGCACACTGTGTGTCTCTTGCACTTCTCTCTCTTGCTCCACTTAGACTATGCTTTCCTTGCTTACTCTAGAATGGTCCAAGAATAGTCCTTGCCTTGATTCGAGTGTTGACTCATGTACGCTCCTAACTGCAAGAGTATCTTGGTGCTCACTTTGATGTACCAAGATTGTCTTTACAAGTGGAAGCCAACAAATCCTAGTTTTGTCCTATAGTGACTTTAGGCTTTTTAAGTCTCCACTTTTGCACATAAGAGAGGGTTCACCTGAACCTTCCAAACACTTTTAAAACACTTTGAGCCTTAGGGAAATTAGAGAAATACCTCTGCAACCTGCAACCACTTTCTCCAATTCACCCTTTGTGGACAATACTTGTGCACTACCTGTGCACTTTGACACCTGCACTTCGAATGCTTTGACTTTTATCCCTGTTGACTTTGACCTTGACCATGTTGACTTTGATCAATTTGACTTTGACAATGGTTGACTTTGATCAATATGACTTTTATGGGCTCAACAAGTTGCTATGACACTTGTGTGTCCACTAGTGGCTTTTGCTTCATGCTTGTTAGCTCATGTATATCTTGGTTGAGCAAGAAGCAGCCTACTGTGGCCACTTCCAATTGTGAGGCTGAGTATAGGGCAACTTTCACAGCTACTGTTGAGTGTGTGTGGCTTAGACGCCTTATGGTTGATTTGGATGTTGGTCAGCGTTTTGCCACCACCATCTTCACTGACAGTTAGAGCGCATTGGCAGTTGCGAGGAACCCTGCGTTCCATGCTCGCACTAAGCACATTGAGGTGCATTATCACTATGTCAGGAAGAGGTTCTCTGTTGAGGAGATCAGCTCGGCATATGTGCCCATGCAGGAGAATATTGCAGACCTTTTCACAAAGGCTCTGCCTAGGGAGAAGTTTGAAGCTTTCGGCAAAGCTTTGGGCTTACTTCTTTTGTGTAGTGATTTCCACATAGCTTGGCAATTCCTTATACATGAGTGCTAACTCCTTTTTCATTGCATCACTCCCAAGGGGGATTTGTTGATATATTTAGGTAGGGATGTGTGTGAACACACTAGGACCGGTGGGGAACTTTTTTCCCTCTTTAGGAGGTTTTTTCCCCCGGCTTGTACATACGCCTATTGCCGTAATGGGCTACTTATCTTTGTACATTCTCTAGTAATACATTCAGTATTGTGTGTTGTGCTCCAAGCTTCTTCTTCTTCCTTGCGTTGTTCGCATGCTTCCGGAGACGTCTAACTCCAACAATGCACACATAAACATATATATATACATGCATACATATGTACATGTACATATTTACACATAGACACATATACATATATACATGTACACAATTATAAACACTTGCATATATTACAGGAAGACATGAATATTTTACATAAATGCATATGCATATATACACATATGCATACTAACACATGTATAAATATATCACACACATGCAAACACATACATATACATGAAATACATATATATGCATACTAACATATGTATACATATAATACACATGAATACACACTGATATGCATACGTACATGATAAAAAATTGCTCCTTGAAGATAAAGCTATATATAAAATAATTAGGCATACCCCCAAGCTTCATGTTCTAACTTAAAAGAACATGATTTCATCTCTCTAGTAGGATTCATCGTTATTCAAGTTAATAAAAAACCAGTGTGTATATATGTGTGTGTATGTGCATGTGTATATGTGTATATGTGTGAAAGTGCATCTTCATCATCTATAAGTGTATAAGTGCATATCAATAAGTGTGAGTATGCTATCTTATGAAAATAATACAATTCAAATGATATAAAAGAATTGAAATCATACTTACAATAGTTAGCCATACTTTTTGCTTAGTTAGCCTCTTGAATAACTTGCAATAAAGAGAGAAAGAAGAGAGAGAGAGAGAGAGAGAGAGAGAGAGAGAGAGAGAGAGAGAATTCAAAGAGAGAAAAATGTAGAAAAAGGGAAACAGAGACAAAGGGAGACAATAAGAGAGAGCTTAGGCAAAACAACAATTCTGCATGTACGTGTTTCAGCTCGTAAGCGCAACACAATTGGGAACGTTGGAGAGCTCTTCGATCAGATGCGTGAAAATGACGATCGAAGAGCCTCCAACATTTTCATTTTTTTTCCTTCAATAGACAATCGTGTAACCGATGCTAATGCATCGAGAAAACCACTGGAGTTGACATCGCATAAGTGATATTTTTTTGTGTCGCTTATGCGACACAAAAAATGTTGCTTATGGGATGCAAAAGGCATCGCTTATGCGACACAAAAAGTGTCGCTTATGTGATGCTATTTAAAACCGTCGTGTTAGTGACGCTCTATGCAAGCATCGCACACCTCGTCATGCCACACGTCAAAAAAAACGTCGTTTAATTGACAGTGCACGCTCGACGGTCATTGCGACTCATTTTGCAATTTTATAGCAATGAAATTGTGTCGCCTTAACTGTTGCTATGCGCCCGTATTCGTTGTGGTGCTAATTGGGAGCCAAGTACTTTACAAGTTGATGTTTCCACTTCAATATTTGCTTTGCTATATGCTTTCATATAGAATACATTGCTATTATCATTGAATTAAGGAAGGAATCTTCAATTTTGAAGGCATTTTATGAAATTTAATGAAAGGGAAATAGGAGCACATTGAAATATGGAAATACTTATCAAGCATAAGCATGCATCTATGAAAAAATATTGGCACATTTCTCCTTTTCAAAGAATTTTTTCCTCCACAAAACAAGTTTTCTTCTCTCATGAAAAAGACAGTTAATGCTCAAGTTTATCCACATGAACGGTTATATCTTTTTAAAAACCTAGCAAGTACAATGTTTGTGCATGGATGATTGAGAACATGCATTATCAAGATCAAGAATAGCTTGATTTAGGTTTGATGCATGGAAGGGGAATGCCAACATGTGCATGCACTCACATGCATTTGCATGCAAGGACACATATGCATGATTGTTTGTTAAGTAGTTGAATACTTATACTTTTGTTACCTCCTTTTTCTAATTCGACTTATATAGCTAGGGAAAATTGCCATGCAACTGAAGTAGCTAGTTTTTTTCTCCGAACATGATACTTAGGTATCACAAATTAGGAGTCTTGAAACTTTAAAATTCTTTTAAAAATTGAAGCAAGAAAGTAATCTATCAATAGATGTTTTAACTTGAGGATATGTATCACCCACACATTAATGTGGATATAAAGTAGGGTTGTTTGGGACACCAAATTTTATACTCAGATTGATGTAGGAAAGTTGGTATGGGATATCAGACCATGGGAAGATAATTATCTTTTAGTCTGAGAATGGATTTTGAAGTGATATCTGATCCTCAATGGAACTAAAGACATCAAAGGATAAGTTTTAATTCAAGGAGGATAAAAGTTTGATCTCAAGGAACTTCAAGTTCAAGTTTGTAAGAAGATACAAAGTAAGTAGCTTCCAAGATCTTCTTGAAAGACTTCAAGCTAAAGTGTTGATGGTTCAGAAAGTTTTGATAAATTTCTCAAAGAGTAAGACTTTGACTTTGAACTGAACCTCTTAACTACGGAATAGACTGACTAAGCAACAAGTTCCTAGTGTAACTTGGTAAAATTCAATCCTTTGACTCAAAGCAATGCACAAGAATTGCATTCCTAGTAAGGAGTCATAAAGATTGAATATAGGCATGAAATTAGTCTCAAATGAATCATTGTTTGAGTAAAAACTCATCAATACAGCCTCAGTGGGTCAACAATCTAATGTTGGATATCACACTAATATCTTGTGGTTGGATGATGTTTAGATTTACTCTATGAATCTTTTTG
>CM035428.1:135600272-135710272 GCA_020310875.1 Ceratopteris richardii | reverse complement strand
ATTGACTCCATACTTTTAAAATTGAGATGTAACACTTTCTCCTTTTTTAGGAATATGTAAAAATTGACCATTCTTTGATAGGTTTAATACTTGCCATAGCTTTGAATCTACAAGGCTTTATTCCATCAAGTGCCTTTGTCAACATATTTGCTACTTACTTTTCGCTTGGAAAAAAAGAAATGTCAATCTCCTTTTCCATGAGCTTCTGGCTGATGAAGTGGTAATGCACTTCTATGTGTTTGGTTCTTGCATGGAAAATAGGCTTTGGTGCTAGATGCATGGAACTTACATTATCTCCAAATATGTGAAGTTTGGAACTCACAAGTCCCAAGTATGTTTACAATGCCTTTAACTATATTGCCTCTTGAGTTGCTATTGTCAAGCCTATGTACTTTGCTTCAGTCGAAGATAACACAATTGTTGGTTGCTTCTTGGAACTCCATGAAACTGGATTTGAACTTGCGAATGCTAAGTAACCATAAGTACTTCTTTTATCATCCTTAGCTCCTTTTCGATCTGCATCTAAATAGATTTTGATATCCAAATATGAAGAGTAAGTATAGAATATACCTTCATTGATTGTACCTTTGAGATACTTAAGTACTCTCTTAGCCGCATCCATGGGTGATCTTCTCAATGAGTTCATGAACTGACTAAGCATTCCCACACTATATGAGATGTCTACCCTTGTATGAGTAGCATATATCAAGCTACCTACGAAGCTTTGATACTCTTTAATGTCTTTAATTTTCTCACCTTCATAAACATTAAGTTTATGATTGATCTTCAAAGGTGTATCTGGAGGTTTTGTGCTCTCCATTTTGAACTTGAGAAGCAGATCCTGAATGTCTTCTCTCAGTCAAATACATTCCTTCATCTGTGTATATCACCTACATACCTAGGAAATATGTTGGCTCACCTAGGTCACTGATTCTGAACTCCTCCTACATGTGTCTCTTGATCCTTTGAATGCCATTTCGATCATCAGGTGGTTGTGACATGTATACATGTTCACTTATCCAACCGTTTAAGAATGCATTTTTCACATCACGTTGGAGGAGTCTCCAATTCCTTGCAGCAACTACACTTATCAATGTCCTGTTTGTAGTCATCTTTGCAACTGGTGAGAATGTTTCCTCATTGTCTATACCATGAGTTTGTGAGCATCCTTTGGCAACTAATCTTTTCTTGTACCTGCAAACTGATCCATCTAAATTTCTTTTAACTTTATATACGCATCTGCAACCAATTAGCTTTTGATTCGATGACATTGGAACCAACTCCCGAGTGTCCATCTCCTTCAATGCATCTATTTCTTCTTTCATGGCCTTTTCCCAATTAGGGTTTCCCTTTGCCTCTTCATAGGTTGAGGCTTCCTCTGAAATTGAATCTTTTGCCAGAAAGATTGAATGCTTCCTAACAAATGTAAAATCATATCCGTACTTTTCTAGTTGTTTCTTCTCTCTTGCTAATCTTCTAGGTGCTTGTTTGGAGCGTTCTCCAACCTCTTACATCTTTGCTTTGCCTCTTGACTTCCATAGCTTGTAAACCTTTTCCCCCAAAGTGTGAGCTTATCTGTCTCCTCTTGTGTTAGTCCTCCTTTGGATCTTGGAATAGGCATAGCTTCATCACCTACTACAATTCTATAAAGATTTCTACCTTGCAAATAGGCCTCTCTTCTGATTTGCCAAGCTGCATAGGGTTGTCCATCAAGCTTCTCGATCATTGAGAGAAATTTATCACCCATCTTGATCTAGCTCTGATACCACTGGAAGAACTTGGAGAAGCTTGTAGGAGGTAGAAAAGTGTGTTTCAAAGTGACAAAGGTTGGTCCAACCAACCAGCACAAGCCCAGCCCTTGAGCTTATGGAGACTCAAATAGACCTTATAGGCATGGGATAAGTTCAAAGAAATGCACTATGTACTTTGGAGCATCAAGGAGAAAGAGTTGATAAAAAATAGATAGGTTCGCATGTCGTCTAGCTCAAAAAACTTACTATCTATGGAAGAGACAATGAACTTCAAATGCCCATAGCGACTAGCGTGATTACAATTAGAAAAATTCCTTGTATGGGAGTGCTACAAATAGGGTTGAGTGTATATAATGCACAAAAGTATAATGAATAAGAAAAATATGCTATAGGAATGAATCAGACACTCGTTGGTGGTACCTCCTATTTTTCAGGAACACACAGAGAGTGACCCCGAGATAGAAAAACTGAGATTTATCCCAAAAATTTGAAGCTTTGGAGAGAGAGCAGAAGCCTCTGCAAGATTTATGTTGGTGAAGAAGATGATGCAGAAAATTGGAAGAGCAAGACAATAATGGTCACAAGTGTATGTATACTGCTTCCATGTATTGTACAAAAGATTTCAAGTCTTTATATAGACTCTAGAAGTGATCAAAGAGTTCTTCAAGTGGATTTTGAATTGAAATGAAGGTGTGAATGGTTGTTGGAAGAAATGAACTCACTTTCCTACAATCTAGGAAAACTAAAGAACTAGTTTGATCTACTTTTAGTTGATTGATTACATGATTGAATGCAAAAAAGCCACCACAAATTGTCGGATTTGGTCTCTATCTTTCTACTTTTACATGTGTAAAGCTCAAGGCTTTTACAATGGTAAAAGATCCATGAGAAATTGTTTTTAAAATAATACATTAAGCGAGCATAAGAAAAAGAACTCTCCAACAGATATTATTTCAAGGTGATAGCCTTTGATGTAGATCAAATCCACCTCAAGCATAGTGTAAGCTTGATGTTCCAACAAATCTTTCAGTAAAATCAAAAAGATTCTTTATTGATTTTTAATGCATTCTCAATGTATAGTAGTTTTTTTCATTTGTTTCAAGCTTTCCATCTACAAGTCAAAAGTGTTGATATATTCAAGTAGTGATGTGTGTGAAGACTCTAGGACTACCAAAGCACTTTTTTCCCTCTTTAGGAGGTTTCCCCCCCGGCTTGTATATACCCCTATTGCCCTAATGGATCACTTGTCTTTGTACATTATAGTGGTAATACATTCAGTATTGTGTGTTGTACTCCAAAATTCTTCTTCTTCCTTGTGTTTTTCGTGTACTTTCGCACACGTCTCACTCCAATAATTGGTATCAAAGCTGGACACCACTTCATCTACAGCATCCTCATCACCCCTCCCATCATAGTCTCAGAATCGCACAAAATTTGGTGAGCATACTCAAGGTGATTAGCTGATCAAAACATCTTCTCTTTCTCGTGTGGAAATCGGGATCTGAGCGCTTTTCGCCTGCAAATGCACTATTAGAGTTCTTGTGCAAGCTATTTCGTCTTTTTGCACCAAATATATATATAGGTTTAGGTTCGCCTATATTAGTGTCTAGAAGTGTGCTACATGTTTAGCACAATTCATCAGGCTAATTCTATTCAACTTTGTCAAATACAATCACTTTTTTTGCATCAGGGTATTTTAGTTAATGGCCATGGCTCAAAGCAGTGATGCATTTTGTACATTGGCTGTTGAGGATAATTTGGGTGGTACAAATTACCCATTGTGGGCTTATATGATGTGTCATGTATTGGTTGCAAAAGGACTATGGAATATTGTGAAGGGTTGTTAAGGGCACATTTTGTACTAAGGTTCATTTGAAGGGTTGAGAAAAGGATGAGTGGAAAGAGCCTTTAAGGCCACACAAAATTGTATAAATATGGCTATTTCTAATGAGCAGCTCTCTCTTGTTTTTTGTCGACAGTCATGGCCTTCGATGTGTTTCTTATTTCTAGGTTTTCTTTAAGTTATTGGAGTTCGTGTGCGTATCTGCTTCTTGTTCCTTGTTCTTGATCGTAAGCTGTAGCTATGACGGTGCTTCCTTTCTCCCTCGCTTCCCTGTTGCATGGAGGCGCCGACCTCATTGTAACATTGGCGCCGTCTTCGTGACGTCCCACCAATGCTCTGCCGGTTGAGCGACGACCCTCCTCTCACGATTCATATGTTGCACATCTGATGCTACATCAACACTTGCCCGCTTGCTTTCATGCGACCACGCACCTCTGCATTTCGCGTTCGGTGTCTCCATGAAGTGTTTGCTGTGGCGTACACATTGTCATCTCTAGTGGCAATTGCTCATCAAACATCGCGTTGTGTTTGTATTGCATCATCATCGTTTAGCTTTTCTTTTTAATGCACACTATGCATCATGGATGCACATTCGGGGTGTTGGATGCTGTGCAATTGCAGACCGCATCAAGAGGGACCGTTGGAGCTCTAGTCGACAATTGTTCTGCATTCACAGTGTTGTTCAGGGAAAAAAGTTATAAGTGCATGCATGATTGATTGGCATCCGTGCACAATGGAGTTGAAGAATGGGGCCGGTAACGCTAGCTGTCATACACTGTTTGATTTTAGTTTGTTGAAATTGCGCTCGTCATGGATTTGCGATAACTATTGCTCTGCACTTTGGACGTGAATATCCTTTGGTTTACTATAAATTTTATACACCTTACCTTGGGTTTATTGTGCATTGTGCTCTGTTAATGTTGTACCTTGTGTTGCGTTGCGGAATGATGTCTTTTGTTGTGTTGTGGAATGATGTACTTGGACGGGCACATGTGGCGTAGTTATGTCTAAACTCTCAATGGCTTGTTTATAGGGGTGGCATGTGCAATTCTCATATTTATTTCGTCTGATTTGATTTTCTGATCTAATCACTTCTGGTCACACAGAACGAAAACTGTGCATTGAACTCCAATTTTACCGCTTAGTTGATTTCAGTGACATGGTATATGGCGTACTTGTTTGCATGTGGACATTTGATTTTAAGATGAGCACTCGTTGATGATATCCCAGATTCAACATTATTATCTGATTTCCATGTTTTTCTGTGGTTATGGGACATAGAATTAACTAGTGCGCATAGACACATCAAGTTATTTAGTTGTGTGTATCCTTTTGAGAATCAACGCTTATGGGCATTATTTCATATATTTGGAGCATTATACGGGATCCTCACTACGAAGTACACAAAAGATCGCATCCATGTTTGAAGCCATTGTAATTCCTTATGTGTTATCTTTATGATCAGATTATATGGGAATCCTATTGTAATGACCTGCTGTCTTTCCACCACTATCATTGGTACTCCTTTTGTATGCACATAGTTGGACAGACTATGGGTTTTGTGTAATGTATTTGCATACCTAGGATTTGGTTCCAGGCACTATGCTTTACATTGCACATTTCTTATAGTTCTGGATATGTTATGAGCTCTACTTGCACTCCATACCATGGTCTAACCATGCACTTTGGTTTGCAAGTATTGTTCATAAGGGTAGAGCATAATTGTGTGTGCACATATACCTTTGGATTGAGAGGTTGTTATTTCATTGGTTACGTACATGGCATTGGACTATTCTATTCCAAGAACGGTGCTACCACTTTGGCATTAGAAAATGTATATGAGGATTGTATATGGGTTGGGTTCTCATCTTTAGACTTTCTTTGGATATGTTTTGGCCTTGATGTGAAAGCTTGAATTGATGTATTTGATCTTGGTGAGTGTGATGGAACCGATGTTCTCGGGCATGAGTGATGTGGAGACTCGCGGATTGAAACACTCTTCAAAATTAGATGTATTCCTTTAATTGAATGACATGTTGTAAAACGGTTCCCAGCCTTTAAATGGTTCCCATGTAATTTTCATCTTATGAGGGGGTTATCACTTATCAAGGGATGTGGAACTTCAAGTCCACCGTGCGTGCCAGTGTTAAGGGCACATTTTGTACTAAGGTTCATTTGAAGGGTTGAGAAAAGGATGAGTGGAAAGAGCCTTTAAGGCCACACAAAGTTGTATAAATATGGCTATTTCTAATGAGCAGCTCTCTCTTGTTTTTTCGTCGACAGTCATGGCCTTCGATGTGTTTCTTATTTCTAGGTTTTCTTTAAGTTATTGGAGTTCGTGCACGTATCTGCTTCTTGTTCCTTGTTCTTGATCATAAGTTGTAGCTATGACGGTGCTTCTTTTCTCCCTCGCTTCCCTGTTGCATGGAGGCGTAGACCTCATTGTAACATGGGTGTTGAAAAATTTCCTATTACACACTACAAATATAGGTACTAACATTGATGCAGATGGCATCGAAGATGGTGATATTCTATAGATTCTTGTTGGTGTTGCGGTTTCTAAAACACCTACTTCAGAGCAAATTCATTGGGATGGTAGAGATGCTAAAGCATATGCATTGATAGCCTTGTCTATCAAATGTGCCATTATTCCTCAAAATCACTTCTTGTAGAACAATTGGGGATGCTTGGGATACACTTACCACATTGTACCAAGCTAGGAATAAGGCTCTTGTTGCTTACCTCCGAAAACAATTGGAGACTGAGCATATGAATGAACCTGATTCGATGGAAAGTTTTCTAACAAAGATCAAAGATTTGATTGAACACTTAGTTCCTACTCATGAAGTCTTGCATGAGAGTTCACTTGTGTAGACTCTTCTGAATGGTCTTCCTGATTCATACAAGAGTTTTGCTTCTACTCTTTGTCTGATGATGAAAGGCAATCCAAATGCCTTAACATTTGATCTAGCTTTCTTGGCTAATCAGAAGGGCAAAGGTAAATGGAGCTCTTCTAGTAGTAAGTACAAAGTTGGGTGCAAAAGAGGCAAAGAAAAAAGAGGCAAGAATTGTTGTTGCAGAGGCCTCTACACCAAAAATAGAGTCTGCTAATCTAGTGTTGAATCAAGAATAGGTGTTTACTATTGTTTGCACTTTTGATCCATCTTCTCTTGAATAGTGTATCTCTGGAGTAGACTCAAATGATTGGTACTTCAATAGTGGGGCAACGAAACATATTACCCCGCATCATAGATTCTTCACTTCACTCGAGCCTGCCCCTACAAGGAATAATGTCATATGTGCTTACTACAACTCTATCTTGTCATGGGAGTTGGAAAGATCATTCTGACTATTGCTGACACTAGTTCTTTTACATTGTAAGGTGCTTTATTTCTGCCAGGGATGAAAAGGAATCTATTATCAGTTTCAACTTTAGCTAAGATTGGCTTGGTTGTAAAATTTGTGAATGACAGATATATAGTTCATGATCTGTCCAATGACAAAGTGATTATTTCTTCTAGCATTTTATGTGGTGGGATGTATAAGCTGCTATACTATGAAAGATTTGTGAATGATTTAGCATGTGCATTACATGATTCTTAAGCTATATTAGATGCAAAGCTTTGGCATACAGGCTTTGGTCATCTGAGTTTTGCTAGTTTGCTATGCCTATAGAAATCTTAACTAGTTCCCTCTCTACCCAAACTTTAGGCACCCCGTACACATGTATGTGAAGGCTATATTTTGGGCAAAATGTAGCATTCCGCATTCTCAAAAGATGGTTCATTTCAAGCTTTCATTGATGATTTTTCAAGGCATGCATAGGTATATCCATTGATGGCAAAGTCCAAAGTGATTATGTGCTTCAAACAGTTTTTGGTTTTGGCTAAAAATATTTAAGCATGTAAAATGGGCACCCTCCATTCTAATCAAGGGGGGAATACATGTCTTCTAAAACTAATGCACTTCTGGTTGAATATGGAATAAAACATCAATGTATAGTGCCATATAACCTCAACTAAATGGAGTTGCTGAATGGAAGAATAGGTCAGTCATGGAGATGGCAAGGTGTATGGTCAAGAGTCACGCTTTAACACATAGATTCTGGTTTGTGGATATCATGTGTGCTACATATGTACTTAACTCGTATCCCACTAAAGCATTGTAGTCTATCACTCCATATGAGGCTTGTCATAGTCACAAGCCATCTGTTGCTCACCTACATAATTTTGGTTGTCTAGAATATGCATTAGTGCTTGAAAAAACATTATAGAAAATTGGATGATAAAGTAGTGAAATGTATTTTTGTCGGGTACAGTTGTGAAAGCAAAGGCTATCGTCTGTGTCATCCATAGACTAAATGCATTTTGGTTAGCCGTGATGTTGTTTTTGTGGAAGATGCTATTCAGCCATTACTTTCATGTACTAGGAGACATATGTTAGCCCCAAAGACATGTATGATACATTCCTCCCTCTTGGACAATCTAGTGTTGGTGCTAATGAGGCAACTTCTTAGCCTTTATAGGTTTCATGTGATGATGTAGGTCATCCCATTTTTGATGCAGATTTACACGGTGTACTTATTGATGACATAACTGATATTGAGGAGGCAAAACTATGCCAAAATGGCTTGTGCAGACTTTTTGTGACAACAAATTAGATGTGCCTCTATCATACCATACTTGTTCAGGCTCTCATAGTGCCTCTTTTGCATTAGATTGCTATGCTATGGTTGCCTCTACTCTTAGTGACGAGAATGAGCTTGTTTCCTTTGATGAAGAACAACATTTTAAAATTCGATGGCTGCTATGCAATCACAATATGATGCTATCATGAAAAATGGTACCTGGTCTTTATGTGACTTGCCTTGTCGCAAGAAGCCAATTGGTATTAAGTGGGTATGCAAGCTGAAGCATAAGCCTGATGGAACATTTGACAAGTATAAAGCTAGGCTTGTTACAAAGGGTTATGCTCAAGAAAGAGGCATTGATTTTGTACGAGACCTTTGCTCCTACTTGTTGAATGACTACTGTTTGTGGCATCTATGCACTTGCAGCTCATCATGGTTGGAGTGTACATCATTTGGACATTAAAGCTGCATTTCTAAATGGTGATTTGCATGAAGAACTTTATGTTTTTCAACCACGTGGATTTGTGTAGAAAGGGCATGAAAACTAGGTGTGCCCATTAAAGAAGGCATTATATGGTTTAAAGCAAGCACGACATGCTTGGTATGAAAAGATACATGCCTATGTGATTGCACATGGTTTTGAGAGTAGTCCAACTAACAACACCTTATATGTTGAGTGTACTAATGATGTGATTCTGATCATTGTTGTGTATTTTTATGATGTGCTACTCATTAGTCCTCATGACAAGCATATTGCTGATTTTAAGGCTGATTTGGATGCCTCATTTGAGATGTTTCATTTTGGGGCATTTGCATCATTATTTGGGCATTCAGTTTATGCTTAATTGTTGAAGTTTGATGTTTGCATAAAAATAGTAACATCACAAGGGAGAAGAAGAAGATTGGAGCACAACACGACACTAAATCGATCACCAAGTGTATGTAAAAGAATTAAGTGACCCATTAGAATTATAGGCACATATACAAGATAAGAGAGGAAAGCCTCCTAATGAGGTAAAAGGGTGCCTCACTAGACCCAACTCTGTCTATGAACTATCATCAAAGCACTAGATTGTGCCCTTTGACTAGACTAGATAAGATTTTGAAACTACAAATTTGATTACAAGATCACCAAGATAGGGAAGTGATACAAGAATATATGACTAATACAAGAAGGCCCACAAGAAGGCTCAACTGGAGATGATTGAGAAAATCCCACACCCCTGGATTATAGGTATGAAAGAAGATCACTGGATTACAAGAACCCCTTTCCAAGAGATGAAATAGATACAATAAATAACTAGAAAAGATCCGCTACTACAAGATTGCAATAGGACAAGAGAGGAATCCCAAGATAAAAGCCAAGAAAAGAGTGGAGCACAAGACAAGACTAGAACTCGAACTAGAACTTGAAAGTACTTACTTGGTGATCATGATACCTTGAGCTCCCAAGACTAGCATTGGAAAGACTAAGTATGTACATGGCCAACCCCTCCTTATATAGGTTTTTTTAGGAAGGTGCATCATTGGTGGTTACAGATTGATGATGTCATTGATTAAGTCATCAATTCAAAACTTGATCTATAGATGTTAGAATCAACAACGTAGACAATAGATCTTAGGATTTCAACATATTTTGGACACAATAGAAGCATTCGCTTCTCCAAATTGTGAACACATCATGAGATACAGAAGGATACATGGAATTTGAAGTTTGAGATGGTTTCCTTTTTCCATGACATCACCTCCCTCAAGCATTAAGTTCCATGAGGAGGGGTCATGTTCTTTGGTCTTGAATTCATTGGATTTTTCTTGTGAAATTATCGAACCTTGATTTATGCTCTCTAAAGGTTTTTCAATAGTTTTCCAAGTATGATCACTGATTTCATATCCTTTTCAATGAACAAGAACCTCCAATCTTACTCACGATATTCTCCAATATAGGACATGGTCCACTTCCAATTCCTCATGATCATCAATCTCGATCAGTAGTGAAGGACTAAGTCTCTCCCCCCTCAATGGTAAAACCAGATATGTCTCCAATATGGATACATTGAAAACTAGATGTGTTCTCATGGCACTTAGTCTATGGAGGTTGAAAATGACTTTATTTATCTTGACCAAGATGGTGAATGAACCAAATCTTTGATGGACTAGCTTTGAAGAAGGCCTTGAAGCTTGTAGATTTTTTTTGAGCAACTTCTATCTTTGTAGGAGGCATATTCAAACTTTCAATAATCACTCTTTGTTTATGCAATTTATTAATTCTAGTTAAAGAAACAATGTCTTTTTGTTGAACTCGCATGATTTATTTATTTTGGTCTTAGATAGTGACAAAAGTTATTACTCCATATCCAATGGGCGTGGTTTAGCATATGTGCCTTGTACTCCTACGCAGATGGCAAGGGTTCAAGGCCGGCCTAGAGTTGGATGCCTCAGAGTTCCCCAAGATGGGTGCCTCTATCTTGAGAGGTTGGGTGTGTGTGTCTTTCCAATTCATTTTACTTTCAAAAAAGAAAGTTATTACTCCATCTCTTGTGCTCAATGATTTTTAAATCAACTATAGTAACTTTCAAATGTGTGCATTGTAAGCAGGACATTGTTTCTTTTTTAGCATTTCAAATAACATTGTGAGAATGATTTGATTCAAAAGACAATACAATGCAGTTGTTTGAACTTGATCGTTTTACTTTCTTTACATGATTCGTATGTGAAATTTGTTTTTAGATTTTATCAAATGTTCATTATCTACTTTTCAAATCTATATACAGATAAGTGGAAGTCAATAATACTTGATGACATTCAAGTTTTGATGTTGCACCATATAAGTAAAATAAACATACTTTAAGTGCAATAAATGTTTTGCTAGTTATCCATTGATGTTGATAGCTTGTTGCTTTAAATATCAAGGGAACTAACATCTTCGTTTATTATTGCATAAATAGTACTTCCAATTGTAATCCTTAAAAGAGCATTAACGATAAAATACTTTCAATGAATGGTATTTTTTTCATAACTTTTCATATAGACCCAAGATATTATAGGTTCTTATGATTCCATATAATTCCTTATTAGCCATGAACAATTGCATTCAATCATGATCTAAAATGAAAGCATCGTACAAAGCAAATGTCATCTTTACCCGAAAAGGTTTGGAAATGGCCATAACCATCAGTTGTAAGAGACACTTTTGTATGATATACCATAATTTTCTTTTTTTTTAAATGATAATTAGTTGTAACAAGACATTACAATCTATGAACATTGAATTCTCATCAACAAAGATTTGCTTTAAACTATTACATGTTCATGTAGCCAACAGAAATACGAAAAAAACTATGGGATTATCTGTTTCTTCGCACCCCAAAACCAATTACTCTTTCTCGTTTTCCCTTGTTCTAAAATTGTACTTAGAGATGATATACTGCTAAAGTATAATAAAAAGTTTTTTAGCAATCAATGTCATCTGATATAAGCACCCCTATATTTTTTATATTACATTATAATATGAAAACCTACAAGACTACTTGGAAAGGCGAACTAATAGGAAAACTAATCGTTTAATTTCCATTATGATATACAATACACCATTATTTTCCAACATTCCATACATGGGTAATCAAAAAGGCAAGTAAACCAAATGGCAGATGTTTAATTATTCGATAGGAAATCGTTTTTCCTTAAATCATTCCTAAGTAACTAGTGAAAATTAAAAGAATATCCTTTCTTTCAAGTATGTAATGGAATACAATCTCTTTCTATCCCTTGACTACTTCAATCAGCTTTAATGTTTTAAAGTCGAAACCAACGTTATTTTTCTTATTGTTACTGCAGCACTGTGATAGATGTAATAATAGTGTATAAAATACTTTCTCTTAAGTTATCACGTAAATAGCTATCACGTAAATTTCTCTTAAGTTATCACGTAAATTTCTGTAAGTTGGAGAAGTGTAGTTGTTAAGACGAGCAGATCTTGATTACAAGTAAGAAGATGAGAAGCTCTATATCGTAGGCGCTAAAGACTTGAGGAGGGAGTGAACAAAGCAAAAGCCTAATCCCCCAAGGGTCTACACAAAATCAGAGCAATGCTCGGATACGAGGAAGAAATTCAAGGAAAAATCTGCAGATTTTTTTTAAAGGAGTGGTGGACTCGCAAAGTTGATAAGCCTACCAAAGACATGTGCATCATTCTTAAAAGAAAAAAAAAATAGAGAAGCGATCCCCTATTGCTAGACTCAAATGGCAATGTATGCAATACGGAAGAAGAAAATTTTGGAATCATTGAAGACTCTTTACAAGACTTTTGGGAACCTCCACTCCCCTCTCCCCTCATAGATGGGACTGCATGGTGGCCATCTCTAGGATATCCTCTCATAGGATCCCACACAACCTTCCATCCCTGCTTGATGTGCCTCTCTCGGAAGGAGAGATCATTGAAGTTAATGATGCCCTTCCAAGAGGGAAAAGCCTAGGGTTCAGATGGGCTCACTAATGAGTTCTTTAAGGCTTTCAAGTTGGTGATCGCCACCCTCCTTTGTTTGGTTTGGCAAGAGGCACTCAAGTTTGGCGCGCTCCTTTCCTGTGTCCACAATGGCATCATCAAGTTGATCCACAAAAAAGGGGAACATAACAGAATTAAGAACTTGCATCCGATTAGGATGCTTCAAATGGGATATAAGGTCATTGCCAAAGTCATAGCCAACAGAATCTCTTGCCATCTAGGAGCATGGTTAAGCGAGCACCAAAAAGGCTTCGTCAAAGGGAGGTCAATATTGGAAGCCATTTTAGATATTTGGGAGGGTCTTGACTTCACGGATGAATCAAGACAAGATGTGCTCTTTCTTAAGATCTACTTCGACAAATCTTATGATATGCTTTAATGGGACTCTATTTTGCAGTCTCTTGAAGACCTTGGGTGCAATAAAAAATTCACCAAGATGATCTCGACCCTTATGGGAAACGTGTCGACTCAAACTAATGTTAATGGTCAACTTTCGAAGACAATCAAACTAAAAAGATCGATTAAACAAGGGTGCCCATTGGCTTTCCTTCTCTTTTCTCTTAAGTTATCACGTAAATGGCTATATCAATCAGTATACGATGGGTTTTCCATCTTTCGCTTTTAAAAATTAACTACTCGCTGTCTTGCTCTTTTTTCTCATCATTACGTGAGGATATTTGAAATCCAGATACCATTAGTAGGTCATTAGACGATCGGACCAACTTTGAGAGAACGCAAGGCTGATGATTTGATGTAAGTTGCATTGATTTTCGTTGCTCCCTCAAACTAGACAAGAGCGGCGAAAGATAAAAGATTTCATGTTAGCGTATCCACTCTACTATCAATCACTATCACAAGATTCGATATTGTACTCTATATTCAATAATATCTTCGAAATTAATCATTTAAGTGTGATAGGGCCCTAAGTTTCGCATGTCTGACAAGAGTAGCGCTTAATGATGACGTAGCAAGAAAGTAAATAAACAAAAAACGATTTAAAATAAATTCTCCACCGCTGTCGCCGAGCAAGTGTTTTTTCTGAAGTCCCAGTTTGCTCGCTTAGTGGTTGGGCCTCTCGCCTCTTGAAGCGGGGGCGAGGGTTCAATCCCTAGCAACAACATGTAAGGGACATGTAATTTGGAAAGATCTTGGATTGTGGCTGAGTGCCAACGTTTGTCTATCCCTGCTGTAGTGTTGACCGCCGGTTAAACCAGTCTTGTAAAGCTCTGTTCTTGTGGGATAAGGGGGGTCCCATGGGTACTATGCCCTTGCTTGTACAGTTGCAATTTCAAAGTTAAAATCCGAGGGAGTAGGCTTCGGCTGAACCTACATTTAAAAAAAGATAAAAAAAATAAAATAAAAAAAAAAGAGTTTTTTCTGAACTCTGTCTATCTCGCTTCTTTTTCGTATGTGGATTGTTTAGCGGCATAGCTGCGCTGGATTAACTTTTGATTACAAGTGGTATAAGGGCGACTCCCCATCACTGCACGCTGGTCGTTGTAGTCTACAAGCGAGGAAACCTGTTATAACCAGAAAGAGAAGTGAGGAAATCTAGGCACACAGAACGAAGAGCAAATGTGGGAAGTTGGGAATTGGGAAGAACTTGACGAGCATGCGTCCACTGTCATGTGCAGCTATTGGCGCTTGTTGGCGAGTCATTGATAACAGCCAAAAAAAAAAAGAGTGGAGGAGACCTGCACGAAGCTGCTCACTGACGGAAAGAAAACATGGGTGGTTCACGTCTCCTGTTATATTGACAACAGTGTCTTCTCAATCTCATTTTTCTCTTCCTCCCTCAGATTCTCTTGGACCTAACGCTCTTGAAGATAGTTCTTGATCCGACTCTCAGTTTCTTTTTGGAAGTTCGATATAAAAGTAGGAGGACTTTATCTTAGGTACACATTTGAGTTTCGGTTTTCCTTCGATTGCATGTGGCAGGTGACATCATGTATTTTCTTGTGGGTCCTTGAATGGACACTACTCACACGCTGTGAGACGAATGTAAGCATTTTGCGGGCCCTTAATTGGACAACTCATGCACATTGTGAGATTTTATATTACCTTGCCGAAAACGTGGTGAGGTTTTCAACTGGGGTATTCTCATGCTTGGACATACTCTCTTGATATAGGGGAAAGGCCAAAGAGAAGACAATCTAAAGACCTCATGTATCGATCACGGGATGAATGTATGATTTTGAGGCCTCCTGTCAGAGATTATTTACTTACGTTACGTGCAATTATTGATGCTTTTACCCAGAGTTTGGGTTTTTGGAGTGGATTCACTATAGCTGACTTGGATCATTTACACTTTGGACAAAGAAGACTCTACCAAACGTTTTTTGGAGAGGTAAAAATTGATCATATAAGTGCATAGAGACACAGGGAGTGCTTAGAACAAGAGAGAAACCATTGAGATTACTTGTGAACATTCGATTTTTGGTGCATATATCTAGAAATACTGCCTAAATGCTACCAATTTTTTTCTAGACCTCGCCATAAGATTGCCATTACATATAGAAGTGCTTAAATTGCAAGAATGGGTGATAAAATTATGCAAATACTTGGTGATAAGTTGAGAAAAGATAATTATCACATATGGAAATATACGATGGAGAATTTCTTAATGGGAAAAGGATTATGGGGATTAGTGAATGGAGAGGATGAGTGTCCTGAGTTGCGAGTGAACCCGAATGTAGAATAGGAAAAGAAATATAAAACATGGATAGAAAAATCTAGAAAGGTTCTCCATTGGATATCGATATGTATATCAGAGAGCCTCATTCCACATATTATGAAGGCTATCACACGGAAGGAAGCTTGGGACATGATTCATAAGATATATGGTACGTCGACGGAAGCTAGAAAATTCACTTAAAACAAAAGTTTCATAGTGTATGGTGAGAAAAAAGATCCGTAACTAATTATGTGGTTGAAATTATGAAGATCACCGACGATTTATCTTCCATAAATTGCAAAAGTTCAAGATGATGATATGGTATCAGTTATGCTAAATGGTCTAGGACCGCAGTACAGCATAGATACTTCTATCTCACTGAGAGGGACTATGTCAGATTTTGACGAGCTAGTAACTTTTTGCATGACAGAAGAAGTAAAACTTGGTTTGAATGCAGGAAGTGGCAATTCAAGAGATCATGCATTCTTTCAGCATAGATGAAGAGGTTCTTGTCATGGATGTTCATCTTCTAGAAATGCAAAGACAATGGATATGCCAAGAGGTAGAGGAAGATCAAACTCGAGAGGTAAAGGAAGATCACAGGCACCTGGGAACTATTATCATTGCGGCAAGTATGGCCATTTTGAGAAAGATTGTTATTATAAGTAGAATAGTCAAAGAGAAAGAGGTAGAAGCTAGAAATTTCTTTGTAGAAAGTTCATATAGAGACTATGGTAGAGATAATATGTTTGCGATCGAGCATGTGTTGAATATTATGTTAAGACCTGGAAACAATATGAACTCGTACCTAGACTCTAGTTGCACAAATTACATGACGAGCATAGGATATTGGTTTGAGTCAAAATTGGGTTGATGATACCTTACACATGATTAACGATGTTGGAAATGTACTGCTAGTTCAAAGAAATGGTGCTCGAGACACATTAAGTGATGTGTTACATGTGCGTAGCATTACAAAGAACTTAATTTTTGTTGGTCAGCTAGCGGATCAAGACGTGGAAGTAATTTTCAGTATATATTCCTATTTTATACATGATTTCAAGTATGGAAAAAGAGAAAAATTACTTGGTCATGAAAAGAAGATGGGTAGATTGTTCACGTTTGACATGGGTACACCCCTTAATGAGAACATGTATGCCAAAAATAGTGAATATTTAGATATAGCTGAATTATGGCATAAACGAATTGGTCATATCAATTTGAGGAAATTGAAGTCCATGGAAAAGCAAATGTTAGTGCATGGACTACCAAGATTTGTTCCTTTAAAGTTTGATAGAATATGTGAAGCATCCACATTTGGAAACTTCATCAACGTATAAAGTTTCCAAGAAGAGAAATGCATCAGAGGAGACCTCTAGAGCTAATCCATAGTGATGTGGTTGGATGTGCTAGAACAAAATTAGTTGGTGGCTCACTATAATTTTTTATATTCATTGATGATTATATCTGATATACATGGATTTATTTTTAGAAGCATAAGTGTGAAGTTTGTGAGTGCTTTCTGAGATTTAAAATATGGTTGAAAAGCACTTTGAAATGTATATAAAATCCCTACGATTAGATTCAGGGGGAGAATATATCTTAAGAGAATTTGATCAATACCTTAGTGATCATGGAATGAGAAGCAAATTATCTTGTAGATACACACCACAACAAAATGTTGTTGCAGAATGCAAAAATCCTGTGATTGAGGAAGTTGCTTGAGCCATGTTGAATGAAAAAAATATGCCAGATATGTTTTGGGAGAAGCTTGTCATATGGCTGTGCATGTTATAAATAGAGCTCCAACAACCATGGTTCATGATCTCAGTCCTTATGAGAGACTATGGAAACATAAGCCAAATCTGAGCTATTTACGAGTTTTTGGAAGTATTTGTTATGCACACATGCCTAGTCAGTTGAGACAAGAGTTTGAGGCAAAATTTGAAAAGTTCATATTTGTTGGATACTCAGAAGCGAAGAAAGGATATGGATGTTATAATCCTTCTACAAAAGAATGCACAGTAAGCAAAGATGTTATATTCGATGAAAATGCATCATGGTACGCACCCAAAGACATGGTTGTGATAGAGAATGATATGGCGGATCCATGTCATTGCTCACAAATAGTTGATGGATATTATTTTAAACAGACGAAACATTGCATATAAACAGATGATGTGCTACAAAGCAAAAATAGAGATCATGAGAATAACACGATAGATATCCTAACATTGTCAGTGTCGAAAACAAGAATATATGTGTGTAAGCAATTTATTGGAGCTATGATACCTCATAGTGTCAGAGTATACTTTGAATGTTACTCACAAATGTATTTGAGAGAAGAAACAAAAAGGTTGTAAATTGCTGCGTTGGCATACGTGAAGAATAAGGACTTGCCCAAGGAAATTCCACGACCATCCTTCACTGAAAAATCTCCTATACATACACATATGGTCACAAGACGTATACAATATATCTTATTATATCAAGTACATCAACACATATATTGAATTACATGTATAGGCAGCCACACATACATTTTAGGGGTTCTTATATACACATATAAGCACATATGCACTTTAGTTTATATCCATATATACATATGTACACGTAAAACACCTAAGATTCTAAAGGATAAACACTTAAATAGGCATATATAAATATTCACAACTTTATGGAGCATGTACAATGATCAATGATGATCCATACATAGATATATGGACAGAAATTTATTCGCTTTAACTTAAAAGCTCACATACACACAAGGTAACTCATATGTAGGGTTTCCCATCTTTGGGACTCCTAAAGAGTTTTTAAAAATGGATTCACTAAAGAGGTTAAAAAGTAATTCGATACACTAAGCGTGTTTACAAACTGCCATGGGAGTACTAGATTATGCCCTTTGACTAGACAAGACAAGATCTTGAAACTACAGATTTGATTAAAGGATTACCCACATAGGGAAATGCTACAAGAATATATGACTAATATAAGAAGTCCCACAACCTAGCAATGATAGGTATAGATAGCTCAGTTAGAGATGATAGAGAAGATCCCACAACATGGGACTTTAGGTATGAAGAAAGATCTCTCGATTACAAGAACTCCTTTCAAGAAGATGAAGTACATACAAGGAATAACTAAAAAGGATCCCGTACCAAAAGCTTGCAACATGGCAAGAGAGGAATTCCAAGATAAAATACAAGACAAGACTAGAGCAAAGGACAAGACTAGAACTCAAACTAGAACTCTAACTAGAACCTGAAAGTACTTACTTGATGATCACGATTCCTTGAGCTCCCAAGACTAGCATTGGAAAGACGCAGTATGTATATGGCCAACCCCTCCTTATATACATTTTCAAGGTACGTCCATCAATGAAAATTAAGAATTTATGATTTCATTGATGATGTCACCAATTCAAAACTTGATCTCTACGTACAAAAATCACGAAACTAGATAATTGATCTTAGGCTTTTGGCATGTTTGGGACACAATGGAAGCATTACTTTCTCCAAATTGTGAACCAATCATGAGATAAGGAGGAATGCATGGAATCTAGCATTTGAGATGGTTTCCTTTTTCCATGAGATGATCTCCCTCAAGCGATAAGTTCCACAAGCAATGGTCATGCTCTCTGATCTTGACTTGATTGGATCTTTCTTATGAAATTCGCGAACCTCGATTTGTGATATCTAAATGTTTGATGGCTGATTTCATATCCTTTCCAATGAACAAGACACTTCAATGCTACTCGACATATTATCAAATCTAGGACATGCTCGACTTCCAATTCTTCATGAGCAGCAATCTCGATAGGTAGTCAAGGACTAGGTCTCTCACCCCTCAATGGTAAAATCAAATATGGTTCCAATATGGACACATAAAAAGTGGACGTATTCTCATGGCACTTGGTAACTGGAGGTTGAAAATGACTGGATTAATCTTGGCCAAGATGGTGAACAAAGCAAATCGCTAATGGTCTAGCTTGAAAGAAGGCCTTGAAGCCTATAGACTATTTTTTAATAAATTCTATCTTTGTAGAAAACACATTCTAAGTTTCAATAATCATTCCCTGTTTATGTAATTTATTAATTCTAGTTAAAGAGACGAAGGCTTTTTGTTGACCTTGCATGAATTATTTACTTTTGCTCTTAGATAGTGACAAAAGTTATTACACCATCTCTTATGATCAATGACTTTTACATCAACTAAAGTAACTTTAAGAAAAATCATTGCAAGTATGATTTTTAAATATCTAGGAAACTAAGATCTTAGGAATTATAGTAATTTTTAAATATCTAGGGAACTAACATCTTAGTTTATTATTCTATAAATAATAACTCGAATTGTACTCATTTCATTCTTAAAAGAACGTTAATGATAAAATATCTTCAATAAATGGTTTTTTATAACTTTTCAGATAGGCCACGATTTTCTTATTTGAAATAATATTTATCAAATAACCAATTCTTAAAAAGACATGAAAGTGTCCCAAAAGCTTCAATTTATGACTATCCCAAATTAAACCATCTTTAGGGGAGGAAGAACACTACATTTTCCCCAAACTAAGGACTTCATAAACATGCTTACAAGGTGCCTCACAACTGGCCAGAGAGCACACCATGTCAAATTTGGAAAGTTTTAGAAAACTAGCATAATTGAGATGAACAAAGCATGCATGTCAAAGCTTTGCATCTAAGATAGACCAAAAATCTTGAACTTCACACGTTGAATCATTCACAGATATTGCATATTCTATGAGATTATACAATCCATGACCTAAAACTCCAGCAACAATAATGACATCAGTATTTGAGAGATCATGACTTGTATACATTTCATCAACAAATTTGACAACCAAACGAATCTTGGCTTATATTGAAACTAACAACATAATTTTCTTGATCTCTAGGACATAATGCATCTAAAAATGTGAAAGTACTATCATCAAAAGTGGTAAAACTGATCTTTCCAACTCCCATTACATGATAAGAGGAGTTGTTAGCACATGTCATAGGATTCCTTGTATGGGAATGCTTAAGAGAATGGAGGAAACTACACTAGAAGGAAATATGTTTGGTTGCCACAATATCAAAGTACCAAACATTCAAGTCTACTACATATATACTTTGCGCATGAGAAGATGGTTCACAACTACAAACAAGAGTACATCCTTTTCTTCATTCAATACAAGATTAATAGATTTTGTTCTTGGTATAGAGACCTCTCCAACAACCATTCTAGTCTGTTTCCTCTTGGCCTCTTTTGTGGCCAAGTTTGGACAAATCTTTATGACATTATCATTTTCTTTATAATATTTGCCAAATTCTCTCTACATTTTTGTTTTCTTCTCATCTTTGTCTTCCTTCTTTGATTGTGTAGCATTCAAAGATTCCTACTTAATAGTAGATTAGTTCCATTTACCCATGCCATTGTGATTAGCTAAGAAAGCTTCATCTACAACATGCATCCTTGACCTTCTTTTCCTAGACAAAGCTTCTTGCACTAAAAGAGAGCCTAAGTCACCTAATGCAAGAGATTTGTATTTTCTTTCATCGTCAAGTAAAGATAAGAAGAAAAACCCTTCTATGAATCTGGAAGAACTTTAAGAATAGTCTACACAAGTGAAGTATTTGATAATAATTCATCAGCTAAGATTAGTCACTTATTGAAATGTCTGATCTTTGTCAAAAGATTATCAATAGAATCTCGTTCATTCATATGCTCACTCTCCAACTATTTTCAATGGTAAGTAACAAAAGCGTGATTTGTTCCCTCGTATAAAGTGGTAAGTGGATCCCAAGCATCCTTTGCTATTTTGAAAGAG
The DNA here is from genome assembly GCA_020310875.1 of Ceratopteris richardii. Classification (NCBI taxonomy): domain Eukaryota; kingdom Viridiplantae; phylum Streptophyta; class Polypodiopsida; order Polypodiales; family Pteridaceae; genus Ceratopteris; species Ceratopteris richardii. The sequence continues at coordinate 135,689,040 of CM035428.1, read as the reverse complement.
AAAATGTGATGGCTAATGGCACATCTAATAGACAAACATATGAATGCATGTGCTTGATCATCTCCCCCATCCCATGAAAGTTTGTTTATAGCATGTGCAACAAGAACCGCAACACGAATAGGAATATGAAGATCATCATCTTCAATGTCATGTGCATCACCTTCAATGTCTTTATTTGTAAATGTGGTAATCCATTTTTCAATACGATGCATAATATTCCATAGCCGTTTTGCTACCAATGCATGATGCAGCATATATGCCCATAACGGGTAACTTGTACTATCCAAGTTGTCCTTAATAGTCAAAATATGGAGTACATGAGTGCTTTTATTCATGCTCACTCACTAAAATACCTTGATGCAAAAAACAAAAAATCACTATATCTTAAATAGTTGAAGTGAATTACCTTGTCGACTATGTTAAACCCATGGCATCCCTTTGAAGCACTTATACTAGCAAATCATAATCTATGTATATGTTTGGCACAAAAGGACCATGCACTATGATAGTATGTTTGGAGGCTATTTTTTGTATGCTCTTAAGCAATTTGAGCTTCTCATATCCATGAATATGCTCAACAATATTCATGCAATTCTAAGACTGTGATCAGAGGGTTGTTGGTGATAAGCGGCCACCTGATCTAATATCGATTCTTGAAGTTCGAGCTCTATATAAGCACATGAACAACACAAGCAGTAACAAGAAGCTTGGAGCAAAACACAATAGTGATTAAATTGCCAAGCTAATGTACAAGATTAAGTGTCCCATTAGGGTTATATGTGTATATACAAGCCAGGGGGAAAAAAGTCCTAAAGAGGGAAAAAAGTGCCGCATAGGTCCTAAGTGTGTTCATACACATCACTACCAAAATATATCAACAGTAAGAATCAAGTCTTACAAGACACAGAGATATCTCTTCAACATTCACCAATTGTCTCATTCAGAGATTCGTGTATATTGATCTTTGTACAATCTATAACAATTGACTCCTCCTGAACAAAGAACTTGTTTGAAGTATTAAGTTCTCATGTCGCCAACATAAATGTGGATAAAACTATGGGATTCTCTATTTCTCTGATACCCAAAACAAAAACAACCTTTCTTATTTTTTCTTGTTCCAATATGTTTGGAGATGATATACTACTACAATATAATACTTTTTGTTTTAGCAATTGACCTCATCTCATGTAAGGACACTATAGTTTTGGGTTGTTCCAAAAACCTACTTCGAGATGATATACTGCTACAATATAATAATTTGTGTTTTAGCAACCGACCTCATCTCCTATAAGAACACTATATTTTTCATTGCACATTATATTAGGAAGTTCTCCAAGACGAATAGAAAAGGAGAACTAGAAGGAAAACTAATCCCTTAATTTCCATTATGATGTACAATAAACCACCATTTTGCAACAATCCTTACATGGATACTCGAAAATGCAATAGAAGAAAATGGAGAAAGTTTATACGAAAACGTTTTTCGTGAAATCATTCTTAAAGAACTAGCTGAAATCATCAAGATATCCTCTCTTTTGAATATGTAATGTAATACAATCTTTTTCTGTCCGTTGACTACCTTAATGACGTTAAAATCTGAAATTCGAGAACCGTGTTATTTATCTTAAGTTAACATTTAAATGACTATATCAATAAACATACGATGGATTCTCCCGTTTTGCTCTTTTAAAGAATAACTACTAGTTCTCTTGCTATTTTTTCATCATTGCGATATTTGAAATCTCTCAACCATTATTAGGTCATTGGGCGTTCGGATTGACTTTCGGAAAACGCAAGGTGAAATATAACATAATCTACGATTTGATGATAACTATCTTATAAAAAACTCTTTGAGCTTAGTGAACTTCATTGTTCCCTCAAAATGGACGAGTGGAGAGAGATAAAAGATCTCATGTACTATCAACCACTATCACAAGTATTAATAATGTAGTCTATCAGACCTTGAAAAAGGAGAGGCAACTTAATAGGTAACATTGCCATGTAGAGAGGAAACATTACATGTTAAGATAGAACGTCCCACAAAACAGAGATCACGAGAATAACAGGATATATATTCTAGTCTCATCATTCTGCAAAAGAAGATCAGATGTGCCTAGGCAATGCGACGAAGTTATGACACCTAATAGAGTCCGAGAAAAGTTTGAATCTTACTCGCAAGTATATTTGACACAAGAAACAGAAGGCCGTAAGTGTATCCAGTCTACTATCAACTAGTATCACAAGATTCAACAATGTCCTCTACCAGACCTTGAGAAAGGAGAGGTAATAATATCTTAATAAAAAATAAGGTATCTACCTAGGAGCACAAACATCGGTAGAGGAAAAGCTTCAATTTATGAGTAGCCCAAACTAAACCTTCTTTAGGGGAGGAAGAACACTACATTTTGCCCAAAGCATAATTGAGATGACCAAAGCATAATTGTGTAGAAAACTAGCATAATTGAGATGACCAAAGCATGCATGCTAAAGCTTTGCATCTACGATAGCCCAAAAATCTTGAATTGCACGCGTTGAATCATTAAAAAATTTTTCATATTCTATGAGCTTATACAATCTATGACATAAAATTCTAGAAGTATTAATGACATCACTATTTGAGGGATCATGAATTGTACATTTTTCATCAAGAAATTTGACAACCAAACGAATCTCGGATTATATTGAAAGTAACAACATATTTTTCTTGATCTCTATGACATATAATGCATCTAAGAATGTGAAAGTACTATCATCAAAAGTAGCCAAAAATGATATTTCCAACTCCCATTACATGAGAAGAGGAGTTGTTAGCACATGTGATAGGATTTTGTATATGGGAATGCTTAAGATGATAGAAGAAACCGCAGTACAAGGAAATATGTTTGGTTGACACACTATCAAAGTACCAAATGTCTGTATTTACTACAGACATACACTGCTCATGAGAAGATGGGTCACAACTGCAAACAATAGTAAATGCCTTTTCTTCATTCAATACAAGATTAATGGATTTTGGTTTTGGTGTAGAGACCTCTCCAACAACGATTCTAGCCTTTTTCCTCTTGGCCTCTTTTGTAGCTAGGTTTTGACAAAGCTTTATGACATAATCATTTTCTTTACAATAATTGCAAGATTGTTTCTATGTTTTTCTTTTCTTCTAGCCTTTGTCTTCCTTCTTTGATTATGTAGCGTTAACAGATTTCTACTTAGTATTAGATTAGTTCCATTTACCCATGCCTTTTTCATTAGCTAAGAAAGCTTGATCTATAATATGCATACTCGACCTGCTTTTTGTAGACAAAGCTTCTTGCAACAAAATAGAGCCTAAGTCACAAAATGTTTAAGGATTTGTACTTGCTTTCATCATCAAGCAAAGATAATAAGAAAAAACCTCGTATGAATCTAGAACAACTTTGAGAATAGTCTACACAAGTGAACGATTGGATAATAATTCATCAGCATAAATCAATCACTTCTTCAAGTCTTTGATCTTTGTCAAAGGAGTATCCATAGAATCTCCTTCATTCATATGCTCACTCTTTAACGATTTTCAATGGTAAGTAACAAAAGCCTCATTTCTTCTCTAGTATAAAGTGGTAAGTGGATCCCAAGCATCCTTTGCGATTTTGCAGGAGCGAATGTGAGGGCTAATGGCACAATTGATAGACAAAGCTATGAATGCATGTGCTTGAGCATCTCCCCCATCCCATCAAAGTTTCTTTATAGCATGTGCAACGAGAACCGCAACACGAATAGGAATATGAAGATCATCATCTTCAATGTCATGTGCATCACCTTCAATGGCTTTATTTGCAAATGTAGTAGGGCTTTTTTCAATACCATGCACAATATTCCACACCCCTTTTGCTACCAATACATCGTGCATCATATATGCCCATAATGGGTAACTTGTACTATCCAAGTTATCCTTAACAGTCGACATACAAAGTACATCATTGCTTCTAGCCATGCTCACTCACTAAAATACCTTGATGCAAACCCACAAAAAGAATCACTATATCTTAACTAGTTGAACAGAATTACCTTGTCGAGCTGTATTAAACCTATAGCATCCCTTTTAAGCACTTATACTGGCGAGCCAGAAACTATATATGTTTGGCACAAAAGGACCAAATTGCTTATACATCCACTATGATACTATGTTTGGAGGCAGCTTTTTGTATGCTCCTAAGCAATTTGAGCTTCTAATATGCCTCAATATGCTAAAAAATATTCATGCAATTCTAAGATTGTGATCGGAGGGTTGTTGGTGATAAAGTGGCCACCTGCTCTAATATCGATTGTTGAAATTTGATTCTATCCAAGCACATGAACATCACAAGGAGGAAGAAGAAGCTTGGACCACAACACAATAGTGATTAAATTACCAAGCTAATGAACAAGATTAAGTGTCCCATTAGGTTTATAGACGTATATACAAGCCAAGGGAAAAAACTCCTAAAGAGGGAAAAATGTGCCCCGCAGGTCCTAAGTGTGTTCATACACATCACTACCAAAATATATCAACATTAATAATCAAGTCTTACATGACATGAACATATGTCTTCAACATTCACCAATCGGCTCATTCAGAGATTCATGTGTATTGATCTTTGTACAATCTATAACCATTGACTCCTCCTGAATGAGGAACTTGTTTAACGTATTAAATTCTCATGCCGCCAACATAAAGGTGGGGAAACCTATGGGATTCTCTATTTCTTTGATACCCCTAAACAAAAAGATCATTCTTATTTTTTCTTGTTCCAATATGTTTAGAGATGATATACTAATACAATGTAATAATTTGTGTTTTAGCAACTTACCTCATCTCATATAGGCACACTATATTTTTGGCTTTTTCTAAAAATCTGCTTAGAGGTGATATACTACTACAATATAATAATTTGTGTTTTAGCAACTAACCTCATCTCCTATAAGCACACTATATTTTTCATTTTACATTATATTAGGAAAATCTCGAAGAGGAATAGAAAAGGAGAACTAGAAGGAAACCAAATCCCTTAATTTCCATAATGATGTACAATACACCACCATTTTGCAACAATCCATACATGGATACTCGAAAATGCAAGGAAAGAAAATGGAGAAAGTTTAATCATTTTATTGGAAAACGTTTTTCGTCAAATCATTCTTAAGGAACTAGTCGAAATCATCAGAACATCCTCTCTTTTGAATATGTAATGGAATGCAATCTTTTTCTGTCCGTTGACTACTTTAATGACTTTAAAATGTGAAAATAGAGAACCGTGTTATTTATCTTTAGTTAACACTTGAATGACTATATCAATCAGCATACGATGGATTTTTCCGTTTTTCTCTTTTAAAGAATAACCACTGGCTGTCTTCCTATGTTTTCATAATTACGATATCTGAAATCGCGCAACCATTACTAGGTCATTGGGCGTTCGGATTGACTTTCGGAAAACGCAAGGTGAAATATAAACTATGGAAGAAGAAGAGGTTGATTATTTGATGATAGCTTACTTCTAAAAAAATCTGATTGATCTTGAGCCTAACGGACTTAAAGGTGCATTGATTTTCATTGTCCCTTCAAAATGGACAAGAGTGGAGAGAGATAAAAGATCGCATGTCCTATCAACCGCAGATTCAATAACCTACTCTGTCAGACCTTCAGAAAGGAGAGGCAACTTAATAGGTCACATTGCCATGTAGAGCGGAAACATTACATGTTAAGAGACGACGTCCTACAAGACAGAGATCACGATAATAAAAGGATATATAGTCTAGTCTCAACATTCTGCAAAAGAAGAACATATGTGCCTAGGCAATCCGATGAAACATAAAATAATAAGCATTAGGAGGTCATTAGACGATCGGACCAATTTTGAGAGAACGCAAGGTGAAACATGAAATAACCACCATTTTGTGAGCTAATGAAGAACAAGAGGCTGATGATTTGATGTTAGCTTTCCCCTCAAAGAATCTGAATTGAATTTTAACCTAATGTAAGCTGCATTGATTTTCATTGTTCCCTCAAAATGGACAAGAGTGGAGAGAGATAAAAGATTTCATGTACTATCAAAAGATCCAACAAAGTCCTCTGCCAGACCTTGAGAAAGGAGAGGTAATAATATCTTAACAGAAAATAATAATAATATCTTGGAATAAAATCATCTAAGTTTGACAGAGCACTAAGCTTAACTTCCGACGGATTTCCTGTACAGCAGATAATTCACATTCATATTCGTCAATACCCATTCAGTGCATTATTATGAATTCGAACTCTTTCCGAAACAGACAGTGGATGGAATTCGCCGCACGACACATGCACATGGTGAGCCGTACAACGAAGATTCAAACACATGTTGTAGATAACAACGGAAAACGTAGGAACGCCGTCTGGAAATTCGCAAATTCTTCCTTGAATCAACAACATGTCTTCCCCAACTCTGCATTCTCTATCATCTTCTGAAAGTGTTCTGTCCATGTCTGTCGTTAAGTTATGACTAGCACGCGGCGGACGCCCTGAATATAAAACACTTCATCAGTAAATATCTTAAAAACTTTGGTTTTGTACTCTGATTGAAATGAATGTGACTGTTAAGAAGCGTGCTCCCAACTACTGAGCTTTAGATGTTATAACGCAGAAGCTCCATGGAAGGAGCAAAGCATTATACTATTCGATATATATGTGTATTAAGTTCTGAACTGAGATTCAAGTAAAGCAAAGGACACCTGCATGAGAAATAATTTATTATTGCATACAAACGCAGCAAAAGAAGTACCTGCTGTCGCTTGAGTTAGAACGCACGAAGCAATTAGTAAAAACAAGCATCCCACTAACCAAGAATACGCCATCGCTGTGTAGGCAATGAAAGTCCGTAAAACGTTAATGTCAGCTTTAAACAAGAAGATCTTAACAATGCAAATGCAACAAATATAAATGTATATATGAGTAAAGCGCATATGAAGACCGACTTGCGGTGGTTGGAACGGACCGATGAAAATTTACAAATATTAGTTGATTTGCTGTCGTGTCGTATAGGCGAAAATAGGCTGTAGCAAAGGTGGGCTTACCGGATCCCTCCATATAAGTGAGCGCGAGCGGCATCGATGCCGAGTTGTACTTGACACATGAAGTTGTCACCTCAAACGGCCGGATACATGCGCGTGAGAACTTTTGCGACACAATATATAACAGAACATCGAAGAAAATAAAAAATCATATACATCTACTGTATAATGTAATGATACACCCGAGATACATACCAACAAAATCCTTTATTCAGTGGCCTATTAGTTTTTTTGAGTTTTTCTGGTGCTGCTTCTTTGATTACTTTTTTGCCTTTGATTACTTTTTTGTGTTAGTGTGCAGTCTTTAATCCTGGCCTTGCTCGCTACAATGGAAACATGCATTAAGATAAGGCCTCCAAAAACCCAGAAACTGACTCAGATGGGTTCACAGAAGTTAGAAGAAGAAGGAAAAGAAGACCTAGGGCGACGGTTGAGAGGAACTGCATTCTAGATAGCCCCCCCCCCCCCCCCCCCCCCCCCCCCCCCCCCCTCAAACAACCTGTATTGCAATCTGGAAAAAGAGATTAATGAACTTGATTACCGAGGTAGGAACCACTTTGAGGTGGACACTAGCGACAAAGCCCTAGAGATCCATGAAAACAAAGAAATAATTCAGGACGGTTACACTACAAGCAAAGAAGACATCTTTACCACTAGTAATGAAGAAAATATGGATTGTGAAAGTTTCATCATTGGATTGACCATTCCGAAAATAGTTTCCTACCCATTACAACAAGAGGCCTCCCACAAGGTTAAACAGCCTATTGAGTACCTTGGAAAAGCCCCCTTAAGAACAAATTGCTAAGTCGGGACTCCCTCCCAGCCAAAAAAAAAGATGAACCCAAGAGGAAAAAGGATGAGACCCCCTCCCTCAAAGAGGGTAACGTAGGGCAATGATCATCATTTTGTTAACTGCTAGGGGGTTGACTGACCCCTCAAGAGCGACCATCATCGACCAATGTCTTGGCGACATTAGCCTGAACCCTAACTTTATCTGTATCCAAGAGACTAAAGTTGAGGGAGCAGAACTCCAGACATGTTTTAGACATGTCTCTTTATCTCACATCTAGATATCGACTTCGCACCCCTGAGGCTCCGGTGGGACAATAATTGGTTTAAACCAATTATGGTTTGAAAAGGTTGAGAATTCCATTGAAGATCAGAAGCGTCGATCGATTGCCGCCTCCTTTGAAGTCCCCCCTTCGATTTACATTGGTTTCTTTGTATGCCCCAAATCGGGTGCTGGAGACGCTGGACATCTGGCCCTCCTTGGTCTCGCTCCCCAACAATGTACTAATTTGCAACAACTTCAACATTGTGGAGGACCCTCCGGATAGATGGAACAACAAGGGCCGGGTCATCAATAGTCATGAGAAAGTAACTTGGGATAAAATCAAGATGCACTTGGATCTGGTCAAATTCAAAGACAGTGAGTGGATTTTATTGGTGAAATCTCCAAGCGGGTGTGGACTTGAGGAAAGCTAGACTAAATCAAAGCTAAATTGCTTAGAGCATTATTCATCAGTGGGGTTGTCTATCCCTCTCGCAATGCACCGACCTCGCCATCTCTGATCACTACCCAATCATTATCACATTCCAACCCCCTAGTAAAACCTGCAAGGCCCCTTGGCTTCATGCGTGCTCAACCTCTTTCTCTCTCCCCTCCGTCCATAAAAAAAATATTGAAGTGTGGAAGGCGGCCTTTGCCAATCATTCATCTCCCACCAAGAGTGGGAGAAGTGTAGTTGTTAGACTTGGCAGATCTTGATTAGAAGTAAGAAGATGCTCCACTCTATTCAACAGGCACACTGAGAAGCTCTATATCAGACTTTGGAGACTTGAGAGGGAGTGAACAAATGAAAAGCCCAAACCTAGAAGGGTCTACGCAGAATCAGAACAATGCTCAGATACGAGGAAGAAATTCCAAGGAAAAATGTGCACATTTTCTTTAAGAAGTGGTGGGTTGGCAAAGCTAACAAGCCCGCCAAAGAGATGTGCATCATTCTTAAAAGAAAATAACACAGAGAAGCGATCCCCCTACTGCTAGACTCAAACGGGAATGTATGCAATACGGAAGAAGAAAATTTTGGAATCATTGAAGAACTCTTTACAAGACTTGTGGGAATATCCACTCCCCTCTCCCCTCATAGATGGGACTGCATGGCGGCCATCTCCACGATATCCTCTCTGAGGATCCCACACAACCTTCGATTCTTGCTTGAAGTCATAATCAAGTTAACCCATAAAAAAGGGGAACATAACAAAATTGAGTACTGGCATCCGATTATGATGCTTCAAATGGGATATAAGGTCATTTCCAAAGTCATAGCCAACATAATCTCTTGCCATCTAAGAGCATGGTTAAGCGAGGACCAAAAAGGCTTCATCAAAGGCAGGTCAATATTGGAAGCCATTATAGATATTTGGGAGGGTCTTGACTTCGTGGATGAATCAAGACAGGAAGTGGTCTTTCTCAAGATCAACTTTGACAAATCTTATGATAAGCTGTAATGGGACTATATTCTCCAGTCCCTTGAAGACCTTGGATGCAATATAAAATTCACCAAGGTGATCTCGACCCTTATGGGAAACGCCTCGACTCAAATTAATGTTAAAGGCCAACTTTTGAAGATAATCAAACTAAAACGATTGGTGGCACAAAGGTGCCCATTGGCTTCCCTTCTCTTTTCTCTTAAGTTATCACGTAAATGGCTATATCAATCAGTATACGATGGGTATTCCATGTTTCCATTTTAGAAATTAACTACTTGCTGTCTTGCTATTTTTCCTCATCATTACATGAGGATATTTGAAATGTAGATACCATTAATAGGTCATTAGACGATCGGACAAACTTTTAGAGAATGCAAGGCTGATGATTTGATGTAAGTTGCATTGATTTTCTTTGTTCCCTCAAAATAGACAAGAGCGGCGAAAGATAAAAGATTTCACGTTAGTGTATCCCTCTACTATCACTCACTATCACAAGATTCAATATTGTACTCTATCAGACCATGAAAAACGAGAGGGAATTCTATATTCAATAATATCTTCGAAATAAATTCAATAATATCTTCGAAATAAACCATTTAAGTGTGACGGGGCCCTAGGTTTCGCATGTCTAACAAGAGTGGGGCATAATGATGAGGTGGCAAGATAGTAAATAAACAAAAAACGACTTAATATAAACTCTCCACCGCTGCTGCCAAGCCAGAAATTTTTTTGAACTCTATCTGTCTCGGTTGGTTTTCGTCTGTGGATTGTTTAGCACCATAGCTGCGCTGTATTAACTTTTGATTACAAGTGGTATCAGACCAACTCCCCATTGCTGCATACTGGTCGTTGTAGTCTACAAGTGAGGAAATCTATTATAACCAGAAAGAGAAGCGAGGAAATCTAGGCACGTAGAGAGAAGAGCAAATGTGGGAATTTGGGAACTAGGAAGAACTTGACGAGCATGAGTCCACTGTCATGTGCAGCTGTTGGCGCATGTTGGCGAGGCATTGATAACAGCCGAAAAACAAAAGAGTGGAGGAAACCTGTACGAAGCTGCTCACTTACGGAAAGACAACATGGGTGGTCCACGTCTCCTGTTATAGTGACAACATTGTCTTCCGGATCCTATTTTCCTCTTCCTCCCTCGGATTCTCTTGGACCTAACGCTCTTGAAGATAGTTTTTGATCCGACTCTCAGTTTGCTTTCGGAAGTTCGATATAAAAGTGTGAGGGATTTATGTCAAGTACACATTTGAGTTTCGGTTTTCCTTCGATTGCATGTGGCAGGTGAAATCATGTATTTTCTTGTGGGTCCTTGAATGGACACTTCTCACACGCTGTGAGATGAATGTAAGTATTTTGCGAGTCCTTAATTGGAAAACTCAGGTGCCTTGTGAGGGTTTATATTACCTTGCTGAAAACCTTGAATTTAAACAAAAACTGAGGGACGTGGTGAGATTTTTAACTAGGGTATTCTCATGCTTGGAGATACTCTGGTCACATAGGTGGAAGTCCAAAGAGAAGACAGTCCAAAGACCTCATGTATCGATCACGAGATCAATGTATGATTTTGACGCCTCCCTTCAGAGATTATTTGCTTACGTTACGTGTTGTTATTGATGCTTTTACCTAGAGTTTGGGTTTTGGGAGTGGATTCACTATAGTTGACTTGGCTCATATACATTTTGTACAAGGGAGACTTTACCGAAGTTTTTTAAGAGGGGTAAAAGTTGAGTATATAAGTGCATAGAGACGCAGGGAGTGCTTAGAAGAAGAGGGAAACCATAGAGATTACTTGTGAACATTCACTTTTTGGTGCATATATCTAGAAATATCATCGAAATGCTGTCGAATTTTTTCTAGCCCTTGCCATAAGATTGTCATTACATAGAGAAGTGCTTATATTGCAAGAATGGGTGATAACGTTGTGCAAATAGTTGGTGATAAGCTGAACAAAGACAATTATCACATATGGTCATATAGGATGGAGAATTTCGTAATGGGAAAAGGATTATAGGGATTAGTGAATGGAGAGGACGAGTGTCTTGAGTTGCTAGAGAACCCAAATGAAGAAGAGCAAAAGGAATATATAACATGGATAGAAAAATCTAGAAAGATTCTCCATTGGATTTCAATATGTATATCAGAGAGCCTACTTCCACATATTATGAAGGCTAGCATACTGAAGGAAGCTTGGGATATAATTCATAAGATATATGGTATGTCAACGAAAGCTAGAAAAATTCACTTAAAGCAAAATTTGCATAGTGTATGGTGGGAAAATAGATCCGTAACTAATTATGTGGTTGAAATTAGGAAGATAACTCATGATTTAGCTTCCATTAATTGCAAATTCAAAGATAATGATATGGTATCAGTTATGCTAAATGGTCTAGGACCACTGTACAAGAGCTTAGATAATTCTATATTAGTGAGAGGCACTATGTAAGATTTTGATGAGCTAGTAGCTCTTTGCATGACAAAAGAAGTCAAACTTGGTTTGAATGCATCGAGAAGTCGCAATTCAAGAGAGCATGCATTCTTTCAGCATAGAGGAAGAGGTTCTTGTCATGGATGTTCATCTTCTAGAAATGCAAACAAAATGGCTATGCCAAGAGGTAGAGAAAGATCAAACTGGAGAGGCAAAGGAACATCACAGGCACCTGGGAACTGTTAGCATCACGACAAGTATGGCCATTTTGAGAAAGATTGTTTTTATAAGCAAAATAGTCAAAGAGGAAGAGGTAGAAGCCATTATGCAGCACATGGAGATTTTGCTACAGAAAGTTCATATAGAGACTATGGCAGAGATTATATGTTTGTGATGCAGCATGTGTTGAATAGTATGTCAAAACTTGGAAACGATATGAACTGGTACATAGACTCTGGTTGCACAAATCACATGACAAGCATAGGAAATTGGTTTGAGTCGCAATTGGTTTGATGATACCTTACATGTGATTAATGATGTTGGAAATGTTCTGCTTACACAAAGAAATTATGTTCGAAGCACATTAAGTCATTTTTTACATGTGCCTAGCATTACAAAGAACCTAGTTTCGGTTGGTCAGCTAGTAGATCAAGACATGGAAGTAATTTTCAATAAACATGGCTGTTTTATACATGATTTCAAGTATGGCCAAAGAGGAAAATTACTTGGTCATGGAAAGAAGATGGGTAAATTGTTCAGGTTTGACATGGGTACACCCCTTTATGACAACATGTATTCCAAGAGTAGTGAATACTTAGATTTAGCTGAATTATGACATAAACAAATTGGTCATATCAATTTGAGGAAATTGAGGTCCATGGAAAAGCAAATATTAGTGCATGGAATATCAAGATTAGGTCATTTAAATTTTGAAAGAATATGTGAAGCATGCACATTTAGAAAACATCAATGTATGAAGTTTCCAAGAAGAGAAATGCATAGGAGGAGACCTCTGTGAAGAGATGGACAGATATGTGCTTAAAGATGAAGTGGTGCTGCAAAATCCTTGCAGTACACCAGCAAAATGAACTCCAGGAAGATGTGGTGGACCCTTTTAGCTTTCCAATGCATGTGTTAGACACCCTATGTACCTTGGAAGATCAATCTCAAAAAGATAGATCAAATCAAATGAGCTCGAATTAATTCAGAGGTGAAAAACTTGCTATTTTGATTCATACAGGTATCGAGTGTTTTGAATAATTCTCTAAGCACAGTAGCAATCAGCTTAATTCCTTTTGGGGAACTCGAATTAACTTAGAGAGATAACTTTCAAGAGTAATCTCATCAGAAATAGTGAATCACACAATGAGAATGAAGTTTAACAAGTAATGACATCATCCCGATTTTCATGGGCTGCAATAGTACTTAGACCAGAGAGCAAAAAAATGATCATAACTCAAGATTCAAATATTCAGTTATCATGAAATTTTGTACGCTAATTAAAGGTAAAAGGTTGAATTTTAAAAGATTTGAATCATGCAATTTGAGCAAGTACACGGGGAGAACCAGCTCTCACAAGATGACTCATAAAATGGAAGATCTGACAAAGGAGTGAATATAAACAAACAGAGTTGACCTCTACTGAACATAACTCAAGATTGAGAACTTCAATAGCAACGAAATTTTGTGTTCATATAGTAGAATTTAAAAGAAAACTTTAGCAAGTTAAGTGATTGAAAAACATGCACCACATTGATAGAGGTGATCTCTAGAAATGGACTAAAAAAATTGAGAAGCATAACAGTGAAGAGTAGACTCACAGAACCATGAATATATGAACTTGTATGATCATAAATATGAATGCATATTGATTGTAGAATAGAATGAACTTATAGATACATGTGTGTACCTTGTATCCACACTTGATATGGCATATAGCTCAGCTTATGGACTCCTTTAAAGTGCGGCTAAACTGCCATGTATATATATCGAGAGTTTTGGAGGCAAGATTTGAATTTGATTCTTGCTCACCTATAAGTAGTTTCCTAATTTCTAGAGATTGATTGATTCTTCAACCTCCAAATCAAGAATTCATGGCTTCTCTCTCTATTGTTATCAAGTGAACTCAACCACTTTGATTCCTCTTACTTTTACATCAAGTAAATGATCAAACAATTACAAGGGTGAGTTCACAAGTGAAGCTCTTAGATTTCCATACATTGTCTTCTCTTACTACTTCTCCTCGAAACTCAAGCCAATACTTAGGCTTGTAATAGATTTGTTCCAACAGCTCCCCCCCAAACCAAGTAGGCTTGAGGTCTTCAATCTTCAAGAATAACCTGCAATCCAATCATAGTCTTGAATTTGCAAAGTTTTGTACCATCCAATGCTTTGGTCACGATATCTACACATTGTTGATGAGTGGACATATATGATATTTGAATCTCTTTTCTTAGAGCCTTCTCTCTTACATAGTGATAATGAACTTCAATGTGTTTAGTCCTTGCATGAAAAATAGGGTTAGCAGCTAAATGAATAGTACTCATGTTGTCACCAAAAATAGTTGGAGTTCCAAACTCCAATCCAAGATTGTTGAATAATGTCTTCATCCACATAGCTTATTGTGTAGCTATGGCAAGACCTCTGTATTCATCTTCAGTAGAAGAGAGAGCAATTTTGGGTTGCTTCTTGGATGTCCATGAAATAAGCTTTGAACCTACAAAGGTAAGATAATCTAAAGTGCTCGTGCTATCTTCTTTGGAGCTAGCCCAATTTGCATTAGAAAATAGCTTGAACCCTAAATCGGATACATAAAGATAATAAAGTCCTTCATTTATGGTTCCTTTGAGATATTTGAGTATCCTCTTAGAAGCATCCATGTGTGGTTTCCTTGGTATGTGCAATAATTGACTTAGCACACTCACACTATAGCATATATCTACCCTTTTCAATGTGGCATAGTTGAGACTACCCACGAGGCTTTGATATGATGTGATGTCCTCTATGAGTTACCTTCATGTGAGCTCAATTTATGGTTGACCTCCATTGAATTAACTCCAATTTTACAATCCTCCATCTTGAATTTTGCTAACATTCCTTGATATACTTCCTTTGAGTGAGAAATAAACCATGATCTTTGTAAAACACTTCCAAATCTAGGAAGTAGGTAAGCGAACGTAATTCACTTATCTCGAATTCTTCTCTAATGTGATCTTTGATCTTCTTCATACCATCTGCATCATTTCCTGTCAATATAATATCATCTACATATACACATAGGTAGATGACCTCAGAATTACTCTTTTTAATAAAGAGTGAAGGATCTAGCTTGCTTGGTTGAAAGCCTTTGTCCTACAAGAATGAAACAAGCCTGAAACTCTAAGCTCTTGGGGCTTGCTTGAGACCATACAATGCTTTGTTAAGTTTACACACATAATCAAGATAAACTTGATTTTCAAAACCAAGTAGGTGGTTGTGCCATATATACCTCTTCTGTTATCCATCCATTAAGAAATGCATTTTTTACATCCAATTGAAGTATCTTCTAGTTCTTGGAAGAGGCAATACTAAGGAAAACCATAATAGTAGGCATCTTTGCTACAGGAGAGAAGGTCTCATCATAATCAACACCCATCTTGAGCCTATTACCTTCATAGATGAAGTCTTAAGCACCAAATCCCAAGTGTTGTTTTCCTCAAGTGCTTCAATATCCTCCTTCATTGCATGCTTCCATTTTGATTTTTCTTTGGCCTCTTCAAAGGATGATGGCTCATCTTGATGTATGTCATGTGCTATGTAAATAGAATGCTTAGTTACTAATGAGGTGTCAAACCCATACCTTTCTGGTTCTTTTCTTTCCCTTACAGATCTTCTTAAGCCATGTTGTGATGATTCTGCCTCATGTCCAAGTTCCTGCACTTTTTCTTTACCTTTAGACTTCCCTGCTTTGATTTTTTCCATTTGACTTTCTTCATCATCTTCTGAAGTATCTTCTTCTTCAGTCTTTGGTTGATGTTCTATTCCAAGCTTTGGAATATCTTCTTGAAGGTCATATGGCAATTTGACCTTCTTGCATGAATCTTCATACCATGAATTTTTCTCATCAAAAACTACACCTTTGCTTACCAAGAATCCTTTGTTGGTAGGGTTGTATGACCTATAACCTTTTTTATTGTTGTCATATCCAATAAATACACACCTTTCTCCCTTTGGATCCATCTTGCCTCTAACCTATGAGGAAACATGAGCATAAGTAATACATCCAAAAAATTTACAATGATCTAAGCTATGTTTTCATCCCTTCCAAGCCTCATATGGAGTCATCTCATCAAGGGATTTTGAAGGCAACCTGTTAATCAAGTAAGTGGTTGTAGATACACCCTTAGCCCATAGATAATTAGGCAAATGCTTTTAATTTAACATGGACCTTGCAGCTTCAAAAATTGTCCTATTCCTCCTTTCTACCACTCCATTTTGCTCAAGAGTGTACCTTGTAGTTACCTCTCTTTTGATTCCTCTTTCTTGAAGAAAAGAATCAAATTCATGGGAGAAGTATTCTCCCCCTCCATCTCACCTTATTTTTAGTGATTTACCTGTTTGTTTCTCCATAAGAGCCAAATATCTTTTGAAGCATAGGATAGTCCATCTATTGCAATCATCAATGAAGGAGACATAATACCTTGATCCACATATTGAAGCATCCTTGCTAGGTCTCCATACATCTGTATGAACCAACTCCAAGAGATCTCCATGCATATAGCCTTTCTTCATGAATGGTAACTTGTGAGACTTTCCAAATTGACATGCACTACACTTATAAATCATGTGTTGTTTTGACAAGCTAGGGAGTCCAAGTACACTTTGGTCCCTGCAAATTTGCTTTAATGATTTGTTACCAATATGTGCTAACCTTTTGTGCCATACTTCTAATTCTGTGAGTGTCTGACTACCATAGTTAAAGAGAGCAATGTTTCTAGTGTCTTGTAATTCAAATGTGAACAATCTTGTGGCATAGCCATGTTCATGATTATTGATCTTTCACCAATATGTGCTAACCTTTTGTGCCATACTTCTAATTCTGTGAGTGTCTGACTACGATAGTTAAAGAGAGCAATGTTTCTAGTGTCTTGTAATTCAAATGTGAACAATCTTGTGGCATATCCATGTTCATGATTAATAATGAATCCTCTTTGTTTGAGTCTTCTGTGAAGTTATTGAAGTCTCTCCTTCCTTTCTAGTGTCCTTGAAAGTTTGAATAATTCTAGTTGTTGTAATTGCCATGATAATTGTTGAACCTTCCTCTTGAGTAGCCATAACTTCCTCTATTGTATCCTCTACCTCTTTGATGCGTGGAATTTATTAAGAAAGTTTTAGTTGTATGATTAGTTAATCCACAAATAGAAAATGGGTTTGAGTCTTGGGATCTCCCCCTACCTTGTCTACCCCCATTTTGTGATCACTAGCCGATCATTATCACATTCCAGCCCCCCACTAAAACCTACAAGGCTCCTTAGCTTCATGTGTGCTCAACCTCTTTCTCTCTCCCCTCCGTCCATTAACAAATTTTTGAAGTGTGGAAGGAGGCCCTTGCCAATTGTTCATCCCCCAGCAAGAGTTGGAGAAGTGTAGTTGTTAAGACATGGTAGATCTTGATTAGAAGTAAGAAGATGCTCCACTCTATTCAATGCGCACACTCAAAAGCTCTATATCATAGGCTCTCAAGACTTGACGAGGGAGTGAACAAAGGAAAAGCCCAATCCAAGAAGGGCATGCGCAGAATCAGAGCGATGCTCGGATACGAGCAAGAAATTCAAAGGAAAAATCTAAAAATTTTCTCTAAGGAGGGGGGGCTGGCAAAGCTGATAAGCCCGCCAAAGAGATGTGCATCATTCTTAAAAGAAAACAAAACAGAGATGCAATTCCCCTATTGCTAGACTCAAACATCTATGTATGCAATACAAAAAAAGAAAGTTTCAGAATCATTAAAGAACTCTTTACAAGACTTGTGGGAACCTCCACTCCCCTCTCCCCTTATAGATGGGACTACATGGCGGACATCTCCAAGATATCCTCTCATAGGATCCCACACAACCTTTGATGCTTGCTTGATGCACCTATCTTAGAAGGAGAGATCATTCAAGTTCTTGATGCCCTTCAAAGAGGCAAAAGCCCAGGATCAGATGGGCTCACTAATTAGTTCTTTAAGGATTTTAAGTTGGTGATCGCCACCCCCCTCTGTTTGGTTTGGCAAAAAGCACTCAAGTTTGGCGCTCTCCCTTCTTGTGTCCACAATGGCATCACCAAGTTAATCCATAAAAAAGGGGAACAGAACATAATTGAGAACAGGCGTCCAATTACGATGCTTCAAATGGGATATAAGGTCATTGCCAAATTCATAGCCAATAGAATCTCTTGCCATCTAAGAGCATGGTTAAGCGAGGAACAAAAAGGCTTCTTCAAAGGCAGGTCAATATTGGAAGCCATTATAGATATTTGGGAAGGTCTTGACTTTGTGGATGAATCAAGAAAAAATGTGTTCTTTCTCATGATCGATTTTGACAAATCTTAAGATAGGCTGTAATGGGACTATATTTTGTTGTCTCTTGAAGACCTTGGATGCAATAAAAATTTCACCAAGATGATCTCAACCCTAATCGGAAACGCGTCGACTCAAATTAATGTTAACGGCCAACTTTCAACGACAATGAAACTAAAAGATCGATTAGACAAGGGTGCCCATTGGCTCCCCTTCTCTTTTCTTATTAGTAGGTGATTAGAGGATCGAGCCAAATTTGAGAGAACGCAAAGTTGATGATTTGATGTAAGTTGCATTGATTTTTGTTGTTCGCTCAAAATAGACAAGAGCGGCGAAAGATAAAAGATTTCATGTTATTGTATCCACTCTACTAGCAATCACTATCACAAGATTCAATATTGTCCTCTGTGAGAACATGAAAAACGAGAGGGAAGTCTATATTGAATAATGTCTTCGAAATAAACCATTTAAGTGTGACAGGGCCGTAAGTCTCACATGCTTGATTGACAAGGGTCCCTTAATGATGACATGGCAAGATAATAAATAAACAAAAAATGACTTAATATAAACTCTCCACCACTGCCACCCAGCGAGAGTTTTTTCTGAACTCTGTTTGTCTCTCTTCGTTTTCATATGTGGATTGTTTAGCGCCATAGCTACGCTTGCTTACCTTTTGATTACAATTGGTATCAGAGCGACTCCCCATTACTGCATGCTAGTCGTTGTGGTCTACAAGCGAGGAAATCTGTTATAACCAAAAAGAGAAGCGAGTAAATCTAGGCAAATTGAGAGTGAGGAGAAGAATACTTCCAAAGCACTCCATGTCTCTTGAGAGCTCCTACAGTTCCTAATACGAGGAAGTAAGAAATAATAGATAGAGTTTAGAATGTGTGATCTTTCCTAAGCATCCTTTACATGTAATGTATTCAACCTTTTGATCCTAATCCTCTTGAGTTGGTTGGCCTTTGTTTTGAGTAGAGGCACCATCTCATCTCGTAAGATATATCCATATAGGTATCTCCCTATCAAGTAAGTCTCCATCCTTAGATACCATGCTGATTATTTTCTTTGATCCATCTCTTCAATAGATGAGGGGAATTCTTTGCCCATGATGTTTAATCTTTTACTATGCTCTCATATCACTATGAGGAGTGATGGATAGTGCATAGAAATGAGGGGGACTTGGCAAAATCCTACTCTAGACTAACCAAAGTAGCCTCATTGCACATTAATAGACTCTATAAGCTTCCAATATATGATATTAGACCACCATATTACTTTGAAGCATCATTCCTATAATACTATGTCAAAACAAATCACTTATGCATAAATATCACTTTGAAAAAACCTTCTATTTATGAAATAAGGCACTTCATGTTATACTCAAAGCTCCCAGCCTCGTAGTAATTGAACAAAGACTTTTTGCACATATTCACATGAAGCTTTCCATGAACTATACCAATTTATTTCTTGAAATTAGGAGGATGCTTAGAGGAATGTGTATAAGAAGTCAGGGGTAGTCCTGACTTTCCAAGAAGAAGATGATGCATTTACATACTCACCTTGGTTTACTCATAAATCAAGGTCTAAAGATTCAATGACTATGAAAATTTTTAGAAACAATTGATAGGACTGGATAGTGACTACATACGCTGTGGTGGGATTCATGCACGCTTAGGGGTGCACACAGAGTGCCAAGAACGTATCTCAGCTTGAAAGATGTTAGTAGCTAGGAGATCTTCCATATTTGAAGTGTAGCTTCGTACTATGACTCCAAATTCTTTTCACTTACTAAAATAACACAATGGTGAAACAGCCATTCGCTTAATGAGATTTGCTTTTCAAAGAAAAGAAAAGAAAAACTCTAAGTGTAGTGAGGTAGAGAAACTGTCTAAAATCATTCCAAATTAAGTTCGGCATATATACAAGCTTTGCTGTTAAATGATTTATCAGAACAATAGTTAAACTCGATTTCATCATGTTTAAATCCTAGCGACATACACAAATATGTAAGAACTTAAATCCTTCCAAGAAACAAAGCGTTGTCATCTATGAAGGATTATGTGAGCCTAGACAATACTCCTCCTACTCATTCTCAAATGCGTCTAAGTCTGATAGATGTAATAAGGCACATCTACAGACTACCATAGAGGTGGCCATTCAGACATATCAAATGTTCAACATTGTCATCGTATGCAGCTATCCAGGTGCTTCCACTCCGTGGAATCATCCCTATCCGGCTCATACTCCAAACTCGAGCTTTGCAAAAAGAACATACTTCTGACTCTTCATATTTTAGACCTCTCGCAACTAAAGGTTTCTTGGTCTCTGAGTTATGGAAGCCCTTGAACACGCCTCGAAAGAGGCCTACATCTTCGGCTCATTCATAAGCTCACATGGATCTAAAACATATAAATCATCCATTCGACAAGAAGGAATGCGGAATGATCAACCAGATGAGCATGAGAACCTGGTTTTGGGTGCAAAGTGACCGGCTACAGGATGCATGGGGTAGTTAGTATCGCTTCTCTCATGGAAGGAACTAGGAAGGTAGAGGAAAAGCTTTCCAAGGGCCTCTCAGCTGCCATCTATGCGACCATCTTTGGACTCAACCAAAAGCTCAGTTACCATTTATTGAGCACAAGATAGGCAAAACTCGCACCAAAGACTTCGATTTGTGATTCCCCTAGTTTTCTTACATATAGACCGCAACCAACAGAGAAGAAAAGGATTCCAATTCGTTTGATGTACTACCAGCAGAAGTCATAGGAGAAAAATCCTCTATATTCTGAAAAGATAGTTCAGAATCGGATACTTACATCATAACCAGTTTAAGTCAATAACACAACATTATAGTTCATATATCATGCAAAAGGGGTTTATATCATGACAGTGTATTTCATTCATACGATTCAAAAAGCACTAACACAACAACATTTTAGACTAATAGCACAAGTCATACGTTCCTCACACAAGTTCAAGCATGTGCATTGAGGCCTTCCTTTATTCGAGAGGGCTACAAAATTATTAAAGGAGCCATCACAAAGAACAAGGAAATCTGTATTATTCCGTTCATAACTTTTACAACTTTAAACGTGATTGGGACCCTAGCTTACAGAGAGCTCTATGTTGTTGCCATTGTCAACATTCAGGTTTGAGCTCCCGGTATCTCGTAAAGAAGAGATCTGCATCACCTTTTCAAACAGTGTATGCCATGGCTAATCATGTCATCGATCTCGAGCTTAATCAATATACCCGGGGAGACTCGATCAAGACATTGATGAAGCACTACACAATCTTCTAAAATTTCCAACAAACACCACTTCATTCTTCATGAAAGTCCAGCCAAGAGCACCTTCCGTTTAGACAAGAATCAAGTACGCATTTAAAATCCCTATTCTGCGCTGAACCATACAGCTACCTGCTTCTCCACATAAATCTATCGCTCGAGTCGTAGAGCATATGAAGGTGTAGAATGTCCGAAAAGCACGATGCATACCACGAGATTACCTGTAGCAAAGCTCGAGAAGCTGAAATCTTTCTCCTCCCTCTCTCAACCTCTCTTCCAGATCATGCATGCACTTCTCCTCTTTGTGTATTTGCTTCTTGATGGTTGCCCGGCCTTTAACGTTCAAGTTTGTAAGCTTCTAGCGATTGCCAGCACCAGCTCCTTCGTCTACTAATAAGGTCCTGACACGATCGGTTGTTCCTCTTCAAATGACAAGCTTTCCCATAGTCTCCCCTCACACCAAGCTCCCCAAAGTACGTCCACCGGAACTCCAAAACCGAGAGAGAGACCTTTGTGACTTGCCCTCCCTATATGTTGCAGACATCCCATGGTGGACCTTCCATTCCAATTCTTTCCCTATTCTCCTCTCTTCCAGGCGGTGAACAACCATTTCCCTTCTTTTAAATGAGGGCATTCCCCCCCTCCACATAGTCCTTTCCTTTTGTGATCATTCACCATTTGATGAAGGTGTTCAACATTCTCACCTACTGCTTATAAAGGTCTTCTGTTGTTGAAACCTTTGAACTCTTCTGACTTACAGTATTCTTTGAATTTTCCCAATTTCTAGTACTCTTTTATTATTATGCTCGTGAAGTACCCCAATCTGTTTCGGACCATCATGAAGGTAGCAGCTGCAAGCTTATCAAGCACCTTGTTAGTAGAACCTTCTCGCAGCCAAAGGTCCCCCAAAATTCTAGAATCCGTAGACTGCACTTCCCTGCACACCTGCTCGCCCCCTCCGAGATGCACACCCTTCCTCTATGTACTCACTACAACCATATGATCATTTCTGAAGTAGGTTCCTCATATATCCAAACTCTAATGATTCAGAGTAACGATTATATTGCTCTTTCAATGTGAATTGCGATCGTGGAGAAAGAGTCTCCACGACAACGCATAGAAAAATAACACAAAGAACGTAAAGAAAAGTAGTCAATATACTGTAGCTATGAATAAAGATACATGGGGAAATGCAAATGAATTATAAATGTATTAATAATTTACATATGATAAAATAAGAGAGTGGGGGACTTCTCTAGCTTTGAGGTAAGACATAGGTCACTCAAAATGAGTGATATGAGCAGCTCAAACGAACTTTCATACCTTTGACTAAAGAGTATAGTGAAGATATATACTTTTCCTTCTTGATTACTAATAGATTCCACCGAGAAGTGATCCAAAATTTAGGGAGCGATTTTGAATATTTGATCTAAGAAGATTCATGGATTTTAAACTCCAATAAGTCTAGGAGATTCTATCCAATTATTTGTATTATTTACTTTTGAGCGATCTTAAACCAAACAATAAGCTTTGAAGCTCCTTACGTATAAGGTGCAATGATTGTAAATTTATGCATCATGCATCAAAAGAGATCCTTTGTGCATGGATCGAGCACTTAGGCTTGGTTCATGCACCAATAAGAACTCAACCTAACTAAATGTGAAACACCTCAAATCTACAATGCTTTGTTGATTCAAGGAAGAAAAGGCGAATTTCCGTTAGTGTCTACAACATGTGTTTGAATCCTCGTTGTACGGCTCACCATGTGCATGTGTCGTGCGGCGAATTCGTCTCGACGACGCTGATAAGTCCCCATGTGTTCAGAAGGCTCGCTCCAGGAGATTGTTTAGTGAAGGATGGTCTTGGAATTTCCGCGGGCGAGTCCGTATTCTTCACATACGCTAACGCAGCTCCTTACGACCTTTCTGTCTCTTCTGTCAAATACGTTTGCGAGTAACATTTCTGTGTATACTCGGACTCTATTATGAGGTATCATAGCTTCATTGGATTCCTTAGGCACATATATTCGTGTTTCGGACAATGACGAGATTAGACTCTTTATCCTCTTATTTTCATGATCTCCGTTTTTTTCTTTTGTAGCAGGTCGTCTGTTAATATGCAATGTTTCTTCTCTTCATGGCAATGTGACCTATTAGCTGTTTAACGTAATATCCATCCACTGTCTGTTTCGGAAAGAGTTCGAATTCATAATAATTCATAATAATGCACTGCATGGATATTGACGAATATGAATGTGAATTATCTGCTGTACAGGAAATTCGTCGGAAGTTAAGCTTAGTGCTCTGTCAAACTTAGATGATTTTATTCCAAGATATTATTATTATTTTCTGTTAAGTTATTATTACCTCTCCTTTCTCAAGGTCTGGCAGAGGACATTGTTGCATCTTTTGATAGTACATGAAATATTTTATCTCTCTCCACTCTTGTCCATTTTGAGGGAACAATGAAAATCAATGCAGCTTACATTAGGTTAAAATTCAATTCAGATTATTTGAGGGGTAAGCTAACATCAAATCATCAGCCTCTTGTTCTTCATTAGCTCACAAAAAGGTGGTTATTTCATGTTTCACCTTGCGTTCTCTCAAAGTTGGTCCGATCGTCTAATGACCTCCTAATGCTTATTATTTTATGTTTCATCGGATTGCCTAGGCACATATGTT
This sequence comes from Ceratopteris richardii, assembly GCA_020310875.1. Lineage (NCBI taxonomy): Eukaryota > Viridiplantae > Streptophyta > Polypodiopsida > Polypodiales > Pteridaceae > Ceratopteris > Ceratopteris richardii. The sequence continues at coordinate 135,664,549 of CM035428.1, read as the reverse complement.
CTTGTTTTGCAGAATGTTGAGACTAGACTATATATCCTTTTATTATCGTGATCTCTGTCTTGTAGGACGTCGTCTCTTAACATGTAATGTTTCCGCTCTACATCGCAATGTGACCTATTAAGTTGCCTCTCCTTTCTCAAGGTCTGACAGAGTACATTATTGAATCTGTGGTTGATAGTACATGAGATCTTTTATCTCTCTCCACTCTTGTCCATTTTGAAGGGACAATCAAAATCAATGCACCTTAAAGTCCGTTAGGCTCAAGTTCAATCAGATTTTTTTAGAAGTAAGCTATCATCAAGTAATCAATCTCTTCTTCTTCCATAGTTTATATTTCACCTTGCGTTTTCCGAAAGTCAATCCGAACGCCCAATGACCTAGTAATGGTTGCGCGATTTCAAATATCGTAATTATGAAAACATAGCAAGACAGCCAGTGGTTATTCTTTAAAACAGAAAAACGGAAAAATCCATCGTACGCTGATTGATATAGTCATTTAAGTGCTAACTAAAGGTAAATAACACGGTTCTCTATTTTCACATTTTAAATTCATTAAAGTAGTCAACGGACAGATAAATATTGCATTCCATTACATATTCAAAAAACGTTTTCCAATAAAATGATTAAACTTTCTCCATTTTCTTTTCTTGCATTTTCGAGTATCCATGTATGGATTGTTGCAAAATCGTGGTGTATTGTACATCATAATGGAAATTAAGGGATTTGTTTTCCTTCTAGTTCGTGTTATTCTCGTGATCTCTGTTTTGTAGGACGTCGTCTCTTAGCATGTAACGTTTCCTCTCTACATGGCAATGTTACCTATTAAGTTGCCTCTCCTTTTTCAAGGTGTGATAGAGTACATTATTGAATCTTATGATAGTGGTTGATAGTACATGTGATATTTTATCTCTCTCCACTCGTCCATTTTGAGGGGACAATGAAAATCAATGCCGCTCAAAGTCCACTAAGCTCAAGTTCAATGAGAGTTTTTTATAAGTAAGCTATCATCAAATCGTACATTATGTTATATTTAACCTTGCATTTTACATATTCAAAATAGAGGATATTCTGATGATTTCGACTAGTTCTTTAAGAATGATTTGATGAAAAACGTTTCCCTATAAACTTTGTCCATTTACTTTTCTTGCATTTTCGAGTATTTATGTATGGATTGTTGCAGAATGGTGGTTTATTGTACCTCATAATGGAAATTCAGGGATTAATTTTCCTTCTTGTTCTATCCATAGGATGTTTTACTCTCGTAGATCTTCTCAAGGGTGTTTCTTGATCTGATCTTGAATGTGTCTTTTTCCTTGTGTGTGGAGGAACGTATTCCTCCTTCATATTTTTCAACATGCCAGACATGACTATCTCATCATCAATATCTGAATCGGACATATACATACCTTTCCCTTTCTCCTTTCTTCTTGCATGGTCTTTTGCATTTTCACTGCATTACATTTTAGGTGTAGGAAACTCATATGAACCATAGTCTTAGCTTTCTTCATGGTGAAAATGTCTACGACTTGTTCCTGGCTCATCATGAACATTTTGTATAGAATCATCAATATCATTCTCTATCACAACCATTTCTTTGGGTGCGTACCATGATGCATTTTCATCGAATATAACATCTCTGTTTACTATATATTCTTTTGTAACAGGATTATAACAACTATATCCTTTTTTCTCTTCTGAGTATCCAACAAATATGCACTTTTCATATTTTGCCTCAAACTTGTGTCTCAACTGACTAGGCACATGTATATCAGAAAATAATCCATGTATATCGGCTATAATTGTCAACCAATATCAGAAAGTATAGTGAGCCACCAACTAATTTTGTTCTAGCTCTAGAGGTCTCCTGTTGTGCATTTCTCTTCTTGGAAACTTCATACGTTGATGTTTTCGAAATGCGTATGCTTCACATATTCGTTCAAAATTTAAATGAGCAAATCTTGGTGGTCCAGGCACTAAGATTTGCTTTTCCATGGACTTCAATTTCCTCAAATTGATAAGACCAATTTGTTTATGCCATAATTCAGCAATATCTGAGTATTCACTATTCTCGGCATACATGTTCTTATAAAGGGGTGGACCCATGTTAAACATGAACAATCTACCCATCTTCTTTCCATGACCAGGTAATTTTCCTCTTTTGCCATACTTGAAATCATGTATAAAACAGGCATGTTTATTGATATATACTTCCATGTCTTGATCTACTAGCTGACCAACCGAAACTAGGTTCTTAGTAATGCGAGGCACATGTAAAACATCACTTAATGTGTTTTGAACACCATTTCTTTGTACTAGGAGTACATTTCCAACATCGTTTATCACGTGTAAGATATCATCAAACCAATTTTGACTCAAACCAATTTCCTATGCTCGTCACGTGATTTGTACAACCAATGTCTATGTACCAGTTCATATTGTTTCCAGGTTTTGACATACTATTCAACACATGCTCCATCGCAAACATAATATCTCTACCATAGTCTCTTTATGAACTTTTTGCAGAGAAATTTCCATGTGCCGCATAATGGTTTGTACCTCTTCCTCTTTGACTATTCTACTCATAATAATAATCTTTCTCAAAATGGCCATACTTGCCACAATGATAACAGTTCCTAGGTGCCTATGATCTTCCTCTGCCTCTCGAGTTTGATCTTCCTCTACCTCTTCGCATATCCATTGTGTTTGCATTTCTAGAAGATGAACGCCACGAGAAGAACCGCTTTCTCTATGCTCAAAGAATGCATGGTCACTTGAATTTCCACTTCCCGATGCATTCAAACCATGTTTTACTTCTCTCATGCAAAGAGCTACTAGCTCATCAAAATCTGGCATAGTGCCTCTCACTGAGATAGAAGTACCTAAGCTCTTATACTTGGCTCTCTACGATTTACCATAACTAATACCATATCATCATCTTCAATTTTGCCATTTATGGAAGCTAAATCATCAGTGATCTTCCTAATTTCAGCCACATAATCAGTTATGGATCTATTTCCTCCCCATACACTATGCAAGTTTTGCTTTAAGTGAATTTTTCTAGCTTTCCTCAATGTACCATATTCTTATGAACTATTTCCCAAGCTTCCTTTAGTGGGCTAGCCTTCATAATATGCAGAACAAAGCTCTCTGATATACATATCGAAATCCAATCGAGAGCCTTTCTAGATTTTTCTATCCATGTTTTATATTCCTTTTGCTCTTCTGCATTCAGGTTCTCTGGCAACTCAGGACACTCGTCCCCTCCATTCACTAATCCCCATAATCCTTTTTCCATTAAGAAATTCTCCATCCTATATAACCATATGTGATAATTGTCTTTGTTTAGCTTATCACCAACTATTTGCGCAATGTTATCACCCATTCTTGCAATATAAGCACTTCTCTATGTAATGGCATATAAACCTCACAAGGCACATGCGTTTTCCAATTAAGGACTTGCAAAATGCTTACATTCGTCTCACAACGTGTGAGTAGTGTCCATTCAAGGACCCACAAGAAAATACATGATGTCGCCTGCCACATGTAATCGAAGTAAAACCGAAACTCAAATGTGTACCTGAGATAAAGCTCTCACACTTTTATATCAAACTTCCAAAAGGAAACTGAGAGTCCGATCAAGAACTATCTTCAAGAGTGTTAGGTCCAAGAGAATCCAAGGGAGGAAGAGAAAAATGGGATAGAGAAGACACTGTTGTCAATATAACAAGAGACATGGACCACCCATGTTTTCTTTCCGTAAGTGAGCACTTTCGTGTAGGTCTCCTCCACTCTTTTGTTTTTCGGTTGTCATCAATGACTCGCCAATGAGCGCCAATAGCTGCACATGATAGTGCACCCATGCTTGTCAAGTTCTTCCCGCTTCCCAACTTCCCGCATTTGCTCTAAAAGCAAAGATAACAAAGGAAACGATAAAAAATTTGATGATCGAGGAAGCACCATTCAAGATAACTCTATAGGTATAGGTAGACACTCAAGAAAAAGAGGAAAAGGTAGGGGGAGAGCTCAAGCCTCTTGAGCTTGTGCCGTATGTGGTCTATCAAATCACATCATAGACATTGCCTCAAAAATCCAAGGAATGAGAGAGAAAGAGGATACAATACAGGTAGTTATGAAGTTTCAAGAAACATGTACAGAAATTCATACGTATACAAAAGTATTTCTTACAAGAAGAGCTATCAATCAAGACACGAACGAAGGTCAGAGTACAAAAATTACAAAAAAGATCAAGTTCAAGAATTTTCACTTCTACATATGAACATGAAAATGAAGGAAGGAAAGTATGATGAGCATGTATTATGCATTGATTTTGAATGCTCAAACCATGTAGTAGGAAATGTATCCTTGCTATTGGAGGATTCGAAGAACAAGCATAGCTCCAGATATGTGATGCCATAAGGCATCTATGGAGAAGATAGGGAATGTGAAGACAACCAATGGTAATAAGGATTTGTTAAGCATAGTCTTGATGTCCCAGCTATTAGAAAAATTCTTATAAGTGTAGGGTAGATTATGGAGAAATATTTGCAGGTGAGATCCACCAAGCATCGAGCATATCTAGAGGATCCATTTCAAGGTTTTAAGAAGATAGGAAAAGGAGAGAAAACAACTATATTCAAGATTCCAAGAATACTATCTTCTCAATTAAGGGACCCAAACCTTATCTGATCTTGAGGTTTGGCATAAAAGGTTAGCTCACATTGGAGAAAGAGCCCTAAAAAGACTAAGTAGAGGTCAAAGTGTGCTTGGACCACCAAATATCTAAAAGGAACACATGATATAAGGGTGTAGTGCATGTAGTTTGGATATCAACACAGGTATCCATTCACCAAGAAAGGATACATACATGGAGAGCTTTTGTAGCTTGCCCATAGAGATGTTTTGGGACCCAGCAAAGAACCATTAATTTTGAGATCAAGGTATAATGTGTCAGTTATATATGATTTTAGAAAATAGACTATTTGTTACTTCATGAAGCATAAGGTTCTCATGCTTTAGGAAATATTTAGCTCATGTAGAGAATCAAATATGTGAAACCCTTAAAAGATTAAGGTTTGATGGAGTCGGAGAATATTTCTCCTAAGAATTTTATTCCTATCTAAAAAATAAAGAAACCAAGAGAGATATTACTACAAGCTACACTGTAGAATGGAATGGATTATGAGAAATGAGGAACAAGATTATCATTGAGGCAACAAGGTCCATTTTGAATGAGAAGAAATTACCAAATTAGTTGTGAGTAGAGGTAGTATCTAATGCCATACTTAATAAATAGATTACCTTAAAAGTTCTTGCATGGTAAACTCCTTATGAGTCCTCGAATGGTAAAAGACCAAGCTTGGATCAATCTAGGATACTTGTGTGCATTGCATATGCACACATACCATCACAAATAAGAGGTAATTTAGACCCTAAGGTAGAGAAGTGTGTATTTATAGGCCATGACCTTAATACAAAAGGGAGAGGGAGGGAGCAGGGGAGAGAGATAGAGAGAGAGAGAGAGGGGGGCGAGGGAAGAGGGAGGGAGGCGGAGTGAGGGAGGAAGGGAGGGGGAGAGCACGAGAGAGAGAGAGAGAGAGAGAGAGAGAGAGAGAGAGAGAGAGAGAGAGAGAGAGAGAGAGAGACAGAGAGAGAGAGAGAGGAGGAGGAGGAGGGAGGGAGAGAGAGAGAGAGAGAGAGAGAGAGAGAGAGAGAGAGAGAGAGAGATAGATAGATAGAGAGAGATTGAGGAAGGGGGAGAAAGAGGGGAGAGAGAGAGAGAGATGGTGGAGGGTTGCAGAATGCACGGAGAGCAAGGTGTGATACACACACATACACACATACAAACACATACACACACATACACACACACATAGACACACACATACACACACACACATACACACACACATACGCACATACACATACACACATATGCCTACATACATGCATACACATACACAAATAGACACATACACACACATAGACACATACACACACATAAACAGATACACACTCATAGACAAACACACATACATATAGACACAGACACATACATACACAAATACACACACATACACACATACACACATAATAATGCCTTCACACACATACACATGAATACACACATACACACACATATACACACACACATACACAGAGATATATGCATACACACACACGCATAGATAGACATACACACACATACACATACATGCATACATATGCATACATAATGCATATGCAGAGCAAGAGTTCCGTCTGATACTCTAGGGGCCATCATGCATGATTACTGAGAGATGTCTAATGATGAGCTGGACTATACGATCCAGATACTTACCCAACGATTAGAGGAGGGCTCTTCTGCGGCTCCACATGCAAGAAGACAACTATATGCTCATATGTATGTTTTTTTCATAAACTTTTTTAATGATATTATAACACATATTTTTATTTATTTTTATCTATCTATTTTCAAGAAACCTATACCACCTCCAGATCATGATAGCAGAGGAGAGTTGCATATGAGGACATGCATAGGCACCTTAGGACTAGAGTGTGATATAGAGCCACAGGGGAACATTGTGTACATAGGGAAGGGATTGGAGTTCAAGAGAAGAATGTGAGCATTATGCGACTCTTACCTGTGCCTTGTCCACTTACCATGGAAGTAAGTATAACTTTTACATATAAATTGAAATAAATACCTTATGTTTTTTTTTTTATTTTTGTAGTGAGCATGATGAGAGGGATAAAAAATACATACTTAGTTCATTGAGACAGAGTTTGGGATAGGATGGTCACATAAGTGGTGTCTAAAAGAGATGCGGACACTTATGGCTCATTGTCGCGATAATGCACGGTATGCACTACTTTTATGTATATATATATGTGTGGATATGAGTATGTGTGTTTATGTATTTATGTATGTATATAAGAGAGAGAGAGAGAAAAGAGTGAGAATAGAGGTACAAATACACGCATACACACACATATATATCATACATGCACATTTACACACATACACACATACATGCACCATTTTTACACACACATACACATGCATCCAGTTACACACATAGACACATACACATACTCACATACACGTACACATACTCACATACACATACCCATGCATAATCATATGTACACACACATAGACTCATATAATCATATTTACATGCATATATACATATACACATGCATATATACACACACACACACACAACACATGCATATGCACATAGATAAATAAATAAATCCTATTTCAAAAGTCCAAATTTGAAAACACTAATTTTGATATTAAGGTTTTAGAACCCCTAATTTAAAAACTCTAATTCAACCTTTTAGCCATATGATTGAAGTATATCTACACATTACATCTATTCCTCCGACGTCCTACTAGAGAGATGTCTCTCCTCCCAACCTTATGCCTCTATATATAGCTACTCGAATCAACGAGGATCATAATATATATAAAGATATATACACATCATGTAGATACACATATATAAATATAAAATGGATTAGATATATTATGCATCACACATACATGCCTAAATGCACACATAAATATATATATGCATACATATTTACATGTACACATTTACACATAGACACATAAACATATATAAATGTACACATCACATATACATGCCTACATGCATGTTGATATATTTAGGTAGTGATGTGTGTGAACACACTAGGACCGTCGAGGCACTTTTTTCCCTCTTTAGGAGGTTTTTTTCCCCCGGCTTGTATATACGCCTACTGCCCTAATGGGCTACTTATCTTTGTACATTCTCTAGTAAGACATTCACTATTGTGTGTTGTGCTCCAAGCTTCTTCTTCTTCCTTGTGCTGTTTGCGTGCTTTCGCAGACGTCTAACTCCAACAATTGGTATCAGAGCATGTCGTCGCTTCATCTAGGGTGCCATCGACACTTTGCAGTCTCAGGATCGCATGAATTTTGGTGAGCATACTCAAAGTGTTTTTGAGATCAAAACAACATCACTTTATGGTGTCAAAATCACGATCTGAGCTTGTTTCGGCCTCCGAACAGACTATCGTAGTGCTTGTGCAGGCTATTTTGTCTTTTTGTGCCAAAGGTATATACCATTTTCTTTTCGCCAGTTTAAGAATCTCAAAGTCTGCTACAGGTCTAACAAAACTCGTATGGGCAATTTTGTTCAACTTTTTGAGATACAATCGATTTTTTGCATCAAGGTATTTTAGTCACCGACCATGGCTAAAAGCAATGATGTATTTCGTATGTTGGCTGTTGAGGAAAAGTTGGATGGTACCAACTACCCATTGTGGGCTTATATGATGCGACATGTATTGGTTGCAAAAGGACTATGGAACATTATGCAGGGTGTTGAAAAACGTCCTACTACACCTGCAACTATTACAACAGCAGGTACTGAAGCTGATGGAGAAGGTATCGAAGATGATGATATTCTACATATTCCTGTTCGTACTGCAGTTTTTGCTGCACCTACTACAGAGAAGATTCCTTGGGATGGCAGAGATGCAGAGACACATGCATTGATAGCTTTGTCTATCAAACGTGCCATTATTCCTCACATACGCTCTTGCAGAACAGCTAAGGATGCTTGGGATACACTTACCACATTGGAGGCTCGTGTTGCTTACCTCCGAAAACAGTTGGAGAGTGAGCACATGAATGAAGATGATTCTATGGAAAGTTTCCTAAAAAAGATCAAAGACCTGAAGGAACAGTTGATTTCTGCGGATGAGGTTATACCAAATAGCTCACTTGTGCAGACCATTCTGAATGGTCTTCCTGATTCATATCAGAGTTTTGATTCTACTCTTCGATTGATGATGAAAGGCAATCCAAATGCCTTATCATTTGAGGAGTTAGTCTCTGTTCTGTTGCAAGAAGATTAGTCTAGGCAGAACAGGTCCATTATGCGAGTTGCAAATCAAGCTTTCCTGGCTAGTCAGAAGGGGAAGGAAAATGAAGCTCTTCAACTAGTAAGCAGAAATTTGCTAGTTCTGCATATTTGAAGAAGGAAGATAAAGATGAGAACGAATCAAAAAAGCAGAAATTGTTTTGTAAGTACTGTAAAGGGAATGATCATATCATAAAGATCTGTCCAAAACTGGCTGCTAAAAGGCAAAGAAGAAAGAGGTTGGAATGGTTGTTGCAGAGGCCTCTACACCAAAAACAGAGTCTGCTAAACTTGTGCAGGAAGAAGAATGGGCGTTTACTAGTGTCTGCAGTTTTGACCCATCTTCTCATGAGTAATGCATGTCTGTAGTAGATTCAGATGTTTTGTACTTTGATAGTGGGGCGACCAAACATATTACCTCGCAGCATAGTTTCTTCTCTTCACTCGAGCCTACCCCTACAGGGACTACTGTTACATGCCAACAACTCCTCTTATCCTGTTATGGGAGTTGTTCAGATCATTCTGACTATTGCTGATGGTAGTTCTTTCACTTTCTCAGATGCTTTATTTGTGAGGGATCAAGAAGAACCTGTTATCAATTTTTGCATTAGCCAAGATTCATTTGGTTGTGAAATTTGTTGATGACAAGTGTACAGTTCATGATCTTTCAAATGGCGATATTGCTTCTAGCATTTTATGTTGTGGGCTGTATAAGCTCATAGACTATGAATGATCTGTAAATGATTTTCCATGTGTAGTAAATGTTTCTCAAGCTATGTCAGATGCAAAGCTTTGGTATGCACGCTTTGGTCATCTAAATTTTGCTAGTTTGCTATGCCTACAGAAATCTGAAATGGTGTCCTCTTTGCCCAAACTTGAGGCACCTGGAAACCATGTTTGTGAAGGCTATATTTTGGGCAAAATGCAGCGTTCTTCCTTTCCAAAAGATGGTTCAGTTCGGGCTACTCAGAAATGGCAACTTATACATAGTGATGTCTATGGTCCTATGCAGACACCTTCTTTTGGGAATTATCTTTACTTCGTGACTTTCATCGATGATTTTTCCAGGCATGCATGGGTATATCCATTGAAGGCAAAGTCCGAAGTGTTCATGTGCTTCAAACGGTTTTTAATTTTGGCTTAAAATCTGTCAGCATGTAAAATGGGCACCCTCCATTCTGATCGAGGGGTGGAATATATGCCTTCAGATTTTAATGCACTTATGGCTTAACGTGGGATAAAACACCAGTGTACAGTGTCGTATACACCTCAACAGAATGGAGTTGCTGAATGAAGGAACAGATCACTCATGGAGATGGCGAGGTGTATGGTCAAGAGTCAAGCTTTACCACATAGTTTCTGGCTTGAGGCTGTCATGTGTGCAGCATATATACTGAATAGGTGTCCCACTAAAGCGCTGCAGTCTATCACTCCATATGAGGCTTGGCATGACCGCAAGCCATCTGTTGCTGATGTGCATGTTTTTGGTTGTTTGGCATATGCATTAGTGCCTGAACAAAATCGTAGAAAATTGGATGATAAAGCAGTAAAATGTATTTTTGTTGGGTACAGTTCTGAAAGAAGGCTATCATCTGTATCATCCACAGACTAAATGCATTCTGGTTAGCCGTGATGTTGGTTTTGTGGAGGATGCTATTCAGCCATTACTTTCATGTACTAAGGAGATATCTGTTAGCTCCAAAGACGTATGATAATTTGCTACCTTTTTTTACAGGTGGACAGTCTAATGCTGATCCTAATGAGGCAACTTTTCAGCCTTTGCACATTTCATGTGATGATGCACATCATTCCATTTCAGATGTTGATTTACATGGTGCAAACTTTGTGTGACAACAAATTAGATGCACCTCTGTCATATCGTACTTGTTCAGGCTCTCATAGTGCCTCTTTTGCATCAGGTTGCTATGCTATGGCTGCATCTAGTGTCTGTGATGAGAATGAGCCTCTTTCGTTTGATGAAGCACAAAATTCAAAAAATTGGATGGCTGCTTTGCAATCTGAATATGATGCAATAATGAAGAATGGTACTTGGTCTTTATGTGACTTGCCTCCTAGCAAGAAGGCCATTGGTACTAAGTGGGTATACAAGCTGAAGCGTAAACCTGATGATACAGTTGATAGGTATAAGGCTAGGCTTGTTGCTAATGGTTATGCATAGGAAAGAGGCATTGATTTTGATGAGACCTTTGCACCTACATGTCGTATGACTACTGTTCGGAGCATATGTGCACTTGCAGCCCATCATGGTTGGAATGTACATCAGTTGGACATTAAAATAGCATTTCTGAATGATGACTTGCATGAAGAAGTGTATGTTTTTCGGCCCCGTGGCTTTGTGCAGAAAGGGCATGAAAACCAGGTGTGCAGGTTAAAGAACGCATTATATGGCTTAAAGCAAGCACCACGTGCTGGGTATGAGAAGATACATGCCTATCTCATTGCACATGGTTTTGAGAATAGTCGAACTTAAAGCACCTTATATGTTAAGCGTGCTAATGATGTGCTTCTAATCATTGTTGTCTATGTTGACGACATGCTACTCAATGGTCCTATTGAGAAGCATATTTCTCATTTTAAGGCTGATTTGCATGCCTCATTTGAGATGTCTGATTTGGGGCATTTGCATCACTATTTGGGCATTCAATTTATGCATGTTAATGGTCGAATGGCTTTGTGTCAACCGAAATATATTGACACATTATTGCAGCGTTTTGGCCTTGAGGACTGTAAGCCTATTGCTACTCCTATGGAGATAGGTTTACGATTGAGTCTTCATTATGCTGGAGATACATTTGATGTTGTTCTCTATCAGCAAGCTATTGGATGCTTGATTTACTTATGCATTACTCGGCCAAATATTCAATTTGTTGTCTCACAGATAAGCAGGTATCAAGCATTGGCAGGCGATTAAGTGCATCTTTCACTACTTGAGTCGTACTTGGCTACTTTCGTTGTTTTATCCCAAGGGGGGATCACTACCGCTAGATTTTCATGATTTTTATGACTCTGATTGGGCTGGTTGTGTTGGGGGATTCTTGGACAAGAAGGGATTTGAGTGCTTGTAGAGGAAATGGGTAAGACAAGAAGTGAAAATACACACTTGAAGCCTCTGTCGATTGATTACAATAAGACAAATACAATATTGAAGCACACTATAAGCCAATGCTTCTGTGCAAAATCCCATAGAGGGCTCAATTACAAAATACCAAATACCCAAGGGACTTGTTGTTGCCGGCCTCCTCTACACAAAACCTCCACATTCTCCAAGCCTACACTTGTGCACACCTTGGACCAAGCTTCCACTAAGGGGGAAGGATGGGTACCTTCTGTCGGCAGGTGCACACTTCAATAAGACCTTGGGATCTTTGGGAGACTAGCTTAGCACTTCTCTGCACACTTCCTTGGCCACTCTTCATGCACACGTTGCACTTCACTTCTCTGCGTCGCACACTGTGTGTCTCTTGCACTTCTCTCTCTTGCTCTACTTAGACTATGCTTTCCTTGCTTACTCTAGAATGGTCCAAGAATAGTCCTTGCCTTGGTTTGAGTGTCGATTCACGTACGCTCCTAGCTGCAAGGGTATCTTGGTGCTCACTTTGATGTCCCAAGATTGTCTTTACAAGTGGCAGCCAACGAATCCCTGTTTTCTCTTGTACTGACTTTAGGCTAAAAAACAAATTTAATTGGGGGCCATACTTTCACTTCTGCATACGCTGCCGCTTCACATACCTTCACATTTTCCTTTTAAGTCGTCACTTTTGGACATAAGAGAGGGTTCACCTAAACCTTTCAAAACACTTTTAAAACACTTTGAACCTTAAGGAAATTAGAGAAATACCTCTGCAACCTGCAACCACTTTCTCCAATTCACCCTTTGTGGAGAATACTTGTGCACTACCTGTGCACTTTGACACGTGCACTTCGAACACTTTGACTTTTACCCCTATTGACTTTGACCTTGATCATGTTGACTTTGACCAGTTTGATTTTGACCACGGTTGACTTTGACCAATATGACTTTTATGGGCTCAACAGTTGCCCACCACCTAATGTGCTCTCCGTTCCAGAGACCTACAGCCAAAACTCTGAGCATAGAAGACACAATGATTCTAGAGCTACAAAACTTCAAAAGGACACTTGAGAAGCCACCAAGTCCACCAAAAAGAGGAGAGAACAAGCACCAGAGAAGAACCAAAAGGGGGATTTTTAGCATCGAGAAGCAAAGGAGGGAAATGGGAGGGTAGAAAGGAGGTGGAGGGGAGGGTTGAGGGGCGGAGATGGATAGGGTAGGGAGGGTTAAGGATGTGGCTGGGGAGATTGGTAAAGGGAGGGATTTGGAGTATGATAATGGCGTCTGTAGAGGATTAAAAGGAGCAAACAATAGAGCTACAGAGGTTGCATATGGAAAACTATGAAACGTAAGGTAAGACCAAGTGAGAATAGACCATGTGGACAATGTGGTGGAATAAAAACATGTGATAAATGTGCTCAAAACATGTGGGTTTTGACCAAAAGTCAGAGAACAGGTCAAAATTTGGAAAACTTAATGCAAAAAATGAACCCAGAGGTGTCAAAATACATGAAAATGACCCCACTTTTGAAAAAAATAGCCATCCAAGGCGCAATCCAAAGCCAAAAGGTTTGACCCATGGAGTTTAATATATATATATATATATATATATATATATATATATATATATATATATATATATATATATATATATATATATATATATATATATATATATATATATATATATATATATATATATATATATAATTTATTTTTAATAGAAAAATAATATAATAATAAATATATTTATATATATTTTTTTTTCTTTCTTTTTTTTTATATAATTATTACTTTTAATCGTATATATATATATATATATATATATATATATATATATATATATATATATATATATATATATATATATATATATATATATATATATATATATATTTGTTGTTTTATATTTATTTATTTTATGAAACAAATTTAGAAAAAAGTAAAAAAAAGAAAAGTAAAATAAATAGAATATAATATATATATATATATATATATATATATATATATATATATATATATATATATATATATATATATATATATATATATATATATATATATATATATATATATATATATATATATATATATATATATATATATATATAAAATAACTTAGAAAATAAAATAATAAAATAAAAAAATAAAAGTTAAAAATATGTGACACCGTGGGGGGGGGGGGGGCGGGGGCTAATAAAACAAAAGCAATTAAAAAATAAATAGAAAGAAAAAAAGGGGCGGCGGGGGCGCATGGGAGGGGGGGGGGGGGACACTTAAATAAAGAAAACAAAAAGAAAAAAAAAGATGGGGGAAGGGGGAGCTCGCACGGGGGGAGCTGTGGGCCGGGGGGGGCTACGGGTGGGCCGGCGGGTGCAGGCGGGGGGGAAGGGGGGGAAAATAAATAAAATAAAATAGAAATAACAAAAAATAAATAAAAATAAAAATAAAAAGAAAAGAAATAAAATAAAAAAATAAAAAAAAAGAAAATAAAATAAAAAATAAAAATAAAATAAATAAAATTAATAAAATAAAAATAAAGTAAAATAAAGTGGGGGGGGAGGGGGCGGGATGGCTACGGGTGGGCGGATGGGTGCGGGTGGTGGTGGGTGTGGGGGGGGGGGCTGCGGAGAGCTGCGGGCGAGTGCGAGCGGAGGGCCGCGGGCGGATTTGGGGGGGAGGGGGGGGAAGAGGGGGGGAGGGGGGGGGGGGGGGAGGGGGAGGGGAGGAGAGAAGGGGGAGGGGGGGGGGGGGGGCTGCGGACATCTGTGGGCGCGATGTCGGAAAGTTTTCAACCTTTTCGTTGACAACCAGGAAAATTAAAAAATGATTATTGGTTAATTCTAATTCCGTTATTACAATATTTTGCTTGGAAATAATCTTTTGTTAAGTATTTGTAGGTTCAAATGGATGAAGAAAGCAAAAGTTCATATTATGCTTTACCCTAAACTGCTCATATAATGTGTGTTTAGGCCATAGAAACATTGAATTATGGGTTTAAGACCCTAGGTTTACGTTTAATCATGTGCATTTAAGTTAGTAGCATTAATTCTTGGTTAATGTTAGGGTAAAAACTAGGTTTTTAATGGGCTATCAAGGGTTTCAAGTAGATTTTCAAGGGTTTTTATTGAATTTTAAGGGTTAAAATCACAGGTATTTAATTAAGTTAATCTTAAAAATGAACATTTATGTATTAAAAATTAAAATATGATTTAATTAAATAATTTACTCATGTGTGTGAATGTAAATACTAAGGTTCTAATTAATTAAAACCTTAAACTAATCTTAAATTAAATGATTTATTTAAATAAGAAATGTAGGCTAATTTAATTAAACAAATAATTAATATGGATAAATAGCTAATGGTGTGTGTGAGTGCTAGATAAAAGAATGGTGTGCAAGAAATGTGTATTTAAAGTAGCTCAAGTAAGTAGTTAAAAGTGTGGTATCTATGTGTGTAAGTTGAAAGGGTGGATTAGATAATTTATGCAGTTAAAGTGGAAAAAGTGAATGATAGAAAGGATGGTGTGTAAGTGAGGGTATTAAAAGAGAGGTTGAGAGAGAAAAGTTAAATAAAGTTTGGTAGAGATGTGTGGGAAAAAGTGTGATTGAGGACTAAAGCAAGACCAAAAGGTGTGGTATACAGATGTGTTGTGTATGTATAAGTATGTGCGTTAAGGTTTGTTCTTTTCTAATGTTTTTGAAGGTATTCTTCTTTTCTTCTTCGTTCTCCATTTATGTTGTGTGTTGAATTATTGTGTGCTAGGAGATTCAATTTCACGTAGCTTGCACACGCACATAACTGTTAGTATAGAGAAAGATAAGTGATATAGTTAGAAAAAAAACGTATGCAGTTATCATTAGGGAGAGCGTGATTTAAAGTAACAAAGGGGAAACTAGCGCGGGGCAACAAGGTCTGTGCTTTGTGCTTTGACTTTGCTTCATCGCCGATCGGCTCTTGATTCAGCATCACGAAGGCAGCTCAATGTTCCGTGACATGGGATCCTATGTGTAGACCTAAGTTTGTGCTTTTCTCTCGTGTATTATATCCATTGTTCGCCTGGTATAGAGGGTGGAATCGTGATGGTTAGCCTGCCATCTTACGTCTTCTTGAGGATCTTGTCCATGCTTGATTATCGATATCTTGCCAACGCTGCGCAAGTTTTTAAAGGTTGGAGCAGCCAAGATGGTGAAGAACCACAGAGCGAAGATGGCGCAGTTATAGAGAGGAGAGTTGTGGCGATGTTGGCAGCTTCTGACAGGAATAGCACGAAAGAGAGCAGGTGTTAACGGAGTAGGTGTGGAGGCTCTAAGGCAGTGCCCAGAGATTGCGAGAGAGATCCGTGCTCAGAGAGAGAATCGCCTGGGCTAAACAGCGCTAATTGGATGGAAGTGCAGCAGCACCGTTGAGAGAGGAGTAAGCAAAATTCAAGGCTCTAGCAGCGGCCTGGTCACGCACGTAGGTGGCTTCTGTTAGCAAAGAATGCACGAATTCAGCAGAGAGAGTCGTCGAGGCACTGGGCAGCGCTGATCGCACGGGAGTCAAAGAGCGAAAGACAGAGGAGATGAATTCGGAGGCTGTTATCTCTAGGGATAGGGTTTTACCACGCTGGGTTCATTTTCATACTGTTACGGATGCACTTCTAAATGCAACTTTTATCCATGCTCCATCAGAAGCAAAGATCAAAATAGATGTTACTCTTATGTTTCGTGGAAAAGATGCTTGTCAAGGCATTAAAACAGGTGGGTACCTTAACACCATAAGGAGGATAGTATGATTGAAGTGTCCCATGGATCTTATTCTACCATATGTAGAGGTTAATCTTGGGGAGATGAATACGAGGGCTAAGGTTCTTGTGCGTGATTTCAAATTTCATCCGTCAAATCAGGCTCTAAGCATGCTCATGAATCCGTACCCGTCTGCACGATATTAGATACAAGATTTATAGAAAGTGGGCCTCGATCAATAGCACAAGAGTTAGAGAAAGAATTAGAATGTGAGAGAAAGAAAGAAAAACAAGAATTAGATCAAAAGAAAGAGAGAAACAAAGTTGGAACAATAGAGAGAGAAGATGTGTATTTTATATATTATCTATTTCTTTTGTAATTTTAATAAAATATTAAAACTAATTAATGGTATTAAGTGATTAGATCATTATTTAATAAGTATTATTTATTATTAATTATTTAGTAATTAGTTTATGCATGAATGTGTGTATGTAAACCCATATTAGAGCATATTTATGTGATGCATGAGCATGATTGTGCTTTCATTTACAAAAGAATATATGAGTATATATTGGATGAATATACAAATGAGTATATTAATGCATGTGTTAGTATGTGTGTGTATTAGCATTTATTACCATAATTGGAAGCATGAATGTAAAGTGCATTAGTAAACATGGGGAATGTATACATTAGATGTGAATGCTTTAATGTATGCATGAAGATATCCATGTGTATGAAAATGTTTATTTTATTTATGATTCTTGTAACATTACTAATAGTCCCTAATGTTTCTTGCAGACATTAAAAGCAAAAGTATCAAAGAGCATCGTGACAAAAGAGAAGATTTGAATAAACTAAAGATCCATTATTTGATGTTAACCCATCAAGCTTATCTTGATTAAGCTTTTGTATAGGATTCACTAGTTGTTAGCAATGTTTTAGTGAATTTATATCATTGATTTATAGCATTTGAATCACCAAATTATTGTCATTAGCATTAAGTCAATTTCAATTTGCATTCTCTTTCTTGTCCATGTCATTTGAAAATCCAATTGAATCTGAAAATAAGGCACCTTTAATAGTAGAAGTCGAAGTAGAAGTAGTTAAGGATATTATTACACACGAATCATTAATATCAGTATATCAAGATTATTATCTTAATAGATTTATAGCATTATTTTCAATTGCATCTAATGACCCTCAAGATAACATAGATTCATTTCCACCACCCTTAATTAGGCGTACACAACCTAATCATTTAGAAATCCAAGAAGACGAAATTATAAAAGAAAAATTAACTGAGGAAACTTTGATATTACCTATACCTCAAGAAGCTATTGATAGATATAGAGCAGCCCAGCCTTACGGTTCTTAGAAGTTTAAAGTGTTACAATTATCTACTCGATATTTCGTAGATTTTTCAGTAATATAGAATTTCTTTTACCTTAGACGAAAGAAAAATATACCTAAAACACCTACGATTGTCTCATACACCCTGCGTGTGCCGAGGGATCTAGTGGCTGACTGATCCACCAGCCATATGTCCGCAACTTCCCGACAATTTGCTGAACCCGACGTGAAGGTTCGGCATGACACCGTAGGTATAAAGGTATATTTACTTTCTGTTTTGCATATGCATATATAGGCAATTTGGCAATTGAAGGAGAAGTATTGACATCCTTTGTAGCTACAGCTGATTGTTCCTCGTCACGTCACCTTTATCCATCAACTTTCGTGAAAGTAACGATTGCACATGCATGTAAAGATTTTGCACTGAGCACATTCACAAAGAGTTTCTTCATCAAGGTTGATCAGGTATATTTTTTAAATTTTTTTGCAAAATAGTAGGAATATTTTTTATATTTCTGTTTGCAAAATCGTAGGAATATTTTCTATATTTCTGTTCCAAAATAGTAGGAAAGTTTTTTTTCTATTTACAAAGTAGTAAGAAAAGTTTCTTTATTTTTATATGCAAAGTAGTAGGAAAATTTTCTACATTTCTGTTTGCAAAGAAGAAGGAAAAATTTCTATATTTTTGTTTGGAAAGCAGTAGGAAACTTTTCTTTAGTTTTGTTGGCAAAGGAGTATGAATATTTTCTGTATTTCTGTTTCTTTTACCACAGAGTCGTATCAGGATCAAGAAATAAATGTACTATTACGAGAATTATATACTTATATTTCATATTTATCTCTAAAGTTAGACTTATCTACTATGGCTGACCAATTTGAAGAGCAACGTATTTGGAAGATCATAGATGCAATTAAAACGGATAGGGGGGAATTTAATGGGATAAATGCAACAGCTTATCTTAAATATTATGAACAATTGACAGAACAATATGGGTTACCTGAAGACAATAAAAAAGACACATTTATACGAATTGCTCATGGTTTCACTAGAGAGAGAATCCGATTGAGAGTAGTTCAACCAAACATGACTTGGGCAGATTTCAAGACTCGGCTTCTTACTGAATTTTCGCATGAAGATTAGAGTAAGAATAATAGAGCCACATTCATGCGATGGGTAGGAACAATGAAATCGGACCAACATATTACTCAGGGGTTAACTGAGTTTGATATAAAATTTAACCAAATGCCTCAAGCAGACCGAACAGCTCTAGAACCGGATAAATTACGAAATTTCCTAAACATGCTAGATCCTTCTCTTAGACGTGAGCTAGAACCGATGCTTGAGGATGGAGCGACTACGAGTGGGCTTACTAGAAATTGGGATAATGTACGAGCACCGGTCCATAGGTTAGCCCAAAGACAGGAGCGAAATCAGATGCAAACTCCAAGAGGAAAGAGATGTGCCAGGAAAGATAGATAATGACCACACTTCTCATAACCCTAGAAAGGATGACTTAGAAATTATAATGTTAAAAACATTAGTAGAATCACTTGCCAAACATATGGAGACTATGGCAACTGAAATAGCTACTATAAAGAGTATGCAAGAGCTTAAATTGAGAGATCAGGAGAAACCAAAAGAATTAGAACAAAATCCTAGGAATCAGATACCAGCTAGAAGACCATTTAACCAAGCCCGCAGATGTCTCTGGTGTGATCATTTAGAGCATCCACACTGGACATGCAACTTATTCAAAGAGGCCAAGGATAGGAATTGGGTCACAGAAGTAGATCAAAAGATCTGTGACTATGTAACAAAAAGGCTTTTGGCATCAAACTATGGCAAAGGGGGTATGAAAACCTTCTTTGAAGCCTCCACAAGACAAAATACATATGCTTGTAGGCTTGATAGTGATGACTCTAATTGTGATTTCTGGAATCAAGTTTATGATACTGCTAGTCAAGGAAAGTTATCAGTTGAGAACTTATATGCTACGAGCTAAGATATTAGATCAAAGACATGTTGGAATGAGTCAATAGATATGTTCTCAATTTATGCTCATGAAATTAATGTAGACGAGAAAAGAAAACGGGATGAAGAGGGACAATCTAAACGAACAACTAGGGTCAAAAAACAGGGTGAACCTACTGATACAATTAAAGAACCGCCTATGATGGAGCCTAGTCAGGAACCAAAACAACAGGAACAAGAAAAGAAACCTCAAAATAAGGGTAAAGGAAAGGAAGTAGGAGAAGATTTAGAAAAGAAAACTACAAGTGAAGATAAAAATCAGGATAAATCTAATGAAACACAACCCATATGTGAACAAGGTAGTAAGGAAGAAAAACTGAAAAAGAAACCTCCGACTTTTCGATTGATCTCGCAAATTGAGAAACAAATAGACATTCGGAAGTTTATGGATGAAAAAATTATGAAAGCACAGGTAACCATGACATTAGAGGAATGATTAGCATTTTCAAGAACTGATGTGAAGGAAGATTTCATGAGTATCATCAAAAGACGAAGAGAACCTATAGAGTATAGAACCGAAGATATAGAAATGGAACAAAGGAAAGAACAAGATGAACCGAAAGTGAGTGTTGTACAAATTAATGAATCTGAGTATCTAGAATCTTCTGATCATAGAAATTATTTGGGTCCTGTAATTGGACATTTAGAAAAAGGAAATGATGACCCAAATAGCCATTATACTTAGAAACATTGGGCTAGGGGTACCATTAAAACTATTGTTAAGATAGGTAATAATTGTTGGAGTTAGACGTCTGCGGAAGCACGTGAACAGCACAAGGAAGAAGAATAAGCTTGGAGCACAACACACAAGACTGAATGTATTACTAGAGAATGTACAAAGATAAGTAGCCCATTAGGGCAATAGGCATATATACAAGCCGGGGGAAAAAAACCTCCCAAAGAGGGAAAAAAGTGCCCCGACGGTCCTAGAGTGTTCACACACATCACTACCTAAATATATCAACAAATCCCCCCTGGGAGTGATGCGGTGAACAAGGAGCTGGCACTCATGTATAAGGAAGTGCCGAGCTATCTGGAAATCACTCCACAAAAGGAAGTAAGCCCAAAGCTTTGCAGAAAGCTTCAAACTTCTCCCTAGGCAGAGCCTTCGTGAAAAGGTCTGCAATGTTCTCCTACGTGGGCACATATGCCAAGCTGATCTCCCCAGCAGAGAACCTCTCCCTGACATAGTGATAATGCACCTCAATGTGCTTAGTGCGAGCATGGAACACAGGGTTCCTCGCAACTGCCAATGCGCTCTGACTGTCAGTGAAGATGGTGGTGGCAGAAGACTGGCCAACACCCAAATCAACCATAAGGCGTCAGAGCCACACACACTCAACAGTCGCTGTGAAAGCTGCCCTATACTCAGCCTCACAAGTGGAAGTGGCCACAGTCGGCTGCTTCTTGCTCAACCAAGATATACATGAGCTACCAAGCATGAAGCAAAAACCACTGGTGGACACACGAGTGTCATAGCAACCAGCCCAATCTGAGTCAGAAAAAGCATGCAAATCTGGCGGTAGTGATCCCCCCTTGGGATAAAACAACCCAAGTAGCCGAGTACCACTCAAGTAACGAAAGATGCGCTTAACCGCTTTCCAATGCGTGACTCCTGGGCAATGCATAAACCTGCTCATTTGTGAGACAGCAAACTGAATATCTGGCCGAGTAATGCATAAGTAGATCAAGCATCCAACAGCCTGCTGATAGAGAACATAGGAGTGGCAATAGGCTTACAGTCTTCAAGGCCAAAACGCTGTAATAATGTGTCAATACATTTCGTTTGACACAAAGCCATTCCACCATCAACTTGCATAAACTGAATGCCCAAATAGTGATGCAAATGCCCCAAATCAGACATCTCAAATGAGGCATGCAAATCAGCCTTGAAATCAGCAATATGCTTCTCAAAAGGACTAGTGAGCAGCATGTCGTCTACATAGACAACAATGATCAGAAGCACATCATTAGCACGCTTAACATATAAGGTGCTTTCAGTTGGACTGTTCTCAAAACCATGTGCAATCAGATAGGCATGTATCTTCTCATACCAAGCACGTGGTGCTTGCTTTAAACCATATAACGCCTTCTTTAACCTGCACACCTGGTTTTCATGCCCTTTCTGCACAAAGCCACGGGGCTGAAAAACATACACTTCTTCATGCAAGTCACCATTCAAAAATGTTGTTTTAATGTCTAACTGATGTACATTCCAACCATGATGGGCTGCAAGTGCACAAATGCTCCGAACAGTAGTCATACGGCATGTAGGTGCAAAGGTCTCATCAAAATCAATGCCTCTTTCCTGCGCATAACCCTTTGCAACAAGCCTAGCCTTATACCTGTCAACTGTACCATTAGGTTTACGCTTCAGCTTGTATACCCACTTAGTGCCAATGGCCTTCTTGCCAGGAGGCAAGTCACATAAAGACCATGTACCATTCTTCATTATAGCATCATATTCAGATTGCGTAGCAGCCATCCAATTTTCTGAATTTTATGCTTCATCAAAAGAAACAGGCTCATTCTCATCACAGAGACTAGATGCAGCCATAGCATAGCAATCTGATGCGAAAGAGGTAGTATGAGAGCCTGAACAAGTACGATATGACAAAGGTGCATCTAATTTTCTGTCACGCAAAGTTTGCACCAGCCATTTTGGCATAGTTTTTGCCTGTTCAATATCAGCTCTCTCATCAACAAGTGCATCATGTAAATTTGCATCAAAATTGGAATGATCTGCATCATCATATGAAACTTGCAAAGGCTGAGAAGTTGCCTCATTAGGACCAGCACTAGCCTGTCCACCTGTAAAAAGAGGCATCAAAGTATCATACATGTCTTTGGAGCTAACAGATGTCTCCTTAGTACATGAAAGCAATGGCTGAATAGCATCTTCCACAAAGACAACATCACGGCTAACCAGAATGCGTTTAGTCTGTGGATGATACAGACGATAGCCTTTATTTTCAGAACTGTACCCAACAAAAATACATTTTACTGCCTTATCATCCAATTTTCTGCGATGTTGTTCAGGCACTAATGCATATGCCAAACAACCAAAAACACGCAGATGAGCAACAGATGGCTTGTGGTCATGCCAAGCCTCATATGGAGTGATAGACTGCAACGCTTTGGTGGGACACCTGTTCAGTACATATGTTGCACACATGACAGCCTCAAGCCAGAAACTATGTGGTAAAGCCTGACTTTTGACCATGCACCTCGCCATCTCCATGAGTGACATGTTCTTTCGTTCAGCAACTCCATTCTGTTGAGGTGTATACGGCACTGTACACTGGTATTTTATCCCACGTTCAGCCAGAAATGCATTAAAATCTGAAGACATATATTCCCCCCCTCGATTAGAACGGAGGGTGCCCATTTTACATGCTGACAGATTTTCAGCCAAAAACAAAAACTGTTTGAAGCACATGAACACTTCGGACTTTGCTTTGAGTGGATATACCCATGCATGCCTAGAAAAATCATCAATGAAAGTCACGAAGTAAAGGTAATTTCCAAAAGAGGGTGTATGCATAGGACCACATACATCACTATGTACAAGCTGCAATTTCTGCATAGCCCGAACTGAACCATCTTTTGGAAAGGAAGAACGCTGCATTTTGCCCAAAATACAGCCTTCACAAACATGTTTTCCAAGTGCCTCAAGTTTGGGCAAAGAGGACACCATTTCAGATTTCTGCAAGCGTAACAAACTAGCAAAATTCAGATGACCAAAGCGTGCATGCCAAAGCTTTGCATCTGACATAGCCTGAGAATCATGAACTGCACATGCCGAATCAATCACAGATCTTTCATAGTCTATGAGCTTATACAGCCCACGATATAAAATGCCAGAAGCAATAATCACATCGCCATTTGAGAGATCATGGATTGTACACCTCTCATCAACGAATTTCACAACCAAGCCAATCTTGGCTAATGCAGAAACTGATAACAGGTTCTTTTTGATCCCTGGCACAAATAAAGCATCTGACAAAGTGAAAGAACTACCATCAGCAGTAGTCAAAATGATCTTACCAACTCCCATAACAGGATAAGAGGAGTTATTGGCGCATGTGACAGTATTCCCTGTAGGGGCAGGCTCGAGTGAAGAGAAGAAACTACGCTGCGAGGTAATATGTTTGGTCGCCCCACTGTCAAAGTACCAAACATCTGAGTCTACTGCAGGCATGCACTGATCATGAGAAGATGGGTCAAAACTGCAGACAGTAGTAAACGCCCATTGTTGGAGTTAGATGTCTGCGGAAGCACGTGAACAGCACAAGGAAGAAGAAGAAGCTTGGAGCACAATACACAAGTTTGAATGTATTACTAGAGAATGTACAAAGATAAGTAGCCCATTAGGGCAATAGGCGTATATACAAGCCGGGGGAAAAAAACCTCCCAAAGAGGGAAAAAAGTGCCCCGGCGGTCCTAGAGTGTTCACACACATCACTACCTAAATATATCAACAATAATAATAAACCGCAAGTAGCATTAATCGATTCAAGATCAGAAATCAATGTAGTCTCAAGGGAGATTTATAATGAAGGTAAATGGTCTATTGATAGGGACCACGGGTGGAAAATGAAGGCAACCAACAATGCTTATGGCTATTTACTAGGAGCTTGTGCAAATGTTCCTATTACTATTGGAGATGTTAAAGAGGAACATAATTTCTTCGTTCATGATGACTGCTCGTGCCCAATTATTTTGGGGCAGCCATTCATTTGTGAACAAAGAATGAGACAAAAGTATTGGACGATGGAAGTGCTTTCACAAGAATTCGTTCTCGTGATGGCCTTAAATCTGTCCAATTTATGACGCTTTGTATAAACCATCCTCGTAATCGTAGGTCTTTACGAAAAAATCCTTTAAGACACTTAGATCAGGATTTCGAATAAATGCCACTGTTGAGCGAGATGACAGTGGACTTTGGTTCGAAATCTCGCAAAATCTTGTACATAATTTAGATAAGATGACTGTTTATTTTCCGTCTGCTACCTTAAATATTTCTCATTTTAAACAAATTCCAAGAAAACTTATAAAAAAATATGAAAAATATTTGAAAAACAAAGGAGATTTGTTAATGGATGAAACTATTGAATATGTCATTGAAACTACACATTGCTTCTCAAGATTAGGAGAATTAGAAATTTGTCATCAAGATAAGTCTAATTCCCATATTCTTATCTCTTCACTTGATGTGTATGCATTGATTCAAGAATATGCCTCTAAAATTGATCATGAGTATGATGCCTTAGTGGAGACCAAATATAAAACTGTTAGTAAGAAGGTTAAACCCGTAGCTCAACCACTACCAAAATTCAGTAATGATATTATAAAAAATGTAAGTCATGAGCCAATCCTTAGAAATCCGACAAGTATTGGCCATGTATTTACTAAAGAATCCTTAAATCAAATTAAATTAGATGCTAGTGGTTTCCTTCTTCCAGTAGAAAAAGAGTATTTTTTGAAGATTATTGAGCAACATGGAAGAGCTTTTTCACTTGAGCCTTCTGAGATAGGATGTGCAGATCCTAGGATAGTTTCACCGATGATAATTTTCACTATTCCCCATATTCCTTGGAATTTGCGCCCTATTCCTATACCTAAAGCTCATCTTCCAGAGCTGATAAGATCACTCAAAGAAAAAATTCATATGCATATTTTAGAATCTTGTTCAGCTCCCTATTCAAACCGTTGGTTTACTGTGCCCACGAAGAGTGGAAAACTTCGATTTATCCATGATCTTCAACCAGTTAATAAAGTGACTATTAGAAATGTGGGTACAGGTCCAATTGTGGATGAATTTACGGAAGCGTTTTCAGGCAATTCGATTTATTCAATGGGTGATCTCTACTCTGGGTATGATCAATTTCAATTGGCACTTGAGAGTAGAGACATTACTACTATGAAAACACCTCTGGG
The DNA here is from genome assembly GCA_020310875.1 of Ceratopteris richardii. NCBI lineage: Eukaryota > Viridiplantae > Streptophyta > Polypodiopsida > Polypodiales > Pteridaceae > Ceratopteris > Ceratopteris richardii. The sequence continues at coordinate 135,638,490 of CM035428.1, read as the reverse complement.
ATTAGTTAGAATGTGTACGTTACCTCAAGGTGCGACCAATGCAGTAGCACACATGATGAGTGCAATGAATTTGGTTTTGCACGATTTCATTCCTCACATTACTATGCCCTTTATAGATGACATTCCCATTAAGGGTTGCTTGGAAGAAGAGAAAGATAGCACTCTAGATGAAGATGGTTGTCGAAGATTTGTTAAGGCTCATATCTTTGATTGTAAAAAAAATCTTTGAGCGATTTATTCAAGTTGGCTTAACATTATCTATAGAAAAATCTACTTTTGGAGTTAATGAGGTCCTAATTGTAGGTCATCTTTGTGGCTATTATGGACGGAAGCCATACCCTCGGAAAATTGATGCCATTAGTAAGATTTCAGAGATATGTCAAAATGTGAGTGAAGTTCGTCGATTCTTAGGAGCCTGTATCTTGTATGTCATATGGATACCACATTTTGCACATATAGCTCACTGTCTTTATGATTTATTAAGGAAGAAAAGAAAATTTTTATGGACAGAAAAACATACTCAAGCAATGCGTAGATTAAAGAAGTTATTACAAGAAGCTCCAATCCTTATGCGAGTAGATTATACGAATAATAAGCCTTTTATTTTGACTGTTGACACTAGCCCTATTGGGATAGGCTGGGTCATAAGTCAGGACGATGAAGAGGGTAGAAGATATGATGTGAGATTTGGAGCTAAAATTTTACATAACACTCAAAGACATTATCCGCAAATTAAAAGAGAACTTTGGGGTGTAGTCACAGCTCTAAAATCTGATAAAGAATATTTCATATGAGCAAATGTGATTGTGGAGACAGATTGTTTACCGCTAATTGGAATAATCACAAACTGTTCTTCACCGGATATTGCAATGCTTCGCTCAATTTCTTATATTAAATTTATAAATCCAGTTTTAATCCATATTTCAGGAAAATCTAATTCTGTTGCTGATATGCTTTCAAGAGCCAGGTACGATGAGAATGATGATGCCAAAGTAGATACTAATATGATTAATTATGATTCCCAAGTATATGTATATGAAAAATTTAATATGGATGATTATGAAGGAGAGTGGCTAGAGATTGGGAGGTATCTTAGTACTTTAGTTAGATCACCTTCATGGTCTTCAAATAGATTTAGAAATATTAGAAAAAGAGCATTTAACTTTTTCTTAAAAGATGGATTAATTTGGAGACATGCAAGGGGGAAGATCAAAATGCCGCAAAGAGTACTAGGTACTAAGAATCTTCAGGTGCAAGTCAAGAAGAGCATGCATGATACTTTATGGGCTGGGCATAAAGGTTTTGTTGCCACTTATGAAAAAATTAGAGAGTGTTACTGGTGGCCAGGTATTTATGTTAATGTAAAGAAATATGTGGATTCTTGCGATGTATGTCAAGTTTATTCATCGGTTAAGCATAGGGATCCACTGCATCCTACGTATCCACCGTGCATACACTATAGTGGGTAGTTGACTTAGTGACCATGCCCAAAGGTATCGATAGGATGAGATACATAGTTCTTGCTCGAGAAGATCTTACTAATCATGTTGAAGGCCGAGCTCTAAGATCCAAAACTACTTTCAATGTATGTAAATTTCTTCTTGAAGATGTGATTTCAAGATTTGGGTATATTGAAAAGATAGTAGCTGATAGGGGCGAATTAGATGCGCTGGAGGCTAGAGATTTCTTTGCTAGGTATGGAATTCGTTTAGCTCTTACGACTACATATAACCCTGAGGCTAACCGAAAGATTGAGAGAGGGCATTCTCCTATCATTAAAGCGATTTCTAAAGCTTGCAAAGGAGAACTAAAGAATTGGCCAAAATTTTTGCCATTTGCTTTGTGGGCTGACAGAATGACCTGCACTAGAACGACAGGATTTATGCCGGCAGAGCTCATGTACTGCCAAAAACCAATTTTTCCAGTGCATACCCAAATCCTTACTTGGACTTCGCTTCCTTGGGAAGATAATGTATCTACTGAAGACTTATTAGCTCTAAGAATTCAGCAACTAGAGCAAGGGAATGAAAGGTTAAATGAAGCTGTAACTAAATTGAAAGAATCTCGTCTTAAAAATAAAAAAAAATTTTGATAAATCACATAGGTTAAGACGAAAGCCAAGACAAATTAATGATTGGGTATTGACATATGATAGCACATTCGATACACAATATGATGCTCGTAGAAAATTAAAAAAGTGTTGTTTTGGACCTTATGTGGTGGTCAAAATTTATGAAAATGGAATGTATGCCTTACGAGAGTTAGATGGAACTCCACTTAAAAATTTAATTGCAGGTAAAAGAGTTAAATTATCCAAACAAAGAAATGAAGATATTTATGACTTATCATATGATGAAGAAAATGATGAATGAATTTTTAATAAAAATAATGTTTAAATTTTCTTTTAAGTATGTTTTTTCTTTTATATGTATGAAAATAAAAATTTAATTATGAAAACTAATTTTCTTGTGAGTCTATACATTGTGAGTCTATACATTCTTGTGACTCTATACGTTGTTGAAGATGCTTTTTGAACCAATAAGACTAATTTATGATAAAGATGAAGCGCAGGAGATTGAAGATAGTACATGCCGTTTAAAATTCAAGCAATCAAAGCGATATTTGGATGAAAGTCGCTGCTGAAGATGGAATCAATATAGATCAGGTGAAAAAGTTCTAAACCTGATTTATGTTTTAATTTCTTTTAAAAGATTCATGCATTATCATAATTAGATATGTACATTCTTCAGATAGGTTAAGAAACTTCTTAAAATTATGAAAAGTAGAATTTATACTGAAGTAGGGATGTGCTTGAAGAGAAGATAGGGACTAGAGACCTATGGCTGTCATATGAATAGTTGAAGGAACCCTTAACTTGCAACTCCTAGTAGAAGTAGGCTTGTTTTATAAAGGTAAGCTTCCTTAAATCTGACCCACTTAGCTAAAGAGATCCTAGTTCCTGCTTTAGCTTACCTCTAGATCCTTTGCTCTGATTAGAGGTTAAGCCTTTCCCCTTCATCAAAAAAATTGCAAAGAAAAATTGAAAGCAGTACATTAATGGTTGCTGCATATGAAAAGAGGAAAAATGACAAAAAGAACAATTATGATGAAAAAAAAAGATGAAATAAAAATCAAAATGATTTCAATGAATCAGTTGTGGTCTTGAAATCACTTCCGAATTGAAAAGCGGGCTATATAAGGTGGATCTATGCTAGAGGGGGCTTAGTTTTTTGTATCTTAAAGGCAAGTGGTTAGGAGATGAGGATAGAAGGCTTATATAACATATGCTTTACTTATGAACAGAGTTAATAAAAGAGTTAGTACGAACACTATTTGAATGACTTCTATAGTTTCTTTCTAAAACCTGTTTTCCAACTCATGCATTTAACGAAAAGCTTGAAATTCAAGCTTACATAATTTTATAAGTTTTCTTTGCTATCAGGAGATGTACTAATGATAGAAGCATTTTTTATAGACTATTTGCATTTGAGTTATGAATACTTTTCAAAAGAATTTGATATTGCCTTCTATGATCTGCAGGTTTCGCCCATCGAGGACGATGTGCAGGTTTGGTCGAGGCGAATGTCCGAAAGTTTTCAACCTTTCCGTTGACGACCACCAAAATTAAAAAATGATTATTGGTTAATTCTAATTCCATTATTACAATATTTTTCTTGAAAATAATATCTTGTTAAGTATTTGCAGGTTCAAATGGATGAAGAAAGCAAAAGTTCATATTATGGTTTACCATAAACTGCTCGTATAATGTGTGTTTAGCCCATAGAAACATTGAATTATGGGTTTAAGACCGTAGGTTTATGTTTAATCATGTGCATTTAAGTTAGTAGCATTAATTCTTGGTTAATGTTAGGGTAAAAGCTAGGTTTTCAATGGGTTATCAAGGGTTTCCAAAGGGTTTCAAGTAGATTTTCAAGGGTTTTTATTGAATTTTAAGGGTTAAAATAACAAGTATTTAATTAAATTAATCTTTAAAACAAACATTTATGTATTAAAAATAAAAATATGATTTAATTAATTGATTTACTCATGTGTGTGAATTTAAATACTAAGGTTCTAATTAATTAAAACCTTAAACTAAGCTTAATTAAATGATTTATTTAAATGAGAGATGTAGGCTAATTTAATTAAACAAATAATTAATATGGATAAATAGCTAATGGTGTGTATGAGTGCTAGATAAAAGAATGGTGAGTGAGAAATGTGTATTTAAAGTAGCTAAAGTAAGTAGTTAAAAGTGTGGTATCTATGTGTGTAAGTTGAAAGGGTGGATTAGATAATTTATGCAGTTAAAGGGGAAAAAGTGAATGATAGAAAGGATGGTGTGTAAGTGAGGGTATTAAAAGAGAGGTTGAGAGAGAAAAGTTAAATAAAGTGTGGTAGAGATGTGTGGGCAAAAGTGTGATTGAGGATTAAAGCAAGACCAAAAGGTGTGGTATACAGATGTGTTGTGTATGTATAAGTATATGCGTTAAGATCTGTTCTTTTCTAATGTTTTTGCAGGTATTCTTCTTTTCTTCTTCGTTCTCCATTTATGTTGTGTGTTGAATTATTGTGTGCTAGGAGATTCAATTTCACGTAGCTTGCACACGCGCATAACTGTTAGTATAGACAAAAGATAAGTGATATAGTTAGAAAAACAACGTATGCAGTTATCATTAGGGAGAGCGTGATTTAAAGTAACAAAGGGGGAAACTAGCACGGGGCAACAATGTCTGCGCTTTGTGCTTCGATTTTTCTTCATCGTTGATCAGCTCTTGATTCAGCATCAGAAAGGCAGCTCAATGTTCCGTGACATGGGATCCTATCCGCAGACCTAAGTTTGTGTTTTTCTCTCGTGTATTATATCCATTGTTTGCCCGGTATAGAGGGTGGAATCGTGATGGTTAGCTTGCCGTCTGAGGTCTTCTTGAGGATCTTGTCCATGCTTGATTATCAACATCTTGCCAACGCTGCGCAAGTTTTTAAAGGTTGGAGCAGCCAAGATGGTGAAGAGCCACAGAGTGAAGATGGCGCAGTTATAGAGAGGAGAGTTGTGGCGATGTTGGCAGCTTCTAACAGGAATAGTGCAAAAGAGAGCACGTGTTAAGGGAGCAGGTGTGGAGGCTCTGAGGCAGTGCCCAGAGATTACGAGAGAGATCCGCGCTCAGAGAGAGAATTGCCTGGGCTCAACAGCGCTAATTGGACGGAAGTGCGGCACCACCGTTGAGAGAGAAGGAGTAAGCGAAATTCAAGGCTTTGGCAGTGACCTGGTCACGCGCGTAGGTGGCTTCTAACAGTAGAGAATGCACGAATTCAGCAGAGAGAGTCGTCTGGGCATTGGGCAGCGCTGATCGCACGAGAGTCAGAGAGCGAAAGAGAGAGGAGATGAATTCGGAGGCTGTTATCTCTAGGGATAGGGTTTTACCACACTGGGTTCATTTGCATACTATTATAGATGCACTTCTAAATGCAACTTTTATCCATGCTCCATCAGAAGCAAAGATCAAAATAGATGTTACTCTTATGTTTCCTGGAAAAGATGCCTGTCCAGGCATTAAAATAGGTGGGTACCTTAACACCATAAGGAGGATAGTACGATTGAAGTGTCCCACAGATCTTATTCTACCATATGTAGAGGTTAATCTTAGGGAGATGAATACGAGGGCTAAGGTTCTTTTGCGTGATTTCAAATTTCATTCAAATGAGGCTCTAAGCATGCTCATGAATCCCTACCTGTCTGCACAATATTAGATACAAGATTTATAGAAAGTGGGCCTCGATCAGTAGCAGAGCAGTTAGAGAAAGAATTAGAATGTGAGAGAAAGAAATAAAAACAAGAATTAGATCAAAAGAAAGAGAGAAACAAAGTTAGAACAACAGAGACAAAAGATGTGTATTTTATATATTATCTATTTCTTTTGTAATTTTAATAAAATATTAAAACTAATTAATGGCATTAAGTGATTAGCTCATTATTTAATAAGTATTATTTATTATTAATTATTTAGTAATTAGTTTATGCATGAATGTGTGTATGTAAACCCATATTAGAGCATATTTATGTGATGCATGAGCATGATTGTGCTTTCATTTACAAAAGAATGTATGAGTATATATTGGATGAATATACAAATGACTATATTAATGCATGTGTTAGTATGTGTGTGGATTAGCATATATTAGCATGATTGGAAGCATGAATGTAAAGTGCATTAGTAAACATGGGGAACGTATACATTAGATGTGAATGCTTTAATGTATACATGAACATATCCATGTGTATGAAAATGTTTATTTTATTTATGATTCTTGTAACATTACTAATAGTCCCTAATGTTTCTTGCAGACATTAAAATCAAAAGTATCAAAGAGCATCGTGACAAAAGAGAAGATTTCAACAAACTAAAGATCCATTATTTGATGTTAACCCATCAAACTTATCTTGATTAAGCTTTTGTATAGGATTCACTAGTTGTTAGCAATCTTTTAGAGAATTTATATCATTGATTTATAGCATAGTAATCACCAAATTATTGTCATTAGCATTAATTCAATTTCAATTTACATTCTCTTTCTTGTCCATGTGATTTGAAAATCCAATTGAATCTGAAAATAATGCACCTTTAGAAGTAGAAGTCCAAGTAGAAGTAGTTGAAGATATTATTACACATGAATCATTTATACCAGTATATCACGATTATTATCTTAATAGATTTATAGCATTATTTTCAATTGCATCTAATGACCCTCAAGATAACATAGATTCATTTCCACCACCCTTAATTAGGCGTACACAACCTAATCATTTAGAAATCCAAGAAGAAGAAATTATAAAAGAAAAATTAACTAAGGAAACTTTGATATTACGTATACCTCAAGAAGCTATTGATAGATATAGAGCAGCCCAGCCTTACGGTTCTTAGAAGTTTAAAGTGTTACAATTATCTACTGGATATTTCATAGATTTTTTAGTAATATAGAATTTCTTTTACCTTAGACGAAAGAAAAATATACCTAAAACACCTACGATTGTCTCATACACCCTGCGTGTGCCGAGGGATTTAGTGGCTGACTGATCCACCAGCCATATGTCCGCAACTCCCCGATAGCGAGCAGGCGGAGAGCCGCAGGCGAGGGTGGGCGGAGAGTCGCGGGTAGGTGGGCGGGGGGGGGGAGGGTGGGGGGCAGGGGGGGGGGGAGGGGAGGGAAAGAGGGGTTTGGGGGGGGGGGGGGGAGGGGGAGGTGGGGGGGGAGAGGGGGGGAGGGGCGGGGGGAGGGGGGGAAGGGGGGGGGGGAAGAGGGGAGGGTGGGAGGGCGGAGAGAGGGGGGGGGGGTTTTCTCGAGTTTTTCTTCCCCCTCTTTTTTGTTTTATAATAAAAATGCTTGGAGGCCTCTCTTTTTTTTTAAATTACCCAAAATTACAGAAAATTATAGAAAAATCCAAAAAAAAATAAAAAAACCCAACAAATTCCAAAAAAATTCTCCACATGTTTTAGCCTAGATTTGTCACTCAAAAGCACAGAGAGCTTCCCATATTTCTCCAATTTGGCAAGAAAATGATACTTGAAAAAGGATGAAGAATACCAAAAAATTTTAGAAAATACGTGAAAAATTCCCAAAAGAATTCCAAAATTCTAATTATTCCAAGGCCTAAGAAAGAGTTGCTAAACTTGCTAAAAATGCAAAGAACAAGCATGAAAATTGATGAAATCTACTAAAACTTAAGCAAAAATGACGAGAAAAGACTATGTACAACCTGGACAAATTATGCACGTTCCAGGTGATCCATAAATCTTCATTTTTGTTGATGATAGGCCTTGAGCCTTGTATTGTTGACTCAGACAAACTCCTCTATAATCTTCATCTAAAGTGGTTAAACTAAGTAGTTCAAAAGTGTGGTTTCTATGTATGTAAGTTAAAAGGGTGGATTAGATAATTTATGGAATTAAAGTGGAAAAAGTGAATGGTATAAAGGATGGTGTGTAAGTGAGGGAATTAAAAGAGAGGTTGAGAGAGAAAAGTTAAATAAAGTGTGGTAGAGATGTGTGAGCAAAAGTGAGGTTGTAGATTAAAAGTTAAGACTAAAAAGAGTGGCTCAAAAATGACTTGTGTAAGTATATATATGTGTGTTGAGCTCCACTTTTTCTCTAATGTTTTGCCGGTACAGATCCTCTTTTCTCGCACACTTTCTCTTCATTTCTACTTCTATTTGCACATGTAGAGAGTTGTATCTTTGAGTATATATGGAGAATATAAAGAATCGAAATTCTAGATTATTGCTCTTTGCGCATTATTAGAGACTCTAGAGATGATTATATTAGGAGTTGGCTTCTCTCAGCAGATTAAGATGCATCAAAGTAAACATTTTAATATACAAAAATGCTTCAACTGCTATTCGTATAGGCTAGAGAGAGTGCGCTGAGAGAGAGCTCGTAAGTTTTACTCATCTACCAAAATATGTACACTTAATAGTTTCTGCAGAAGGCTTGCGCATATTCTCCACTTACTTATAGATCAGAAACGTTGCGAGAAGTAAGGGTTAACACTAATGCATTCTACCATCTTCCTTATGCTGTAATCGCACACAGAATGAAAGAGGAGCGATGAGAGATAAGAGACACGGCTAGGAGTACTCATCCGCAAGACCAGATGAGTATTTGCTTCATGGAAATATTGTGGACCTGAGAGTTGCCTTTGAATCGGGCGAAGATCTCACCTCCTCTCCATGCCAACCGTCGAAATATTGAGATCCCTGATTAACTAGACTCCGGACTGGAGGGATCTGTGCAACCCTCTGTCTGCCTGAGATTGTGTGTATCTATGACCGTGTTCGCAGAGAGCGAGGTAGAAAGAGAGGAACAACTGAAGTAGATAGGTCGGTTTCCTGTGCGTACAAGCTGCTAAAGGATCAGACTACTATTTTCCTCATACACAAACAGGTGTGTCTTTCTCATATGGTGCTTTTATTGCATATATTGCATTATAACTCATATTTTCAACTTCATTAATCTTTTCCATCAATAGTGTCACTACTCGCAGCTGTAGATCGATCATTCTCCATCTAGGCAAAGAGACTAACTGGTTACAGTTACTCTGTGAGCAGGTCATGGTGACATATTTAGCCCTCACATGAAGTTTGATCGCATGCTTCTCGAAGTTTATGTAGATTCGCCGTTGAGTATGATGCTCCAGACATCAACGTTTTCTTTAACTAACCCTCAAGATTTTCTTCTTCACAAGTAGAAAAAGATGTAACATGTTTAATTGTGAAGTTAGAGAGAGAGAGAGTTGCCTTTGTTTCTGCTCTTCATCTGCTCCAGGATTGTTAGAAGAGCAGAGAGAGAGAAGGCTCTATGGAAGGGTCGATCGAAGCTAATCGTTGATGCAGCAGTTGAGGAATTGAAGATCCTTTTTGTAAAGAAACTCAAAATCTTTTCTGTTAGGATTGAGGAACAAAGTGGACAGTGGCCTACTCAGATGGGCCAGTGCTCATCCTGAAAGGCCCTTGGAGTATGAGAGGTGTACAGAGCCAAGGCTGAATCCATTGGAGGTTTTCAAGCTCTACGTGCTCCGTCGCATGTATGAGTAATCAATCCTCTCTTGAGAGAGAGGTGGTTGCACAGAGATGCGTACACCATCGCTGCCAACATGACAAAAGAAGAAATCTGGATGTCAATTCAGCATGATGCTAATCATGGTTCCTACACACAATGGACATTCTTTGGGTATATAATGAGTGTAGCTATAGATTTGGTAGGAGTGAGCAGCTGACGACAACAACATGTAGTTGGTCATCATGCCTTCACAAATGTCAATGGCTATGATCTAGACATAAGAGTTTTGAAGCCCAATGTATGGCAGCTTAAGATCCAAGCAATCAAGGCAATATTTGAATGACATGCAACCTTGAATATGAATAAAAGAAATCAGGTGAAATAGTTCTGATTTATGATTTATTTCTTAATTTTTTATAAATTTTCTTGCATTCATGATTAGATTAGTACATTCTTCTGATATGTAAGAGAAACTATTAAAATTATAAAGCATAGAATTGTAAACTGAAGTAGGAATGTGTATGAGATGAAGATAGGAATTAGAGACTCTATGGCTGTTATAAGGTTAGAAATGGGAAAACTTGACTTTCGACTCCTAGTAGAAGTAAACTTGTTTTATATAGGTAGGCTTTCTGAACTTCCAAACCATTTAGCTTGTAAGATCCTAGTTCCCACTATTGCATTCATCTAGAACCTTTGCTCTGAATAGGTGTTAAGCCTTTCCCCTCTAACAAAAAAGTTGCGAAGAATGAAAAGATGTATAAAGAAGTACATTAAGGGTTGCTACATTATGAAAAGAAAAAAACAACAACAACAACATCAACAAAAACAAAAATTAGTTGCGATCTTGAAATTGCTTCTAGTTTGTATGCAGGCAATATCAGGCGGATTTATGCTATAGGGGAATTAGTTAGATGCATCTTATGACAAGTGGCTAGGAAGGAGGGATAGAACACTTATATAAAATATTTATTACTTTTGAACAGGGTTAATAGAAGAGCAAGTACTAGGACTATCTGCGTGACTTCTATAGAAATTTCTAAAACTTGTTTTCAACTTCATGCATTGAACGAGAAAATTTATAATTCTAGCTTACGTAATTTTAAAAGTTTTCTTTACTATCAGAAGTTGTATTAATGAGAATGAGCATATTTCAAATACTGTTTCAAAATAATTTTAGAAATATTTTTCAAAAAGAATTTGATATTGCCCTCTATGATCTGTAGGTTTGGCCCATCGAGGACAATGTGCAGGTTTGGTGGGGGCGAATGTCGGAAAGTTTTCAACCTTCCCGTTGATGACCAGGATTGTTAGAAGAGCAGAGAGAGAGAAGGCTCTATGGAAGGGTCGGTCGAAGCTAATCATTGATGCAACAGTTGAGGAATTGAAGATCCTTTTTGTAAAGAAACTCAAAATCTTTTCTGTTAGGATTGAGGAACAAAGTGGACAGTGGCCTACTCAGATGGGCGAGTGCTTATCATGAGAGGCCGTTGGAGTATGAGAGGTGTAGAGAGCCAAGGCTGAATCCATTGGGGGTTTTCAAGCTCTGCGTGCTCCGTCGCGTGTATGAGTAATCAATCGTCTCTTGAGAGAGAGGTGGTTGCACAGAGATGCATACACCATCGCTGCCAACATGACAAAAAAAGAAAATTGGATGTCAATTCAGCATGATGCTAATCATGGTTCTTACATGCAATGGCCATTCTTTGGGTATATAATGAGTGTAACTATAGATTTGGTAGGAGCGAGCAATTTCATGTGACGACAACAACATGTAGTTGGTCATCACGCCTTCACAAATGTCAATGGCTATGATCTAGACATAAGAGTTTTGAAGCCCAATGTATGGAGGTTGACTCATGAGCATCCTAAGCGGTCTCATCATAACTTCGAGCACATTTACCTGCCTTTGATCTATATGGAATCCTTGCTCTCAAGACTGTGCTCTATAATGATTTTGCATCATACTTCACGGGATCAATCGGACATCTGAAGATTCCAAAAATGACTCGTCAAGAATTCGTTATTTTCTTGGGCACAAAGATAATATATGCAATCTATATGTTTGCTCTCCGGGGTCTATTCAGTCATTATGATGCACTGAACATTATCCGTTTATATGTTATCATTCAGCTTGTGTTTAGATGGGTTTTGCCATTTCTTTTTCAAGTGGCTCATGTTGTAGAAGAAGCTTCTTTTCCCATGGTAGATTCATCTAGTGGACGTCCAATGCTTGCTAGAGGTTGGGCTCCTTCACAGGTGATGAGCACTATGAATTTCAATCCGAAGTCAAATTTTTTGGATGCATATTACTGGAGGTCTCAACCATCAGATTGAACATCACTTATTTCCTGGAATTTGCCATATATACTATCCAGAGAATTCTCCCATTGTGAGAATGACGTGTGTAGAATATAATGTTCCATATCTTAGCTTCCCAACGTTTTGGGCGGCCCTAGTAGCGCATTTAAAATATCTTAAGGTAGCGGGAGCAAATGACTTTGATTTTCGTTTGAATGACTGAATGAGAGCCTGTAGGCATCTGAAGTGAGGATAGGTTTGGGGTTCGTCAGAGACTGGTCAGAGCCTGTAGTTCATTAGAGACAGTGATTCTGCTTATAATGTGCGTATGTGGAAGCAGAACATGATGAAGCATGAAATAGCTAGGAGTAGATCGTTGATTGGGCTCTCGAGTGTGTCTCGGAATGGATGCATTTTGATAAGTTGACCCCCGAACTTCAGCACGCATCGTGTGTCAGATCTCACAAAAATTGACTTCTTTAGTTCAGATCATATGTGTTAATTCGCATCGTATGTCAGATGATATTCGATTGACCTCCCTTAGAGTCATGCGCTCCACCATGCCTTTATATTGTTTAAACTATATTATTAGACATGAAGAATCACACAAGGAGGTGGTTATTATGACAAAAGATATTGGACCTTGTGGAAGTTTCCCATGTTTGGTTGTGTGGATGCAAGTGTGTATGTATGCATGTATAGTTGAGTACTTGAACATGTAAGCATAGTATTATAGCATATGATTTTAATGCATAAGCATAAAGTATATGTGTAGCATGATCTAGAGTAGGCATGTAAAATGCGTAAAGGAATGAATGAGCATGTGTATTAAAGCATGTATGAGATTAATGATTTTTTATTGAAATATACAAATATTTTCTAATGTTTTGCAGACAAACATTGAAGATTTAGAAGAGCAATTGAAGGGAAGTGAAGTGAAGTGATCCGAGAAGCGACAGCTTGATTACAATCCATTTACCTTATATTTCCCTTAGTTTTCATTTGAGCTATTTGTTAGCCATATTTACATATATCTTGTATTAGAATTGAAGCTTTAGCTTTAGCCAGAGCATTTGTCAAAAATTTATTATATTTCTTTTTATATTTTGATGTCTTTTGAAGAGTCGAAAATTAATGAAGTTAGAGTCACATCTGAATCAACTAGTTCTAATGAAAACATTGTAGATGAGATAATTAAAAATATGATTACTGAAGAATCATTGATTTCTTCCTCACACAACCATTTTTTAAATACATTCTTAACTCTATTTTCCATAGCTCCACCAGAATTTCTCGATAATCCAACTGTTGAAAATTTTCTGCCAATTCTAGATAGACCAGACAACCCTAGCTTAACTAATAATTTAATAGAAGAAACCATTAAAGAACGCTTAACAGAAGAGTCACTAGTTTTAAAATCATACCAAGAAGTTGTTGATAGATATAGAGCAGCCCAGCCCTACGGTTCTTAGAAGCTTAAAGTATTACAAATACCAACTAGAAATTTCGTACATTTTTCAATAATTTAGAATTTCTTTTACCTTAGACTAAATAAAAATATACCTAAAAAAAACCTTAGATGTCTCAAACAGTCTACGTGTGCCGAGGGATTTAGAGGCTGACTGATCCACCAGTCGTATGTCCGCAACTTCTCGACAATTTGGTGAACCCGACGTGAAGGTTTGGCGCGACACCTTAGGTATAAAGGTATTTTTACTTTCTGTTTTGCATATGCATATATAGCCAATTTGGCGATTGAAGGAGAAGTGTCGACAACCTGGTAGATGTAGTTGACTTTTAAACGTTGTATCTCCTGGTTGTTGAGGGCTCGTCTTTGAGACCTAAGCGCCTCCACAGAGTGTTACAAGTAGAAGGATCCTCCTCACGTCACCTTTATCCATCAACTTTTTTGAAAGCAACGATTGCACATGCGTGTAAATATTTTGCACTAAGCACATTCACAAAGAGCTTCTTCATCAAGGTTGATCAGGTATATTTTCTATATTTCTATTTGCAAACTAGTAGGTATATTTTCTATATTTCTATTGCAAAATAGTAGGAAAGTTTTCTTTATTTCTATTTACAAAGTAGTAGGAAAAGTTTCTTTATTTTTATATGCAAAGTAGTAGGAAAATTTTCTATATTTCTGTTTGCAAAGGAGTAGGAAAGTTTCCTTTATTTTGTTTGCAAAGAAGTAGGAAAAATTTCTATGTTTTTGTTTGCAAAGCAGTAGGACTATTTTCTTTTCTTCTATTTGCGAAGTATTTTACATCACGACGTCGCATCAGGATCAAGAAATAGACGTACTATTACGGGAATTACATACTTATATTTCATATTTATGTGTAAAGTTAGACTTATCTAATATGGCAGACCACTTTGAAGAGCAATGTATTTGGAAGATCATATATGCAATTAAAATGGATAGGGGGGAATTTAATGGGATAAATGCAACAGCCTATCTTAAATATTATGAACAATTGACACAACAATATGGGTTACCTGAAGACAATAAAAAAGACACATTTATACGAATTGCTCATGGTTTTACTAGAGAGAGAATCCAATTGAGAGTAGTTCAACCAAACATGACTTGGGTGGATTTTAAGACTCGGCTTCTTACTGAATTTTCGCATGAAGATTACAGTAAGAATAATAGGACCACATTCATGCGATGGGTAGGAACAACGAAACTAGACCAGCACATAACTCAGGGATTAACTGAGTTTGATGTGAAATTTAGCCAAATGCCTCAAGCAGACCGAATAGCTCTTGAACCAGATAAATTACGAAGTTTTCTAAACATGTTAGACCCTTCTCTTAGATGTGAGCTAGAACCAATGCTTGAGGACGGAGCGACTGCGAGTGGGCTTACTGGAAATTGGGATAACGTTCGAGCAGCTGTCCATAGGTTAGTCCAAAGACAGGAGCGAAATCAGATGCAAACTCCAAGAATTAATGAAAGAGATGCGCCACGAAAGATGGATAATGATCCCACTTCTCATAACCCTAGTAAAGATGACTCAGAAATTACAATGTTAAAAACATCAGTAGAGTTACTTGCAAAACATATAGACACTTTGGCAACTCATATAGCTACTATAAAGAGTATGCAAGAGGTTAGATTGAGAGATCAGGAGAAACCAAAAGAATTAGAACAAAATCCTAAGAATCAGATGCCAGCTAGAAGACCATTTAATCAAGCACGCAGACGTCTAAGGTGTGATGATTTAGAGCATCCACACTGGACATGTAACCTATTCAAAGAGGCCAAGGATAGGAATTGGGTTACGAAAGTAGATCGAAAGATCTGTGACTATGTAACAAAAAGGCCTTTGGCATCAAACTATGGTAAAGGAGGTATGAAAACCTTCTTCGAAGCCTCCACAAGCCAAAATACATATGCTTGTAGGCTGGATAGTGATGACTTGAATTGTGACTTTTGGAATCAGGTATATGATACTGCTAGTAGAGGGAAGTTATCAGTTGAGAACTTATATGCTACGAGCTCAGATATAAGATCAAAGACATGTTGGAACGAGCCAGTAGATATGTTCTCAGTATATGCTCATGAAATTAATATAGATGAGAAAATGAAACGTGATGAGGAGGCCCAACCTAAACGAACAACTAGGGCTAGAAAAGAGGGTGAAACTACTGAGACAATTAATGAACCACCTAGAATTGAGCCTAGTCAGGAACCAAAACAATAGGAACAAGAAAAGAAACCTCAGAATAAGGAAAAAGTAAAGAAATTTATAGAAAATTTAGAAAAGACAACAGCAAATGAAGATAGAAGTCAGGAGAAACCAAATGAAACTCAACCCATACGAGAAGAAGGTACTAAGAAAGAAAAACCAAAAAAGAAACCTCCGACTTTTCGATTGATCTCACAAATCGAGAAACAAATAGACATTCGGAAGGTTATGGATGAAAAAAATTATGAAAGCAGAGCTAACCATGACATTAGAGGAATGGTTAGCATTTTCAAGAACAGATGTGAAGGAAGATTTCATGAGTATCATCAAAAGACGAAGAGAACTTATAGAGTATAGAATGGAAGATATAGAAATGGAAGAAAGGAAAGATCAGGATGAACCAAAAGTGAGTGTTGTACAAGTTAATGAATCTGAGTATCGAGAATCTTCTGATCGTAGAAATTATTGGACAATGGAAGTGCTTTCGCAAGAATTCCTTCTCGTGATGGCCTTAAATCTCTCCAATTTATGACGCTTTGTATAAACCATCCTCGTAATCATAAGTCTCTAAGAAAAACTCCTTTAAGACACTTAGATCAGGGTTTCGAATAAATGCCACTGTTGAGCAAGTTAACAGTGGACTTTGGTTCGAAATCTCGCAAAATCTTGTACATAAATTAGATAAGATGACTGTTTATTTTCCGTCTGCTACTTTAAATATTTCTCATTTTAAACAAATTCCAAGAAAACTTATAAAAAAATATGAAAAATATTTGAAAAAGAAAAGAGATATGTTAATAGATGAAACTATTGAACATGTTATAGAAACTACACATTACTTCTCAATGATAGAAGAATTAGAAATTTGTTATCAAGATAAGTCTAATTTCCATATTCTCATCTCTTCACTTGATGTGTATGCATTCATTCAGGAATATGCCTCTATAATTGATCATGAGTATGATGCCTTAGTGGAGACCAAATATAAAACTATTAGTAAGAACGTTAAACCCGTAGCTCAACCACTAGCACAATTTAGTAATGATATTATAAAGAATGTAAGTCATGAGACAATCCTCAGAAATCCAACAAATATTGGCCATGTATTTACTAAAGAATCCTTAAATCAAATTAAGTTAGATGCTAATGGGTTCCTTCTTCCAACAGAAAAAGAGTATTTTCTGAAGATTATTGAGCAACATGGAAGAGCATTTTCTCTTGAGCCTTTAGAGATAGGATCTGCAGATCCTAGGATAGTTTCACCGATGATAATTTTTACTATTCCCCACATTCCTTGGAATTTGCGCCCTATTCCTGTACCTAAAGCTCATCTTCCAGATCTGATTAGATTACTTAAAGAAAAAATTCATATGCATATTTTAGAATCCTCTTCAGCTCCCTATTTAAACCGTTGGTTTACTGTGTCCAATTAGAGTGGAAAACTTTGGTTTATCCAAGATCTTCAGCTAGTTAATAAAGTGACTATTAGAAATGTGGGTACAAGTCCAATTGTGAATGAATTTGCAGAAGCATTTTCAGGCAATTCTATATATTCAATGGGTGATCTCTACTCTGGATATGATCAATTTTGATTGGCACTAGAGAGTAGAGACATTACTACTATGAAAAAAACTTTGGGAATAGTTAGGATGTGTACGTTACCTCAAGGTGCGACCAATTCAGTAGCACACATGATGAGTGCAATGAATTTGGTTTTGCATGATTTCATTCCTCACATTACTATGCCCTTTATAGATGACATTCCCATTAAGGGTTGCTTGGAAGAAGAGAAAGATAGCACTCTGGATGAAGATGGTTGTCGTAGATTTGTTAAGGCTCATATCCTTGATTGCCAAAAGATCTTTCAGCGATTTATTCAAGTTGGCTTAACTGAAGTATTTCGATGGCGATGCACCGTGCTGCACTCTCCTTCTCGAGAGCTCCACGACGATATGCTCCGAGTTGAAAACCGAGCTCCTGATGCCGCACACACTACTCCGCACAGAGGCTGTAGAATACGCAGAAAACACAGTACACAGGGAGCATGAAGACAGACTTCTTAGGTCTTGCAAATGCGGTCAAACTTACAGTCCGTGACTGACGAGGCCACTATATGTTTTATTAAAGAACATATACAAAGAAGTGTCCGATGGCCATTTGGCCTTTCACATGGACACTAACGGTAACAATCTCCCACTAAAGGCCAATATGGCCAGAGTAACTATGGGAGAAAAAAGAAAGAATGATAAAGAATACCTGAGTGTAAGTATACAAACTATACCTCCCACCTGATGGGCATGTTACACAGTATACAAGTGACTGCGTAAGATCAAGAATCAAGTAACCCCCATCAAGTGACAACAGTGTCGAAAGCTATCCTGTGGTAGAGCTTTAGTCAAAGCATCTGCAACATTATCTCGAGTGTGAACCTTCTCAAGAATAATGCTCTCAGTGGCTATTCAATCTCTAATGAAGTGATACCTCACCTCAATATGCTTGGTCTTTGCATGATAGACCGGATTCTTAGCCAAAGCAATGGCACTCTGACTATCACTGAGCAAGTGAGGTACATGCTGAGGCAAACGCATATCACAAGCAAGACGAGAAAGCCACAATGCTTCCTTACATGCCTCACTTGCTGCAACATACTCTGCTTCTGTGGTGGAAACAGTTGTACATTCTTGAAGACGAGATCTCCAAGAGATAGCACCTCCAGCAAAGTGAAAAATGTACCCTGATGTAGACTTACGATTGTCTACACAACCAGCATAGTCAGAATCTGTGTAACCAATAATGGATGCTTTCCCTCTACCTAAGCATAGACACTTTTCCTTAGTGCCACTCAGATATCTCAAAATCATTTTGACCGCTTCCCAATGTTTCTTGCCACGATTAGACATATATCTGCTCAAAACTCCCACTACAAATGCAATGTCTGGTCTCGTAGCTACCATAGCATACATGAGACTACCAACAGCAGACTGATAGGGAACTTTGGTCATGAATTCCTTTTCCTCATCTGATTTGGGGCAGTCATCCTTGCTCAATTTCACATATGTGGGTAAAGGTGTACTCAATGCCTTTCCACCCTTCATATTGAATCGGTGAAGTACTTTGGATATGTACTCACTTTGAGACAAGTATATGCATCTTTTACTCCTATCACGAGTAATGCGCATGCCAAGAATATGTTTGGCATCCCCCAAATCCTTCATATCAAATGTCTGACTCAACTTCTTTTTGAGAATTGACAAATCATAAGAGGACTTCCCAGCAATCAACATATCATCGACGTAAAGTATCAAGCATATCAAGCTGCCATCAGAACATCTCTTTGTGTAGAGACAATGATCCTCATTGCTCCGAGAATAGCCTTGGGACTTCATAAAAGCATCAAACTTTTGGTACCATTGTCTAGGAGACTGTTTAAGTCCATACAAGCTCTTCTTGAGCTTACAAACTAGACTTTCCTTGCCAGGAACTACATAACCCTCTGGTTGTTCCATATAGATCTCATCTTTAAGATCTCCATGCAAGAAAGCTGTTTTCACATCCATTTGGACTAGCTCTAAGTCCTCCATTGCAACGAATCCAAGCAACATGCGCAAAGTAGTCATCTTGACCACTGGAGAGAAGATTTCCTCAAAATCAACACCATGTTGTTGCTTAAAACCCTTTGCAACAAGTCGTGCTTTATATTTTGGAGAAGCACTATCTGATGTGAATTTCAGCTTATATACCCATTTACATGGTAAAGCTTTTCTGCCCTTTGGCAAAGGTACTAAGTCCCAAGTACCATTCTTGTGAATAGAATCCAACTCACTCTTCATGGCACGCTCCCACTTGACATGATCCTCTGTCTGCATAGCCTCTTTGTAGCAAGAGGGCTCACCGACATCTGTTAGCATAACAAAATCTAAACCTGGAACATATCTATCAGGTGGATATGAGACACGTGCAGAACGTCTCAATGGTTGCTGAACAGGAACATGTGCAGACTGATCTGAATGGACATTCTCTTGAACATCCCTATGTGCAGCATTTTTATGCATGCTAACCGGAGGACTAGTATCCTCAAACACCACTCTTCTCACTTCAACCTCCTTAATGGGCTGTTTATGCATCTTAGACTCATTAAAAATGACATCACTACTTCTGATCACTGACCGTGTTTCAGGATCCCATAAGCGATATCCAAATTGTCCTTCTCGACCATATCCAAGAAAAATGCATTTCTTTGACTTATGGTCCAACTTCTGTCTAAGATTCTTGGGTATATGAACATATGCTTCACACCCAAAAACTCGAAGATGATCATAATATGGTGGTTTCCCTGTCCATAACTCTTGTGCCACTTTCAGACCTTTGGCAGTACTAGGTGAAAGGTTAATCACATGAACTACAGTCAATACTGCTTCTGCCCAAAAACCTTGTGAGAGGTTTGCATGATGCAACATAGAGACTACTCTATCTTGAATAGTTCTATTCATCCTCTCAGCTACACCATTCTGTACTGGGGTATAAGGAGCTGTAAACTCTCTACGAATCCCTCTACACTGACAGAAAAGGCTGAATTCATGTGAGGTATACTCACCCCCATTATCTGAACGTAAAGCCTTAAGCTTAGTTCCTTTTTCCGTCTCAACTGAAGCAAGCCATTTTCTAAAAGTAGGGAATACATCATCCTTCGATTTGATAGGATATACCCAAACTTTTCTAGTAGCATCATCTATGAAAGTGACAAAGTAAAGAGAACCACCTAAGGACCTAGTGGGCATAGGACCACACACATCTGTATGAACAAGATCTAAAGGCTGAATTGAAGAGTCAATGTGCGTTTTATGCACATTTCTGGTTTGCTTTCCATATTGACAATGCTCACAAAATGAAAAATCAGAGAAAGATAACACAGGTAAGTAGCCAGAACGAGAAAGATTTTCCATTCCACTACGAGATATATGGCCCAAACGACCATGCCAAATACAAGCCATAGGCTGTTCAGTAACAGCTAACAAGTGTTCTTTCTGTGATACAAATAAAGGGTAAAGTGAGCCAACTTTCCTTCCTTTTGCAATAACCATATTGCCCTTTGATATACGAAAGGACTGAGCATAGAAGACCACCTTGTAACCGAGGTCATCAAGTTGACCAACTGACATCAAACTGCGTGATAACTGAGGTACATGACGTACATTATGCATAGTAAATTTTGAACCGTCAATGAACTGCACAACTACATCTCCAATCCCCACAACATCACACTGGTAAGAGTCACCAAGTCTCACGGTACCAAGAGACTTTGCTGCATAATTAGAGAACCATTCTCTATGTGGTGTCACATGGAAAGAAGCACCAGAATCTAGCAGCCAGGTGTGGGAAAGAGAATCAGCCATAAGTGCCTCAGATGGCACAGTACTATCAAGTGTCAACACATCAGCATCATCAGAAATAGCATTAATTTCTTCAATCTTCACAGTCGAAGTAGATGGTGCAGGTAACTCTTTAACATGCCCATCAACATTCTGTCATTTACCTTTAGCATTCTTTAATGCATAACAGTCTTTCTTCATGTGTCCTTTCTTATGACAATAATGGCATTCAATATCCCTCTTCCTTGATTTACTTCTGCTCTTATTCCGTTGACCATTCTTTTCCTTGTTCTTGCTCCTGCCACGTTGTTGATTCTTTCCTTGGTAAGAATCACGAACATTATATGCATCTCCACTCTGAGTGCCAACCATAGATTTTCTACGAATCTCCTCACTCAAGAGTGCTCCACATATGTCATCATAGACGAGTTTACCACCTGGTGCACTATTGCTAATAGCTGTGCAAAATGTATCCCATGATGATGGCAGGGTGCATAACAGCAATACTGCTTTCATTTCATTGTCCATATCCATTTTCTGAGCCTGTAACTAGGAGAATATGGCATCAAACTCATTTAGATGAGCAGCAACACTATCTGTGTCCTTCATACGAAGGTCGTATAATTTTCTCATCAGATATACTTTATTTGATGCCGTCTCTTTTTCATATGTATTGCATAACTTCTTCCAAAGCTCCTCTACACTTTCACAGTCTAATACTGTAAAGTAAACATTATCTGCGAGGTGCAAGCGAATGGTAGACCTGGCCATTTCATCTAACTCATCCCAATCATCTTCATCCATGTCAGCAGGCTTCTTTGAAATCCCATTTACTGGCTTCCATTGCCTTCTTTGAATCAGCACATCTTTAATCTAATTCTTCCATAGAGCAAAGTTTGTGCCATCAAATTTTCGGATCTCAAAATGGTCTTTTCCCTGCAAGTTATAGCTCCTCCTCGGAACGCTAGCACTAGACCCTGATCCACCGGATGTGCCTTAGACCTCGGATGCCATGATCGTAGAGAACTGA
Organism: Ceratopteris richardii; assembly: GCA_020310875.1. Lineage (NCBI taxonomy): Eukaryota > Viridiplantae > Streptophyta > Polypodiopsida > Polypodiales > Pteridaceae > Ceratopteris > Ceratopteris richardii. The sequence continues at coordinate 135,616,538 of CM035428.1, read as the reverse complement.
ATAGAATGATAATGGAGCTAGAAGAGTCCAAACACCAACAAATAAGTGTATCAAGGAGTAAATCGACCACTATATAATTGACTAAACCAGAAATCTGGAAAAATTTTGCCAGAGTATCCTCTGCAAAATTAGCATATGACCAGTGTCAAAGTATCATAAAACTGCAAGTACTGACATGTCTACCTGCATAGTGAATCACTAACTCCACTGCATATAATCAGTTACCCAATAGAAGCCAACTAGGCTTATCGAGCACCTATGAACAACTATCATACATCTCCTATGGCGAGGCTGGGTAAGTCTTCCACCTGCATCACCGAAGAGACCCCGACATCTGGGTGTCTCCCAGTTAAGAAAACCTCACCACGACCCTCTTTATCAAACGTAAAAGGCTTTATGCAAAGAACGTAACCGCTATATCAATTCCCACATGGACGTACATAAGCGGTATCCACAGAAGCGTACATGGTGTGTATGTGCTCAATATATGCAGTAAAATGACACTAAAAGGCTGAATACACAGCCCAAAAAACTAGCCAATAACACCTGCAAGTGTCTGTCAACTCTGATGTTTTAGGCTTTAAAAACCTGCATAAATTTGCAGCAACTGCTCCCACCAAAACTGAAAACCCCTCAAGAAACCTGTAGTTTTATGAGTGTGGCTGAAAATACAGCCCCAAAGGTTGATATTTATTGTCTGAGAAGTACAAGGAACACTCTTCTTGATGTTCTTGGACCTGTGTGAAGAGAACTACGTGCGAAAGTACTCCGAAATGGTTCCAAAAACACCCCAAAATTGCTTCAGAAATAGGCTTTAAAAGCAAAAATGAAGCTTTGAGGGACCAAAACTTGTTCAAGGTAATGTCAACCTTAGTCTTTCCCCTTCTTCAAACACCACAAGAGTGTAGCTTAGTGGCAAGAGATTGCCATAGTTAAGCGAGCTCTGGGGGGAACAGTACTGGGATGGGTGACCTCCCGGGAAGTACCGGGAACCTCTATATTCCTTGATCGTTGAGGTCCTCCCTCGCGCGCAGCCAACGGCGCCAACAGTGACTCGGATGACAAGGTATGCCAAGGTCTATGCCTTGGTTGCCGCCTTAGTCGAAAGCCTGGGGGGGGGGGTCACTTCGCTCGCACAAAAGGAACAATGCTTTTTGCCTCCAATTGCTCTGATACCAGTGAAGTATTTCGATGGCGATGCACCGTGCTGCACTCTCCTTCTCGAGAGCTCCATGATGATATGCTCGGAGTTGAAAACTGAGCTCCTGATGCCGCACACAGTACTCCGCACAGAGGCTGTAGAATACGCAGAAAACACAGTACACAGGGAGCACGAAGACAGACTTCTTAGGTCTTGCAAATGCGGTCGAACTTACAGTCCGTGACTGACCAGGCCACTATATGTTTTATTAAAGAACATATACAAAGAAGTGTCCGATGGCCATTTGGCCTTTCACATGGACACTAACGGTAACATTAACATTATCTATAGAAAAATCTACTTTTGGTGTTAATGAGGTCCTCATTGTAGGTCATCTTTGTGGCCATTATGGACGTAAGCCATACCCTTAGAAAATTGATGCCATTAGTAAGATTTCGAAGATTTGTCAAAATGTGAGTGAAGTTTGTCGATTCTTAGGAGCTTGTATCTTCTATGTCATATGGATACCCCATTTTGCACCTGTAACTGACTCTCTTTATGATTTATTAAGGAAGAAAAGAAATTTTTTATGGACAGAAAAACATACTCAAGCAATGCGTAGATTAAAGAAGTTATTGCAAGAAGCTCCAATCCTTAAGAGAGTAGATTATACGAACAATAAGCCTATTATTTTGACTGTTGACACTAGCACTATTGGGATAGGCTGGGTCATAAGTCAGGACGATGAAGAGGGTAGAAGGTATGCTGTGAGATTTGGAGCTGAGATTTTACATAACACTCAAAGAAATTATCCGCAAATTAAAAGAGAACTTTGGGGTTTAGTCACAGCTCTAAAGTCTGATAAAGAATATTTCATTGAAGCAAATGTGATTGTGGAGACAGATTGTTTACCGCTAATTGGAATGATCACAAACTATTCTTCACCAGATATTGCAATGCTTCGCTGTATTTCTTATATTAAATTTATAAATCTAGTTTTAATCCATATTTCAGGCAAATCTAATTCTGTTGCTGATATGCTCTCAAGAGCTAGATACGATGAGAATGATGAAGCCAAAGTAGATACTAATACGATTAATTATGATTCCCAAGTATATATATATATATATATGAAAAATTTAATACGTATGAATATGAAAGAGAGTGGCTAGAGATTGGGAAGTATCTTAGTACTTTAGTTAGGTCACCTTCATGGTCTTCAAATAGATTTAGAACTATTAGAAAAAGAGCATTTAACTTTTTCTTAAAAGATGGCTTAATTTGGAGACATGCAAGGGGGAAGATCAAAATGCCGCAAAGGGTACTAGGTTCTAAGAATCTTCAGATGCAAGTCATGAAGAGCATGCATGATACTTTATGGGCAGGGCATAAAGGATTTGTTGCAACTTATGAAAAAATTAGAGAGTGTTACTGGTGGCCAGGTATTTATGTTAATGTAAAGAATTATGTGGATTCTTGCGATGTATGTCAAGTTTATTCATCAGTCAAACATAGGGATCCACTGCACCCTACATATCCATCGTGTATACACTATAAGTGGGTAGTAGACTTAGTTACTATGCCCAAAGGTATCGATAGGATGAGATATATAGTTCTTGCACGAGAAGATCTTACTAATCATGTTGAAGGCCGAGCTCTAAGAACTAAAACCACTTTAAATGTATGTAAATTTCTTCTTGAAGATGTGATTTCAAGGTTTGGGTATATTGAGAAGATAGTAGCTGATAGGGGCGAATTAGATGCACAAGAGGCTAGAAAATTCTTTGCTAGGCATGGAATTCGTTTAGCTCTTACAACTGCGTATATTCTTGAAGCTAACGAAAAGATTGAAAGAGGGCATTCTCCTATCATAAAAGCGATTTCTAAAGCTTGCAAAGGAGAACTTAAGAATTGGCCGAAATTTTTGTCATTTGCTTTGTGGGCTGACAGAATGACCTGCACTAGAACGACAAGGTTTTTGTGGGCAGAGCTAATGTACTGCCAAAAACCAATTTTTCCATTGAATACTCAAATTCTTACTTGGACTACGCTTCCTTGGAAAGATAATCTATCTACTAAAGACTTATTAGCTCTAAGAATTCAGCAACTAGAGCAAGGGAATGAAAGATTAGAAGATGTTGTAGCTAAATTGAAAGAATCTCGTCTTAAAAATAAAAAATATTTTGATAAATCACATAGGTTAAGGCCAAAGGCAATACAAATTAATGATTGGGTATTGATATATGATAGCACATTCGATACACAGTATGATGCTCGTACAAAATTAAAAAAGTGTTGTTTTGGACCTTATGTGGTGGTCAAAATTTATGAAAATGGAACGTATGCCTTACGAGAGTTAGATGGAACTCCTCTTAAGAATTTAATTGCAGGTAAAAGAGTTAAAATATTCAAACAAAGAAATGAAGAATTTTATTACTTAATATATGATGAAGAAAATGATGCATGAATTTTTAATAAAAATAATGTTTAAATTTTCTTTTAAAAATGATTTTTCATTTATGAAAATAAAAGCTTATTTATGAAATCTAATTTTTCTTGTGAGTCTACATGTTGTTGATTGATAGTAGGAGTTGAAGATGCTTTTTGATCAAGTAAATTAAAGATTGTTTAATGAAAGATGAGGTGTAGGAGATTGAAGATAGTACATGAAGCTAAAAATCCAAGCAATCAAAGCAATATTTGAACGACATGCGACATTGAAGATGAATAGAAGAAATCAGGTGAAACAGTTCTGATTTATGATTTATTTCTTAATTTTTTATAAATTTTCTTGTATTCATGATTAGATTAGTACATTCTTCTGATATGTAAGAGAAACTATTAAAATTTTAAAGCATAGAATTGTAAACTGAAGTAGGAATGTGTATGAGATGAAGATAGGAATTAGAGACTCTATGGCTGTTATAAGGTTAGAAGTGGGAAAACTTGACTTTCGACTCCTAGTAGAAGTAAACTTGTTTTATATAGGTAGGCTTTCTGAACTTCCAAACCATTTAGCTTGTAAGATCCTAGTTCCCACTATTGCATTCATCTAGAACCTGTGCTCTGAATAGGGGTTAAGCCTTTCCCCTCTAACAAAAAAGTTTCGAAGAATGAAAAGATGTATAAAGGAGTACATTAAGGGTTGCTGCATTATTAAAAAAAAACAACAACAACAACAACAAAAACAAAAATTAGTTGTGACCTTGAAATCGCTTCTGGTTTGTATGCGGGCAATATGAGGCGGATTTATGCTATAGAGGAATTAGTTAGATGCATCTTATGACAAGTAGCTAGGAAGGAGGGATAGAACACTTATATAAAATATTTATTACTTTTGAGCAGGGTTAATAGAAGAGCAAGTACCAGACTATCTGCATGACTTCTATAGAGATTTCTAAAACTTGTTTTCAACTTCATGCATTGAACGAAAAAATTTATAATTCTAGCTTACATAATTTTAAAAGTTTTCTTTACTATCAGAAGCTGTATTAATGAGAATGAGCATATTTCAAATACTATTTCAAAATAATTTTAGAAATATTTTTCAAAAAGAATTTGATATTGCCTTCTATGATTTGCAGGTTTGGCCCATCGAGGACGATGTGTAGGTTTGGTGGGGGCAAATGTTGGAAAGTTTTCAACCTTCTCGTTGATGACCAGGAAAACTAAAAAATGTTTATTGGTTAATTAGAATTCCTTTATTACAACATTTTTCTTGGAACTAATATCTTGGTAAGGGTTTGCAGGAACAAATGGATGAAGAAAACAAAAGTTGATATTATAGTTTACCCTAAACTGCTCGTATAATATATGTTTAGATCAATGAAGTATTGAAGTATGGGTTTAAGACCCTAGGTTTGCATTTAATTATGTGCATTTAAGTTAGTAACATTCTTTTCTGGTTCATGTTAGGGTGAAAGCTAGGTTTCCAAAGGGTTTCAATGGGTTTTTGATGGGTTTCATGTAGGTTTTTTCCATTATATTTTTAAGGGTTAGAATAACAGGTATTTAATTAAATTAATCTATAAAATGAATATTTATGTATTAAAGTTAAACTACGATATAATTAATTATTTTAATCATATTTGTGCATTTAGATACTAAGGTTCTACTTAAATAAAACATTAAACTAAGTTCAATTTAAATGAATTATTTAATTAGGAAATTTAGGGGAATTAAATTAAACAAATAATTAATATGGATAAATAGCTAGTGGTGTGTAGGAATGCTAGATAAAAGAATGGTGTGTGAGAAATGTGTATCTAAAGTGGTTAAAGTAAGTAGTTCAAAAGTGTGGTTTCTATGTATGTAAGTTAAAAGGGTGGATTAGATAATTTATGCAGTTAAAGTGGAAAAAGTGAATGGTAGAAAGGATGGTGTGTAAGTGAGGGAATTAAAAGAGAGGTTGAGAGAGGAAAGTTAAATAAAGTGTGGTAGAGATGTGTGAGCAAAAGTGAGGTTGTAGATTGAAAGTTAAGACTAAAAAGAGTGGCTTAGAAATGACTTGTGTAAGTATATATATGTGTGTTGAGCTCCACTTTTTCTCTAATGTTTTGCAGGTACAGATCCTCTTTTCTCGAACACTTTCTCTTCATTTCTACTTCTATTTGCAAATGTAGAGAGTTGTATCTTTGAATATATATGGAGAATATAAAGAATTGTTTGGATTATTGCTCTTTGCGCATTATTAGAGCTTCTAGAGATGATTATATGAGGAGTTGGCTTTTCTCAACAGACTAAGATGCATCAAAGTAAACATTTTAATATAGAAAAATGCTTCGGCTGCTATTCCTATAGGCTAGAGAGAGTGCGCTGAGAGAGGCTCGTAAGTTTTACTCATCTACCAAAATATGTACAGTTAATAGTTTCTACAAAAGACTTGCGCATATTCTCCGCTTACTTATAGACCAGAAACATTGCGAGAAGTAAGGGTTAACATTAATTCATTCTACCATCTTCCTTATGCTGTAATTGCACATAGAATGAAAGAGGAGCGATGAGAGATAAGAGACACGGCTAGGAGTACTCATCCGCAAGACCAGATGAGTATTTGCTTCATGCAAATATCGTGCACCTGAGAGTTGCCTTTGAATCGGGCGAAGATCTCACCTTCTCTCCATGCCAACCGTCGAAATATTGAGATCTCTGATTAACTGGACTCCAGACCGGAGGGATCTGTGCATCCGTCTATCTGCCTGAGACCGTGTGTATCTATGACCATGTTCACAGAGAGTGAGGTAGAAAGAGAGGAACATGTGAAGTAGATAGGTCGATTTCCTATGCGTACAAGCTGCTTGAGGATCAAACTATTGCTTTCCTCATACAGGAACAGGCGTGTCTTCCTCATATGGTGCTTTTACCACGTATATTGCATTATAACTCATATTTTCAACTTCATTAATCTTTGCCATCAATAGTGTCACTGATCGCGGCTGTAGATCGATCATTCTCCATCTAGGCAAAGAGACTAACTGGTTATAGTTACTATGTGAGTAGGTCATGGCGACATATTTAGCCCTCACATGAAGTTTGATCACATGCTACTCAAAGTTTATGTAGATTCGCCGCTAAGTATGGTGCTGCAGACATCAACATTTTCTTTAACTAACCCTCGAGATTTTCTTCTTCACAAGTAGAAAAAGAAGTAACATGTTTAATTGTGAAGTTAGAGAGAGGGAGAGTTGCCTTTGTTTCTGCTCTTCATCTACTCTAGGATTGTTAGAAGAGCAGAGAGAGAGAAGGCTCTATGGAAGGGTCGGTCGAAGCTAATCGTTGATGCAGCAGTTGAGGAATTGAAGATCCTTTTTGTAAAGAAACTCAAAATCTTTTCTGTTAGGATTGAGGAACAAAGTGGACAGTGGCCTACTCAGATGGGCCAGTCCTTATCATGAAAGGCCGTTGGAGTATGAGAGGTGTAATGAGCCAAGGCTGAATCCATTGGAGGTTTTCAAGCTCTGCGTGCTCCGTCGCGTGTATGAGTAATCAATCGTCTCTTGAGAGAGAGGTGGTTGCACAGAGATGCGTACACCATCGCTGCCAACGTGACAAAAGAAGAAAACTGGATGTCAATTCAGCATGATGCTAATCATGGTTCTTACACACAATGGCCATTCTTTGGGTATATAATGAGTGTAGCTATATATTTGGTAGGAGTGAGTAGTTTCATCTGATGACAACAACATGTAGTTGGTCATCACGCCTTCACAAATGTCAATGGCTATGATCTAGACATAAGAGTTTTGAAGCCCAATGTATGGAGGTTGATTCATGAGCATCCTAAGCGGTCTCATCATAACTTTTAGCACATTTACCTGCCTTTGATCTATATGGAATCCTTGATCTCAAGAGTGTGCTCTATAATGATTTTGCATCATACTTCACGGGATCAATTGGATATCTAAAGATTCCAAAAATGACTCATCAAGAATTCCTTATTTTCAAGGGCACAAAGATAACATATGCAATCTATATTTTTGCTCTCCCTGTCATTATGATGCACTGAACATTATCCGTTTATATGTTATCATTCAGCTTGTGTTTAGATGGGTTCTGGCATTTCTTTTTCAAGTGGCTCATGTTGTAGAAGAAGCTGCTTTTCCCATGGTAGATTCATCCAGTGGACATCCAATGCTTGCTAGAGGTTGGGCTGCTTCACAGGTGATGAGAACTATGAATTTCAATCCGAAGTCAATTTTTTTGGATGCATATAACTGGAAGTCTCAACCATCAGATTGAACATCACTTATTTCTTGGAATTTTCCATATATACTATCTAGAGAATTCTCCCATTGTGAGAATGACGTGTGAAGAATATAATGTTCCATATCTTAGCTTCCCAATGTTTTGGGCGGCCCTGGTAGCGCATTTAAAATATCTTAAGGTAGCAAGAGCCAAGGACTTTGATTTTCGTTTGAATGACTGAATGAGAGCCTGGAGGCATCTGAACTGAGGAAAGGTTTGGGGTTCGTCAGAGACTGGTCAGAGCCTGCAGTTCATTACAGACACTGATTCTGCTTGTCAGGTGCATATGTGGAAGTAGAACATGATGAAGCATGAAATAACTAGGAGTAGATCGTTGATTGGGCTCTCGAGTGTGTCTCAGAACGGATGCATTTTGATAAGTTGACCCCCGAACTTCAGCACGCATCGTGTGTCAGATCTCACAAACATTGACTTCTTTAGTTCAGATCATATGTGTTAATTTACATCGTATGTCAGAGTCATGCGCTCCACCATGCCTTTATATTGTTTAAACTATATTATTAGAGTCATGAAGAATCACACAAGGAGGTGGTTATTATGACAAAAGATATTGGACCTTGTGGAAGTTTCCCATGTTTGGTTGTGTGGATGCAAGTGTGTATGTATGCATGTATAGTTGAGCACTTGAACATGTAAGCATAGTATTATAGCATATGATTTTAATGCATAAGCATAAAGTATATGTGTAGCATGATTGAGAGTATGCATGTAAAATGCATAAAGGAATGAATGAGCATGTGTATTAAAGCATGTATGAGATTAATGATTTTTTATTGAAATATACTAATATTTTCTAATATTTTTTACTAATATACTAATACTTGATTACAAACCATTTACCTTATATTTCCCTTAGTTTTCATTTGAGCTATTTGTTAGCCATATTTACATATATCTTGTATTAGAATTGAACCTTTAGCTTTAGCCAGAGCATTTGTCAAAATCGATTTAATTAATTTATTATATTTCTTTTTATATTTTGATATCTTTTGAAGAGTCGAAAAGTAATGAAGTTAGAGTCACATCTGAATCAACTATTTCTAATGAAAACATTGTAGATGAGATAATTAAAAATAGGATTACTGAAGAATCATTGATTTCTTCCTCACACAACCATTGTTTAAATACATTCTTAACTCTATTTTCCATAGTTCCACCAAAATTTCCTGATAATCCAACTGTTGAAAATTTTTCACCAATTCTAGATAGACCAAAAAACCCTATCTTAACTAATAATTTAATAGAGGAAACCATTAAAGAACGCTTAACAGAAGAGTCACTAGTTTTAAAATCATATCAAGAAGATGTTGATAGATATAGAGCAGCCCAGCCCTACGGTTCTTAGAAGCTTAAAGTATTACAAATACCAACTAGACATTTCGTACATTTTTCAATAATTTAGAATTTCTTTTACCTTAGACTAAATAAAAATATACCTAAAAAAAACCTAAGATGTCTCAAACACCCTGCGTGTGCCGAGGGATTTAGAGGCTGACTGACCCACCAGCCGTATGTCTGCAAATTCCCGACAACGATTTGATAGGGCCACCTTAAATCCTTCAGTAAAATATTTTCTGCTCCATACTGCATCTTTTGTTTCCAAAGACTTGCAGGACCTCCTTCCACATCATTGTAAAGTCCTGCACTTACTATCATAAAAATTGACATAACAGATGATATCCATACTACTATGCATAAAAATCTGGCCATTGACATATGATTTGAAGTGGCTTCATCACTCCTGCACTTAAGGACAATGCTTTTCTTCTCTCTGTTATGTCTTTTGACTAAGACTGTTTCCTCTATTTCTTCCTCTGCTTCCTCTCCACTTGAGTTTGGAAAATTTCTATAGCAGGAAGAAGGGTCTTCTCCATGGAGCCAAGCCAACATGTTGTCATCTTCATATAAATTAGCTTCTTCAAATAGATGTGCTTCTGGGTTGTACAACAATTCTTCTTCCATACAAATACCAATTGTCTACATCATGCTAGTATTTCTCTGATTGTCTGGTCCTTCTTCTAAAATTATCTGCTGCAACTCTTTTGCCTCTTGCTTTACCCACATTGTGTCCTTGCCCCAGTCATGGAGCACATTGGCATGCCTTAACCAAGGTCTGCCAATTAACACGGGGAAACTTCCTTCTACCTGTGGCAACCTTAAAACCACAAAGTCCAAGTTAAAGATGGTACCTTGTATCTTGACCGGGACTCCAGGGACTACTCCCATAGGCTTAACTATGCTTTGGTCTACCAGTGTTACAATGAAGTTGGCAGGCCTAGAAGGGTATAGTCAAATCTTTTTCATGGTATATTCAGGCATCAAGTTAATGCCAGAACCACCATCCACAATAAATCCTTGAAACTCATGACCTTTAATGGAGTCTCTTAGCCGAGGGCTCTTGTAATCTATGAAGGGTGCTTCCCCTACACTTTTATCTTTATGCATAACAGCAGCCTTTGCCACAAGACTTGTTGTGGACATTTCATCAATTATCTGCAAGAGTTCTGACCTGAACTTCCCATCCCTCTTTATTAAATAAAAAATACTAACCTTCTTTTTCATGGACTTGAGTAGTCTGGAAGCTTCTGATTCCTTAAGAGCCTAGGCTCCCTTTGACTTATCAAACTCCTCATGAGCCCTGCTGAATGCATGTCCAATGGAATCACTGGTACCTATGAAATTTTCTTTTTGCCTTGTTTCTGCACAGGTGGTGGCCTTGTTCTCAGACACACCTTTGTCTTTGTTTAATCCATTAATCATTGATTGTTGACCTATTTCCACTTGAGCCTTCCCCTTACTTCTTGTCTGCATTGTAAAAGATTCAATTTCTTCTAGCTTCACCACCCTAATAGATGGAGACGGCACACGGACTTGATCTAACCTTTCTTCTTTGCACACAAAAATCATTTGAATGTGGGGCCCAAATGAAGATGCTTGGTTCTTAGGAAAACAATTAGTATAGTGGTCTCTAGCTTCTAGGCAGTCCGTACAAGGAGGGGCATTTTCTGGGAGAGTGCACCTACTTTGATAGTGCCCACATTGTCGACATCTGAAACAAATAATTGGCCTCCTTGGCCCCTTTCCAAAGTTATCCCTCTCTGTCTAGGGTTGTAATTGTTACCTTGATTGGGTACAGCTGCCATCACGTTTGCTGGTGGTAGGGGTCCTCCTTGGGCCTAATATGTTGTTGCAGGCATTCCTCTTTATTGGCATTCCTAGGCCTCATGACCAGCTTTCCTGCATAATTGGCAAGTCACACTTAGCAAAGGAAATTCACTTACTATATGAGCTTGCTTGCTGCACATGGTACACCAAAGTTCACTCTTGATGCCACCTCCTTTGAGTTCCTACAACTCCTGTCACAGCTGAGCCAATTCCTCTACTTCGGCCTCCTCCTCCTTTTGGAGATTTAGTGTTTCAATCTCCCTTCTCAACTGAGTGACAACAATATCCTCCTCTCTGTGGGGCTTATTTCTTTTTAAGCCCTTCAGCTCCTTCCTTAGCTCCTTCCTTAGCTCCTTCCTTAGCTGGGTTACTGGATCCTTCATTTCTATGGAATATGGTAGTTGAGAAGAAGTTGCTCCATACTGTTGACTTATCTGCTCCAATTGTTTAGTTGTGTTGATGAATTCCTCTATGGAGGCTGTAGGCAACACTAATTCCTTGATTTTGCATTGGGTGGCCACTAGAAGTGGCTTAGCTAACCATTTCTTAACAAAAAAATCATGTGGTGGATCTGGAAATTTAGCCATTAGTGCCTTGGCCCTAGTCACAAACTCTGTGAACTTTTCACATGAACCCAATCTCAAATTTTCCAGTTCATCTATGATGATTTTTGCAGTATTTCCATGCTGGTATTGATTTTTGAAACCATCTTTCATTAAATCCCAAGTTGTAAAATGGTTCTCAGCAAATTGGCTGAACCATTTATCTGCTAATCCTTCTAATGTGGTAGGGAAGAGTATCAAAAAGGCATCCTCCCTGCCCATTAAGCCTTTAGTCTTGCATAGTGCCAAAAGTCTTCTAATATGCTCATCGGGATCCTCTTGAGCGATGCCTTTGAAAGAAGGAAATTTTACATTTAATCTTGAGAGAAAGGTTTCCAAGTCTACCTATCCGCCATGCTCTCTACTGATGAGGTTGAAGATAATGGACAAGAGGATCTTCTAACAACCTTCCTTCTTGTTTGCTTGCAAGTGACCCTCAATATTTGGGACGGGGTTGCGATCATGGGCTGTTCATAGTCCCCTAAGTATGAGGCAATTGATAAGAATATGTACGTCTTGGTCCACTGAAGTAGTATTTTCGACACTGGAATATTGCTCTCCAACTGCAATATATCTTCTCCTATGCTCAAATCTCCTTAGAAGTCTACAATATTTTTCTCCTATGCTCAAATCTCCTTGGATGTCCCACCGGGCATGCCAAATTTTGTTGGGGGATTCTTGAACAAGAAGGGATTTGATTGTTTGTAGGAGAAATGGTTAAGACAAGAAGAGAAAATACACATTGAAAGCACACTACAAGCCAATGCTTTTGTGCAAAATCCCACAGAGGGCTCAATTACAAAATTCCAAATACCCAAGGGACTTGTTGCTGCCGGCCTCCTCTGCACCAAACCTCCACCTTCTCCAAGCCTGCACTTGTGCACACCTTGGACCAAGCTTCCACTAAGGGGGAGGGATGGGTACCTTCTGTCGGCATGTGCACACTTCAATAAGACCTTGGGATCTTTGGGAGACTAGCTTAGCACTTCTCTGCACACTTCCTTGGCCACTCTTCATGCACACCTTGCACTTCACTTCTCTACGTCGCACACTGTGTGTCTCTTGCACTTATCTCTCTTGCTCCACTTAGACTATGCTTTCCTTGCTTACTCTAGAATGGTCCAAGAATAGTTCTTGCCTTGATTTGAGTGTCGACTCACGTACCCTCCTAACTGCAAGAGTATCTTGGTGCTCACCTTGATGTACCAAGATTTTCTTTACAAGTGGTAGCCAACAAATCCTTGTTTTGTCCTAGAGTGACTTTAGGCTAAAAAACAAAATTTAATTGGAGGCCATACTTTCACTTCTGCATTCGCTGCCGCTTCACATACCTTCACATTTTCCTTTTAAGTCTCCACTTTTGCACATAAGAGAGGGTTCACCTGAACCTTCTAAAACACTTTTAAAAAACTTTGAGCCTTAGGGAAATTAGAGAAATACCTCTGCAACCTGCAACCACTTTCTCCAATTCACCCTTTGTGGACAATACTTGTGCGCTACTTGTGCACTTTGACGCCTGCACTTCGAACACTTTGACTTTTATCCCTATTGACTTTGAACTTCACCATGTTGACTTTGATCAATTTGAATTTGACCATGGTTGACTTTGACCAATATGACCTTTATGGGCTCAACAAGTTGCTATGACACTCGTGTGTCCACTAGTGGCTTTTGCTTCATGCTTGTTAGCTCATGTATATCTTGGTTGAGCAAGAAGCAGCCTACTGTGGCCACTTCCAATTGTGAGGCTGAGTATAGGGAAGCTTTCACAGCTACTGTTGAGTGTGTGTGGCTTAGACGCCTTATCGTTGATTTGGATGTTGGTCAGCCTTGTGCCACCACCATCTTCACTGACACTCAGAGGGCATTGGCAGTTGCGAGGAACCCTGTGTTCCATGCTCGCACTAAGCACATTGAGGTGCATTATCACTATGTGAGGAAGAGGTTCTGTGTTGAGGAGATCAACTCGGCATATGTGCCCATGCAGGAGAATATTGCAGACCTTTTCACAAAGGCTCTGCCTAGGGAGAAGTTTGAAGCTTTCCGCAAAGCTTTGGGCTTACTTTTTTTTGTGGAGTGATTTCCACATAGCTTGGCACTTCCTTATACATGAGTGCCAACTCCTTGTTCATTGCATCACTCCCAGGGGGGATTTGTTGATATATTTAGGTAGTGATGTGTGTGAACACACTAGGACCGGTGGGGCACTTTTTTCCCTCTTTAGGAGGTTTTTTCCCCCAGCTTGTATATACGCCTATTGCCCTAATGGGCCACTTATCTTTGTACATTCTCTAGTAATACATTCAGTATTGTGTGTTGTGCTCCAAGCTTCTTCTTCTTGCTTGTGCTGTTCGCATGCTTCTGGAGACGTCTAACTCCAACAATGCACACATAAACATATATATACATGCATACATATTTACATGTACATATTTACACATAGACACATATACATATATACATGTACACAATTATAAACACTTGCATATATTACATGAAGACATGAATATTTTACATAAATGCATATGCATATATACACATATGCATACTAACACATGTATAAATATATCACACACATGCAAACACATACATATACATGAAATACATATATATGCATACTAACATATGTATACATATAATACACATGAATACACACAGATATGCATACGTACATGATAAAAAATTGCTCCTTGAAGATAAAGCTATATATAAAATAATTAGGCATACCCCCGAGCTTCATGTTCTAACTTAAAAGAACATGATTTTATCTCTCTAGTAGGATTCATCGTTATTCAAGTTAATAAAAAACCAGTGTGTATATATGTGTGTGTATGTGCATGTGTATATGTGTATATGTGTGAAAGTGCATCTTCATCATCTATAAGTGTATAAGTGCATATCAATAAGTGTGAGTATGCTATCTTATGAATATAATACAATTCAAATGATATAAAAAGAATTGAAATCGTACTTACAATAGTTAGCCATACTTTTTGCTTAGTTAGCCTCTTGAATAACCTGCAATAAAGAGAGAAAGAAGAGAGAGAGAGAGAGAGAGAGAGAGAGAGAGAATTCAAAGAGAGAAAAATGTAGAAAAAGAGAAACAGAGACAAAGGGAGACAATAAGAGAGAGCTTAGGCAAAACAACAATTCTGCATGTACTTGTTTCAGCTCGTAAGCGCAGCACAATTGGGAACGTTGGAGAGCTCTTCGATCAGATGCGTGAAAATGACGATCGAAGAGCCTCCAACATTTTAATTTCTTTCCTTCAATAGACGATCGTGTAACCGATGCTAATGCATCGAGAAAACCACTGGAGTTGACGTCGCATAAGTGATATTTTTTTGTGTCGCTTATGCGACACAAAAAATGTCGCTTATGGGATGCAAAAAGCCTCGCGTATGCGACATAAAAAGTGTCGCTTATGTGACGCTATTTAAAACCGTCGTGTTAGTGACGCTCTATGCAAGCATCACACACCTCCTCATGCCACACGTCAAAAAAAACATCGTTTAATTGACGGTGCACGCTCGACGCTCATTTTACAATTTTATAGCGACAAAATTGTGTCACCTTAACTGTTACTATGCGCCCGTATTCGTTGTGGTGCTAATTGGGAGCCAAGTACTTTACAAGTTGATGTTTCCACTTCAATATTTGCTTTGCTATATGCTTTCATATAGAATACATTGCTATTATCATTGAATTAAGGAAGGAAACTTCAATTTTGAAAGCATTGTATGAAATTTAATGAAAGGGAAATAGGAGCACATTGAAATATGGAAATACTTATCAAGCATAAGCATGCATCTATGAAAAAATATTGGCACATTTCTCCTTTTCAAAGATTTTTTTCCTCCACAAAACAAGTTTTCTTCTTTCATGAAAAAGACAGTTAATGCTCAAGTTTATGCACATGAACGGTTATATATTTTTAAAAAGCTAGCAAGTACAATGTTTGTGCATGGATGATTGAGAACATGCATTATCAAGATCAAGAATAGCTTGACTTAGGTTTGATGCATGGAAGGGGAATGCCAACATGTGCATGCACTCACATGCATTTGCATGCAAGGATAGGGATTCACATATGCATGATTGTTTGTTAAGTAGTTGAATACTTATACTTTTGTTACCTCCTTTTTCTAATTCGACTTAGATAGCTAGGGAAAATCGCCATGCAACTCAAGTAGCTAGTTTTTTTCTCCGAACAGGATACTTAGGTATCACAAATTAGGAGTCTTGAAACTTTAAAATTCTTTTAAACTATGAAGCAAGAAAGTAATCTATCAATAGATGTTTTAACTTGAGGATATGTATCACCCACACATTAATGTGGATATAAAGTAGGGTTGTTTGGGACACCAAATTTTATACTCAGATTGATGTAGAAAAGTTGGTATGGGACATCAGACCGTGGGAAGATAATTATCTTTTAGTCTGAGAATGGATTTTGAAGTGACATCTGATCCTCAATGGAACTAAGGACATCAAAGGATAAGTTTTGATTCAAGGAGGATAAAAGTTTGATCTCAAGAAACTTCAAGTTCAAGTTTGTAAGAAGATACAAAGTAAGTAGCTTCCAAGATCTTC